>CAWTZC010002524.1:19660000-20860000 GCA_963919715.1 Microtus obscurus
TCAACAGGGTTGGATCTATTACTTAGTACATAAATAGGAAATTCATTAAATTGAGAAAATGAGCATAATTTAAGTATGTGAATTTCAGCAGAAAACTCAGCTTCAAAGTTGAATAATTCTTTTGCATACTTTGATCCACACCAAAGAACATCTAAAATGCATGACCCTGTTTTCAACTTCCTGGTATCTCTTTTAAATTACAAGGTAGGTTTGTTTCAGTGGAGATTATTCTTTACTTCCTTTATGTTTTTTCAAGCTTCTGATATATTTTTCCAGGTCTATGTTCCTATCTATTTTCACGTGTCTTCAAACTGTGATGAAGGAATTGTGCTAATGAATTCCCTTTAGACTTTACAATAAAGCAGATAACTTCTGTTTCTATGATAAGGTGGAATGCTAGATGCTTATTTTACCTTGTTTAGTCCTCATACCATACTTAACTACATTTGGTAGTATAAAATTGTAGGTTATTAACATACAACATAATAAGTTATGTATTACCACTGTAAATAGCTCCCAAAAATGTTCCTTTGCACCACGTGATATCAATCAAAGGCAGTTGTACCTTTTGTTCTACCTAATGGATTTGCTTGTACATTTTCCTTTCTTTCAAAACATGTGCAAAAATCTTTATTCTTCTTTATACCTGTTTTTTAAAAATTTCTTTTATATGCTTTGGTCACTCCCTGAACACTCTAAAATGCATTAGCAATTTATCACTCTTTTTCTGATTTCAAAAGAAAACTTAGATTGTTATGTCTTAATGAAGGTACTTAGCAATGCTTTAGCTTTTAACAAAGGGTTTATTCAATGTCCTTCCTCTGACATTTCTTCCTGTTCTATAGAATATACAAAATAATGCAATGTTTCTCTGCTCTTTTACAAAAGCAAAATTTTATGCCTTTTTTTCAGAAATGTTCAGACTTATTTGCAAAGTAAATTCACCTCATCATGAAGTTCACAGTCCACTTATATGATTAGTGCCATAACTAATAGTGTACTCTTACTTATCTTTGGTATCATTTGATTTCACTTTCTTTATGTTTTATTTTATTGAAAAACTGTTTTTATTTAATCCTTATCTATTCTAAAGTTTTCTTATTGAAATTTTATGATGTAAGATTGTACAGTAGCAATGTGTTTTCATTTGTTTGAAAGTCCTTCTGATAGAATTTTAAGTAGACACAAATTATTCTAATAAGGAAATAAAAATTGAAATAAATTTAAAATAAATTTACATATAAAAGAAGTAATAACAGTTCAGTACAAAAAAGCACATGAAGATCTTTCCTTGTCATTGTTTTAGACTATCTTAAAATCAACAAGTTTTGTTGGGAAAAAACATTTGAATGAAAGTAACTATAAATAAACATATTAAATATGGATGAATGCCACATGATTTTTTCAAATAACCAGTCTACTATAAATAATTCTTGCCACGGAAAATACTCTTTCACAAATAAATAGAATAAATATGAGAAAGTCTTTAAATTTTTTCTCTTCTCATCAAGAGGTCTTACATTTTTCCTAGAAAGGGTATGAACAGTGAATAACCACTGAAATGGTAGTACAAAGGAATTGCTTAGGTTCACCAATATGAGTTTGTAGGTATAACTCTTAGAGACGTAGGTATTTTCCTCAGGCTCAAAAAACCTATGGCAATAGTCAAAAGAAAACCTGAATAAATATCACAAAAACTTTATACTCAACAACAGCAATAATAACCGTAAAAGTCATGAATATTTAAAAGTTTCAGAATACACTATAGTTAAAGTCATTGCTATGACATAGTTGTCCTCAGATTATGTAATGGGAACCTCTTCCTGTACTGTAGCAGCTACATTTAGTTGTCACAAATATTCCCAAACACCATGGTTAGCATCCCTATAAACTATTGCTAATGACATAATGTTGGAATCGAAAGCTCTATATTGTTTTTCTCAAACACATGGTGAAATTATCTCTTATGATATATCTTAGACAAGCAAATCCAGATAGCCACAATAATCTTAGAATAACGTATTCATTTTGGCTGCATGTTTTTATATAAATACTGTTAATCTGTATTTAAGCTCATACCCACTTAGAAGATACATATGGAGGTTGAAATTTTGGCAGCTAGCTATTAAAAAAAAACATCTTGCAAATATAATTTGTCACCTTAGAATCATGATGAATACGTGACCCTAAGCCCCTAAAATTTTACCTTGAAATCTTTTCAAGTTAATGAACATTCTGATTTCATGCAAAGTAAATAGCACACAAAATACAACTCAGGTGATGAGCAGCAGGTGAGGTTAGCTCAGAGACTGTAGGTTCAGATACTTTATGGACCTCTGACAGGTAAGACCATATCATAGCTCACAAAAATAAGAAAGGACTCAGATTCCAAATCTGTAGTTGTCACTGCCTCAGACATCGAGGGAATGAGATCAAAGAAGAAGAAAAGAAGAGAAAAAAAAAACCAAGAGATCTGTATAGCTTTCATTCTTGGAAATACTGAACTTTAAACATGAGGAAAATTCTATAAGCTCGGAGAAGCTAACAGAAGGGAAGGTGATAATATCTTAAAATTTTAAGCTGAAAAAGTCCCAGTGACCATATAAAGATAAAGAACATTGGGGTTTTGACCTTCCAATGGGAAAAAAACTTCACCTCCTACCCCAGAATAATCAGAAGATACCAAAGAAATGTGTTGCCATATACAGTGAGTTTAATTTAGTAGAATTTAATTCTAGATAAATCTCTATTGAAGACAAACCTAGAAAAGGTTTAAAGCAAGTATAATGAAAATAAATAATTAGCAGGTTGTAAGAAATCTAAGCCATAAGAAAAATTAGAGCATGCCGGTTGGTGGTGGCACATGCCTCTAATCCCAGCACTTGGGAGGCAGAGGCAAGTGATCTCTGTGAATTTGAGGCCAGCCTGGTGTACAGCAGCAAGTTCCAGGATAGGCACCAAAAGCTACTTGAAAATCCAAAAAAAAAAAAAAAAAAAAAAAAGGAAAGAAAAGAAAAGAAAATTAGATTTCTAAACCCTTAACAATTGCAATGCCAGAATATAATATAGTTCAGTTCCCCAGTATCTGACACCCTCTCTTGTGCTGACTGGACTGCATGTATGTGATACATATACATTCATGCTGGCATAATATCCACATGCATAATTTTTGATGAATGAAAATACTATTAAAAGGTGTTTGGAATGATGGTACTCTCAAAAAATTGAATCATATTTCTTTTTGTAGCCATGGGTCGCAAAAGTCCCACAGTCTCATGTTATGTTGACTAAAGAGAAACAGAATCCTTCAAAAAGAATAAATACAGGCTATAGCCATTACTCTTCATTATCTACCATAACTAATGTAATACCCAATGGTCAGTAGATTGCACACTCTCATCACAGGATATAGAGGAATCAAGCTCTAATTGATAGGCAATTTCCTTCCCTACTGGCTAACTTTTATAGAGCCAAAAATTGCTATGCAAAATCTTCTTACCCAGCTTTAAATACCATGAACTACAACAATGACCTTGCTGATAGTTTATAGGGAAGACATAATAATTAAAAAAGTGCATGAAATACAGATTGAAATCATATCACCACAGTCTGGAGGCAGGGGCAGGCACACCTCTGCATTATAGGCCAGACTGGATTACATAGTGAATTCCAAGATAGTCAGAGCTCCACCACAAACCCTGTCTCAGAAGAAAAAAAAAAGCAAAAAAAAAAAAAAACCACAACTACACACTGACCACAACAAAATTTACATTGCAACAACTTGATAGAGAAGATGGGGAAATTGATTCTTAATTATAGTCTAGACAATAAATGTTATTCATTGTGTAACTGACAGTGAATAAAAGGCTTGAAATGTTATCTTCTAGTGGGCATAATCAGCAATTGTAGTATATTGTAAGTAACTGGACACACATTCTTTTTATGTTCATGAGACATACCAAACACATGTTTGTTGCATCATATAAAGACAAATATTTAAAAGAGTAAATTATTGCTCATGTTCTCCCTCCTGATCCTCATTTGGACCTTGGGAGCTCAGTCCGGTGCTCCAATGTGGGTCTCTGTGCTTAGATGCTCACCTTTCTGGACCTGGATGGAGGGGGGAGTACCTTGGACTTCCCACAGGGCAGGGAATCCGGACTGCTCTTCAGACTCAAGAGGGAGGGAGAATGGAATGGGAGGAGGGGGAGAGGAGGGGGGAAGGGGAAGAGGAGTGGGGGGAGTGGGAGAGGAGTAGGAGGAGGGGGAGGGAAATGGGAGGTGGGGAGGAGGCAAAAATTTTTTCAACAAAAAAAATAAATAATTAAATTAAAAGAACTCATTTTAATTAAAATACTAACCTCTTCACTTAAGAAGGGGAAAGATTGGGGTTCCTGTGACTGTTGCTCAGAGTCTGGAAATGGTGGTATATGACAACAATGTATGTCATTGTACTCTTACTGAAATTGATCTAATGATATTTGTAACTGCTTATAGATGTTGGGAAAGGTTTGACACATGCTGTAAAGTGTTTGGGTTCAATGCATATGTTAAGAATTTTAGATTTTGATCCCTTTTTCACCTCCCTAATTGATGGCAGGCAAGCACACGTAACTTTTTGTGGAGTAGGCATTTAGGAAGGAGGACATACCATGGGCCAGACTAAAAGGTGAATACTGGGTTTGGAAGGTGCCCCTTTCTTCTTGTCTGGAGATGGAGTTATTGGTGCCAAAATTATATCATATCTTTTGTTTAAGGAGCACCTCACAGATTTTTCATTAATGATAGATACAGGGGCCCAATGACGGGAGTTAGTGTGGATCCTCACCTAAATTTCAAACCATACAGAGGCCGTACAGGCCGGCTCAACATGGCATGGTTTTTAGGTACGAGGGCGCTCTCCACATAGCCTAAGACAGGGTGCCCTGTGATCTGCTTACTTTAATCCTACTAGATACCTTTTATTTGAGAAGCTCCAAGAAACTAATGCTACTCATAAGGCACCCCTCTGTTCCCAGGAGAGGTAAATTGCTTCACCAGTCGAGAGGAGGGTCTCTCCTTGTCCCAGTCCCTTCTCCTTTAGATCTGACACCATGGTTGACTCTGTCTTGGTGCCCTCCACCTATAACTACTTGCCTTTATATAAGAAAGGAGGAATATGTTGGGAGCCGTTTCCCCCCCTAAAGATTGTTACAGAAACCATCACCTTGGGGAGCCTGCAGGGAACCCCAAACCCATAATTATGTTAAGAATAGTCCTATTGGCAAAACCTGCCCCACACCCAATTAGCTATTCGCCAATTGCTAACGAACCTAATCTGATAGCGGAACTGCCTTAAATTCCAGCTATCCAGGGAACTAGGTGTGGCAACTCCTGACTTCTTGGCCTACCTGACCGGATGTAGGTTACGTGACTGGGACCATGCGGCCAGATTCCATGCTCCTGTGCCCTGCTCCCCAAGCCCTCATTCAGGGGGTATATAAGTTGTTACCCTGTCCCTAATAAACGGAGGCTTTGACAAAAAAAAAAAAAAAAAAAAAATTAAGTTTACAAGTAAACATACAAGTGTTTTAGTGTAAAAAAAAAAGAATATTTTGGTCAGCTTTCTGTCTTTAAAAAAAAAATGGAATGACTACCACAATATTTAAGGGTGTTACTTTTGTGTCTGGATTTTTTTTTAGGTAACATATACCTCAGATAATCTATTCTGCTGCATATAGTATGCAGAATGTTGGGAATCACTTCTTGCAGAACTATCTAGTGGGTTGTGTGTGTGTGTGTGTGTGTGTGTGTGTGTGTGTGTGACTACATCACAGCAAATGTATCCAGTGACGTTTGGAGGGCTTTGGTGTGGTTAATAAATTGTGCACGTTCTTGTTGTTATTATAAAAAAAAAAAAAAAAAAAAAAAAAAAGAAAGGGTCACTTAAAGGCATAGCAAGAGGCCAAGGAAGAACAGCGACTTCATCAAGAGAAGACCCTTGGCTATCTGGGCTTTCTGCTTCCAATCTGTGATGAATAAAGCTTCTTCCCTCAAAAAAAAAATAAATAAAAGAATAAATTATTCAAATATTCTTCAGCCACAAATACTTAATTAGTAGTCATTATAGAAGTGAATACTTGGAAATCTCTATTTATTTGGTGATAAAGCAGTATATTTAAAAACCTATTAAGACCACTTGGAAAATATTTCTGGGTGATGTTACAATATCATCTATAGATATAACCATAATTTTAACATTGATATTAGAAGAGAAAACCAATTTTAAGTTCATGATTTAAGTTTTAGCTTAGATAAATATAAAATAATGAATAAATTAAATCCAGAATAAATATTGTATAATAATGAATATAATAAAAAGCAGAAATACCAATTGAAAATACAAAGCAATAAGAATAGTAAAACCAAGCCGGGCGGTGGTGGCGCACGCCTTTAATCCCAGCACTCGGGAGGCAGAGGCAGGCGGATCTCTGTGAGTTCGAGACCAGCCTGTTCTACAAGAGCTAGTTCCAGGACAGGCTCCAAAACCATAGAGAAACCCTGTCTCGAAAAACCAAAAAAAAAAAAAAAAAAGAATAGTAAAACCAAAGAATATTGTTACAGTGTTAGTTCACTTAACACAAATCTACACTTGTTTGGGAAGCAGATATAGCAACTAAAAACATTACATAATGTGTCACACATCAATTTAAAAAAAGCAAAAGATTTATGCATCATTTTTCTAACCTAAAATACTTGCAAATATGTACTTGCAAACATCAGTGAAGTTCACATTTAAGTTTCAAATTTGTTATGATTTGCAAATGTATTGTACATTTTAATAGAGAGTTTACTTATTTGCACTGTAAAACTTTGTTGACATAAAAATTGATATTAGAATTAGTAATGATTGGGGAAAGGAGAATAAAACTTGTCACTTAATAGTCACCCATGAACATTTCATCTACAAGTATTAAAGAGATGTGCACTTCTGCTTCCAAAAGATTAGCTTGTGGTTATATTCATGGGGTATGTGTTTATTCCCAATGAATGTGGGAGAGTCAGCCAACTGCAGGCAGTGCTAACCTGGGCAGGTGGTCACGGGGCAAGCTGGAGGAAGCAAGCGAGTGATCACAATTCCTCAGTGTTTTCTGCTTCATTTCTGTCTCCAGGTTCCTGCCCCGATTTCCCTAAGTGATACAGTATTATCTGAGAGTGTAAGATGAAATAAACCCTTTCTCCCAAATTGCTTTTGGGTATGGTTTTAATCACAGCTACAGAAAGCAAACTAAAACAGACACATTGAAAACTGTTAAAAATGGATGGACTTATTAGCAAGCAGCTTCAGTCAGTGAACAGGAACAAACGAGGAAATAGCAGTGCCAATGGAATTGAATTTTAGGAGGACATGTTCAAAAAAGCAGCAGTCTGGAAGAATTCACAATGGAACCAGCTGTGAAGTCCTAGAACTGTGATGTGAACAAGTAGAAACAGTCTACCAATGGCCAAGCAACAACAATGTCCCCCATGTGGTAACAAGTGAATAGAGGCAGAAATCAAACTGATTAGGGAATGCTTATTATAGAGATTTTCTAAATATCCTTAACGTGTCTTGAAGCTGTCCATTGAATGCAAGATTATCTTGGATGCTTATAATTAAGGGATACCTGTAAAAAATTATCAAGTAAAAGGACTTGAAACAGAGATTGTGTTTGTTACTAACTTTGAAGAAGCAAGCTTTCATGAACACAGTGATATGTCAGGAAATAAACCCTATCAACCATTGAGAATGTACAGATGTTGATGCTTGCACACTCAGTCTTCTACTTTAGAATGAATTCTTATGAACATTTAGATTTCAGCTCTGAGCTGAGAACCCAGCCACCAACAAATACCATGCAGCAGCAAATTGGTGTTGTTTTAAGCAATAACATTACATAATGTGTCACACATCAATTTTAAAAAAGCAAAAGATGTATGTATCATTTTCCTAACATAAAGTACTTGCAAATATATACTTGCAAACATCGGTGAAGTTCACATGTTAGTTTCAAATTTGTTATGATTTGCAAACGTATTGTACATTTTAATAGTCAGTTTACATGTTAGAACTGTATTAGCTGAAAAACTTTGTTGATATAAAAATTGATATAAGAAATTAGTAATGATTGGGGAAAGGAGAATAAAACTATCACCTAATAGTCACCCATGAATATTTAATCTACAAGTATTATAGAGATGTGTATTTCTTTTTTTTTTAAGATTTATTTATACAGATTTCTGCCTCCATGTTTGCCTCCAGGCCAGAGGAGGGCATCAGATCTCATTATAGATGGTTGCGAGCCCCCATGTGGTTGGGGGGAATTGAACTCTGGATCTCTGGAAAAGCAGCCAGAGGTCTTAGCCTCTGAGCCCCCAAGATGTACATTTCTTACTTGAATGTTTGTGATATGTCACATGTCCAGGAGAAGTGCAAGATTAAGGTCCAAGATTTTCCATTGACCTTCACATTTATACTTATTGATGAATATATAAAAAAATTTTATAATTAATAACAATTTAAAATTCCAATGTGTATGGTATGATAATTTTATACCAAGTTTGAAAATTTAATGTTCCTGAAACCTTACTAATTCATTTTAGTATTATTATTTTATTGTAATTATTATTATTCAGTTGTTATGTACATTTTTGAGAGAGAGTCCCACATCTAGCACACTATGGCCTAGTGTTCTTAGGTACCTCAGAATGTAGCCGAGGTTGGCTTTGATAATTTGCCAAAGTTTCTTGTCCCAGCTTGCTGCATAACAAAGCTACCTATATGAGGTACAAATACCTAGTAATATAATTTCAACAGAAAGTTTCATTAATAAACATTCATTTGTGTTCTGGAACAATGTTGTGTCTTTCTACATTTTAATGTAATTCATACTTGTTAATATATTTAAGAAGTTAAATTTAGTCTTTATCACATATTTCTACCTAGTAGAGTTCTTAAACGTTAAATGTTTTGGAATAGATTGCAACCTGGCCTCAGCTTTTCCATGTGATTACAGAGGAAACTTAGGGCAGCAAAAGCCCTACTTCATTTCCTTAACACAATTGCCTAATTTATTAGTTGGCCTCCAGTATTAATTACCTCTGCTTTCATTTCTGCCAGAATTGTATTGATCTAATGTTCACTCCTCTCTCAGGACTCCTGAGCTCATTCTGGATTCTGTCAAGCCAGCCTCGATCTGTGTAATTGGTCCCTGTGTGGTTGTAGGTGAGTAAACGCACTCCAGGATGTTCCCTGTGTTTGCTCTTCTTCAGGGACCTGCAGTCATGTAAGCCTTTCTTGTGTTTTGTCATTTTCATGCTGTGGGAAATAAATAATATTTTCCCAGTCAATTTTGGAATGAAACACATGCTCTATATTGATAAAATGAAAACATCCAGTTTTTTCATTTCTGTTGTAATCAATTTACAGAGAGAGGAAATATCAAGACAGTGTGTGTGCAACTAATAGTAGAAATAGGCAAAATCCAAACTACAAACAAATATATACATATGTATATATATGTATACATATATATACATATATATATATAATCCACAGGAATGTATTATATAGTAGGTGAATAATATTTATTTAATGAAATACATTGGAATCTGATTGAAAATAGGCTAATAGTATGGACAGATTAATCCCCTCATGCAGAAAAATCTAAGCTCACAATCCAGGTCCTGCTTTTTACAGTAGTAAATGAAGCTGAGTGTCAGAAGTAAATATCATTCTTTATTAAATCACCTTATCAGGCTCTTCCACAGAGTCCTGCAGCAGGGGCTGCCCAGACTCCAGCAATGCTAGAAAGATACTGTCTGAACTGGACATGGTGACTTTTGTTCCATGCAACGATAACTTGAAATCACTTATATATACCCTGTCTAAATGATTTTAATGCTTATCTTCTTGACTCTGTCTTACTATAAAATCATTTAGTAAATGGAAATAAACCAGAGTCAGAGCAGCTTCACGTAGGATTAAAGATTTTAGTTTTGTTTAGAAGAGACCTATTGTTCATTGGTAGATAAACATTTATGTTCAGACATTTTCCACATATTGTATACCCAGAATTCTTTAGGGCAGCATCTAGGAAGGTTATTTTAACTTTTCTGCTTCATTTCTCTCAATTCAAGGCCTTCTGGATATGGAAAAGATTATGGGTGTGAATTCGTTGCAGTAGTTCTGATATTCTGAGGATGCATGTACACTTCTGTGTTCAAGTAATTAGAACTTGCTTCTGCCTGCTGCAAAGCAGTGAGCTAATGGTAAATCATTCTTTTCGCTTTCATTTTCATTTTTTCAAATAATTTTTATTTTTGTTTTTTTGTTTTGTTTTGTTTTTTCGAGACAGGGTTTCTCTGTGGCTTTGGAGCCTGTCCTGGAACTAGCTCTGTAGACCAGGCTGGTCTCGAACTCACAGAGATCCGCCTGCCTCTGCCTCCCGAGTGCTGGGATTAAAGGCGTGCGCCACCATCGCCCGGCTCAAATAATTTTTAAAATGCTGTTCTGTAATATAGTTTCCTTTTAGACTAAAACATCTATTAAAATGACTGTTTTAGAAGAACTGATAATTTCCCAATTTGAGGAATGTAGTATTCTTGAGGTTATTTGGGTAATATCTATTCATTATTACTTACCACCTGTTTTGCTTACTCCTCCACTCGATCTCTCTTTCATCTTCATGTTATCATATTTTTGCTATTGATAATTCTTCCTGTGAGTCCAATTAGTTCTCCCCACAACATGAGATCTCAATGTGGATGAATCATCTATACACTTTTTAAATATAACAAAATAAAATACAATAAGAAAAAAAAGAAAAATCATCATATCAAATTTGGACAAGACAAGAGAAAAATCAAAAAAACTCAAAGAGAAGGAACAAGCATGAGAGATATTGTTGACATATTCAGGAGTCTCGTAAAATTACGAACCTGAAAGCTATAGTATGTATATAGAGGACCTGGTACTGGCCAACGTAGACCCTGTGATTGCTGCTTCAGTCTCAGTGAGTATGTATGAGTTCCACTAAGTTGTTTTAGATGGATTTATTCTTGTGGTATCCTCTGTTTTTTCTGATTTCCCAATTCCTCTGTCTCCCTTTATCCTGGTTTCTCTGAGCTGTGAGGACAAGGATTTGAATGGGACATCTCATGTAGAGTTGTGTGTTCCAAGGTCTCTGTCTGCATAATGCCTGTATGTCTGCTTTAGGTAGAAGCCACCCTAGTGATAACTAAACAAGGTACCTATCTATGAGTATAGCAGAATATCATTAGAAGTCATTATATTGTTACTTAAAAATACATGAGTAGATTTTGATTATAAGTCTGTGGGATACATAGCCTCTGGTTCTTGTCAGATATGGATTCCAGATCATGGAATGTGTCTTAAGTCGAATCAGACATTGGTTGCTTAGTCCCACAAACTTTGTGTCATCATTGTCCTGGCATATTTTGCAGGTAGGATGACATATTGTAGGTCAAAGGTTTTGTGGTTTGTTTGGTGTTTACTTTTCTCTTTGAGTAGCCTGCAGAGGACCTTTCTGTGCCAAAGACACTGAAACGTGGAGGTGAGGGTTTAATGTAGGCACCTGCTTGACCTATCTATGTTCAGTGAATTATGTGGATGTTGTCTTTGGCAATGGGGCCTCGCAGTCAGTTTGTGGAGAACAACTTATGGTTAGGGCAGTAACCTGAGTTGTTTGGAGATTTCCATTTTACCCTTTTGTCCAACAACTCAATTGGTTAAAACCCTGGCCTGGTACTGGAAGAATCATTTGGTGACAAGAGATGGCTAGTTGAAGAATCATCACCCTCACTATTTGGAGACTTCATTAGGATTGTCTTCACATACTATAGGTAGTTAACATTGCACTAGGTTTCCACACTACCCCAAAATGCACTTTGATTCTAGCTGTCTCTTTGTTCCTCATTCCTTCCCTCAATCTCATTTGCCCTCCCCCTTCATATCTGTCATCCTGTTTTTTTTTTTGTTTTGTTTTGTTTTGTTTTTTGTTTTGTCATCTCTCTGCACCTGCTCCATTTCACACATAAAATCTACTCAATAACCTTCCCAGGAAGATATGTGGATCTCCTCTACTTCTTTTCTCTGTCCCTGTATTCTCTGTGTCTACAGATTGTAGCTTAGTTATTATTTATTTAACAGGTAATATTCATATATGTGTCAATATATACCATATTTGTTTTTCTGGGTCTTAGGTTACTTCACTCAGGATGACATTTTTCTAATTCCATACTTATGAATTTTGTGATGTTATTTTTCTTTCTTTATTGATCTTTATTGAGCTATACATTTTTCTCTGCCTCTTCCCTCCCCTTCAAACATCCCCCAATGTTCCCATGTGCCCAATTTTCTCAAGAGATCTTGTCTTTTTCTACTTCCCATGTAGATTAGATCTATGTATGTCTCTCTTAGTGTCCTCATTGTTGTTTAAGTTCTTTGGGATTGTGATTTGTGGGCTGGTTTTCTTTGCTTTATGTTTAAAAAACCACTTATGAGTAATTACATGTAATACTTGTCTTTCTGTGTCTGTGTTACCACACTCAAAATTATGTTTTCTAGCTCTATCCATTTTCCTGCAAAATTCAAAATGTCATTATTATTTTTTCATGTCATTTTTCTTAACAGCTGAGTAATACTCTATTGTATAAATTGCTACAGATTGTTTATCCTTTCTTCTGTTGAGGGACATCTAGGTTGTTTCTATGTTCTGGGTACTAGAACTAGATCAGCAATGACCATAGGTGAGCAAGTGTTCTTTGGTAGAGTGACACTTCCTTTGAGTATATGCCCAACAGTCATATTGCTGGATCTCAAGGTAGGCCCATTTTCTTCTTTGTGAGGAACTGCCATACTGTAAACATCTTTATAAATCTTCCTTCATTCCATTCTCAGAAAGTATTATAATTTGCTTTTTGTTGTAGTGTTAAAACTTATGTCCAAAACATCTAGGAAAGAAAAAAAATTACATATATATTTATATATATATATATATATATATATATATATATATATATATATATATATAATATGTGTGTGTGTGTATTTCTAGCTGTATATAAAAGAAAAAATTAATTTTGGAAATACACAAAGAAATAAAAATATCTAACCATCAAGAAAGTAAACAACCCAACTGAACCATAACCTTGAGCCTGAACCGACAATTCTCAATAGAAACAATACAAATATCCAATGAACACTTTAAAAAGTACTCAACATCATTAGGAACAAGGAAATGCTAATTAAAATGAATTTGAACAAAAAACAAAAAAAACAAAAAAAATGAATTTGAAATTTTAACTAATTCTATTAGACTGGTTATTCTCATAAAATTCAACGATTAAATTTTTAAGGGGAGGATGTGGGAAAGAAGAGTCCTTTTCCCTCTTGGTGGTATGTAAACTAAGGAAGCTGCCATAGAAATCAATTTAGATTTAGTGGTGTAGTCCTAGCTACACCACTCCTGAGTATGTGCCCAAAGGACTATTTTTACTGTGATAGAGATTCCAAAACATTCATGTTCACATTGATAAATTCGATTCACAATAGCGAGGAAATAGATTCAATTTAGTTGCCTATCAACAAATGAGTGGAAAACATATATGTGGATTCTATTTATAATGATGAATAATAAAATATGAAATATGAAGGCAAATAGATGTAACTAGAAAAATCATATTGTTTATTTCAATCCAGGTGCTAGAAAACAAAGCCTATGTTTTCTCTCATTTGTGAATCCTAGCATCAAACTTTAAATCTGTGTGCCTTTGTAGAACTCAGGATGATAAGAGATCAGTGAGCTTGAGAATGCCTTTAGGGTAGTGGTGGGAGACAGCAAGAAATCAGAGAAATAGTGTGTCAGGATCCAGCCTCGATGGAGTTTGTAAGTTCTAGGGAAGGAGCATGACAATTAGAATTATTAAGAAAAAAGAACAGAGATATGAGAAATAAAAGACAAAAACACAAAACAGCAACAGGAGGAAAATTCAGTGAATACTGAAGTCACCTATATTTATTTTCCACGTTTATATACCCTACTCCAAAAGGGGAGGGGGAGGCAACAGCCTTCATTAACATGATATAAGGAATAAACAGAACATCCTCAGACAAGCACTCTGTTGTTTGGGAAGGACATATAATGACCATAATCTTAGACCAAGTATCCTGTAGGCAATCACTCCCTCGAATCTCCTGCCAATCACCTTTGGAGGAACAGAAACAGACTAAAATTCTCTGACCTTTGATCAAGATGAAGAGGATCCACTTCTAAGACTCAAAATACTAATTAACCATACTCTTGGTCAGGATCACTTGTTTGTGGCTACACCTGTTGTCAAAACTTTGAGAGAGCAAGAATAAACTCAAACTCTAATCTTTAGTCAAAGTTGAATGGACTCACATCTGTGGAGCCTAGCAATAGTGAAAAGATTTAAAAAGTATAGGGATAGAGGATGAAAGAGCAAGGGAGGGAGGGTTAAACAAAGGAAAGGATGCCCTGAGAAGCCATTTGGGAAGCCTTTGCAATACAAGCCAGTTAAAAAACAAACCTTAAAGAGTTAGGAGAAAGCTCTTGTGTGGTAGGAAGTGATGTTTGTAAAAGTGATCGGTAACTAAACAACATGTCAGTTGCAGATATGAGACACATCTTACCTAGAATAAACTCAGTGAGCCATAAGACAAAACAGCAAGGCCTGAACGTGGGAGAGAGACTTGGGTGGGATGTTGAGTAAGGGTAAGAGAGAGTGAAGGGAGAGTAAGAAGAATGCAACACACACATACATAAAATTGTCAAAAATGCATTTTATACAAATTGTAGCATTGAAGAAGATGAAAATGTATGCGGTAATAAAAAGTGTGAAGATCGTGCAAAAGTCTGCTGTCACACTGCATTTCCTACTCCAGTGATTGCTTTGTCTCATAGATTGTCAGATTGCAGGTCATCATCTTTAGGACTACTTGAAGACAGATATAGCTATTTCATAATGACAAGATTTTATATATACACACACACATATATATATATATGTACAATTTATTATATGGAATTTCTTAGAACTTCTGAATGTTCCTCTTAATAAATATTAATTATCATGTGGTCTAATAAACCATTGCTTATAGGTCAAGCAGATACTCAGAAATCAGCACTAAACATGTACATGTATCTTATCTAATGTTGGCACTGTCATGTGACACTCTTCCTGACAAAAACAGAATAGACATCTATTCAGTACTAATACAGAACAAATCGCAGACTGAAGTAAGGATACTCGTGAAGTTCAACTCTGTGAATGAATAAGATTTATTGGGGTTGTTTATAAAGCTATGTGTAAGGACTTTCTTAGAAGAGTAGAAATTCTTTAGAGAGCTACATTTCCAAGAGCCCACACGTTTGACTGCTCACAAAACCAGAAACGTAGGGCACTCTGTACAACTTGAAGGCAACCCAAGAAGTTGAAAGGTCTGTTCCAAGCTCTCAGCTCCTGACCTGTGCCATGCCTACTTGGCTGCTGCCATGCTACCCCCAAGTGGTTCCTGCACTCCAACTAACCCTTGAAAATTGTAGGCCCCAATACATTTTTCCTTATATTTGTTGCTGTGGTCAAGGTGTCTATATAAGAGAAATTAACTTAAGACAGATCAGTTCTCATTGTATGACTGTGTACTTCATTTTTTTGTGCTAAGTCATAGTCTATTGTCAGTATGTAACACAGTTCTTTTTTTTTAGATGCTTACTGAAGGATACTGATTCTGAGTGGTGCAAATATGAATAAAGCAGCCTTAGTGTTGTGTGCACGAGGTTTTATATGAATGTATTTTTCAGTTCTTTTAGGTTGTTGCCACAAAGTGCTCCTGGTGAGTTCTAAGATAGGATTATGTGTGGCCTTGTAAAAAGCCACAAAATGATGCTATCAATGCCGAGACCTTTTTCACACTTTTCATCAATAAGGAGCTTTGTTGTTGCCCTAAGTCCTAGGCAGAGAAGAGTGTCAACATGTCTTTTGACTTTTGGCCCTTCTATCAGATGGGTAGCGATTACACATTGCTGTTTCATTAAGAAATTTCCTGATAATCACAATCAGTATCTTTCCATACACTTACTGCATATCTTTTTGTGAGGTGTCTCTTTCAGTCTTGCACAATTTAAAATAAATTTGTTAACTTTCTCCTAGTAATATATACCTCATGTTTTAATATTTTCCTGAATCATTGTACTTCCCTTTAAAGTGGTAAATGGACTCAATATGCTTCCCTTTGTTATCTCCATTGTGTCTTAATAGGTTTTCTGTTAAGAGATGCAGTCACTCTAAATTAGTATCTCTCTACACATAGATTAGTGTAGCTCTCAAAGCTCATTAAAGAAATTTCTCTGTGCAGTCAGTGGCCATTAACAGAAACTCATAACTGCTCAAACTGCATAGAAAAGGTAACTGTGAACTAACTACTCAGTCACAGATGAGACAGGAAACAGGCCCTTCACAGCAAACTTCAGTCAAGACAAAGAACCATGAACTTGCCTACAGGCCAGTGAATGAAGGCATTTTATTACCACAAGTTTTCTCTTTCCAGATACGTGTAAATTTATGTCAAGTTGTAAAGACTAACCAGTACAGCAGGAAATGAAGGAAAGCACTACCCAGAATCCCAGAGTGCGTATCCAAGCCAGAGGTGGTGGTGCAGGCAATGTCTACTCAAAATATAAATCTCATGATGAATCAGAAAGGAAACTGAAGTATTTAATGGAAATAAGTTTCTTGAATTAGTTATTAGATACTGGAAAAACTGTTACACTAGAGAATGAACCATGGTGATAAAACAAGTAAATAAAGGGGAAGACATCCTGAGTCCCTGGCGCCTGCTTTTGGTATGCAGCTATGGCATGTGACACAAGAAATACCTGAGACATGAAAATAACAATGTTGTTCTACTTGAGCTTAACTTCACACGCAAAAACATCTTAAATACGAAAGAATTTCTGAAAATGGCAGTGGATAAGAGTTTGCTCTTAATATATGTGTGTATTTTAGCCCAATTCCATAGCTTAAAATCACCAGGCTTAAGTCGATATACTTTTAAAATTGAGGACAATAAGAACTCTCTCTCCTCTGAGATATTATGGTGATTAAAATGGGCTAATGCTCTAATGGCCCTGGTAAAGAGTTTGGCATTAGTAAACCAGCAAGGCAGAGAGCCATACCATAAACAGCACAATAATCACACGGGCATTTGATTAAAAACTTCCAAGAAGATTGCACTACAGTGGGTTCACTTAAGCATTCTTTAATGTGTTCTATTTTCACTAGGAATGCTAACTGCAAGGACACCACTCTACACCTCTGAAACATTTAGTTCTTATTTTCCTCAGGTGAGAATGACATTTATTTGTCATGTTCAGGGCATCTCTGCATATATTTGAGACTCCAACTTCCTTTTATATTTTCCTTCCCTCTATTTTCTTTGCAAGGAGACAAATTGATCACGTTCTTTCACACAAATTGAACCAGGGACACTTTCATTTAGTTCAGAGATTACATTATATTTTGGAATTGAAGAAGACCCAGAGGTTTTCCTGCTTGTTATTTTTGGCATTCATTATATTATGTTCATCAAATCTCTCTGAGCACATGTGCACATTGATTAAAATAACAGAATGATTAAAGCAATATATCAAGTGACAAGGCAAATTTCCATTGGACTTCCTCATTCCTTTTGAGGACAGGTAAGACCAGGCATTTAGTGCTCATGGCACAGCTTTGGCAGGGAGATTTTTAAAGCTCAGGAAACACACACAAATGGCCAGTGTATAATTAGTAATTTAGGAGTCATTAGTCCAATTTTCTCATTTTCTTTAAAAATGATCTTCATATAAATCAGTCTTAGCTTCTTCCACAGCTCCTAAAATTATTATTACCAAAATAATTCCACAATCATATGTGCTGATGAATGGCTGCATTAATTATTGTCTTGTTTTAGCAGAAAAAAAAGGAACAAGGTTTTTGCCAAAATATTTAGTAGTTATGACAACACAGATGTACCTTCATTGTTACTCGAGGCTATTATCATTATCTTTTTCTGACAGCATTGTACTTTTAAACTTTTAGAATGCAATCACACATACAAATGCATTTTACTTATGTAAAGATTTTGAAACAAGGCAAAGGATAATAGTTTAGTTTATCTTTAGCTTGTTTTCATTTATTTATACATTAAAAATTTAAATAATAACAATATTCTACAAAGTGCAATACATATATGTATTTATATGCACACACAAATGCACATACAATGTAAGCACAGACTCAGAAACATCACATTGAAAGAAGAAAGAACAAGAAAAGAAAGTGACCGTAGTAAGTAACTTGCCAGAGTTAGACTCTTCATTAGCAATTGGCTATGCACCCAAGGTTTGTCACTATCAAGATTAGCTGGGGGTGCTGTAGCCTGGGAGAGGGGGGAGAAGAAAGAGGACCTCAGTAGCTGTTGGAAGAAAGATTTGGGAATTCCACTGAATCATCCTCTGATCCCTGGCATCTATGTGAAAAGCAGCTTGTTCCTGCCCTTATATACTGTGCCACACAAGCCCAAAGCAACATGTTCAAGTGACTGTGCACTGTAACCTCTAAAATCTTTTATTCTGTTAACTTTCTAGTTGTGCATTTTGCTCCAGTAAAGCAAAATTTACTACTAGACTACTGAAGTGTCAATGGCATTCCAACTGAAACTGAGTCTTGAGGAGAAAGGAAGACCACTTTTTAAAACTGGCATGAACAAAGCAATTTTCAGGAAGTTTCATTCATGATAATTTTTCAAGGCATAAAAACATCCTGTGAGACAATCATAATCTAGTGCTGAATAAATTTTCTTGAAATGTAATAATTTATGAGCTCTTGCATTCTCATATAATTTTAGTGAATCATCGCAAGTTGGCATGTAATACTGGACGGGAAAAGCATAACCAAGAAAGACAGAATTGCTGTTTAATGGGAATCTGTAGATGAGTAGGGGAATGCTTTCTGACTAAGCAAGAATTATACCAGCTCCTCAGCAAATATGGATTTCAAAATGATGTGGTGGGTTTTATTTTTTTACATAATTTAAAAGCAAACAAAAAGTGCAAGAATATGGTTTACATGATCTTGTGAAATAAAGAAGTGATGGTTCTGAGTTTGAAAATAGACCGAGGGTGTCAGTCTTCAGCACTACATTTGCTTAGCTCAGTTACTTAGTCTTCTTCTTATGACTGCCTCCCTACCTCAGATCCTCTTCAGTGTGTTTGCTTACAGTCCTCTCTTCTTTACTTGGCTAATTCTTCTTACCAATTTTGCATCTGGTTCTGTCTCTTTGTTTACTAACACTTTAACTTCCCTCCTCTAAATGTAAGTCCCTTCATGGACTGACTAACCAGATCTCTCTTATAAGTTTACCCAAAATAGTGATATTCACTAAGCAGGTGTGTATTGTATTTGCTAGTGTATTTGTGCGAGTATGTGTGTGTGTGTGTGTGTATGTGTGTGTGTTTGTGTGTGTGTATGAAATTTAGCAAATGGATTGATAATTTTGCAGGCAGTACTGATAGGAAGGCTGACAGAGTTACTGGATTACATAGACTAGAGCATTTAATTTTATGCCTGGAACATTAAAGGCACCTCTCATTAAATGACCCCAGTCTGTAGTAAAAATAAATCTTCCCACAATTTCAGTGTATTATTTTTTGAAAACATCTTATACTTTTATGTCTTCAAGGTTGGCTTTATCATGATCTGTGACTCCAGAATGTTTTCCAATTTTTCTTTCAGTTGCCCTTTCTTTCTTTCTTATTTAGCTCTCAACACTAATGGTTAGTACATGAAATCTTATGGACCATTTCAACGGAATTTAATGGCATATTTTATTCACCTCTGTGTAACATAGTAATACTCTGCATGCATTATAAATAGTAAAGTCTCTATTCAATCTTGTACATAAACTACGCAAATAGTTTGGATGTTTATCTTCTTCCTAAATGGCAAACTAGTTAAAAGCAGAAATGATTATATTTATGTTCATGTTATTAAAAGTAGCTAGAAGAGTGACTAATTTACTATGTTCTGAATTGACAAAAAAAAGAAATTAAACTGTAATGACTTTAAGTTTTTCTTGAAATAAAATGAAACAGTCACAAATTGGTGTTTTCCATGTAGTGTATAATAAATAAACATTATATTTTTATATGTTTTATTGGTCTATATTTTCATGTTTAGTAGAGATGCAAGGAAGAATTGAAACAAAAATATTGTTAGCTTTCAGATATTAAAAAAAAAACTTTTTCATAGTAAAAATTGGAACAAAATTGGTCCAAATCATAAAAAATCATTCCGATAAAAGACAGTGATACATTTTAAATTAATGTGATCACTTACTGGGCATCATTTCAAAGAATTTATTCACAGTGATTTGTGGAAAAACTGACACGAGGTTAACTATGAAAATCTTGCAATGAGACAATAAGTAACAGTGAAAAACACATATGTAAACTAAATTTCTCAAAATAAATGATTGGGTACAGATATCATACATGACCTGCTTTATATTATAAAGTATAAACAAAATTAGTTTATACAAACCTGGATTCTTATAGTCTCTAAAACTAAATTGTGGGTTGTAGTTGATTTTAGATGATTTTTCTTTTCTTGATTGCCGAATTGATTTTCAATTAACATATGGCATTATTACTTTATAGCAAAAGTAACTAAAATAAAAATCCTAATAAATGTCCCCCAAATGATAAATGGCATCTTAAGAAACAAAGAAACAAATCTTCCCATGAATATTAGTAGGAAAATATTCTTTGTGGTTAGTTTTTTGCAAACTGCTGTGATTTTGCAGCAGTACCAAAAAGTGACCTCACCTTTTGTAGCCAGCTGCGTGGAGTCACACCTGATGGAGATGTATAATCAACTCCTATGGCTAAGGCCTGACTTATGCTATGATCATCAGCTGCTTGCATATGCGTGGACCTATGGGCAGTGCCCACCTGGCAGTCTAGGGTTGGTAGCCCATGCCTACTTAAAAGCTGGGAGAGGTTTGCCCAGAGAGAGAGGGAGAGAGAGAGAGAAGTGAATAAAGTCCTGGAATAAACTGCAGTGAGAAAAGCTCCGGTGGTCGCGTCATACTTGCGGGTCGAGGGTGGACGTGACAACCTTTCCAGAGGTTATTAATTCTTAGAATCTTTTCGATAATCCATCAACTTGTCTTTGCTGAAATCAGATAGCTAAGTGTGGGGACACTGTTGGGCTTATTCATCTCTGAAAATAAGAAATAGTTCCTCCAATACTTCTCACATAATTTCCAGTGCGTTTTGTCAGAAGGTATGATGATTCTTCCAGTGTTAGATAGAAAAACACAACATTCTCAAGAGGGTGGCTATATATTTTGATATGTGTACAATATTGGAGAGGATTACTTCCTCTCTGTTATTTATTTTTCTATGTATGTCTATGAAAAATATGGCGGTAGCATTTTTGAGGAAGTATCCTTTCTATGTAAACTGCTTAGCTAGAACTTGTGGTGTCCCAAGGTAGCATAATTTCTCAGGAAATGCTCAACTTTCCACCTCTTTAACTTAATGGGTAATATCTAGCATTTAACGAAGGTATTTTCCAATATCTTCTATGAGTTTTTATGGTCTTAATGATTTATTTGTTTCTTCCCCTCTCTCCTTACTTACACATATTAAATGATTTCAGAGTGAAAATCTTATGGCATTAAAATTTTAGTTAACAGCGTAAAAGCAAAAATTGTACTAGGAAAACATTAAATAGTCAAAGTCTTTTCAAATAAGTATATAACAGTAAATGAAAGAGCCAGAATTTAGTATGAACTCAAGCTGGCTGAAATAAATATGGGGTGCTGTTCAAAAAAAAAAATCCTTGTCTTGCTAATTCTATTATCCAAAGGAAAATTAAATTTTTCCTATCTTCATGAAAATTTGTCACTTTTTCAAACTGTCCTCTGAACCTTCCCACACAGCCAGAAGGGAAGAATGTATATGGCTTGATGATTGTATTAAATAAGGATGTTCCCAAGTCATTAAAAATGGCATTTCTGGGTGGTAAAAACTGATATGCTGTTTCAAAAGATTTATTTCTCAAAGAAGCAGACAAACAATTTCAAGGCCAATTCTGTAGAAAATGTTTTTTTTGTCCAATCATGGAAGCACAAGAAAGACCTTCGTAACTTTTAACAATATGTTCTTTTATGTGTTATACAATACGACCTGATATGAGAAAATTTAAAATAAATATTTCCATTTGTTTTTGTATATTGTTTTTACATAAACTACACATAGAAGCCTCATTTTATGTACTGTGATATACTGATCACCATCTTTTGTTTTAAAGATAATTATCATTAAGAGCAGAAAAGTGAAGAGCCGTTTCTATAACTCAAATATGACACAATGGAAACTAAGTGCAGATGCCTATTCTTTAATGCTGTTTGTTGTTAATCATCTACACATGCTAAGCACAATTCAAGGAAGTCACTCTCAGGTGTCATTGTTAACTAAGAATTATAGTCCTTGCTACTTGTGAGAATATTCTTAATTTTCTTGCCTTTTATACAAGAACTAATTATGCTCTTTAAAAAGACTCTGTGACTGACAATTTTGAAAAAGTTTCTTCAAACTGTTTGCACGGGAAGAAGTCTGAATTTTCTTTATTTTCTCTTATTACTTACTAGCTTGAAGAGCTAAATAAAAACTGTTGCTGTTCTATGAATGGGTTTTCTGACATGCCTTTGGAAAAGGTAGAGAATAGAGGAGAGGAGAGGAGAGGAGAGGAGAGGAGAGGAGAGGAGAGGAGAGAGGAGAGGAGAGAGGAGAGGAGAGGAGAGGAGGAGAAGGGAGAAAAAGAGAGAGGAAAGGAGGGGAGAGGAGAAAAAGAAAAGAAGAAAGGAAAGAGAAAAGATGATGTGGGATGTCCTTCTGTATATTTGTTGATGAATAAAGCTGTTTGGGCCAATGGTTTAGGAAAGTAAATCCAACCAGGAAATCAGAGTAGAGTGCTTCTCTCTGACTCTGCTTCAGTGCTACAGAAATTCCTACCATCAGTAACCATTAAGTTACCTGCCCACTTGGAGATGGTCTTTTATACTATTTATGCCTATGTAAAGTGCATGTCTGGCCTCTTTTACAGCTGTGGGATTTTGTTGCTGTTCTCTGTTCCAGCAGAGGATATTGATTTCTGAGTGTATCCCTAAACAAATTATAACTCTCTATTATTCTCAGTTCTGAGCTAGTGTGATATTTCTTTTAAGTGTCCACCTTCAATTCAGTTTAGTTTTCTCCACCTAACTAAATTTTGCCTTACTATAGGTCCAAAGCAGTTCTTTACTGTGTATACCATTGGCTAATAAAGAATAATAATAATATAAAGTAATATAATAATAATAAAGAATAACCATTGGTTAATAAAGAAAATTGGTTAATAATAACCAATGGAATTCACAGCATACAGAGGGAAATCCCACATCACTGCATTAATATTATATTTGCTAATTTGGGGAAGTAACATACTTCTATTTAGATAAAATAAAAAATGTTGGTCAACATGTTATACCAAGTTAACTCTTGAGAACTAGATGTTAAAATGTTAGAGAAATAAGAAAAGGTGGAGAGAGGGAAAGAAGGAAGGAAAAATAGAGGGAAGGTGTGGTGTAGAAGGTCCTTCTGTTTATGTTTTGCTTTCATTGGTTGAATAAAAAATTGCCTTGGCATAGTTGATAGGACAGAACTTAGGTAGACAGAGTACAGAAAACTAAATGCTGGGAAGAAGGGCAGAGTGGCAGACTTTATGGATCTCCTGCCTGAGATGGACGCTGGTTAGAATCTTGCCAGTAAGCCACAGTCACGTGGTGATACACAGATTAACAGAAGTTGGTTAAGTTAAGATGTAAGAGTTAGCCAATAAGAAGTTAGAGCTAATGGCCAAGCAGTGTTTTAATGAATACAGTTTCTGTGTGGTTATTTCAGGTATAAACTAGCTGGGCAGCAGGAGTGACAAGCAGCCTGCTCCTCCTGTTACAAAGGTGTGTGTGTGTGTGTGTGTGTGAGAGAGAGAGAGAGAGAGAGAGAGAGACAGAGACAGAGACAGAGACAGAGAGAGAGAGAAGAAAGAGAGAGGTCCTTGTGGAACAAAGGTCATGAGGCATAAATGACCGTAAAACAACTAGTAACAAATCCAGAGACAAGCCTTTTAATTGATCAAATATGAAGACAAAAATTTTAAATGAAATTACAAATGATTGTGATAGCCAGTGAGAGAACAACAGGAAAGATAGGTAACACAATTCTTGATCTTCAAATTATAACTTACATAAAGCATGGCAATGAAATGTTGAATAACTTCATGTTTAATATTAAAGATTTTATTGAATAATGTCATATGCCTTTTATTTATTGAATTAATGGGTGAACTTAATTTTTAAAAGATTTCTTTCCTCACATATCCCTGTAAGAGTTCATGATATAATGTCAGTCAGTAGGTGAGAAATATATGTTTATTATTATTCCTGGAACCAAAATATTAGCATGATATGCAATAAAACCATAAAGCCTGGGAACAATGAGAAATATGGAAGCCTTCTTACTTTCCCAGTAGGTTTGTAATTCCATTTTAGAGAATAGGCATATATGTATGAATAAAGAATTCAGAATATAATCTCATTTAGGTCAGAAGCTAAGATTGGGAGTGCTTAATTTTGAGGAGATATTGTGTTGCTGTAAAGGGTCTTGGAGAATGGGGCACCAGCAGAATAGAGATGGTAGGGCATAGCATGCAATTAGAATAACATCAAAAAATGTCCTCCTAGAAAGTTGATATCTGTTAATTTGATTCTAGGAATTACTCCTGAAACATAGTGACCATCCATTTGGGGTTGGTGGGTGGTAAAGTGGAAGTAGGATTATCTAGAAGTGATGTCAATCTACATTAAATGGAGAGTGTTCTGGAATTATGTCATATATAGGTGCAAAGAATCTCTCTGGGAACATAAGCCACAAAGAACAGAATGCCACTGAAGTTTTTTAGTGAACTCACCAAGATCAGATAGAGCTGTGAATGGTGAGGTTAGATGATGGGTCTTTGGGTTACTAGTCTTAATGACAACAGTGTCTATACAGAACAAGAATGCTCCAAGAAGGTGCAGCTTATCTCTCCATCTCTAAAAATGATATTATTTAACACTATGTGATGAACTAAGCATATCCTATGCATAAAGAAATTTGTTTAGAATATTTGCAATGATTTAAGATGTAAGATGGGAAACATGGCTGAACTCCTTCAATAAAAGGCAAGAGGGTACAGAGCTTTTCTAAAAGAAGGAATTATGAGAAAGCCCCAGTTGGTTTCTGTTTTTTCCCAAGAGATTTATTTTGATGCACTGGGATCAATATCATGAGACAGCTTAAAACACACTGAAGAGAACTGAGTAAGCTGAACATTTCTTTAAGGAAAATCTGCTTAATTCAGTGGACAGCATAATCTGGGAGCATAAAATTCAAAACATCTTAAAGGTTAAGAGCAAAATTTAACTTCATCTTAAAACAAAACTATTCCCTAGAAAAGAACACACCTTGTCATATCCCAAATAGTCAGTCATGAACCGTACATATGGATAGCATATGTACTAACAGGTTATATTTAGGGCTATATATGTACATTAAAATACATGTATTCATGCAATAAAAACTAATGAAAAAAAGAGGATATGAGTTTGTAGGAAAGCAGGCCTATGAGAAAGTTAGGAGGTTGGGAATGTGTAGGTAAAAATGATGTAATTGAATTACAAACAAAGGTACCAGATCTGTGAGTAATATCTATAGAGAACATCTGAGTTTTCAGCTGGAGATACACAGAAGTTATTAATTCGTAGCTATTTCTGGCTTGTTGGACACAGTGCTCTGCACCTGCACAGCTCTTAACTGGTGAACTATACATTCTTTATATAGAGCAACTGAACAATGCAACCTGTCAGTCAGTGTTGTGGAGGTGAAAGGTGGTGACTGTGGAAAGTTGCTCGAAGGATCTTTGTTGTAATTTGGATTTGAAGAAAGGCAACTTCAGAGAAGAGTCCCATGTAGCAAGATGGATACCATAGTGAAATACTGGACAGTTAGGTAAGGTGACATTATTAAGCATTATAAATGCCAATCTAAATTGGTTAGGCTTTATCTGACAGTAAAAAAAGCCTTTGATGATTTATGAATGAGTGAGAAGAATGCTTTTAAAATATTGGTTTATGAGGATAAAAGCAGAAGTGTATAACAGAATTATCTCCAGACAATAAATCAATGGCCTTGAGTAGTATACCTAAAGAGAGTAATGGATTATAAAATTATAAAATAATTAAAATGGAATAATGACAACACATTCTCACTCTCCCCACAATTTTCTCTCTTCTTCCCCAAGAATTACCACTTAGCAATGCAGGTTTGCTAAGCAAGAGACTATGAAACTCAGCACTATTAGGATTTTGTAACAAATACTACTAGGTTAAATGAAAAAGGAACTACTATAATCTATGTAGAATTAACAACTGTAAAGAATGCTTTCTTAATTTTTAAAGTAGTAAAATTTTAATAGTAAAATGTTTACAAGAGCAAATGGAATTATGAAAAGAATAGAGGATGAAATGTACATTAACTGAAAAACTCACAAAGGGAATGAGACTGAGAACATGAAGGAGGATTTTAAGGTTGATACTTCTCACTTGTCAAGACTACCTAGTATCCACCATAAGTAAGTAACATGTTATCCCTATTGTTTTGTAGATATAAAATAATGGTTATTATATCAGTGTGATTTTGTAGATACCCTTCTCCTTTCATGATGAGATAACTAATTCAAGAAAATGGTGAGTCGCAGCATTCTTAGATGGAAAGAAGGGGATCTGACTGCTAAATTATGACCAAATTAGCCTTAGTCCATATCCCTAAAATCTGTTATCATTGGATAATGCCACCTATTAACACAAAAGACACATAAGGTTCTGATAAGATCCATTTTTCACATAAACCATTTCATAGGGGAGAGCTTGAAGCTTTCTTTACATTATTTTGACTCTTTATACAACCAAACACCTTTCTCTCTCTTTTTAAATCAGGGGAGTGGAAATTAAATAACTCAGACATGAACTGTGATTATCATGAAGAACAATTCCACATGACACTTGCTAACATAGAGAAAATGAAAAATGTGATGGAGGCTGCTGGATATAAAGACATGGTTAGTTAACCAATAACCAGCAACAGAGTATTAACATACAAGGCTCTCATGATCTCCAAGTTTCTGAGGTCTTGGTTGGTCTTAGGGTTTATATGTTCCTCAGATTTATAGCAATGCTGCCTGTATTGTTTCAGAAATATTCTTAGTCCCCTTCATCTCCCTAAGACTTTATTGTTTTCATGTTTTACTATATTAAATTGGATTATACAGATTCTCTCTCCCATAGTCCCTCGTGATTTATAGAAGACTCTTCCTTCCTGTTTACCCTTGGTCGGCTTGTGCTCCTATCTCTACAGTAAACCACGAGTTGTCAATTTCAATTGATAATTCAACATTCAACATGTGTTTATATTACATTTTACATTCTTATTTAATTCAAATGTCTGTGGAATATGACATCCATATAGAATGCAGTATCCTACTTGCTCTAATATAATCCCCTCAGTGTTCACAGCTGTGACAGTTCCAAGTCATTTTTTTTAAAGACTTTTGGCCTTCATGTAGGTTATATTTTGTAACATGAAGGTGCCTGCTTGTTGGGGTTTATGTCCTGCCCAGTTCCCCACAGCTAGCAAGCCCCCCACAAAATCACACAGTTTAAAATTATAAACTGATTTGCCCATTAGCTCTGGCTTCTTATTAGCTCTTATCATTTATATTAACCCATTATTCTGATCTATGTTAGCCACATGGCTCAGTACCTATCTCAGCCAGGCAGATTACGTATTGCTTCTCAGTGGTCTGGGTGGGAATGGGAGGAATGGGCTTCCTCCTTCCTAGCATTCTTCTGTTCTCATCGCCCTGCCTCTACTTCCTGTCTGGTTGACCCGCCTATACTTCCTGCCTAGCCAATCAGCATTTATTTAAAATAAAAAGATTAACAGAATACAAACAATTATCCCATACCGCTCCCCTTCTTTAAAAAAAAAAAAAGGAAAATACCCATAGTCCATTTTTTGGGACTGTGGGTGTAGTATTCCAGGCTACTTCCAGCTGGTTGGGGGAGTTGATAATCTTATGGGGACCTAAAGAAAATTTAGAGTTATAATCAAGTCCTGACTGGAGTATCCTGTGAGTCTTGATCATCTCAGACAGCAGTCTTGAATCTGTTCTGGATATAAAACTCTGACATTTGGGCCATCTGGTCCTAATGGAGATTTCTCAGATGGTCTTCCTTGATCAAACTGTATTTTTTTAATCTCAGATTGAATCCACAGCCTCTCATTTTCTTTGGAAACAAAAGCAAAATCTCTTCTCCAAATAACATATCTTTTGACTTCAATTTTGAAGTCAAGGCATTTTCAAAATACCTATTTTGGATTAATTCAGCAGCATTTATAAACAAATATCTTTTAGTAACTGTTACTCCTTCCTCAGCATTCAAACAATTTAAAGAGAGCACAATAACATACACTATCAAGATTCTCTGTTTATTTTCCATCTTCATGTGGCTTTACTTTAATCTCTATTTCTTTTTATTTTTACTTTTTGAGACAGATTCTCTGTATATTTTTGTCCTATAATAACTCTGTAGACCAGGCTGTCCTTGAACTCACAGAGGTCATAGAATTTCATAATTCCACGCTTGACATTTCAGGTAGACATTTTGATGAGTATTTAAATTTTTTAGGCTAACTTACATGGAAATAATTTTACCTTTTATGATCTTCTGTTTCAGTTTGTTTAAGCGACAACAGTATACCATTTTGCCAAAGGCTGATTTTGTCACAATGCTAAGGCTAAAGACTTTTTAACATTTAATATATCTACCTGAGAATTAGGAAACTCTTATTAGTGTTGTTATAAATATGGTCAGAGTTCTTACAGGACTTCTGTGAGTTCTGAGATTCCAGTTTGTTTCACTTTGCTATCTTTACAAAGTGCAAGAAGTTTATTTTTCCTGTCTCATAAGGGTTCTTATGAATGTTTAATGCTCAACAGAAAACTTGACACAGTCCCTTAGTTTTGTGGTATATCTCATTCATCTCTGTACTTTGTCTTCTAAATTTTGTTCTTAAACTGTCTAGAAACTTATCTCTACAGCTTAGGGCACTATGGGAACATTTTACCTCTTGGTCCAGCAACTGACACTATAGTGTTGGCCAAGAAGCTCTAAACAGTATTTTTTTTTTTGCACAAAAATTGAATGATATTGTATTTTGAATGACAACAAAATTTGCTAACATTTTAGGTCCAATAGCAGTTGAATAACCAAGATCTGTGATAGCAAGGTGTCTGAGAAAGAAGTACATGGGAGTCTTTAGCCTGGAATCCACCATGGTGAGGATGATCATGCCCAAGTTTCCCACCAGCGAAATCAGATAGATGATGAGGAAAAGTCCAAACAATGGGGCCTGCAGCTCAGGACGGTCAGTGATGCCCATCAGGATGAACTCAGTCACCACTGTAAAGTTGTGGGTATCCATCCGTGTTCATTGGAAAACATGCACGGTTTTTCCTTAAAAATCTCTTTGTGTACATCCTTCAGGGTTGGGGCTTAGTTTCTTTGTTAGATCTGGAAACACAACTAAGGATTAGAAAGACAACATAATGACACACAGAACATTTGCTTTCTCAAATTCTTTTCTGTAAATAAAGTCATATTGTTTTATTTACTATCTATCTCTTCTTATCTGGGCTGTTCATTTGTTATAAGTGTGCGTGTGTGTGTGTGAGTGTGTAAAAGAAAGAGGTGGAGAACTAGAACGAGAGTGACTGAGTAACTGAGAGAGATGCTTTCTAAGAATAAAATATCAAAAATATTTCTTAGTATACTTCAAAGGCAATTAATACCAATAGCCCTTTAAACCTCAGTAAAAAATGTTTTTAAAATTAACATGAAACAGAGAAATTAAGATATTCTAAAAGGGCTCAGACATCATTGATTATAAAACAGGATAGACAACGAAGCAGATATTACTATCTCCAGACTGTGAGAGCTCAGCAAAGGACGCCTCATCTCCTCGTGCTGACACTACAGGGTTCTACATGACACTTTGTTACCTGCTGTGAAATTCCTGTCTTCATTTCCCACTGTGACTCTCAGCCTGGGTGAGTTTCTGAGATACATTTATGTGAGTTTTTAAAGAATAGATAGTCCCCCTGAGTAGATACCAAGAAATAATTACAAGCAATATTTTTGAAACTCTAATTGGCAATGCTCTCCACTGGAGTCATGAAGCCACACAGCTGTTTGGCACAATTCCAGCATAGCTAAACTGAAAGTTGCCATGCCTGTCATCCTGTCTCTCACTTTTGGTTTTGACCACTGCTTGATGCATGCTTGGGGGCAGGAGCTTTTTATATTATAATTCATTTTTTTTTTATTGGAAAAAAAATTTCTGCCTCCTCCCCGCCTCCCATTTCCTTCCCACTCCTCCCTCCCCTCCTCCCCTCCCAGTATTCTTATGTAGTCAAAATGAAGGCTATTTATTGTATCCTTAAGATCATGGTCAATGTTGGCTATATGCAACATCTCCAGACCACATTGTTTTAAGTAGTGGCTTGAATTATTTTTGTGTTAAACTTGAATTTTTTTTATTGTACCTTGGTTAGAAACACAAATTAAAAATTGGGACTTAAGAAAAGAAAATAGCCCAAGTTTCTATTGTATTATGCAGCATTTTATAATAGAAAGGATAATTATATAATTTGAGAACTTATTTAGGCTATTTAAAACTGTGGAAATTTTCAGAAGAATTTAATAAATAAATCAATAATGTGTGAGAAAAATGGAACAATTTTACATATTTTATCTAACGCTAGTTAATAACTTGCTTTAAATGATTCTGTTTGAGAAATAGTCCCAAATGACTAAGAACATGAGTTTCGGTAGATAGGGAGGTGTGGAGAATCTGGGAAGAACTGGGAAAGTATAAATGATATGATAAAATATATTTTTGGAAAATAATACAAGAAAAAGAATAATAATAATACAAAAGAAAATACAGTCTCTAACAATTGTCATCATAATAATAAAGGTATAAAAATGAAAACAGAAGTCAACACAGTCATTTTGAGTCTCATCTAAGATTTCTGGTGTTGTAGTAATGCTTAGTTTGTGTATATGTATGTGTGTGTGTGTGTGTGTGTGTGTGTGTGCATGTTTGTGTAATAGCCATAGGAGGAGGCTAGAGAAAAAATGACCTTGAACATACATCATGCAACTTCTGCTGCACCAGCCAGTTTTGTCAAAAAACTGAAGTTGTAACCAGAGATTGGATGATTCAAGCAAATATTTTTGAGCTCTATTTTTAAATATATTAATTTCATTGGTTTTTATTCCTCTGAAATGCATCACCATAAATTTTACTTGAAGCTCTGTTAAAAAAGGATTTGTGCATCTTAAGTTAGTGGAGATCTGTCGATATACATTTGCAGCAAACATATAGATGATATTGGTATAGGTCTGTCCACATACTGAAAAAGTTTGTCCTAATGATTTTCTTCTCTTTATTTCCTAGAGTTTATTTGTCAATAGAGGGAACATAGTTTGTATGTGTTTGTATTGTTCATGTTTGAATAATTATTATGAATTTTAGACGTCTACTTCTATTCAGGTTAATGTTCTATAAATGCTATAAAAAGAAAAAGGTTGGAAATGTTTCCATTTACATAAAATTTAAAATTAAACTAATAGTGGAGAAAATAGGTAAAAATGGAGTTACCATTTTGTTTATAACTAATGTTCTCATCAGGTCTCTTTTTTTCTTTATTTTTAAGGCTTCAGTTTCCTATTCTCTATTCTAGTATGGAAAAAAGTCACAAATTAAATTTTATTGAAATCACAGATTTTTTCCCTTTGAGAATATTGCTAATTTAAAGAGCAGTACTCATAATTCAGCTTGAAGTAAAATTTCAATTTTTTTCTATCAGTTACTTTCACGCTTCCTCATATTCTCATCATGCCAATAACACCCAAGACATTGCAAATTTTATTTGAATTTGTTTATAATAATATTAATTCAGATTATAATTATAAACTGGTACCAATAAAGGGTCACAGAGCTCTTAATTTTGGTAAGCAATGTAACTCTCTTTTAGGGCAGTCACTAGACCGTTTTAAGTAGAGCAAACCACATTTTCACATACAAACACAAAATTTATTTTTGTCTCCTCACTGTATCATTTTATCTATAGACTATATTTTCTGAATTTGAAAGAATATTTGTTTGTTTCAGAAAGTTATCACTAGTAGTGAAGTCTGACTAATTTCCAACTGTGCTTTATAACCAAGCAAACTTCTAAAATCGAAACCTGGCACATGAACTTCTATCAGGCTGTTTGAATTGAATTTGGAGTTAACTTTGACATGTAGCACTGAGATTTCCTTGCCTGACTATTTTCTGGTCAGTTATTGTGTTTTCTGTCTTGTTATGACACCCAATTTTATGTCCCTTTGTCAGTGTGTTTTCAAATGCATCAGTAAAAAGGACACAACAAAATGAAATGAAGAATGGGCTACAGTAAAGGCATGAAGGAACATCATCATATAAACAACAGCCCTGCATTTCACAAAACTTCAGAAAAGTAACTTTTTAAATGTGGCATTTCTTAGATGTTTTATCAACTCTGATGTCTGTGATATTCATTTCTTAGGCAGAAAAAAATACCATGTTGTTATAAAAAAGTACATGAAAGTCTATGTAGAAGGAACAAAAATACAATGAAGATCTGCGGTCTTCTCGTTCAGGAAAGAGTAGTAGTGAAACTGCTAAAGTTTTACAAGCCCTGTTGCTATATTATTCAGAAATAGTACTAAGGAAATCTTTATGTCTGAGAGGAAGTTCTAAACCACCTCTTTTCTTTTATTGTTATTTTTTTTAATGAGCTGTACATTTTTTTCCTGCTCTCCTCCCTACCTCTCCCCACTTGTTCAACCCTCTCCCAAGGTCCCCATGCTCCCAATTTACTCAGGAGATCTTGTCTTTGTCTACTTTTCATGTCAATTATATCCATGTATGTCTCTTTTAGGGTCCTCTTTATTGTCTAGATTCTCTGGGATTGTGAACTGTAGGCTGGTTTTTCTTTGATTTATGTCTAAAAGTAACTTATGAGTGAGTGCTAATTATATCTGTATTACTGGGTCAGTTACCTCGCTCAATATGATGTTTTTTAGATCTATTCAGTTGCCTGCAAATTTCAAGATGTATTTTTTTCTACTCTATAGTACTCCATCATGTAAAGGTACCACAGCTTCTTTATCTACACTTTGGTCAAAAGGCATTTAGGTTGTTTCCAAGTTCTGGCCATGACAAACAATGCTGCTGTGAACATAGCTGAGCACATGTCCTTGAGGTATGCTCAAGCATCCTTTGTGTACATACCCAAAAGTGGTATTGCTGGGTCTTTAGGTAGGTTGTTTTCTAATTTCCGAGAAATCGCCATGCTGATTTCTGAAGTAGCTGTGACAGTTTGCACTTGCACCAGCAATAGAGGAGTGCTCCCTTTACTCCTTATCCTCCCCAGCTTAAATTGTCTTCAGTGTTTTTTATTTTGCCTATTCTTACAGGAATAAGATGGAATCTCAGAGTTGTTTTGATTTGCAATTCTCTGGTGGCTATGGATGTTGATCATTTCCTTAAGTGTTTTGCGTCCATTTTAGATTCCTCTGTTGAGAGTTTTCTTTTTATGTCTGTACTCCATTTTTTATTGGATTATTTTTCTTTGGATGATCAATTTCTTGAGTTCTTTGTATATTTTGGAGATCAGACGTGCATCTGTCTGATGTAGGTTTGGTGAAGATCTTCTACCATTCTGTAGGCTGTTGTTTTGTAGAGGCTAGAGATAATGGGTCAGACAGTGTTTAAATTTATACAGTTTCTGTGTGGTTATTCCCTATGTTAGCTAGCAGGGCAGGACAAACAAGGGGCCCTGCTCTCCCTGTAATATTGTTGACCATTTTCTTTGCTTTACAAAAGCTTCACAGTTTCAGGAAGTTCCATTTAATTGTTGCTCTCAGTGTCTGGGCTACTGGGACAATCCTGTACAATAAACGAATTTCTGGACACATCAGCATCCATGACTTCAAACTCTACTACAGAGCTACAGTACTGAAAGGAGTCTGGTATTGACATAAAACAGACAGGAGGACCAATGGAACAAAATCAAAGACCTGGATATTAATCCATACAGCTTCTGATACCTGATTTTTGATAAAGAAGCAAAAATTATAAAATGGAAGAAAGAAAGCATATTCAACAAACAGTGCTGAAAAACAAGATATCAACATGTATAAGAAAGAAAATAGGCCCATATCTATCTCTATGCACAAAATTTAAGTCCAAATGGATCAATGACCTCAACATAAAACCAACCACACTGAACCTCATAGAAGAGAAAGTGTGAAGTACACTTTAACACATTGGCATAGGAGAACTTTTGTATTGTTTGTTTTTTTCAAGACAGGATTTCTCTGTGTAACAGCCTAGCTATCCTGGGACTATCTCTTGTACACCATGCTGGCCTCGAAATCACAGAGAGCCACCTACCTTAGCCTCTCAAGTACTGGGATTAAAGGCGTGCGCCACTACCACCCAGCTTTTTTTTTTTTTTTAATTTTATTTTTTTAGGAGAACCTTTCTTAAAAAAAACAAACTCACAATTCATATATAAATTCAAATGGTCAGCAAGTATGTAAATAAATACTCGAAATCACTTTATCACTATGAAGTACAAATGAGTCACAGTGAATTGCCACCTCACACCAGTATAAAAGTTGCTTTCAAAACGTGAATAAGAGTTGGCAGGTGTAGTGGACTTAATGAAAATGGCTTTGCTGGAGTAAGTGTAGACTTGTTGGAGAAAGTGTGTTACTGGGGGTGGCCTTTGAGTTTGCAAATGCTCAGTTCAGGCCAAGTGTTCTCTTTTCCTGCTGCCGACTGATTCAGATGTAGAACTCCCTATCACCATTTCTACCTGTGTAGTGGCATTTCAATTGCATTTTAACAAATAAAGTTTGCCTGGGCATTGGGAGAGTTAAACAGTCACACTGGTAGAGTTTACAGTCAAACAATAGTAATACACACCTTTAATCCCAATAGCCACACCTAGTTGCCAAAGAAACCAGGTAATTCATTCCTTTAATCCCAGTAGCCACATCTAGTTGCCATAGAAACTGGGTGGTTCATTCTTTTAATCCCAGTGTTGCATTACTTTATTCCCAGCCCTGGAGAGGATTATAAAACAGGAGGACACAGCCCACTAACAAAGTCTCATCCTGAGATTCCTGGATGTAGGATTGTTATTTTTGGACTGAGGTTGAGGTAAGAGCTAGTGGCTGACTGCTTTACTTTCTTCATCTTCAAGTTGAACCCCAATTTCTGTCTCTAAGTATTTTTTAATTGTTCTTGACACCCGTATGTTGCCAAGCTGTGTACCACAATGATAATGGACTAAACCTCTGAATTTTAAGCCAGACCCAATTAAATGTTTTCCTTTTAAGTGGTGTTTCTTCCCAGCAATAAAATGTGGGTATATGGAGAAAAAGGAACCCCAACAAATTGGTGGTAGAAAATGGAAATTAGTATAGCAATTATAGTAATAGTATGGACAGCTTTCAAAACTTTAAAAACTGAGTTATTTGCAGATGATATGATAGTGTACATAAGCGACCCCCAAAACTCCACCAAAGAACTTCTACAGCTGATAAACACCTTTAGTAATGTGGCCGGATACAAGATCAACTCCAAAAAATCAGTCGCCCTCCTATACACAAAGGATATGGAAGCAGAGAGGGAAATCAGAGAAGCATCACCTTTCACGATAGCCACAAACAGCATAAAATATCTCGGGGTAACTCTAACCAAAGAAGTGAAGGACCTATTTGACAAGAACTTTAAGGCATTGAAGAAAGAAATTGAAGAGGATACCAGAAAATGGAAGGATCTCCCTTGCTCGTGGATTGGGAGGATCAACATAGTAAAAATGGCAATCCTACCAAAGGCAATTTATAGATTCAATGCTATCCCCATCAAGATCCCATTAAAATTCTTCACGGATCTTGAAAGGACAATAATCAACTTTATATGGAATAACAAAAAACCCAGGATAACCAAAACAATCTTGTACAACAAAGGTACTTCTGGAGGCATTACCATCCCTGACTTTAAACTCTACTATAGAGCTACAGTAATGAAAACAGTGTGGTATTGGCATAAAAATAGAGAAGTTGACCAATGGAATCGTGTAGAAGACCCGGATCTTAACCCACAAACCTATGAACACCTCATTTTCGATAAAGGTGCTAAAAGTATACAATGGAAGAAAGAAAGCATCTTCAACAAATGGTGCTGGCACAACTGGATGTCAACCTGTAGAAGAATGAAAATTGACCCATACCTATCACCATGCACAAAACTCAAGTCAAAATGGATCAAAGACCTCAATATCAATCCGAACACACTGAACCTGATAGAAGAGAAAGTGGGATGTACCCTACAACAGATTGGCACAGGCGATTGCTTCCTAGGTATAACCCCAGCAGCACAGTCATTAAGGGCAACATTGAATAAATGGGACTTACTGAAACTGAGAAGCTTCTGTAAAGCAAAAGACACTGTCACTAAGACAAAAAGGCAACCCACTGACTGGGAGAAGATCTTCACCAACTCCGCAACAGACAAAGGTCTGATCTCCAAAATATATAAAGAACTCAAGAAACTAGACTTTAAAATGCTAATTAACCCAATTAAAAAATGGGGCACTGATCTGAAGAGAGAATTCTCAACAGAAGAAGTTCAAATGGCCAAAAGGCACTTAAGGTCATGCTCAGCCTCCTTAGCGATCAGGGAAATGCAAATCAAAACAACATTGAGATATCACCTTACACCTGTCAGAATGGCTAAAATCAAAAACACTAATGATAGCCTTTGCTGGAGAGGCTGTGGAGAAAGGGGTACCCTCATCCATTGCTGGTGGGAGTGCAGACTTGTGCAGCCACTTTGGAGAGCAGTGTGGCGATTTCTCAGGAAAATTGGGCTCAACATACCCATGGTCCCAGCAATACCACTCTTGGGAATATACCCACGAGATGCCCGATCATATGACAAGGACATTTGTTCAACTATGTTCATAGCAGCATTATTTGTAATAGCCAGAACCTGGAAACAACCTAGATGCCCTTCAATGGAAGAATGGATGAAGAAACTATGGAATATATATACATTAGAATACTATTCAGCGGTAAAAAACAATGACTTCGCGAAGTTTGCATGCAAATGGATGGAAATAGAAAACACTATCCTGAGCGAGGTAACCCAGACCCAAAAAGATGAACATGGAATGTACTCACTCATAATTGGTTTCTAGAGATAAATAAAGGTCAGTGAGTCTATAATTTGATATCCTTAAGAAACTAAATAAGAAGGTGAACCCAAAGAAAAGCATATAGCCATCCTCCTGGTTATGGGAAGTAGACCAGATTGCCGGGCAAAAATTTGGGATCTTGGGGGTGTGGTGGGAAGGGGGGGGTAAGGGGAGAAGGGGAGAGAAATGTGTGAAGGGGAGGGTGGGGGGAACTTGGGGAAACGGGATGATTGGGATAAAGGAATGTGGGTTAGGGGAGCAGAGAAGCACACATCTTAATTAAGGGAGCCATCTTAGGGGTGGCAAGAGACTTGGATCTAGAGGGGCTCCCAGGTGCCCAGGGCGATGTCCCCAGTTAGCTCCTGGGGCAGCTGTGGATAGGGAACCTGAAATGACTCTATCTCATAACCATACTGATAAATATCTTGCATATCACCATAGAATCTTCATCTGGCGATGGATGGAGATAGAGACAAAGACCCACACTGGAGCACTGGACTGAGCTCCCAAAGTCCCAATGAGGAGCAGAAGGAGGGAGAATATGAGCAAAGAAGTCAGGACCACAAGGGGTGCGCCCACCCGTGGAGACAGTGGGGCTGATTCTTTGGGAGCTCACCAAGGCCAGCTGGACTCTGACTGAAATAGCATGGGATAAAACCGGACTCTCTGAATTTGGCAGACAATGAGGGCTGCTGAGAAGCCGAGGACCATGGCACCGGGTTTTGATCCTACTTCATGCTCTGGCTTTGTGGGAGCCTACCCAGTTTGGATGTTCACCTTCCTAGACCTGGATTGAGGGGGGAGGACTTTGGACTTTCCTCAGGGCAGGGAACCCTGACTGCTCTTCAGGCTGGAGAGGGAGGGGGAGGAGTGGGGGGAGGGGAGGAGGAGAGGGAGGAGTGGGAGGGAAATGGGAGGCGGGGAGGAGGCAGAAATTGCTTTTTTTTTTTCTAATAAAAAAAAAATCTAAGATTTACGAATGGAAAAAAAAAAGAGGTGCACTTAACAGGTGTGGTAGAGCACTTCTTTAATGCCAGCACTTGGGAGGCAGAGGCAGGTAGATCTCTGTGAGTTTGAGACCAGTCTGTTCTACAAAGCAAGTTCTAAGACATCAGAGCTGTTTCACGGAGAATCCCTGTCTCAAAAATCAAAAGAAAAAAAGAGGTAAATTCACTTGTACAAGATCATGATCTCATATTTCTAGCTAAAATGACTCGTATTTCTAGCTAAAATGACTAGTATTTTTACTATTTCATTACTTTACTAATTTATTATTATTGTAATTTTGCCATTTTCTTTTTAAACTCAGTACTACTAGTTCACAGTCATTGATCCAACTAGGAAAACATGAAATCTGGAAGAGAGATGATGGGTGAAAAGGAAGAAAAATATGAACCAATGAACATTGATCCTATGTTGATAGTTATATTTCATCTTTGTTACATACTCTCACATTTAATAAGCACAGCATTGCTATTCAAACTTCAGCTAAAGAGTTTGTAAGTCACATGTGGCATATCACTATTCGTCTTTATTCTTCCCAGGGCTACTTTTCTCTTGAGGGCTCTGTGCACAGCTGCTGTTCTTGTCTTTATCATTTCTGCCTTCTCTGGTTTTCTTGATACTCCACACGCCTTATTCATTCTTCAAATGATTAATCACCTTTCAGGGCAGGATTAACTGTCACAAGTTCTTTCTAAACATACTCTGAAAACGTGTCAGTATAGTCACACACAATGAGTTACAATACAGGCACCAAGTGACAGTGGCTCCATCGGAGATTCAACAAAAAGACTTAACGGGTCATTCCATTGTCAGTCTTCCCAGGATATGAGAATCTTAAAGGTGTCAAAGAAGATATTACATTGCATAGAGTCTAAAGTAACTGATGTTAAAGAATATACCATTCATAAGGGGGTATGTAATCTTTAAAAATTATATCCTAGACTGCAAAATCAAAAGAATTCAGGAGAATGGGGAGTGGCAAGGATATTGAGGAGCTGGTGAGGGCTTTATTATGAAGGTTTGTTTACTGACATAGCAATTTGAGTTTCAGTGAACACTGCAAAAACTTTCATTACTATGCCAGGGCTGATAATGAAGCCTCTTTCAAAAGGTTACTTTGTGATCAATATACAGTGAAAATCTAAGGAGGAAAATTATCTGAGAGAAAGACCAATAAAAAGGCAAATCCTATCTGTGAGCATTTGGACAGGCATAAGGTGAAGCACAGCCCCTTTTGTGTAAAGCATACTGCTATATTTTGATGGCAAGGCCATGCTGTGGTCTAGTCCATTTGCTGTGACCTTCTGAAATGACAGAGGCTGCTCGATGAGATCCCATGAGTGGCAGCTTATTCTCTACATATTTTGTTTCATGCTAGTACATCACTTTCTACATCTGATCTGACCTCTAGTCCACTAGTCAATAGGGCATGAGACAGTGACATGATTCTTTGACTCTTCAGTCAATAAGTAGGTAGTTTAGCAAAGATTAATAATGACGGCCACCAGCCTTTATAAGGCTGACATTTTCATCCAGACAGGTGAGAAGATGGATAATTAGATTGCAGGAACATTCAAAGTAGTGATACTAGGCCTCTCATGAAAAAATGTAATATTAATAGAAATCTGTGATTTGCTAAAAAGCTTGAATTTTATGATTTATGAAGCATAACTTTTGAGCTATAAATTCAATTACACTTTCAATTATCTCTTGCTGTTTACTTATTTACAGAGCAGAAATAAAAGAAACATAATATTTCAACTAGAGAGATAACTTAGTTAGAAAAACTATCTACTTTTCCATATGTCCCTGGTTAGGTTAACAGCATCAATATGACAAGTCACAGCAGTCTCTAACTCCAGTTCCAGTATCCTACACCATCTTCTGAATGTCAAGGACATTGTACCTATGCGGTACATAAACATACATAAAGGCAAAAAAGACACAAATGCACACATTTAAAAATTAAAATAAACCTTTATTGTCTTAAAAATATTGCTTTTCAGATACTGTGTTAATGTAGGAAAATGCAATTTATGATTGTGTTTCAGGCAATGATGCAGATTTATAGAAATTTAATAATTGTCAATAACTGGAATTATAAAGCAACATTTTTAAAACTATTGTTTGGATTGACAAATTGTGCCTTTTACACATGGCTTCTCTATTAAATTATTCAGGAAGAAATCTATTTAAAAGGTATCAATGATAACAATTATATTGCCATTTCTCTTTGGTTTAGGAACAGGGGAGATAGAATAATGAATTCATGCTCAGTTGAGAGAAAACTCATATTTGTGTAATCCTAATATTGAAGGCTAAAGAATGAAACCATCTGGGTTGAAATGATACTAAATTGGTAGGTTTTTGGGACTCAGAGCACAGATTCTATTAGCTAGAGAAAGGACTTTGAGAGAACAATACAAAGGCACAGGTTTCTTGCACGTTTTTTGAGGGTCTAGGGCTGTGGCATAGTAGAACAGTGCCTGCCTAGCAGCACAAGAGCTGGGTTCAATCTCCAGTTCTGAAAAGTAAAATGCAGAGTGTAAAGTTCAAGTATCCTTTGAAAGCACTGAATTCAGCTTCTACATAGAAGTTTCCAGAACAGAAAAAAAAAAAATTCTAAACTCTGAGTTCATGGACTCAGTTGATTTGGGTCAACTGGAAATACGTTTTATAGCAATTGATTCTTTTGTTTATGAGTGTTTGAGACAGGTTCTCTCCTTGCTGTCCAGGATGGTCTCAAATTAAGTATCTTCCTGGTTTAGATTCCCAAGTGCTAAGAATGCAGGAATATGCCACTTCACCTAGCATAATGATAATTTTTATGCATTTAAATATCCGAATATACTTTTATCAAAATACTTATGGTAAAATTTGCAAAATCTATATTCATTCATCTTTTAACATTGCTTTCCAAAATGATTAGTTTCAAATGTTTTTTTGTAGTATTATTCATATTGGAATATTAAATCTAATAGTGCATCATTTTATTAGTATATTCATACTATCTTACTTAATAGTTTATATTAACTATAATTTCTTAGAAGTTTGCTTATTTTTGTTCTTGTTTTGTAGCACAGACTCTATGCAGTCCTAGTGGTCCTTGAATTCACTACATTGACCACTCTGGTCTTGAACACATAGAGGTCCACATGACTCAACCTCTTGAGTGTTTGTACCAAAGCTATGAAACACATGCACAGCTTACTATATCAAGTTTTATCAGATATCCCCCCCCCCAAAAAAAAGCATATAGGCATCCTCCTGAATATTAACCTTCTTCAGGCGATGAAAGGAGCCAGAGCCAGAGTCCTACATTGGAACACCAGACTGAAATCTCAAGGTCTAAATCAGGAGCAGATGGAGAGAGAGCACGAGCAAGGAACTCAGGACCGCGAGGGGTGCACCCACACACTGAGACAATGGGGATGTTCTATCGGGAACTCACCAAGGCCAGCTGGCCCGGGTCTGAAAAAGCATGGGATAAAACCGGACTCGCTGAACATAGTGGACAATGAGGACTACTGAGAACTCAAGAACAATGGCAATGGGTTTTTGATCCTACTGCATGTACTGGCTTTGTGGGAGCCTAGGCAGTTTGGATGCTCACCTTACTAGACCTGGATGGAGGTAGGTGGTCCTTGGACTTCCCACAGAGCAGGGAATCCGGATTGCTCTTTGGGCTGACGAGGGAGGGGGACTTGATCGTGGGAGGGGGAGGGAAATGGCAGGCGGTGGCAGGGAGGAGGCAGAAATCTTTAATAAATAAATAGATAGATAGATAGATAGATAGATAGATAGATAGATAGATAGATAGATAAAAAGTATTATGGATATCTTAAAGCAAACATCCAAGGAACATTGTAATTAGTGTTTCTTGTATAGTACCAGCTTCAGTAATTATGGACAGAAAGAATTCATGTGTACCCACTTCCCATTCTTTCCAATTGCATTAACCAAGAAGCAAATTCAAATCTTTGTATTATTTCAATTTTAATTACACATTTACTTCTATATGAGAAGGAAACTTTATAAATATATTACAGTTTCTTTTACAAACACTTAATACTAATCCTATAACTATATATCATATTGATGCTAAAATTTCAATCAACACATAAATGTCTGTGAGCACACGTGTGCACGTGCGCATGTGTGTGTGTGTGTGTGAACATGTGTTTCAGGTACTTGCTAAAATAGGATTCAAGTAAAATTCACACATATTTATTTGAAACTTTATTACTGTTTTTTTTAATGGAACTCTTACTAATGAAAGAGAAATTCTGAATCTAAGTTCACTACAAGTGACTACCATGCATTTGATAAGTAGTTAGTTGATTATTGAACTGAATATTATATTTTATATATTTTTATGAAGTTATTAATATATGTATTTGTATACATCTATGTATGTATGTGCTGTGCTTGACTGTGTGTTGGTATACTCACAAATAGAAATGCTATTGAAGACAGTGGTCTGTCTACATTGGTATGATTTTTATTGCTTGTCACCTTTTTGTTGTTCGCTTTTAAGAACAAGGGCTCTGACAGGAACCAGACCTCACCCTTTAGGCTATTAGGACAGTCCATCAGGAGACAGGCACAGCTGTCTCTACATTGCAGGCCAGGGATTATGTGTGCATGCTGTCAGTGCCAGTTATTTATGTGGATGCTAGGGATTCCAAATCAGGCCTTCTTGCTGACACAGCAAGTACTTGACCCACTGTGCCATATCCTAAGCCAAAGATTTTCAAAAATTTAATTTCTATAAAATATTTGATCTACAATATTACCTTCTAGGACCATTTATTACATGCTTTCTATAGTATTTATAATCTGATATACACATATATTTAACCCAATAGATTGATTTAAACACTGTCAAATTAATATAGGATGGATATTTATTGTGAGAAATAAGTCTCTGAAGTTAGAATTTATGTTTATGAAAGAAATGTATAGAATATTTTTCTTATAATCACTACATGCCTGGAGTCAATTTAAAAGTTCAGGAAAAGCCATGTGTTTTATTATATTTAATGTGCATCAATGGCTGATATCTGACTGAGAGATTTGAAATGTGATTTCCTGGTGACTAGCTAGTAACTAGCTTGAGTTTTGTCTATAAAATAATGAAGCTTGAGGTTTATATTTGAAAAGAGTATTTTGCCCATTAAAGTGAGAAATCCATGTATCAAAATGCATTTCGAATATTAATTCAGTGTGACCAAAATATTAGGCTATAACAAGTTTTCCTCAAGCTCACTGTACAATGGAGGAAGAATAAAACAGATAGGAGGCACTGTCCTGTCTCTCTGTCTGTTGGGGAATCACTTGGTCATACAAGATTGTAGGTCTCACTGGGTCTCAGTTCCCCTAGTGTGCATTAACATCACTCAGGAACACCCACATTTGATTATTCTACTAGCTCTAACAAAACACACTTGAAGTTAATACTTTCAGAGATCATCTGATGCATGGTTGAATAAATTTTTTGTGAGGGTTTACTGTATTTTCAAATTTGAAAATTTCTATTATTTTATTTTTAAATGAACAAATGACCTGCTGTGTAATAACTCAGTGAGGAAAAAGAACTTGCCATAAGAACTACTTGTAGTGTGCCTCCCCCACAAAAAGAAGTAGAAAAAACTTAACAAGAACATAGCATCTTTAGAACATAACTTGCTATCACTATAAGATGATGTTCCAATTCATCTAAGATGAAAACACAGAGTGCATAGGGATAACACTTGAAAGAAAATAAACTCTTAGAAATTTTTATTTTTGTTTTCTTTTACTTGTGGGAAAAATATACACAAATACTGGTAAAAATATAGGACCAACTACTTGTACTAGCACTAAGCATTTGTCTGTGCAGTGAGGCATGATGAGACATTTACTTTTCAGTCATTGAGAAGTAGGTTGCAAGGAGTAATAGACCGATCTTCCTTTCTTTCTCTTTGCTTCTCTGGTCATGATGTGAGCAGTTTGTTCTGCTACACACTCTGGTCTTGAGCCATGCTTATCACGGACCAAATCATGGGGTTCGTAGATATTGGTTTATAACGTTCCAAACCATGAGACAAATTTAGCTTTTTTCTTTGTAAATTATCTAAGTTATTTTGTTACACTAACAGCTAAATGACTAATGCAGTGTTTTAAACTCAGGAGAGAGAAGCCAGAATATGTTCTCAAATAAATGGTTTTTAATGATTCTAATATTGTGGATTTACCGACATTAATGATATATGCTAATGATATAGAGTGATTATTTGAAGCTTGAAAAAAATATGAGGTGAAATTAACCATAATTTCACTTGGTAATTAACTTTTGCATAGGAGTGGATGGTTCTGAACTGTAATATTAACAGGGTGAACTGACTAAGATCTAATTAAGTCAAATTATAAATAGTGACCTTCAGGTGAGCCCTTTGCCTGTTATTACTGAAAGCGCAGCATCATTAGAACATAACTGGCTATCATTATCAATGGTCATTCAGCCAGTGAAACTGGAAATTTGTGTAAACCGATTCTGTTCAGTTAGTGAAGGCTCACAACTTTAAGAAAAGAAATTAAATCTTTTGAGGGTATTTAAAAATTAAGACAGTAGCAAAAGGATCTCAGTATTTATTCTATCCTATCATCTAAATAGTTCAAAGAACTGGGAAAATCAAATTTTGAGGACAGAAATTTTAAGATCATCTGTCTTTCATGAGAATTTTATTAAACATATAATTTGTACCTGTAAAATATTTACATATATTAAAATATGTAATTTTTTCTAGGTACACTTCTCTTTTTTAATGAAATATTTTTATTTTTAAAATTGAATTATCATTTTAATTAAAATACAAATACATTATTTTTCCTCCCTTCAATCTTCTTGTTCACTCCCAAATTTATGTTTTTTATTGTTATGATATTGATTATGATGTATGTATTTAAATATATAAATACAACATACTCAATCTGTTTAGTGTTATTTGTTTGTATATGATCTCAGGGCTAATCCCTTGGTACTAGACAACCAATTAAGGCCTTATCCATTTCTTCCGTTCTCAGCATTCCTTAGTAGTGTTGGCACACCTCCCAATAAAGCATAAAATTGTTTCTCTAACTTTCCTCATTTATAACATGTATTAGTTTGATGTATTTATAAAATTCATAAAATATTACTGATAAATTACCATGAAGTAAATTTATCCTATAATAAGATTTTCTTATGATTTTACATAAAGTTGTTTCTTTGCTCTAATATTATAATTCTTTATTTGTCATAGCTGAATTGGCTACCTGTGACTATAATATTTCCTAGATGCTGAAGAAAGTGTGAGAATTATACAGATAGATTATATATGTATGTATGTATATACACAAAATAGCAGATAAACAATAGATATCATATAAGCAAAGATAAAAAGATGATCTAGATAAACAGATACATAAAAACACATATGAAGATGTGGCATGATAAATGGATCACTGAAAATATGTATCTGGTGATGGATACATAGATCAATAGAATACATAGATAGCTTTTTTCTCACAAAAAATCCTACAGTATTGAAGCCCATGTTGCAAATAAAAATGGATGACTATCTGTCACAGTGAATAGGAACATTTGTGAATTTAATTCAGGTCTACATAATATTAATGCTTAAACAATTATTTTCTATTATATCTCAAGCACTTTTACTAATATAATCTTACCAAGACTGGGTAAAAGTTAATGAAAATTGAGTATTTGATCACACAGACACTCAAAGGGAATAATGTTCAGGCATACATAAAAATAAGTCATGGATAGCTGCATTTTTCTGAAATTTTAGTGCATACTATGATATACACATTAGCATCTATAACTGGGTAGTCAGCATTTCTGTGGATTACTGGTATTTCTAAAATACACTGAGTGATGTGACAAGCATTCAGGAATCTGAAGGGAAGCAGGGGACAATAAGGAGCAATAGGCACCAAGAGTTTGGTCCTTGACTCATACATTGAAGACTCTCCCTCAGAGTTTGACTCAGGGCTAATGTTCTGTGTACTTAAAGAGGATCCCACAGCATTATTGGGCAATGAGTGTCTTTGTGGCAGTACTGGCACAAGTCTTGTGGGTGCTTTCCTTGCCTTCACTGTAATTTCTATGACTGCATGGGATTGTAAGATTTTAGAAGGGGCTAATGTTTCTACCATTTTACTGAGAAAGATCTCCAATTAAGACTGACGGCCAGTCAAGCTGTGAGAATGGAACTTTGTTTTCATTTGAATTCTTGGCTATTCTGTATTCACTGGAACTTGCCTGGATAGATTCGTGGCACAAGAAGATATTAAGATGAAATCTAGTTCAATGTCCTGAGAAATGTGTGTAATGATACATTAGTAGTGTGAAACTCAGCCTGTTAAGGTCTTTAGAAGTTTTAAAATACAAAATAGTGTTGAAAACAGCATGTATCATTAGTATGAATGGCAAGCCTTTTTTGAATTCCATGTAATGTTAATAAATAATTTAAAAAATATTTCACAATATGAGTCATAGTCAAAATAATATTGGAAAAAACACTTTAATCCTGCAGCTTATATTTGCTCCAAATATCCAAATATTTACAACCCCCCATTTTAGCTTTATTTTTTGTCAAATTCTACCACACATTGTTATCTAGTACTTTAAAACAGAATGACAGAACCTGCCTCAAAACTTCATAAGGCATTTCAAAAGCATGTATAATATTCTTTAGATTTCAATAAAAAATCAAATAATCTCTGTAGACAGAGAAAATACGCTTCCTTTCTAAAACCTAAATGCATTTTTAAAAAATTAAAAACAAAACTATTTTCTTTCAATTGAATAAATTATTTCTTTCTCTCATATTTATTACATTTCATACTGTTCTAGAATGTTACACATTTGTCATCATAGATTTAGAGCTATTATATATGTATTTACAATCTCTCTAGCTGCCATCTATCTATCTATCTATTATCTGTCTACCAATAATCTATTTTCTATCATCTGTGTAACATCTACAGCTATTAAAGTGATGCTTACACTGTTCTTTTAAGCAAAACACAATTTGCTAGACAAAACTAAACTAAACCACAGGTTTTATTTTGTTTTTCATCTGAAGAACCATTTTTGTACCATTATCTTACCTTGGATTTTTGTTTATTTCAAAAAAAATACCTTAATAAGGAAGGTTTTTTCCACCTTTACAAACTATAACTTTTTTACATTTTTAGAATTATAAATAAATAATCATACTAATAGTATATTTATTAGTAAAAAAAAACCTTAAAAGTCTCCAGATAATCTCTGTGAATGCAGGTGCATGTATGTGACCTACTATCAAACTATTTGTAGCTAGTAATATCCTGACATTTGGAGGGCTTGATATACATTATTTGTAAATTAATGTAAATGCAGCATCTATGAAAATACTATTTGTTAATATTTTTCTGTATTGTAAGGTATTTGATGCTACAGAATTTGAAGTTTGGAACTACTTTAATGAATATACTATATATAGTTTATGGCTGAATAAGAAGAGAAGCTAGAGCAAATGGAAAATTACCACACAATACTGGACTGTCAGTTGTAATTTAGCTTCTTGACTCCAACTACTCAAGGTTAAGTACGAATACCTTAGGTCCATTGCTATAGCTAAGCAATTCCAGGAGTGGTAAGTTGCATGGTATACCTGCTTCCCAAATACTTGTCTGTTGCTGTTGCTGTGTAATGACTCACTTTTTATATTCTAGTTTGTCTGTGTAAGACATCAATACAACTCACTGTGATAGGCAATTTGTATTGGATCAGTTGCCTTCTGGTTTAATAGAGCAGAAGTTTTGACATTATTATTAAGCATTTACATCATAAAGTTATGAAAAATCCTATCTGTGGGCCTAAAATAATTTGACATTTCACTCTGCTGACTTGAAGAGGCCAAATTATAGATTTTCTTTTTAATGTTGAAGGGTTGATTCACTTCCCATTAATTAAATGTCCAGAGTATTTGGAATTAAGTTGTCAGGTTTTATAAATGAAGCCAAAGGCATTCTTATTTCTCATTCTGAGCTTGTTGGAATTTAAACTGCATCTCCTGGAGAAGGAGGTGTTGCAATTGTATTTTGGCTGCTTCAATATTACTGCAGAAGTCAGCTAGATCTCCATTACTTTGAGATAAATAATCATGAAGTGTGGAATGCCATCAATGTAAAGAAGCACAGCAAATCCACACCCCGAACCTAGCCAGAGGCATCTGCAGGGAGAATCTGGGCTAAGACAGGGTGATGTGTAGTAAAATCATCGTCTCCCAGAACACAGTATATCTTCATAACTACTCTCAAACTTCAAGCATGTATACTGTACTGGAATTGTATTTCTAAATTGATCTAAAATAGTGACTGTTTAGCAAATTTCTAATATCCACCTAATGTATCCAGCAAAAGTTGAGACTAGAATGTACTGCTACTTGAGCAAATGCTAAAGACCAGTAGTACTAAGGATATGATGAAAGATGAGACATTTGAAGGCAGTATGAAGAATAAACACAAAACTTAATAATATCTCTTAGATAGTATTTAGAATTTAAGTTAGTTAAAACATTTAAAATAGGACAAGAGGTAGGAACCAAAGTAAATCATTAGAAAAAAGTGGGATTATTTAAAGTCAACACCTTATCTTTAATTATTTAAACTGATTCACTTGTAGAAATGTTAAAAATAGTATACACTTCATTTCTCAAGGAGCCATCACATGGAAGACATTCAAGGAAGGCTTTCAGTTTTAATGTAAAGAAAGAAAGAACAATGGAACTCCTACTCTACTGTCCCAATGTCTACAATTTCTGTTTCCATTTGTCATAAGTGTCTGGAAGTCAACTTGAATATGTATGTTCCCAAACTACAGCGGATAAACAAAGATCTCCCTAATACTTTCTTTACCATCTATTAAGATTAGGAAGGACTCTCCAGTAGCTGATTCTGATCCCAATCACCCATCACTCTTACCCTTTCAACAAGTGTTCCCATTTCTCGAAGACTAAGGAATCTCCTGGCCTCAGGTTGTCAGTGGAAAAATCAGGAAGTTTTTCTCCATTTTTGTTAGAAGAACTTGGAGACTTGTCCCTGTATCACAGGCTACTGCCTTGGAATATTCCTTCTCTATGATGTCACTTACTTTATTCTTTATTCAATCAATCAGCTCATTGCATGCTTGGCACCAATTCCATGAGTTGCACACCACCAAGAAAGTTGTGTTTTCTTTACTCTAACTTTCTACTGTTGGGTCTGCATATACCTGCCTTACCCTCTCAGTCTTGTCGTTCAGAATTCAAACCTCTGTGATGTGGGATTCCCCTCTGTATGTTGTGAATATGTTTTTATTACCATTGGATAATAAATAAGCTGCTTTGGGCTAGGGCAGGACAGAATAGAGCTAGATGAAAGCTATACTGAATGCAAAGAGAAAGAAGGTAGAGTCAGGCAGAGACCAAGTAACTACTGAAGGAAAAAGATACTGGAACCTTACTGGTAGGCCACAGCCTAATGGTGATACATAGATAAACAGGTTAATTTAAGAATTAAATGGACTAGCTAGAAATAAGCCTGAGCCATCGGCCAAAGAGTGTTGTGATTAATGTAATTTCTGCGTGATTATTCGACCAGGGAAGCTGGGAAACTATAGCACAGTCTCCGATTACACCTCTGCACAGGTGCCTCTTTCACAGACTCCACACACACGCCATTTGCCATGATATTACAAATATAATGCCTACTTTATATATTGCCTCCATTATGATTTTATTTTTCTTAGCTTTGTACTGTTAACTACATTTACATAAGTAAATCTCAATATATTTATATTACTATAGATTTAATACCATAAGAATGAATGAATAACAACCTTTAATTTTGTTTATTTTATTTTATACTAACAATGGAAATTTAGGGAGAATAGGCTTGTCATCTCTGTGGTCATGCTTATTGTGTCTCTAGCATATTTTTTAGTGTTCTTCCTCTGAGACAGGATTTTACTCCATAGTGTAGGCTGGTGTGGCCTATGTAATTCAGGCTGGCATGAAGCTCAAGGCAATACCCATATCTTCTATAAAGTACTAAGTAGTAGAATTACAAGTATAAGCCATCACACCTAGATTTCTAAAAGTGGAGACTTCTGACAGAGCCTAACAGTTGAAGTTCAATTTCCTCTTACTCGGGCTGTATATTAGACAATGCGAACTAATAACTCACACAAATATTTCATAAAGGTAAAAGGATCAAAGTCATTTCACCAAAGTCAAAATAGCCAAAACTGGTGGGATTTTTAACTTAGGATGTTCTGGATTTCAATGACCTCATACTCAAGTGTTGAGCTACAATCCCTGTGTTTCTGAATGTGTGTTGCACTAACATAGCCTAATGGGAACATGTACGTGTGTAGATATAGCTACAAATATCATGGCTACAGGGTAAGAGCCACGTCTGGTGTTTGCATTTGCCTTGTGCTTTACTTGAAAGACAGAACTGCTCATGGTTCACCTCTGTATACACCAGGCTAGCTAGCCTGTCAGCATCCAGAAAGCCTATTGCCTCTGCCTCCCATCTCCCTGTGGGATCAGCACATTGACGTTATGCTACTGTGTGCTGCGTTACATGGATTCTGAAGATTGGAGTCCTTGGTCTTGTGGAGACTGTCTACTCACAGAGTGGTCCCTGCAGTGTGAATGTCAGACCTTATTTTATAATAGATAATTGTTTCATTGTGTCTATTTATTTGCCATTGATTCTATGTTCTTAGCCTTTTCTTATAGTTTCCTTTTAATGGCTAATTTTATTACCCTCTCTCTCCCTCCCCGTCAAATTCCAGTTTTCAGTCTTATTGACATCTTCTATTGGTTCTTTATATTTTGCTGTGTAAATCTCTGGTTTTAAATATTTTTTCTTTACTTTCTTAGACTTTGTAATTTTCTCTTAAGAACTTAATAAAATGTAAACCAAAGACATTTATTAGGATTTTTTTCTTTGAAAGTGTCTAAAATTATACACACTTAAATAGTTCAGATTTTCAACATTCTAGTTTTCTTCCACTTTGAAATGAGAAAGTAAGCGATAACAGCCATAATAATTGTCTCTTGTGTATAGATCATATTATAGTTTGCATTAAAAAATTTAAAGCAAGTAATGTTTTTGCTGTATTCTTGGTGTTACTACTAAAGCTAAGAACTGCATCTGATATTTAGTGTTTGCTTATAACAAAAATGAGGCAAAAAACTGTATTTCTACTTTGCAAATGGAACTATTTCAAATATAGAAAGTGAGAAAATTACCTATCACAGAAATTAAAAATTACATGCCTGCAATCTGCCATATAATCATCTCATAATGACTTTGATTCCTTTTCTCAATTTTTCAGTCATATTTGCTATTTAGATTTCAAATTTTATGGGTGGTATTATTATTTCAATTTCTTTTGGAATTACTTATCCTTTTTGATTAGTCTTTGAGTATTCTTTCATTATTGTTGGCCTTACAGAATTTCTAACAGTGGTAAAAATAAGTTGTTGCACTTAGACCTTACGATAAGCATGCTCATGCATTGTTGCGTGCTGAGATCACAGTAAGAAGTATTATTTCAAACACTGACACAAATACCTTCTGTGAAGATTTTCTAATGTTCGGTAGAGGAGTTACCTCTCTTTCCCGAGGAGCATCATCCCTAGCTACCTCTTATAGGATGACTTATGGCCACATGTGTTGCTTCTGTCAAGGCCCAAAATCTTACATTTTCAACTATCGTGAGTTAATGAATCTCTGATTTTTATTGAAATTATTCATTAAGGCAGCTAAACCATCGTATGCTTTATTGATATCAATACAGAATCAGATAATTGGAGGTACTTTGTTTTCATTATGAAATTCTGCTAGATAGCTATATTTGTGCCTGTTGTTTTATAGATAAAATGCATTGCTATAAAATATGAGTGGTGGAATCACATTTGGTCAAATATCTATCCTAGTGGTTTTTACTTTGCATGTGGAGTGACAAGCTTGCTGAAATGAGCTCTTATCCTTTGTAACCATGTCCTGGTATGAAATAAGTCATACGTGAGTAATGAACCAAAATGTTTTCATGAGGTATCTACTAAGAGAAGTTAAACAGAAACTTGGAAATGGATGGGCCAATCTTTTTCTTATATTCTCAGAGGAGATGGCTCTGCTAGATTCTGTTCTTTTCAGCATTAGCAACCCTGAAATAACACATTTCAATTGTTTTAAGCCACCGTGTTATACTCAGCAGGATTACACAACAAACCAGAGAGGCTAATCTCAGATATTGAAACTCAGATGAAGGACTTTATTCAACCGTTGCATCTTTCTTATAGAATCTGAAAGGTATTTGTAGAGTCAAACCCAAAATTTGTAAGAGTATATCTTATAATGAAATGTCGGCACACAATGTTTAGGGTAAATTTAATGTGACCAGTGGATAATGATGGGTAGTGATTTCCTGAAAACTAGAGGAACCCAAGGGAGACCAAAGCCCATACATTCACTGAGTTCCAAATGGGTTCTTATTATATTTGAATGTGATTTTTGCATCACAAAGAACAACAAATAAAATTAGATCAGGAAAATTTTAGGTCACAGAAAATATTATAGTCTAGAAGAAAATATTTAAAATAAGGAATGTTTCTAAATTCAAGATGGAGCTTTATGGGGGAAAAGACTACATTTATGCATTTATCATATATGGAACAGCAGGAGAGAAACATATTACCCCTACCTCATGAAATTTTTTTCACATGATTAACCCTAACATGGAAGAAAGGTTAAAAAAAAAATCCTGTCTCTTTAGTCCAATAAGAACAAGACAGCTTGTGTCCTTGCTGGAAGAAAGAATCCTTCGTTTCATCTAAAAACCAACACAGTGAAAAGTAACAGATTCATAACCTTTTAAAAGAGCATAGACTGATTTATTCTCAGTAAATCTGTAATACTTTAAAACTCAGACTTGAGAAAAAATTTCATGTGCTGTTATATGGAAGTTTTTGGACTAAATAAACCCAAACTTCCAACTCAGTCCTGGTTGTCACACAATAGGGGCCAAATATTGATGAAGGTATGAATAGATACATTGTGCTAATATTGAAAATAATAAATGCAATGTTGTTAGGAGATGTCTATATGCATATTAGTACTCAAGGAGAAGAAAAAAACATCTCTCACTTAATAGTATGTACCCATTATTGGTGTTAGTCAGGAGGCAATTCACAACGTACCATTGATTTTCAATCAACATACATACTTTAGAAATTAAAAACTAAACCAACCATGAAGGAAAACAGTGAAAAATAACCAGTATCATTCGAAGATACAGCAATAATATTGACTTTTTAACATCCTGTGATCCCTTCTGTGTCTAAAGGCTTAAAGGGTTGGAAATCACTTTCTTAGCTGGCCTGCCAGATGACTTTGTGTGTGATAGAAAGCAGAATACGGAAAAGCCATTATTCTTTGGCGAGAGCATGTTGTGATGCACTTGGCATTTGTGTCTGACAGACAGGCAGCTGCAAAGAACTCTCCCTGTGAACCATGCTCTTAAAATACTGTCACCTGCCAAGTCCCCTTCAGATTCTTGCATTGTCCAGTTTTCTAAATAAAGATACAGATCCCTATCCTTTGGTCTTTTTACAACAGTTTGAGCTTCAAATTCTTACTGGAAATACATCACATGTTTCATGTGTAAGTGAGAAATCTGAAGGAAGACAGAGAAGAACAAAATAACACCATAGTAAAAAGCCAACGATGAATTAAAAGTCACTTAACACTTGAGAATATATACCGATGAAATGATTAATCCAGCAGGAAAGGCACATAAGGACTCTTAGAGCAGGCTGAAGAGAAGGCAGTTTCTCATGGGGGGCTTATACGTTTCAGACAGGGGCTTCTGAAGCATCTTTGGTTGACCTCAAAGTCTTATCAGTCCTTTCTCAATCTACCAGTGCATGGACTGCAGCAGAGTACCACTATACCTGTCTCTCTGTTATGCATTTAAAAATAATGTGTATAATTGTACTGAAGGCAATAAATGTTAAGACTGAAATTGTGGATCTGATTATAATCAGTCACAACCCATTGATATCAAAAAGTACCTCTTTTTTTTCTGAGGTGGCAAATGTTTTTATGACTTTTACTAGTACTATCTTCCTTTAATACATGGCAGATACAGAGACCTTACATGGAGTCCTTCCTCATCCTGTCTTTTCTAACATCTGCCTACTTCTGCCTTCCTTTGCAAATACACTTCTCACATGTAATGAGATGGACCTAGATTCAGTATCTGTGGTTAATCTACTTCTAGACTCCATTTTTCTCTTCTTGTTTATAGTCTTGCTATCTATTGCTATGTCTGATGACCTTTGATAGAATGTTGAACACTGTCAAGAAAAATGTTTTATATTGTGTAGCATGTAGTATGTGTACTTTAAATGAGTATAAATTGAGTCAAAATTTATCTTCTTAAAGTGTAGTAGCTACATTTCACACAGTTAATAGCTATACACAATAATGACTCTAAGTGGGTACTTATAGTTTCAGTAAAAAATTGTTTTGGACATTTGCTGACAACTGTGATGGTTTGAATAAGAATGGCTCCCAGGGGTCATACAGTTGAGGACTTTACCACCAGGGTGTGGAACTCTGATAGGATTGCAATGATTAAAAAGATTAGGAGATGTGGCCTTATTTGAAGAAACACATAACTAAGGCTTGACTTGGAAGTTTTCAAAATCCCATTTCCCCTCCTCTCTCTTTCTCTCTGTCTCTTTGTTTATGTTGCCAGGTTTCCTGCCACGAGGATAACAAACTAAACCTCTGAAACTGTAAGCAAGCATCCAATTAAATGCTTTTTTTTTGTGCATTGCCTTAACCATGGTGTCTGTTCACAACAATAGAACACTGATAAAAGAACATCTTCCTAGAATAAAGTTTTATATTCCACCTAAACACAATTTTCTCAATAATTATTCTTTTAAATTGTCTGAAGTTAAAAAAAATGTTTAAATTTACTCCTAGAGATTGTCCCCCATTGGAGATCTAAAATACTTACCTGGTATTCTCTCCCTTTTTCTTCATTTCATTATTTTATTTTCTTCTTTTGTGTAGGAGTGTTTGCCTCCATATACATCTGCATATCAGGTGCATGTCTGGTGCCCAGAGAAGCCAGAAGAGGGTGTCGGATTCTCTGAAGCTGGAGTTATTCACAGTTGTAAAGTGCCATGTGGATCCTAGTATTCTAGGACAGTACCCAGGGTTCTTAACTGCCAATGCATTTTCTTAGCCACCTCCACTCACTTATAGTCATTGTTTTGGCTGCACAAGATTGCTGCAGGATTCCTTACTACCCTTAATCTGTTCGTATGAGTTTAGATTGTTTGACGCAAGATGGTCATACAAAAAGTACCAGGATACTTAGGATCTATCTGATGTCTGGTGATTAGCATTTTGTAGCTTCTATGACACAGTGTAGAGGGTAAGACACCTTCCCCTCCTGGCCAGCTACTGGACTTTTGTTCTTGCCAGTTGTCAAAACTTTGTTGAAGGAATTTTGAACATACTATGATACTCCAAAACTTTTAAATAAAGTTTACCTTGAATCAGGACACAGAGGAAATAACTAGCTGACTGGAATTGGACATAAAGAAGTCAGCAAAATATGGGGCTGCAGAGATAATGCAGCAGTTAAGAACACTGACTTCTCTTCCAGAGGTCCTGAGTTCAATTCCCAGCTACTACATGATAGCTTATAACCGTCTCTAGTGGAATCTTGTTCCCTCTTCTGCTATAAAGGTATACATGTAGGTAGAAGACTCATACCAAAATTAAAAATTAAATAATTAAAAAAAATCCAGCAATTTGGATGGAGAAGATGCACAGGAAGTACAAGGACTTGAGTTTGGCACTTCTTTTTGGTTTGGGGATGAGTGAAGATGCAGATCTCTTGCTGGGTCTCTGCCCCAAAAGCAAGGTGAGTTGCTTGCTTCTCAGCTTCTCAGATCTAGCAGGCTTTCACCCTCACTTGTGAGCGGCCTCTAAACTTTTAGAACAACATCTTTGGTACTCCAATATGAAACACTACCACATAGATGGAGAAGTCATGTCAGTCAGAGCCTATTCCACCCATCCTAGTCACTGCCTGGGCTTCTCTAAGAGTCATTTGTGGGATGCTGGAAAGCAGGCTTGCACTTGGAAATGTCAGGAGGGGATCAAGCCCAACATTGATGGTGCTGTTGTCCTGACAAATTGCAAAGTCAGAAGATTTGGTGAAATTCATGGAAAGTCCTTAAGGAGAGAGTTAAATAATATTAAAAAGAAAAAGATTTTCCATGTCAAGAATTTGTACTATCACAATACATGGAGTTAGGACTTTGTGTAGTGCTACTATAGATAGCTTGCTAAAGAAAAAAGAAATAAGTGCAGGGATAAATTACTTAGCTAAGATTGACATAATAATGATTATAATTACTATCAGTTTGGTAATTCATATTTTATCCTTAAGAAATGGTTTGATAATTGTGTCAAATATGAGAATTTGACGGATAACAATCTCTAGAAAAACTTACTATTGTTAAAATACAAAGCTTAGAAAAATTTGCTAGTAAAAATAATAAAAATTTGACTGATAAGATACAAGTCTTAGAAGTACTTACTATTGATAAGATACAAGCTTTAGAAAGATTTACTATTGGCCGGGCGGTGGTGGCGCACGCCTTTAATCCCAGCACTCGGCAGGAATAGGCAGGCAGATCTCTGTGAGTTCGAGGCCAGCCTGGTCTCCAAGAGCTAGTTCCAGGACAGGCACCAAAATCTACAGTGAAACCTTGTCTCAAAAATAAAAAAGAAAGAAAGAAAGAAAGAAAGATTTACTATTAATAATATATAAGCCCTAGAAATATTTGTTAATGAATATAAGGAAAATAACCAGACACAGAAAGAGGAATTTAAATATTATCTAATCATTACATTATGAAACTAAAAAGGAGTCCTCATAGCTATTAGAAAACCGACCTTAATTTATTCAATTACCCATAATAATAACCGCCCAGTGATAGGTACCAACAAGTATATGACAAAGTTAACTGAGGTCCTGTTGAAAGGCTAGATGTGATAAGATTTAAGAAAGCAGTTATTTCATATGGTGTGCATTCATGCTTTGTGAAGCAGATGTTAAATTCACGGGAAACTCAGAACAGAATTATTACACAACACTGGAAATATTTAGCTACAGCACTATTAGAATCTCGTCCTTGATTACAATGGAAACCACAGTGGAGGGAGGAATCTAGGGTCATAGAATAACAAAGTATGACTAGAGGTATGGAAATTTTCTAAGAAGTCCAATATGTTGATTTGCAATGATAGTTTAGATTTATTGGCTCTATGATGGATAGCTACTTTTTGTGCTTGGAATAGAGTTAAAGAGTAAAGAAAGAGGACTGAGCCATTTACTAATATCAGTAATACCTGATTTTGACAAAGAAGCAAAAAATTATAAAGTGGAAAAATAAAAGCATATTCAACAAATGGTGCTGGCATAACTAGATATCAACATGTAGAAGAATAAAAATAGATAATATCTCTTACCATGCACAAAGCTCAAGTCCAGATGGATCGAAGACCTCAACATACAACCAATCAGGCTGAACCTCATAGAAGAGAAAGTGAGAAGTATACTTGAATGCATTGGTACAGAAGACCATTTTCTCTATATAACTCCAGTAGGATAGACACTGAGAGCAACAATTAAAAATGGGACTTCCTGAAACGGAGAAGTTTCTGTCAAGCCAAGGACATTGTCAACCAGAAAAAACAACAACCTACAGAATGAGAAAAGTTCTTCACCAACTCCACATCAGACAGAGGGTTGATCTCTAAAATATACAAAGAACTCAAGAAATTTTTCATCAAAGGAAACAAATAATCCAAAAAAATGGGGTACAGACCTAAACAGACACCTCTCAAAAGATGAATCTAAGTTAACTGAAAGACATTTAAGGATGTGTTCAACATCCTTAGCCATCAGAGAAATGCAAATCAGAACAACTCAGAGATTTCATCTTATACCTGTCAGAATGGCCAAGTTCAAAAACACTGATGTCAGCTTATGCTGAAGAGAATAATAGGTAAAGGGAGCACTCCTCCTTTGCTGGTGGGAGTGCAAGCTGGCATAGTCACTTTGGAAATCAACATGGTTATTTCTCAGAAAATTAGGAAACAAATTACTTCAAGAACCAGCAATACCACTTTTGAATATATACCCAAAGGACACTCAACCATACTATAAGAACACGTGCTTAACTATGTTCATAACCAGAACCTGAAAATAATCTAAATGTCCCTTGACCAAAGAATAGATAAAGAAAATGTGGTACATTTACACAATGGCCTATCACACAGTGAAAAAAAATATGACATTTGAAACTTTTCTTTGACACAGGATTGCTAGATCACATGATAAAACTGCATTTAGTTTTGCTTATGGAGAGATGGATCAAACACTACTGAGCATTGCATTTCGAGGAGACTGGAGTTCTGAGTTCTGAGACTGCTCATGTTTTATTTCCATACACGTTTATACCCCAATACAACAGGGGAAAAGAAAGAAAGACTACTTTAACATGATCCAAAGGAAAACTAGAATAGTTACTTGCTTCAATACTTAAGACATCAAGTCATTAATTTTTCAGAAAAGTATTCTGTTGTTTAGGCAGTGAATTCACGGTACACCAAGTATCCTGAAGGTAGTCACTTCCTAGGTCAGACCTCCTAATTCAAAAGAAAGAGCAGGCTGGGTGGTGGTGGCTCATGCCTTTATTCCCAGCACTTGGGAGGCAAAGACAAGGAGATCTCTGTGAGTTCAAGGCCAACTTGGTCTATTAGAGCTAATTCCAGGACATTCTCCAAAGCTACAGAGAAACCCTGTCTCAAAAAAGAAAAACAAAACAAACAAACTAAAAATCAGAGGAAGGAGCAGTAGTAAGCTTGAATTCTCTGACCTTTGGTCAGGGCAAGAGGATGCACCTCGGTGGTGTTATGGTAAAAGTGCTGCAGGTCCTTGAGTGGCTGCAGCAGGCAGGGGTCCTGAGACCACACTGCAGGTTTCTGAAGTGGCAGCAGGCAGTGGGCCATGAGATCATACCACAGGACCCCGAAAGTAGTGGCAGGCAGTGGGCAGCCAGTCCCAGGCAGGGAGCCACATAGTGGGTAGCCATGCACCTTGACAGGGTAGCCAGTCCCACAGGAGAAACAGATGGTTCGGCATTTCACCAGACCATGCTATATGTTTCTGAAGACAGCTGATCCCGAGCAGGTGAGAGACAGAGACATGGATAGGCATGCAATGCAGAGTGAGGTTGGGTATTTATTTAGTAGGTTATGGAATGGAAGGGGAAAAAGGGTAAGAGGAGAGAGAGAGAGAGAGAAAGAGAGAGAGAGAGAGAGAGAGAGAGAGAAACAGAGAGGAAGAGAGGGAGAAGTGGGGAGAAGGGAGAGAAGGGTGGGGAGAGGGTGGAAGAAGTGGGAGTGGGAATGGCTTGTCTCTTAAAGAGACAGATGATGTGGGAGTGTCATATATCAATCTATTGATTTCATTGGATAAGCAATAAATAAACTGCTTGGCCCAATTGGTTAGAACATAGGTGGGAGGAGTAAACAGAATAGTATGCGGACAGGAAGAGGAAGTGAGCTCAGAGAAGCACGCAGCTCCGCTCAGAGACAGCAGCCTCCTGTCTAGCGGGCAGACAGGATGGCCCAGCTCTCTGAGGCACACTCGCCATGAAGCTCCGACTCAAGATGGACGTAGGCTAGAATCTCCCCGGTAAGTGCACCTTGAGGTGCCTACATAGATGATTAGGAATGGGTTAAGAGGTTGAAGTTAATGGGCCAAGCAGTGTTTAAATGAATACAGTTTGTGTGTTGTTATTTCGGGCATAAGCTAGCCAGGCGCCCCAATTTCAACAGATGGCTGCCCAACGTGTGGACAACTGAATCCACAGAAAGTCTGAGAAAGCTTGGGAAAGAGTAAGGCATGTTTGTTTTCTTGGTAGCAGCAGTTTCTCAGTTCTGCTCTGCTTGCTGGAGGCAGGCAGGCGCTCTCAGCTAGGAGAGGTTTCCTGACTCAGCTTTAGCTGCAAAGCCTTGCAGCTCTTTTAAGAGGTCCTGCCACGAAACACTTAAACATTGTTGACGAAAAGCTGAACGCATGGTTTTCGGTTTTCAGCTGTAGCAGGAAAAAAGCTGCGCTGTTTAAAAATGCCGGCTTTCTGGGCCATCCTGCCAGGGCAACTCTGACTGTTTGAGGCAGGAGGGCAGGCTACAGAGAGAGGACTTGAGTGTTGTCTGTTGTAGCTCGCTGGCTGGCAGGGACCTTGAAACACTGTAGACTTGTGGCACTGAACGCGGCTCTGGCCGGTACCTCAGTCACAAGGTTGGAATGGCAGAAAATTAAGGAATGAGCTACATCTAGCCGGCAAAGCCACGCCTTTAGTCCTACTGAGATTGCTTGGTAAATTAAAGACTTATGTGGTCAGAAAAACAGAGAGAGATACAGTAAAAAGAGATTCAAAGATAAAGAAAATTTTTAAATGGTTTACAGTGTGTTAAAAATATATGCAAGCTAAAAGTAAGTTCTTAAAAATAAAAAATAAGGAAGAAAAAGAGAAGTTGGTTGTGGTAGTGCACGCCTTTAATCCCAACACTTGGGATGCAGAGGGAAATTGACCTCTGTGACTTCAAAGTGTGGTAGCACACACCTTTAATCCCAGTGCCTAGAAGGCAGAGACAAACAGATCTCTGTGAGTTCAAGGTATAGTAGCATACGCCTTTAATCCCAGTGCCTGGGAGGCAGAGACAGGCGGATCTCTGAGAGTTCAAGAACAGCCTGGTCTACAGAGCTATTCCAGGTCAAAGATATACGCTCAAAAAGTTAAAAGTAAAAATAAACGAAATAGGGGTTAAAATAAAGTGCACAAAGATGGAAAATACACAGAGAATCTTGATACTGTATGCTATTATGCTCTGTTTGAATTGTTTGAATGCTGAGGAAGGAGCAACAGATGTCAAACGGTATTTGCTTATAAATGCTGCTAAACTAACCCAACATAGATATTGTGAAAATGCCTTGACTTGGAAATTTGGATCTAAGGATATAATACTTTGGAAAGGAGTTTCTTGTTTTGTTTTCACAGAGGATGAGACTCTGTTCATTTCTTCTATCCGAATATGGTATGATGGACCACGCCCTCCTATAAGGTTTGCTGTGAACGCCTTCAGAAAATTGCCTCACTCAACTGCCAACTGAGATGAAACTAGCACACAGATTATACCATGAAAGACCCAATTAACAATGCCCCCCATTCAGCAGGAAGCAGTTTGGAGAGAAAACTGTGCCCATGTTCCCAAATATGGTTTATAAGTGTTCTTTTACATTTAAAGGGGGAAATGGTATAGGTATGAATAATTTACATTGATATTGATTTTGCTTTAGTGATTTAAATTTAAGGTCAATTTTGTTATAAGTATCTGTATTTCTGATCTTGATTAAGGTATTGTGATTGTGTAGTTCATTTAAAAATGTAATGTACATAGGTTGTTAATGGATAATCATCAATAATGGTCAAGCTTGTAGTTATGTTAGTTAGATTTTCTAGATATATAGAGATATATTTTAGTTAGATAGGCATTCTTCATATCTTTCAAAGACTACAAAATAGGACATTTAATGTTTAATAACTAAGGACTTTTCATGACAATGAGACACGTCTGCTCCTGGCAGCACCAATCTACTTCAGGAAGAAGATGGGCATCGAAGAGGATCCTTATGGAGTTTGATAGCCATTTGGGCAAGAAACTGCTCTTGCTTGGACTATTGCATAAACTGGACACAGAGAACCCGCAGAGAGAGGACTACTGAACTTGCCTAAAGGTGAGATGATCTTTCGGGGTTCCTGATTCATGAAGAAGTCTGCGAGACATTCTTCAGGACAAGCAGATATTGACTGCCTTTGAAATTTCCTGATTTGTGGAATGTCTGCTGAAAACTATGGGCCTGTAGGCCGAAGATGGATGCCCCAATGGTACAGAGGAACTTTGGGTGACTGTCCAGGCAGCAAGATGTCTCTGTCATTTCTAGAGTTTGAACGTTGCTGTTAAAGTTAAAGCTTTTCTTTTTTGTTTAAACAGAAAAAGGGGAAGTGATGTGGGAGTATCATATATCAATCTATTGATTTCATTGGATAAGCAATAAATAAACTGCTTGGCCCAATTGGTTAGAACATAGGTGGGAGGAGTAAACAGAATAGTATGCGGACAGGAAGAGGAAGTGAGCTCAGAGAAGCACGCAGCTCCGCTCAGAGACAGCAGCCTCCTGTCTAGCGGGCAGACAGGATGGCCCAGCTCTCTGAGGCACACTCGCCATGAAGCTCCGACTCAAGATGGACGTAGGCTAGAATCTCCCCGGTAAGCGCACCTCGGGGTGCCTACATAGATGATTAGGAATGGGTTAAGAGGTTGAAGTTAATGGGCCGAGCAGTGTTTAAATGAATACAGTTTGTGTGTTGTTATTTCGGGCATAAGCTAGCCAGGCGATTGGGGTGTTGGGGACACAACCCCGGCGCCCCAATTTCAACAGACAGAACAGACCCATTACACATGGGCCATCTTAAAGTCCAAATCACCAGGTAACCACACCCTATGTCAGGATGTGATGCCACAGTTGGAAACAATTTGAATCAGCATAAATTCTCTGATAAGGTGGAATAGATTCACATTTTTAGCCTCCACAAGAAAGGTTTGTTTTCATTGAGGTTTATAGAGGTCTGTGTCCATGGTTTCTTGGCTCTATTACTCTGGGACTATAGAAACACAAATATACTCTAAACAAATGGTAGTGGTGGTGGTGGTGATGGTTCTCCATCTCAGGGAAACCAGGAAGCAATAGTAAGAAAACATGGCCACAATGTTGCACTCAACTGTCATGCCTGCAGTGAACAGTTTTAGTTTACCTATAACCTGCAGCCTCCCATTACTGCTGCAACCTGGTGAATGATCCTGTAAAACATGCCTTTGGATGGCATTTATAATGTAACCAAACAGCAGCTATATCAGAGATTCTAAAATTAAGTTGAATAAAGCATCACTGTAGTGAACTAGGCTTATAATGATGAAGGCATCAAGGCATAGGATAGGTGGGAAATCTCTGTACCTTGCCCTGAATGTTTTATTGATCAAAAATAATGCTCAGAAAGATTAAAAGTGAGAAAAACAAATTATATACAATAAATTGTAGGAATATGTGTGTGTTAAATTGTCTTCATTAGTCAGTTTCTCCTAATATGTTCTTTCTTATCTTGGGAATAGTTTTAAGATGGATAATTTGACTTAATGTTATGTGTTCTGATTTCATCCACTTCGTCAGATTTCATTCTTTATTATTCTTCAATAATTGAATAACTTTTCATTGTGTGTGGAAGACTTATAATTTTACTCATGTGAAAGATTTAATAATAATCTTATATCAAGAGAAAGTAGAATAGTGTTGTAGTTTCCATCAGCAGTAGAGTGTTACTATGATATGGTAGAAAGATTAAAATGTAAGGTCCCAAAAGAGGGTTTAGGTCTTTGGGGTTGGGATTCTGTCCCTTTCTTTACCTCTCAGTCATCTTATAAGTAGTTTTATTATATACTGCCACTATGATGTACCATTTTGCCTTGGTATCTAAAGGATAATACCAATTGATGCTCATAGATCCAAATTATAAGTCAAACTAATCAATTTATATTACTAGTTTACTATATGGGGTATTTGTTATAGTGCAATGGAAACCTGCAGAATATTGATATAAGAAAGTAGGATTGTAACTATGAGAATTAGCAATAAGATTTATAACACTCTAACTTTAGTTTACAGAAAATTTTGAGCGAAGTTGGAAAAATGAAACTAGGCAAATTAAGCCAAAGTACTATAAAAAGAAACCACTAGCCAATTTTTGTATATTCTTAGAACAGAATTGTAATAGGAAGATTAAGAGAAAGGACAATGTTTGTGGAGTTTCACATAGAAGTGAGTCTTGTATTGGCTAGACTGCAAATTGTTTTCATTTAACCATACCAAAGCATTTGAACATATACTGTCCAAGCTTTGAGTTTTTCACAGCTGACTGAAAGATGATGATGGGCTAGTTTCAATGCTAGAGAGAATTTCAAAGTAACCACATCTGGGGAATGATATTTCCATTGTGTTACTTTTATGTTACTGAAATAAAATAACGTGACCAAAGCAACTTGGTGTGGGGTGGGGCAGGAGTTTTGTTTCAGCTTACTGTTCAAGAAGAAAGGCAATCTATCATGGCAATCAAGGTACATATGGCAGTAATCGTGCATGGCCATAGTATCAGGAAGCTGGAAGATGACATTCAACCATAAATAGGAAGGAAGGGAGGAAGAAGGGAGAGAGAGGGAGAGAGAAGTAGGGCCTGGCTATAAAATCTCAAAGTCATCCCTGATGGCATAGCTTCTCCAGCCCTGCTCTACCTCATAAAGGTTTTACAAGGTTGCCAATAGGAACAGGTGTTCAAATACATGAACATCTGAAGGTCATATATCCTTCAAATCACCGCAGAGATTAATGGCTCTATTTAGTCATATTTATAGTGGGAACTGGTAGTAAAAAGACACTCAGCATAAATATTTGGAAAACGTGGTGTTTGGTATGTAAAATCCCCATGTGAAGGTGTGACTAGGGAAAGTGGATACAGATGGGATATCTTGAGTACTGCATTAGCTACTTTTCTATTGATGCAGTAAAAAACTATGGCCAAGGCAACATATAGTTGAAAGGGTTTATATGAGGTTTATGGTCTCTGGAATTTAAGGATTCATTACCATCATGGTGGGGAAGTATGGCAATAAGCCTCAGGGATTGAGGTAAGAACATATCAGAGCTTACGTCTCAAACACCAAGTTGCAAATTTCTCAGTGACCTAGAAATGTCATTGAGTGTTTTGAAACCTCAAAGCTTCAAAGCCCTCCCCCAGTGACATAGTTTCTCCAGAAATTCCAAGCGTCCTTAGTTTCCCAAATAGCCATGCTAAGGACAAAACATTTAAATGTCTAAATTTCATGGGCTGTTTCTTTTTAACCACCACAAAATTCCCATAGGAACAAATCTTGTGCTTTGCTTAGGGATAAATAGAAATGCTTTGAGGGTATCAACAACAATAGACCCCTCTTGGACTCAATGCTATAAAAATATTATATTCTTTTAAAGAAACTGCTTTGAGAAGAGAGCCTTTAACCTCCTAGTTCACTCCAGACTAGTCAAGCTAGCTGGACTTTCAAAGACTTCAAACAGATTACTTACAACTCAGACCTTGACATATCTATGTGTTGTTCATTAAGTGGGTATCAAGATCTCTTCAAACATTCCAATAGAAACCCTGGGGTCCAGACTTAGTGTAGCAAGATCAAACTCCATACCATCATTTCCTTATGATGTGGAAAACACTGAAAGTAAAGCCAGGGTTACAATGCCCAGACAGTATGAAAATACCCAGAATGTGTAATATTGAGAAACACAAGCTGAAAGCAGAAGATGAAACAAGCTCAAGAGAATGGCCATGAGGACTGCACCAAAGCTGTAAGCATAAGGCCATACTAACATATTGGGAGCCTCATCCCACCACACAGTACTCTGGATGTTGGGCATGGAGCTGTAGGATTTTCTATTTGCCCTACTGGATTTTTTTTATTGTATCTTCCTTTTCTGTTCCCCCATTCTTCACTTGTTGAAATTGAGTGCCTATTCTGTGACATTGTACCTGTCATGAGTGTGAATTATATTTTTATTTCTTTTAAAAGCTCATAGTTTAATTTGCCCTAAATCTCAGGAAAGGTTTTGGATTTGGGTTTTTGAGCAATGCTGAAACCTATGAGACTTGAAAACATAGACAGGGATGAAATCATTTGCATTTTAGATTTATATTACCTTGAGGGAAGGGCACTGCCATGATGCTATAGCTTGGGTCTTAAATGTCCCTAAAATGGCCAGCTGTTAAAGGCTGAGTCCATAACTGGCGACTCATGAGAATGGTAAAATCTTTATAAGGTGACACAATGTGAGATTTAAGTAATCTTTTTTCAGAGGTTAAATGGGACTCTAGATCCTTCCTCCATCCCTTCATCATTTTCCAGCTACTAGGTGAGTGAATTTACAGTATGCTGTCCCCATTAGGTATTATATTGTCTCAGGCCCAAAAGCAAAAAGATCTATTGACACAGCAGGAAAATCCAGATATGAGTCAAACTAAACTTTTCTCTTGTAAGTTGCTTAATATTTTTTAATGCACCATGGGAAGTAGACTAACACAAAGTGGTTACTGAAATCAAGGAAGGGTTCCATGTTCCAAGGAAAAGATTTACAGGGACAAGACTTAGTGTTCTGGGTTCTGTAGGCTATGCATATATTATATATTTTATGAACAGTTTCATACATTTTTAAAGAACTGAAAAAAACAGACTTTAGAAGTTCATAACAGAAATGATAAATATTTTTCAGATGGAAAGACTAATTTAGCTGATTTGATTATTGCATATTGTACACATGTATCAAATTACTATGCTTTACCCTTTAAATGTGCACAATTACTAGGCAAGATAAAAATATTAAAATATTTTTGAGAAATTATTTATTATGCTTAAAAATAAAAAAAATTACTTTTAAAAATATTTTTTCATCTCTAGGTTTGCTTCCTGGATTCTCAGCACTGTAGCTAATACATTTTTACTAATATGTTCCCAAGGGAGGGTAGTTACATATGAACTCCAAATTTCTCACTGATGCTAGTGTGAAATTAATTTCAGTTAGCACTATTAAAATCTGTTAAACTACAATATGTGTGTAAAGAACATTTCCTAGCATTCACAAGTATAAAGAATTAATTAGAAATAATACAAGTAACTATTTCTGCTATAAAATATTTTTAAAGGGGAGTTTAAATAGGAACAAGCATTTGGAAATTATAAATGGGGCAATTGCCAGAATATTAAGTTGCACAGTTAACTACTTTCTTTATTCCTATGAAACAATTTCATAACTTCCAGAGAGATGATATAATACAGAGCAAAATACAATAGATGTGTCTATGGTGCATTTGTATACAATATATATATATATATATATATATATATATATATATGCACACTATTGACAATTCTCCAAGGTCCTATATATTTCAAATACATTTTAATGGAAATTTTATACAAGTGAATATTGAATGAATCATTATTACTTTTAACACTCACTATGGAGCCTGGCATTTACAGCAACAGTGATAAACACTTCTGAGCCTCTGAGCTACGTTCAAATACATTATGATTTCTGTTTTCTGGATGTAGGTTTTATGCTTACATAGGCATGAATTTTAGAATAGTTCTTTTTTTTTTTGGTGTTCTTGTTCCAGAGCAAAACAGTTACACTATCTCTAAATCCAAGCTTCACAATCCAGTGTGCTTTCTTGGTGGCTAGATAACTTCGTGAAGCTTGTTCTACCACCATATGAGTTTAATCCCTCAACAATATAATTATTTAATAATGGTTTTTGAGACACTGTAGTATATTCTTCAATATGACTCCCATTTTTCTTCTTTAGTACATGACCATCTTGAAAAAACAATGCAATTCCCAATAAAATATCCTTGATTAGAGAATTTAAACATGTATATACAATACTGAGAATGTTTTCTCTTAATAATTAAGGAGTTTTCTTTCACTTTATTATTATTCTAATTTTTTTGTTTTCATTATATCCTGACCACAGATTCCCCTCCCCCAATCCTTCCCATTCCCTCACACCTCACCTCTCATCTCCCTCAGATCCATTCCTCCCCTGTATCTTTTCAGAAATGAAAGGTCATCCCCAGAATATGCTCTGAACATGGCATAATAATATGGTATAAGGCACAGCTCTCATAATCAAAGATGGATGAGGCAACCCAGCAGGAGTTAAAGGGTCTCAAGAGGAAGAAAGAGTCAGACAACCCCATTCCCACTATTGGGGGGGGGGTCCCAAAATAATAACAAACAAACTACCATACTCTGATTTCTTCAATTTCTTTCTTCAAAAACTTAAGGATTTTATCATACAGGTTTTTCTCTTGCTTGTTTAGAGTTTCCCCCAAGATATTTTCTATTGTTTGTTTCTATTAAAAATCGTGTTTTTTCACTCATTTATTTCTTTCTTAGTTTATTTCTCATGTGTATTTAGGTAAGATACTTTTTTTTAATTATTTAATTTTGTAGCCAGCCCTTGTGCTAAAGGTACGTATCAGCCATAGGAGTTCCCTGTTAGAAATTTAGCCATTTCTTATGTATATTATCTTATTATCTACAAACAGGGATACTTTGATGTCTTCCCTTTCAAATTGTATTTCCTTGATTTCCATTAGCAAACAGTGATACTTTGATGTCTTCCCTTTCAAATTGTATTTCCTTGATTTCCATTAGCTGTCTTATTGTTCAGCTGAAATTTCAAGTACTGTACTTAATAAATATTGAGAGAGTGGACAACCTTGTCTTCTTCCTGATTTCCTTGGCTGATTTTGAGTTTCTTTCCATATGAGTTGGCTATAGGCTTGCTGTGAATTGTCTTTACTATGTTGAGTTATGTTTTTTGTATCCCTATTGGTACCAAGACTTTTATCATGAAAGTGTGTTGGATTTTGTCAAAAGCATTTTTAGCATCTGATGAGATGATTGTGTGTCTTTGATTTTTTTCTTTCAGTTTGTTTATATCATGGGTGTCATTGGCTGAAAGAGCCAAAGTAAGTCAGTAAAACCCACCTGTATAAGGACATATTAATTTCCTGGAATGCTGAGAGTTGTATTTCTTGATAAATAACAAACCATGTGTTTACTTATCTAAATAATTTTTGAACCACCTAAACTAGATATGCTTGATCACATGTATGTGCAGGGTATGTAGTCAATAATATGGGATATTAATAAATAAATGTATATTTGCCCTCTTTTGGATTTGATGAGAAATGTAATGAATTATGGGTTGTGCATATTTAAGCCCTTTCAAATGTGACTTGTGGTCAATCACTGTGAATCCAGTAGTCCTGACCTGACCAGAGTCCATTTTTTGTGGAAAGTACTTAAGTAAAGCTTGCTTCACATTTGGGTCAAAATTATTTCTTTGAGAATGTCAGGATTAAAAATTATGCTTACTTTGTCATAGTGGATGTTTTTACTGGGGGTATGGGGTGGGGAGATTTTTTTTTTATATTTGGTTTGTCAGTATTTTAGCATGTGTGTTCATTAGTTTGTAATTTTCTTTCTTTGTTAAATCTTTATGTTTTAGGTATCAAGATAATTGTGACCTTATAAAATATTGTTTCTATTTTTATGGCTAATTAAAGGAATATTAGCATTAACTCTTTTTTTTTTTTTAAAGACAGGATAGGGTTTCTCTGTAGATTTGGAGCCTGTCCTGGAACTAAGCTTTTGTAGATCAGGCTGGCCTCAAACTCACAAAGATCCGTCTACCTCTTCCTCCCAAGTGCTGGGATTAAAGGCATGTGCCACCCCTGCCCAGAGGCATTAACTCTTTTGAAAGTCTTGTAAGTTTCTGCCCTAAACCCATCTGGCCCTGGGTTTTTTTTTTTTTTTTTTTTTTTTTGGTTGGAAAGATTTTAATGACTGCTTATATTTTATTAGGGGTTATAGAAATATGTAAAATGTTTATGTGATCTTGATTTAACTTTGTTATGTGGTATTTCTTGAGAAAATTACCCATTTTTTAAGATATTACAATTTTATGGAGTTGAAGTTTTTAAACTATGATTTAAAAATTCTTTGGATATTATCAATATCTGTTGTTAGGACCCACATTTTGTTTCTGATTTTGGTAATTTAGGTATTCGTGCTATCTTTTAGTTAGTTTAGTGAATAGCTTATCTATCTTGTTAATTTTGTCAGAGAATCAACTCCTTTCACTGATTATTTGTATTGTTCTGTTCCTATTTTATTGATTTTAGCCATCAGTTTGATTATTTGCTGCCATCTAGTTCTCTTAGTTCTACTTATTTCTTTTTGCTCTAGAACTTTCAAGTGTGCTGTTCAGATTCTAGTATCACATCTCTCTAATTTATGTAGGTACTTAGTGATATAAATTTTCTTGAAAGCACCACTTTTATGTGCACCATAATTTGGGTACAGTGTTCTTTCCTTTTCATTGTGTTCTAGGAAGTCTTTAATTTTTTTCTTTAAGTCTGCCTTGACCCAGTAGTCAAGAGTAGAGAGTCTTTCTTTACCCGTGAGTGTATAGACTTATTGTTATTTTCATTGTTGTTAAAATCCAGCTTTAACCCATGATGACCTGGTAAAAGGCAAGGGGTTAATTTAATTTTCTTGGATATTTTTAGACTTTCTTTGTGACCAAGTATTAATGTGGGAAGGTCATCTGTCTATCTGTTGCTTTCATTGGTTAATTAACAAAGAAACTGCTTGGCCTGATAGGTCAGAACATAGGTGGGTGGAGTAGACAGAACAGAATGCTGGGAAGAAGGGAAGTGAGGGCAGACACGATGGAGCCAGCCGGCAGGTCAGACATGCTGAATCTTTCCTGGTAAACCACCATCTCGTGGTGCTACACAGATTATTAGAAATGGATTAGTCAAGATGTGAGAATTAGCCAATAAGAGGCTAAAACTAACGGGCCAGGCAGTGTTTAAATGAATACAATTTGTGTGTTGTTATTTAGGGGCATAAGCTAGCCAGGTGGCCAGGAGCCAGGCGGCAGGAATGCAGCCCACAGCTCCTTCTACAAAGTATGTGGTTAATTTTGGAGAAACTTCTCTGCTGTGAAGAAAATATACTCATTTGTGTTTGAATGAAAAGTTCTGTAGATGTCTGCTAGATTAATTTGGTTTAGCTCCAGTACTTACCTGTTTATTTTTTGTCTGGATTACATATCTGTTGGTGAGAGCTGGTTATTGAAGATTCCCACTATCAATGTGTAAGGGTCAATGGGTTAATGAACTAACATCCCAGGCAGCTTCTTACTCTGTACAAGGAACCATTTTTTTTCATTTCTGTGACATATTATAATAATATAACAAGAACTTAGGTCAAAATGAATGTCCTTTTTCTTAACACATCATCAGAAGTAATCCCAAGGGATCCTTTGCTTGAAGCAACCTCTCTGAACTCTTGCCTATTATTGGAAACAGCTCAATGTCCTAAACAGAATTTTTATTTTGATTCTTAAATTATGTCACTAAAAGTAAATTATATTCATAATTCAAGTTTGCTTGTATGTCTGTGTTTAAATTCTTGCCCCATGTGGACTTGGCCATTTTGTTTTATCTTTACTTGTGTGTGGTATGTGTACAGATACATATGCAGGTACTCAGGTCTGCAACAATTTAATTGGGTTAGAAAGAATCCCCAGTATTTGCCTTTCATTTCTACATATAACCAAATAGCTATAGCAAATGTGTACTCCTAACAAACATGATAATGTTGATCTATTCTCGAAACCTGACCATGGTTTTTCTGTGCCAACACCCTCCAGTCAGGACATAAATGAAGCCCTGTTTTCCTATTCCAAAGCACTGCTGGTAATTTTTCTCCCTTTGTGTGGCCATCAAATGCTAATGACTGTCTCTTATCCTTTATGCTACAAACTCTGAATCAATAGCCAGCACATTGCTTGTTCTTATCGATTTTCACACAGTTGACAGTTCTTACAATATGACAAAATTTTCCAGGTAAGAGATAATACTGTAACTTTTCCAAGTTGAAAAGAAAATCAATAAAATCTACCAGATTAAGTTGAGATTATGAATTTATCAGTGACCTGCAATTTACAAAAACAGAAATTATATTAAGAATGGAGGCAATTAGAATTTGTAATTCAAAATTATGTGCTATAATATTCTATTAAATTCATGTTTTTTGTCTATAATAAATTCTGGTTCTGACAAAAGACAACATTTAAAATATTATTTTTTATCATAAAGTTTGGCTTTCCTTATTAGATGTGAACAAACCATTTAGAGAAACACCCACAAATGATTTACTGCACTGGATTTTAAAATGTCTCATTCAACTATAAAGCCAAGCATAAGAACTTCTGTGTTCCATCTACAATGGCACGAGATTGGATGAGTTGCTCTATCTATTCTCAAGCTTTTCAAAACATTCTAAGGTGTCTGTCCCTGGAAACAACTTCCCTTGCATTTTAAAGCTAGGAACTCTGGGACTCAGGGATTAGTGTAGTTTTCTTAAGAAGACTTTACAAATATTGATCTACAGGCAATCTGACATCCTGTAAAACAAAATTGTCACAAAGTTAAGCCAACAACGATGAGTTCACTCAAGGCTATTGCAATAGAGGAAGGTTATTGCAACAGAAGGTCAGTGTATGTAGCTTCGCTGAACCAAAAATGGAAAGTTTCTAAGTGCGGGAGACAGGGAACAACAGCTCATCTGCTTTACTAACTGTCTTAACTCAAAGGAAAACTCATAATTCTTGTGTGTTGCTGACAACAAAGAGTTTTACAACTTGGAGCAAGGTGCCAGGGACAGTAATATTCTTGCTTATAGAAACTGAAAGTTAAGAATATTCTCTTACTTGAAAATATTTTGAAAGAATTGCTATGTGATCTATGAGAAAAAAATACTTGGGTTGTAAAAGTGGCAAGAAGCTTTAACAAAGATTTACTTATCTATTAAGGGGGCAGAAAAAGGATTTAAAAATGTAAGTTTTCTAATAATGTATATGAGTAAGGAAGTTAGAAATCTAAGTTCTGGAATTAGTGTGTTTAAAGCCACACCAAGCTGAAGGGAAGTTAAGGTCATTCTGTTAACTATGCAAAAGTTTCTGATCAACATGACGACACATGCTTAATTCTGAGATGAGTCATTTGGTTATAACCAGTGCTGCACAGCTAATCTCTTTAATTATGAACTCTTAGGGTAAACACTTATTGAGTTTTAAAAATGATTGTATCACAAAGTAGTGAAAAGAAGATAGTACTGAATTCAAGTGGGGCTATGCAGGGAGAGAAAGAGAGAATATTTAATATATCTATATAAGCATTGTAATTAGCCCTTGCTCAGTAAAGTGATTGCTAAGCCTTCATGAGGTCTTAAGTTCTGTGTCCCAGAATCCACGTGAAAACCTTGTACTACAATACAAAACTGTTATTTCAGTGCTGAGTTGCATAAGGGGAGACAGAGATCCATGGAGTTTATATATCATTCAGAATACATGTGGTAGTGAGCTTCTGCTGTAAGAGACTGCTTGCTTGTTTCTGGCTGCCCACTCAAAATAACCACACAGAAACTGTATTAATTAAATCACTGCTTGGTCTGTTAGCTCTAGCTTCTTACTAGCTAGCTCTTATGTTTTAATTTAACCCATTTCTAGTAATCTGTGTATTGCCAGGTGGCTGTAGCTTACAGGCAAGTTTGTGGCTAATGGCTTGGTTCTGTCTCCCCTGGCAGTTCCATGGCAGCTCTCTGCCTCTGACTCCTTTCTCCCAGCATTCAGTTAAGTTTTCCCACTTAGCTCTGTTCTGCTAAGCAATGGTCAAAACAACTTCTTTATTCATTAACCAATAAAAGCAACACATATAGAAGGACTTCCCATACCATTTCCCCCTTTCTGTTTAAATAAAAAGTAAGGCTTTAAATTTAAAATAGTAAAATTACATATAACAAAGCAGGTATCAAGCAAGAATTATAGTTATAATATTTATATCTATTTTACCTTTTATCATAACTAAGGAAAACTGTAATTTTAACTATCTATTCTTCAACTCCATCAAAGACCCCAGAAGAATATAATATTACCTAAGTTAACAGGAAGTTCCTTGTAGGCAACTTCTAAAACTCTAGAATTAACAGAGACATCTCACTGCCTGGACAGTCACCCAAAGTTCTTCTGTATCGTTTCCATACCAAGCTTCAGGTTCTACTGAGAGATCTTTTCTAATAAACTAATGGGGAGGATTACCAAAAAAGTCACTTGACATTGACTTGCAAATATATATATATATATATATATATATATATATATATATATATATATATATATATATATTCAAACACTTACATATCCAAACATATTCACACATGACACACAAAGATAAAAATTAAGGTTTGGAAAGTTCTATTATATTTTAGTGTAAAAAAATATAAATATTTTAAAATAAAATCTCAAGAGTCCAGAAAGTGGAATATAAAAGTGATAATACTACTAGATTATTCTCATTAGCAGTTCAAGCTATAATTTGGCATTTTGGCCTCAAGATGTCTTAAGTCTTCACTCATGTGCAAGCCAAATGAAAATATTCAGTATAATCAATATAAATAAATGGTGTTTATATGTAAAGGCAGACTTACTAAAATAAATTGATGCACATTAGGGCATTAAACAGACTCCACACAAAGCTACATAAAGAAATTGGTAATTTTGAGGTTATATTGATCAATGAATGCAATCTATAAATTTAAAGATTAAATAAAACATAAAACAAACCCCAATTTAGCTGACTTAATTGTTTCATTTTATTAAAGAATTTGGGTAGTTAAAAATACAGATTATATATGCAGTTCTTTGTTGCCAATAAGAGGTTGAGGTTGGGTCCTTACTGCTGAAGACAACACACACTGAAGACACAAGTCTTGAGTGATTTAGTCTGACCTAAAAGCCTCTTTCCTATGGTATAGGAAAACATTATGGAAGCTACCAACTGAAAGCCAGTATAAGCAATAGAATGGTCCCACCAATGAAACACAACAATTATCAACATGCCAAAATATAAGTAAATGTGCCATAAGTAGTATTTGTATGTTCTTAGAAACAATTGAATTTAAGGTACACAGAATAAGGAGTAAATCATCTCTGGTACTGAAAACTTAGGCAGCTTCCCTGCACTAGTGAAGCCTTAAATTTTAGAAAGGAACAGAGTATTATCATTTTTGCTAGACCAGCATAATTTCCTATGACATTCTAAATCGTGTCTTTATACCCACAGATAAGCGCAGCTACAATCCTTCTCCATCAAAGAAGTCTCTCTTTAAATCAAATGGAAACCATCACAAAGAAGTACAATTGGACACAATGCAGAGTGCTGACAGAGGTTGCCTGTTTGTTCCCAGATGCCCAGACCCAAAATAATCACACAGAAACTTTGTTTGCAATACTTTTGGCCAATAGCTTAAGTGTATTTCTGGCTAACTCTTATATCTTAAATCAATCAATTTCTATTAATCTGTGTATCACCACTTGGCTGTGGCTTACCAGGTAAAGTTCTGTTCAGTGTCTGTCTCTGGCAGGGCTACATGACTGCTCTCTAACTTGCTTATTCTCTCTATATATCTTGTCTAGCCTGGCTATATTCCATTAAGCCATTATCCAAAAGCATTTTCTTCATTCATTAACCAATAAAAGCAACACATAATTCTACTTTTCTGTTTAAATAAAAAGTAAGGTTTTAACTTTAACATAGTAAAATTATATATAACAAAACAATAATCAAACAGACATTTTAGTTACAATCTTTATACCTTCTTTATCTTTTATCATAACTAAGGAAAACTATAACTGTAGTTATCTATTTTTCAACTCCATCAAAGACTCCAGAAGGATATAATATTACCTAAGTAAGCAGGAAGTGCATTGTAAGCAACTTCCAAAACTCTAGAATTGACAGAGACATCTTGCTGCCTGGACAGTCACCCAAAATTCTTCTGTAACATTGCAGTTACTCATCTTCATCCCATAGATCATAGTATCTGGCAGACTTTTCCATGAAACAGGAAATGCTAAAGGCATTTATATTGGCAATTTTTCAGACACTTTCTTCTGTGCCCTGCAGAATGTCTGGCAGATTCTTTCATGAATCACAGACCCCGAAGGATTGGCTCATCTTTAGGCAAGTTCAGAGGTCAATTTTCTGTGAGTTCTGCATGTCCAGTTCATACAGCATACCATCAAACAGTCCAGGCAAGAACAGCTTCTTGCCTAAATGAATCTCTTTGATGACCATCATACTCTTGAAGTAGATTGGTGCTGCCAGGAGAAGATGTGTCTCATGTCATGAAAAGTTTTAAGTTCTTAAAAATTTTTAAATGCCATATTCTGTTAGTCTTTGAGAGATTTGAAGAATAACTATTCATCTGAAATATATCTCTGTACAACTAAAAATCCTAAATAACATGACTACAAGCTTGACTACTATAGATGACTCTTTATTAACCTATATTTCTTAATTATACATTAATTTTTAAATGAGCTATACAAACACAATACTTTAATCATTAACACACACACATAAAACAAAATAGATCTTAAATTTATGAATTTGTATCAATAAACAAAGATCCATACCTATGCAAAGTATCCATCTCTAGAGCATATCTCCCTTTAAATGAAATCAAACATTTATAAACAATAATTGGGAATTTGAATGTAAATCTCTTCCATCTGCTTCCTACTTCTTGTTTGGTGAAGTAATTTGGGTGGGGGATTCACAGAAACCTTTCAGGCAGCCTTGGTACATCAAACCACATTAGTCTGGAAGGAATCCATGGGTTCCCATCCTCTGTGGAAGCTAAAGAAGATCGTCTTTTCCAAAACAACAAATCCTTAGAACCAATTTTGAAGTCAAGATATCTTTAAAATATATATATGTTGGTTTAGCTTAGCAGAACATACAGTAAAATTTCTGCCTGTATTTAGCTCTTTCACAGTCAAAAAATTCAAAGAAAACACAAAAATATACATAGTTCGTATTCTCTGTGTGTATTCCATCTTTACGTGGCTTATTTTTCTTACAATATTACTTTTTCTACAAGTTTACTCTGTCTTTTTAAAGACTTTGTTTTATCTTTTAAAAACCCATTTTCTTCTTTTTATAACTCTCTATTCTTTTTTCTGCTCTCTCCCAAGCCTTCCTACATTTTTTTTTATTCACACTGTGACCCATTTTGAGGTCTTTTTCATCTGAATTTGTTTTATTGTGTATCTGTAATCCTTTTCTGACCAGGATCACTTCTTAAAATGCTAAGCAGTATGGCTAGAACTAAGTCTGTGTTGCCTTTTGACTCTGCCCAAACCAACATGGGCAGAGTCTGTTCACTGCTTCTGAGACTGCCAGGTGTGAGCTATCCTCACCATGTCAACTCTGGGTAGCACCGTGCAGCATATTAAACCCTTTTTATCTGAGTTAAAGCTAAATCTGCCATGCAGTACACTGAATGGCCTGGAGATATTTCTGTGTATGGTAGCAGAAATCTGCCATGCTTTCCTGCCAATACATTCCTAGCTGACCAGATCTGGCTGTTTGCTCAGGCAGGGGTGCTGAGCAACAGGCATGCTTTCAGCTACTTTCCTCCTATCCCTGAGTGGGCATACAATCACCTGGACCCAAAGTGTGTGGCTGATTATATGGCTATGTCCCAGTTGTTGTGGCTCAAATCTGTATGGGTATGCTGCTGGTTTGTCTCCCAACAGATCTCACTTGAAATAATTACACAGAAATCTGTATTAATTGCAATACTGTTTGGCCTATAGTTTAAGTGTATTTCTGGCTAACTCCTATATCTTAAATTAACCAATTTCTATTAATCTGTGTGTCGTCACATGGCTGTGGCTTACTGACAAGTTTCTGGTGGGCTCTGGAAGAGATGTCTGTCTCCTACGGGCAACATGGCTTCTCTCTGACTTTGCCTACTCTCTCTCTCTATATATTTTTCCAGCTAGTCTATATTCTATTAAGCCATTGGCCAAAGGCAGATTCTTTACTCATTAACCAATAAAAGCAATACATATACAGAAGGACTTCCCACTCCACCTGCTAAATGTACTTTATTAGAGTTTTCAACATTGTAAAACTCTAGCCATAATCCGAGAAGTTGGGCCAAATTATTTATTGTCAGCCAGTAGCACAGGTTCAGTTTTTTTCCTTTTTCATACTCTCTTAATATTTCCTGTTTTTAAATTATTCTTCAATTTATATTTTTGAAAGTATAACTGAAATCATGATAGAAAAGGTCCATCAGGCATGGCAGTATTATAGCTCTCATAAGAAGATCTATCATGGACAACAAGGACACTAAAGGTAACCTTGGCATTCCAAAGACAGCATAGAATATTTGTGAAAATATGATTTTACCCATATAAATGATAACTAAGGAAAACTTACTATCTTTACAGATTTGAATGCTTCCCCGCACAACTTTACACTATAGCAAACAGAGCTATTTTAGTACAATGGCCTTTATAAAGTGAAAAAAACAAACTATTTGTAATTTCCCAGGTGCAACTTCAGGTGAAAAATACATCATTTGAGATTTGATTCTGTTACTGCAATGTTAAAAGTTATCAGGATATTTGAGTATTTGATTACATAGGACACTCCTACTTTAGTTTCTGTTTCTATGATAAAAGGAAAAAGTCACTGACCATAGGCAACTTGAATAAGGAAAGGGCTTATTATATCCAACATGTTAAAGTTGATAAATGAATGAAACCAGGAAAAAAAAAACTCAAAGCAGGAACCTGGAGACAGAAACTGAAGTAGAAACAATGGAGGCATGATTTTTAATGACTTGTTTTCCATGATTCATTCAGATTGCTTTTTTATATGACCTATAACTGTCTTTCAAGGGATGGCACCTTCAATAGTGAGAAGAGCCCTCCCAAATCAATATTAGTCAAGACTTACCCACAAGCCAACTGATGGCAGGAAATTCTCAACTGAAGTTCCCTTTCCTTAGATGATCCCGTCTTGTGACAAGTGAACACAATACAAACAAACAAAAAATAGTACAAATACATCATTTTTGTACCATAACGTTTTCTTTCTTTTTTAATCACCAATATCTCATTAACAGCACATCATAAATCATAGCATAACTTTAAAAGTTACATAATATTTCAAATTTCAAATACTTTAAAAGTTCAAGTGTTTAAAAAACACCCAATGTCCTGTTTAGTATTCAAAGTCTCCCAACTTTGGCTTTCTGCAAATTCAAAAATAAGTTACATACTTTATTACTCCAAGAAGGAAGAACCAGGACACAGTCAGAATCCAATCAAATCAATCCCCAAACAATGTAAGTAACTCAGTATCCAACACCTGTAAGTCAGTTATTATCACCTGGGCTCCAAAAGGCTTATTAAGTCGCCATTTTCTGGCTATGCCACAAAATCGCACACAATTATCTCATAGTCTCAGGATGGCTCCATTGCATATCTGCTGCTATCATGGGTGGATATCTACTATCTTACAATCCTGGTATTTATTTCCAGTATGCAAGGGTGCTCACTCCAACCAAGTCTGCACCTTCATCAATGCCCTCCCCTCAGTTTTCTTCAGGGACTCTAATACTGTCTGAAGTGTCAAGCCTTAAGTTGATCTTTGACTCTTTCAGTCGTAGAGCCTGCACTGCAACTGAGGCTTCATCTGTATTGATGGCCTTCCAGTCTATTTTCAGGGACATTGAGCCTCTTACAGGATGCTAAGTATCAGTTCTCTTTGACAACCCCTTCATTGTTTGGTTTTCACTGTAACTGACATTATGCTCTTACCCTTAGTCATTCCTGAACTCCTAGAGTTCTAAACCTCAGTTGTTCTCCATGACCCATATGGTATGGGAGGTCCTTCTGTCTAGGTGTTGCTTTTATTGATTAATGAATAAAGACCTGGCTTGGCCTATAACATGGGAGTAGGAAGGTGGAGTCAGAGAGAAGCCATGGAGCAGCTGGTAAGCCACAACCACATGGCGATACACAGATTAATAGAAATGGGTTAAATTAATATGTAAGAGTTGGCCAATAAGAAGCTAGAGCTAATGGGCCATGCAGTGATTTAATTAATATGGTTTCTGTGTTATTATTTCAGGGCTAAGCAGCCGGAAACTAACAAGTGTCTCACTCCCTCCAACACCCATTCATGCTTCAAAATCAGTACCACTTAGAAGACACTTACACATTGTTATGCATGGATTCCAGTTTGATAAGCAAAATTGTCCCATTCTGATCACAGCTACTGTGTATTGACCTCAGAGAAATACTTCACAAAAGATTTCACTTGAGTGACTCATGTCAATCATAGTCAAATTTTCAACTCTGGCTAACCAGCATCAATTGTTCTAGAGAAGCAATGGTTTTACTTTAGCATTAATAGTCTCATGACAATTTATCATAGAGGTAAACAAGGATATTCGAGGCAGGAAGCTGGAAAAAGACACTAAGGCATAGACTGTGGAGTAAAGCTACATACTGGCTTGGTCATTCAGCCTGCATTCTATTACAGCCCAGCACTAACAGCTCTTGGGTGGCACTATCCATTATAATGTGGGGTGGCTCTCCTATACACTCCTATGTCAGTTATCAATCAAGAAAATGCCTTCCTTGCTGTCCTCCTCTCAAATCTTATGGAAACATAGTCTCAGTTCAGTTTTCTTCTTCCCAGGTGACCTTAGCTTATATAAGTTGCCAAAAACCAACCAGTATCAGATGACAGATGTATGATAATATTTAAAGATGACAATGACAATAAAATATTTCAAAAATAAAAATACAAAATACAATGATGGCAAACGATATTAAATCTCAGCTATTTCAAAAATGAAAGTACTTTGTTTTTATTAACCAAAGGCAAAGTAAAATAAACATGTAACACACTAATTACTCTAGTAAGACTCAGTTTCGTCATCCTTCAATTGTGTTACAGAAAAAGTAATGGAAAAACATTTATGAGAGATAACAAGAAAATATTGTCAATTATGCAGAAAACAAATCTATTCAATTCATAACAACATACTATTTAGCATTATAGCTGCTTAAATATACTCTTAACACTAATGTGATCTTTGTCCATTTCAATCATGTCAAATGAATTTTCCTTTCAAGGAATGTTTTATAACATTCTCTACACATTTAGATATTTTACAGATTTTACTCATTTTCACTATGGAAAATATACTTAGAAACTTCAGAACCAAGCTGCCATTTCACATTATCAGATATATTTTCTCTACTTTGTGCATATAGACTGCTCCTTTATATTCTGGTAGAGTTTCTTGCACATATATTGAATATGTTTTAGACGTGGTAACTTCTCTTTCCAGAAAGCTAGGAAGCAGCTAATTATAAAGCTATCTTTCACAAACCACCTTCATGTTAACAGACCCCCAGAGATCATAAATTATACATTTCACACTGAGCTATAATGTTTTTTATATCTAAATCTATAAGGCTTTTCACACCTTAACCATAAGTAGAAATTTTCTAAATTTAAAATATTCATTGCTATTCGACTTTGCTAGAAATAATCTGTATGTTTAATGGCTACCAATTAATTACTTAATTTTGCATAAATCTATACTTTTAAATTACTCAGCAACATTAGAAATCATTCAGATGAAATGTAGAGTGTAAAACAAATGCTATTGAAGTAAAGTTAGAATAATTTTTCAAGTTGATTAAATGCAAATACACATTTCTCATTATCTTTAGATCTGAATATTGGGTGATAGGTTCACAAATGAGTTAAAATTAAGGGAAAATCTGCCCTAGTAGAGAAAAACATGCCATAACCATAATGAATCAGAAGATTTAGCCATTTTTATTAAATCAATAACATTAAATGCAACTCATTTAAAATACCTTGAAACTGTGAACCTGCACTATTTAAACATTTGGATTGTTGGTACCTAAAAGGATACCTTTTTTCCTTATTGAAAATATTAGAAACTATTTTACTTACTCCTGGGAAATTTAGGACTAGTCACTTTATTTATAAGTCAATCAGGATATAACTACTTTAAGGGATTGTATAATCAAACTTAAAAATTCTATCCAGAGGTAACATCATCTGAACCCAACACAAACACAATTCATTACAAATGTTATAATGCATTGTTTCAATCCTACAAGTTTGGTTCCTTAGTTCATATAAAGACCAATAGTCCTTATCACACATGATTGTGGTGGGGCAGATATATTCCCTTTGTCCATGTGTTGAAAGTGTGGTTTGTTAACTTGGTGCCCTTTTGAGGTGGTATAAATTTAAGAGATGAATGATGTGGGATTCCCCTATATATGTTATGCATATGTTTTATTACTATTGCTTAATAAAGAAACTGCTTTGGGCCTATGGCAAAACAGAATAGGGCAAGGCAATCAGAGATACAGGAGAAAAGAAGGTGAAGGTAGTGAGACGCCATGTAGTCACGTAAGGAGAAAGATGTCAGTGGCCAGACAGAACCTTATCAGTAAACCATAAGCCTAGTGGTAAAATACAAAATGATAGAAATGGGTTAATTTAAGATGCAAGAGCTAGCTAGCAATATGCCTAAATAATAGGCCAACCAGTGTCTAATTAATACAGTTTTTGTGTAATTATTTTGGTCTGGGCAGCCAGGAAACAAACAAGGAGTCTCAGACTACAAATGAACACAGGAAAAAATTAAGTTCAGATATTGATGTGTTCCATTGAGGGGCTATTGTGATCTTTGCCTCTTTGCCTTACTTTCTGCTTTCTTGTTGCTGTGAATTGCCTGTTTTGCTCTGACATTTGGTCTCTACAATGATATTTTCCCTGGCTACAGGGCTCCAAACTACACAACCAGCCAGGCATAGTCTGAAGCACTTGAAACCACAAGCCAAAAAAATATCTGTGGCATGTGGTATTATGAGTGTGTGTCATAGCATTGGCAAGCTCATGACATACCAAAAATTTTTAGCAAGATTACATTTCTGGAAGGCAAATCGAGGCTACATGCTAAGAATAACTGCTGAACTATCTTTCAATACTTATAAAGGAAAGGATTATAATTTTTTGTGTCATGATGCACAATACACTGGAGGCTGGGTTGCATTTCATATGAGAGATGGAAGACAGGTAAGAAAGATGTGGGAGTATTCAAAGACAATTGCTACATTGTTTCAGATCAGATATTTGGTGTTAGTAATTGGTATGCCTTAAGTTCCTTGAGTTTCTCAATAAGGTTGGCTGACTAAGAGGAAGTATATATGGGAAGCAGCTCAAAATATATTTGCCTTGAGCTTATGGAAATAATTGCCATTTCCTTGGGTTCTAATGGGTCAGATATTTTTGGCTCATATATCTCAATATCCCATCAATTACCATATATAGCTTTTATTTCCTTTGAATCTTCAGGTTGGCAACTATAAGGAGCAAAATGTTTGTTATGATCAATGATGTTAATTTATAGAGAAATGTATTAGTATGAAGTCAGAGATATTGAGGATAGCAAAGAATACTAATACAACTGTAAGTAAACACTTTTAAAATTTAACTAAAGCAGTGAAATTAAAAAAAATATGCAGATCAAAAAGCAGAAAAAGAAGGCAAAGAATATAAAAAAAACTAACTCATACTATACAATGCCTCCGACATTTAATGCAGTTTTTATACTTCAAGGGTGCTTGGGAAAATTAGAAGAAGTTGGCCTTTTCCACTAGAAAGACACAGACAGTGACTAAAACATGTCAATGATAATTTCATATCTTACATAATTAATTGATTACAGATTTAATGGGAATGCTTATTACAAGAGGAATAATGGAAGAGTGGAATAAGAGGGGCTCTTGTTTTCTACAAGTGTTCTCTTTTATAATTTTGTAAGGTACAAATTGCCCTGTGTTTCTTCCTAATAAAATCTTGAAGATATAAATTTGTATTGTGCTGATTTTGATTTTCTGCAAAGATATCCTTGTACTTTTGAGGTAGTAAATATATTTTATCCACATAGATACTTTATCAGTGTGTATGATGGGCTTTAAAATATTTCTTTTTTTTAAATCTGTTGAAACAAATGAAACAGGAGTATCTCAGTAGTCAAACCCATCCACACATTTCTTCCAACTACATTTAAATCTAAATGCATGATCAGAGTTAGATTCATATCTTCATTGTCTTAACCTGGTATCTTTCTCTGATCAGTGATGTTTTCACTCATACCTTACATGTCAGTATTAGGAGCGTTCTGATGTGTTTGTTCCTTGATCTCACTAGCTTCTGTGTGTCTACCTTAATGAATAAGTCTAAAGAATTAGTTTAATTGATATTTGCATTCTTCTCTAACCCCATAGGATCCTGGCAAGTTTTGTTAGTACCGTATACATCTGAGTCATAACAAGCTCATGGGAAGAGTGACCAGTTTTATGACATAAGACAGCAAAGCTGGAAGTAGCATATTAATTAGAGGGTAGGATAGAAAAGTTGCATAAGCACCGAAAGGGAGGTAGAGAAATGTAATGAATGTAGAAAATAAAAACCATTAGTATGCATGGGAGATTCGGAATGGGAAAAGTATGTGTATTTGTTGAAAATGAAGTAGGAGACGGAAGGTATCTACTATTAACTACTGGTAACAGATACCGTCCTTAACAAATTCCAGCCAAAGTGTTGTTATAAAATGATTTGTTGCCATAGAAGCCATAAAATTTTGAAGGGTACAGGAGTGAACAGGCCTTAGTACCAAGATTAAATAAAAACTGACAACAAGGAACCGAAAGTAACCCAGATATATTCCAAATCTAATCTCTAGTACTGTATTAGAGACATGCTCAGAATGAGAGCACAGAGTCAGATGCTAGTGTAGCAGGATTTCAGGTGGCCTCAGAGCCAAGTGGAGAAGATGAGCCCCAGATGCAGTCTTCACATAAGCCATGGAAGCAAACTAAAGTTGATGAAAATTTATGAACCTTTAAGAGAAATAAGTTCCAAACCTGGAGATGAGTGTCTGGGATAGTAACATTGCCTGAAATATTTTAGAGAATAGTGTGCAGGTTCTATATAGGCTACTTTCTGCACTTAGATTTGATTTTTCTAACCTTGGATACCTTGGTGAGTCAACCAGTAAAGGTTGATCTCCATGTCTAGTTAGCTTTATAGAATAGCATGGTTTAGTGAGTCACATATAAGGTAAAATATGGATGCTTAACACATCTGTTTTTAGAAAGTGTTATTTGTATCAGTGGAGGGAAAGTAATTTTGACTTTAGACTGCTTCTAGCCCATATCATGATAGGCTATTGGTTTTCCAATAGCTCAGGGCTCACACAAATCCCAACATTATATGCATATCCAAGTACAGCTTAATAGTTAACATTGTGTGCATCTACATGTAAGGCTCAATATTTAACATTGTGCGTTTCTACATGTCTGCTTTAATAGTTAACAATTGTTTGAAAATCTTCCTCAATTTGCATTGATTTTTCTTCTTTCTTTTAACTTTTTTTTAGTAGTGCTGTTTGTGTTTTCTATAACTTATGTGAAAATTATAAATCTTATTTTGAAAATTATTCATGAACACATTTTAATATATTAAATTCAAACCTATCTTTACCTCTATAATGATAAGAGAAAATGTAATGTTATGATTTTCAAAATAAAATATGAAGCACAAATAAGAAAAATTCAGAGACAGATATTGGGTTTCAAGAAGATCTGAAAAGCAAAACAGTAAGTCACTGACTCTTATCATTCCCTAGAACAAAAGTAGGTGAGATTCTGTCTCTACAAATCCCGAAAAGTCCACACCCAACACTCCACTGAGTTCCTATCTCTTTTCCTTTATAGTCCTTTTTCTACCCAGTCATATCACTCCCGTCTCAACCTTCCTAGGGATGGAACTGAAGGAGTGTGATCCCAAGTGCTGGGATCACCTTAGAGTGTGTTATGTTTCTTGTTTAGACAGATTCAAGCTTGGGTATCCCAGGGCGACCTTGAACTAACAGAGCTCCATCAACCTGTGTCTCCCAAGCCCAAAAATTAAAAGTGTGTGCCACCACTAACTAGCCTGTATCACTGACTAGCATGGCTGCTTTGCCCTCTGATCTTAAGGCAAGCTTTATTTATTAAAACACAAATAATATACCACTATAAATGAAGTCTGTTTACATTATTCTGTTAGGACCTCATTATTTTCTATGTAAATATAACTGTCAATCACAGGCCCAGTTCATAAAATTTTTATTAATTTGAGTTGTAGAATTTTATTTATACGTAATACCTTTAAAATTATTTCAATGTGGCTTGTTTGTGAGGCTACTGGCAGTGGGTCCAGGATCTATCCTTGATTCATAAGCTGGCTGTTTGGAGCCCATTTCCTATGTTGGGATGCCTTGCTCAGCCTTGATGTGGGGTGGGGGAGGAGGAGGCTTGGTCCTGCTTCAACTTGATGTGCATGTGAGAGGCCTTTCACTTCCTGGGAGGTGAATGGTGATGGCTTGGGGGATGTGAGGATAAACCAGAGCAGGGAGAAAGGGGGGAGTGTGGTAGCTGTGGAAAACGAATAAAAATTTAAAATAAAAATATTTGTACTCATTTATTTCAAGACTGTTAGATGCTTAACTTTTTTCAACTGAAGCATTTATCCTTTTAAAATGTTAGAATTAAATTTTTCTTTAGCTGTGTAAGAGAAGCAATAACCTTTGTTATCTCTTGCAAAGCCTTCCTCTTACTAAACTATGAGTTATATAAAATTGTATCCATACATCTTCACACCAATGGTCCCACAGGTAGAGCAGTTTTCTGCATTTATATTTCTGGAGATGCTGTGAGATAATAGTAATACTTAGGTTTTTTTTTTTATTTTGAATCTTGCTTTTCCTTTAAACTCTACATAGGGATATGAAGTCCAGTGTAGCAGCACCAGGAGGTGCTTTAATAGGTGCATGAGCTGTGATTGTTGCACTCTCTTGGAGTTGAGTTGAGTTCTCACTCCTTTCTGTGCCAGGTTAGAATGCTACTGTGAGCATATGCCATTAATAGGGCAGGACTATGCCCCACATCATCTACACTACTGCCTTGAACATGAGTTTCTAGCCTCAGAACCACACAAGACCTCAAACCAAAAGCAATAGACTAGGTCATTTGACAGAAGACTGATTCAGGAATGTTAATTAAATAAATTCAAATGGTAATTATTTTCTGCCACTGAAACACTGTGGAGATACTAACAAACAACTGGCCCCTTCTAAATACTAGTAAGACACCCCCCTGATTTACAACATTCATACTCATAAGCCAATTTGCCAATTGTGTTTAGAGTCTTTTGATGCTGTTGTAGTGTATGGAATAGATCTCATACAGTTTCTGAATTTATGATCTAACCAGAAAGTTAGCCTCAATTTGAAGTTGTTCTCTTTTCAACACTATAGTTCATGAATACTGTCATTCACAGTGTGCTAAGCCTTGTCTCCACACCTTGTACAGTGCTTTCCTCAGATGTGTGAGCATTAAATGGAGTGAGGAAGCTCCGCAAATGCCTGCACCCTGCAGCGAGGCAGGCTGTCAGAGCTTCTCTCATTGCAAGTGAGAGTAGAGCTGTTGACAGAGGCTGGAGCAGGAGTGCTGGCTCTGAGTACATAAAATGGTAACTTCTGTTCATGGAGGAGAAATATGCCTATTTTCTCATCATTTTACAATCTATTTTGCCAAAGCCAGACGGGCTGTCATAGTCTTTCTTTCTTTCTTTTTTTCTTTTTTTTTTTTTTTTTTTTTGGAAACTATTCTGGTTTGTAAAGATTATAGTTGAAGATATTATGTTAATGTATTTTGTACTACTTTATTTTTGAGTTATTGTTTGCTTCCTAAGAGTGAAGTTGTATACAGTTAGAGAATTTATATCTAACTTGATCACCTTCAAAAATTCAATATAGATAATATCTGCTTGAAATGTTATGGTATTTAATTTTCATTAATAAATGACATTGGCAATCATTATCGTTTTGTGGTATTGTGTATAAAGAAACATTAGAATCATCACAATCTTATATCACCTGCTATTCCTGTAACACAAACATTTTCCTCCTCCATCAGCATTCAATCCTATAGCAACTTTTGTTAATAAATATTTATCCTAGGACCACAGCATTTCCTAGGGAAATTTCTATCAGCATAGTCACAGAAAACAGCATCTCTCTACCAATCTTCATTCTCACAATTTAATTTTCTTTTTAGCAATATGATGCTTTATAAAATTGAATAATATTATATTCTAAATAATATTTATTGTAAATGTCAATATCTACCAGAACATTGACTTCCCAGATTATAAAGAAATGTGATGTTAGGTCACATGTAGTATGAGCAATGTGACCTCAATATGATGTGATGAAAACAGTCTAAATCCCATGCTATGATACTATAACCCAAATGTGAGTGCTTGCTGCTTTAACAAAAGAGACATCTGACACCTTAGGCAGAAGAAGAAGACAAACATGATACCGACTGGCCTCTTCACTCAGGAACTCTTTTAAGAAACAAAAATAAACTTAAATATTATTTAAGTTTAAGATTCTACTAAGGCTTTACAGTGTATTTTTATACAATGAGGAGCATACAGACAATGATTTTGCATGTGTATCCTCAATAAGTCCAAAACAACTTTAAATACTTTCCTCACAAAAAAGAGAAATATATGAGGAAATTTATATCTCCAGTGACTCTACAGAATCTATCATTTATCAAAATATCCTTTGCTCTATTGTAAATATATGCATATATATGTAATTTAGTGTTTATGAATGTTAAAATAAATTTAATTTATAATAATAAAATCTGAGAGTTTGGGGGGGGGGGGCTTTATTGTGGAAGATTTCTCTACACCCTAACATAGAATGATTCCATCAATGAAGATGTGTGTTATCCTACACGGCAGTAGAGAATCTCAGGGCTCCTGCATAGTGCCTTGATGAGGTCTGGCTCATGAGCAGTAACATTTCTTCACAGTATAGTGCTAATGATTTCCTGGCATTTCTGTTGCTTTCAAGCTTTCCTAAGTGGAACAGTAAAAATAGATGCGTCTCAGACTATTTTTTTTTAATACAAGCCCATCTGTTCCTCTTTATTGGGAAAGGATCATTGGTAGGAAAGAACTAAAGAAAACCCATACCCCCGCTAAAAGATCTCATGACATTACCTATCAGGAAATGTATAAAAGGATTTTGAAGAAAAAAGAATGGACTACTATCTTTCTTCAATGGCATATTCCATTTTCTCCCAGTTCCCTTATCCAGGGGGATATTTTAGAGGCTGAATTCTTACCCTCTGTAATAACATCACAGAACATTTAAGACTGGCCTGACATCCTGCAGTTATTTTCCTTTTCCTCCAGCGGAGATGTGAAGTCAATGGCAGCATTGTGGCCTCTGATTGGCTGCCTTTGAGCAAGGGCTACATCATTTTCCTACAGAGTTCAACAAAGGAGGAAGGTTGGCACCGAGCAGAGCCTCTGGCATGTGTAAAAGAGAACGAAACATATATGCTTCAGAAATAGCAACCGCTCGCCTGCCAAACCCACCCTGTGGTGCTCATGCCTCTGTATTACAAGTCTGACTGCTTCTGAACTCAAGGCAGAGAGAAAGTCAGTGAAGCCCTTTCTGATTTTCAGCAGTTTTGAGACATTTTCCTTGAATATATACTAGTAGAAAAACCGTGAGCTTCATATCCCTGCAAAGAACTGATGCTTCATAAATTTTTCTCAGTTAAGGCAGGCTTCCATGTCCTTGAATATCAAAACAATTTTTAAAAACCTTAGGAAAGAAGAAAGTAGACTCATATGTAAGTGCTGGTGGTTATTTATTGGAATAATGAGCATAAAAACTGTTGAACAATACACCTGACTCTTAAGATGCATTCTTTAAGCTTTAAGTTTTATATGGGAACTTTAAGAATAGTAATAGAAGCCGGGCGATGGTGGCGCACGCCTTTAATCCCAGCACTCGGGAGGCAGAGGCAGGAGGATCTCTGTGAGTTCGAAACCAGCCTGGTTTACAGAGCTAGTTCGACAGGCTCCAAAGCCACAGCGAAACCCTGTCTCGAAAAACCAAAAAAAATAGTAATAGAATACTGTGTCATGTACTATTTTGACCTTAATTGACAGCTTCACAGTTCATACAATAGTATCTATAGTTTACAAATGAGAACACTGTTGAATAAAACTACTGAAGCAAACCCTTACCTATTATTATAAATGGTTAATATAGGCTGCTCATGAAAGTCTACTTTATTACTAAATCTAGGCCACAGCTACTATGTTTTAAAAAGAATTATTATTGCTGCCAGGTGATGGTGGTGCATGACTTTAATCACAGCACTTGGTTTTTAAGGCAGATGGATTTCTGACTTAGAGGCTGATCTGTCTATAGAGAGAGTTTCAATGTATCCAAGGATAAACAGATAAACCCTGTCTCAAAACAAAACAAAATAAAAATAAAAAACAAATCGCTACATTTATGTATTTATTTTGTATGCATTACCTCTCCCTCTCCATCCCACATCTCTCTCTTTCTCTTTCCCTTTCTCTCTTGTGTGTGCTGTTTCTCTCTCTATCTTTGTCTCTTTCTCTTTCTTTCTCTTATTTGTTTTCTTCTTGGTGTGGGAGGTCCTTCTGTCTATGTGTTGCTTTTATTGGTTATTGAATAAAGACACCCTCTTGGACTGTGATAGGGCAAAAGAACAAGGCTTGTCAGGGAAAATTAAAGTAAATTCTGGGAGAAAGGAGGCGGGGTCAGAGAGAAACCATGTAGCCTCACTGGAGCTGGACAGAACTTTATCCGGTAAACCACAACCACATGGCGATACACAGATTACTAGAAATGGGTTAAATTCAGATGTAAGATGTAAGAGTTATCCAATAAGAAGCTAGAACTAATGAATGGGCCAAGCAGTGATTTAATTAATACAGTATCTGTGTTGTTATTTCAAGGCTAAGCAGCTGGAAACTAACTAGCAACGTCCTTACTACACTCTCTCTTTCTTTATGTATGTGCATGTGTGTATTGTTTAGGCATACATGTCCACAGCGTGAATATAGTGGTTAGAGAACAATTGCTGGAGTTGGTTCCCTCCTCCTACCATGTCCACTCTGTGTATACAGTTTAGGTCATCAGACTTGTTGGCAAATTCCTCTACCTGTTGAGTCATCCTTCTGTTCCTCTACTATATTTTGCTGTCAATTGCTTAATTGTTGCAGTACTCAGTATGAGCCATTTAGTGTATAAATATTATAGGAAAGTGTTGACTACAAAGATGTCAAACAGCTTACCTTGCATAAAATGAGCATCAACTAGAGCCATATAATTAGAGATCTTTTAAAGAATATCTGAGTTTACATTCCCAACAGAAATCTTCAGAAATTGTAAATCTTACTAGCCTTAAAGGAACACAGCAATAGTGAGTCATTTTTTGACTCAGAGCAACAGCCCTTGGAAACAGTGTTGCAAAATTTACCTATCATATATTGCTTTCTTTTATAATTCTCAGAATCCTCCAAATTAAAAAAAAAAGTGCAATAAGGAAAGCAAATAGAGCAGAATAGAGTATTATGACAGAAAAAAAAAAAAACCAGAAATTTAAAACCAGTATTCAGAAGTATGCATTTTGGGTCCCCCCCAAAAAAATTCTAATTCCCATATGCCTATAAATATAATATTGACAAAGTAGGTGTGGCAGCAGCAACAGCAGTAAGACAGAACAGCCTCAAAAGGAAACATAAGGGAGGAAACCGTGGAAACATCTTCCACACTTTTGTTTCTCTTGTTGTCTTAGCAACAGAGTGAATGCAGCTTCAACTGCCAAAACTTGCAACGTTTGAGTGAAAGCCCAGCTCTAAGCAAATTGCTTTTAGATTCCAATAATTGTTTGGCAGTGCAGGCACACACAAGTAAATAAAGTCTTTTGTGCTCTAGAAATGCATCTAATGTATATATATGATGGCTCTGCTCCATTTCTTACTTCTAGATGTACTGGTTTTCCAGGCACAGTATAATATTATAGCTATTTTTAGTACTCCTTCCCACTTGTTTGTAAGTCTCTTGGTTTCTCCCCTCCCCAATATCAAATATGTGGTTTTATAACGTAGCCAGCTAGTCTCTTTTATTAACAGCTGAATAAGTCTGGCAATCCTCCTATGAAGCTAATGACCCGTAGTGGTCATAGTATTGACTGTATTCTTACTCTCTAGATTTCTAAAATGTTCCTTGTATGTGTTATTAGCAATTTCAATATGTAACATCAAATATTTAAATTCAGAAATACTTGACCATGGGAAAAGAGTGTGTCATATGTGACATAAAGTCTGCTACAAGTAAGTCAAAAGCTGCCATTTGTTTTAAAGACTTTCAGATTAAGCTATATGACTTTGTTTTTATTTATTCCACTTCTCAGTTTCTCTTTTTTATTTGCCTATAAATTGATTCCTTAATTCTTGCCATCATATTCCACTAAAATTCAAGTGATGCTTTTATTTTACTTATATACCACCTTAGCTTGCATTTTTTTAATATCTTTTTTTTACAGAAAAGTAAACCAATGGTCATGCTCAAATTTCTTAATGCATTACTTTTCTTGGGAGAGACAAGAACAGATGTCTGTTCTCCCAAGTTAGAGGCCTGAAAACAGACCAAATAAATGATGCCATCCAAGTCCAGTCTGTAAGCATATGGGTTTATTTGGCTTACTTACAAAGTATTTGGAGGTGACTCAAAATATCTTCATTATCTGAAAGTAGTAGTCATTGGTCAAAACTCATGAAAATAGAACCATTGTAATTTCACATTCAATAAATTTCCAATTACTTGTTAGCTCAATATGCCCCCAATATGCAGCTAAGGGACAGGTAGGTAGATATGGCTGGAATTGAAACGACGTGACCCCTCTTCCATTAGGTAATATCAAGGCTTCCACTACTATGCTCATAGCTCCAGTTATCAGTGTACTGTTTTGTTTAATTCATTGTTATGACTTTAGGGTGAAGTTATTCTTTAGGTTACAATAGGATTAATTGCTTCATGATGGTCATGGTCATGCTATGCCTAGTAAATAGCAATGTTCCAATATTTTTTATACACACATAGATACATATATTTCAATAGACATACTTTGTACATAGGTACTGTAATTTAAATAGAAGCACAGACTTTATTTATCCTTAAGAAAATATCTCATCTGGAACACTTATTTATAGTCACCAATTTATAATTTGGTGCCTAAAATATTTATGTCTAATCTTTAAAGAAATAAAAACTTCATCTTCCTTTCTGAACATTAGGTCCTTTGTTTTCTTCATAGTAATAACTCAGTATTGTGGTATATATAAATTAAGCAAAATAGAAAATATTATTTTTGTCTGTGAGTTTTTATAATGCATATACCCACATACATCTATTCATCAGTTTATAAATAATTCTCCATTCTGTTAACTCATGTAATCATTAATGGTAGATTCAGATGCTGGGTAAAATTTTAGGTGCTGGAGCTATAGTATTAAAACTTCAAGATGAGAGTGATCCCTCTATTATAGTAGATGAATAAACTCAATAAAAAGAAAGGGAAATAAATCATGTCATATATACTAATATCACTATTACAAAGAATGATACAGGGAGGTAATAATATGTTTACATTATGGTCAAAGGCCACCAAGATTCAGTTCATTTCTTAGTCCTGAAAATCTAACTCACATCGTTGTGACTATAATTAACAGTCTATGTTGTGTACTTCAATGTTAAGAAAATTAGATCCTGAATATTCTTTAGTAAAGATGGTAATTGTCTAGTGAGATATATCAGTAGAGGGGATGTATATGGACAACCCGAGTTTGATCTACGAACCCTTAAAGCTTGAAGGAGAACTACCTCTAAGACTGTTTCCATGTCTACATGTAGTTGGTAGCATGGACATTTGTGCACACACACACACACACACACACACACACACACTTAAAACACCATTTCTAAATTATGTGAAGTGATGGATATGATTATTACCTTGATTATGGTTTCATAATATATACTTATTTTGCAATATCCTCTTATGACCATACATGTATATACTAATTGTTTATTAAGAAAGTCTCAAAAAATCTGGGAAAAAATGAAGGATAAACCAATTAAAGGAGCAACGAGAAGTCTATGTATCGTTTTCTTTTTAGTAATCAAGGAGAGTTTCTTCAATCAAGGTTATAAGTATATAGGTATAGGAAGAAGAGAAGCCAATCATACTAGAAAATGTTAGAAGGGCAAGCATATGGTCAGAGAGAACTGTCATAAGTTTCTTAGAGAAGCATATAGTTAGAGTATCTAAGAAATGTGAAAATGGTACCTCAAATTGGAATAGAATGAGGACTGGGAAGAAAAATGAAAACTTGGAAAAATTGGTCAATAATGTAAAGTGAGCTATGTAGGTCATAGCAAGTATTTAAATACTGATATATAAAAGTGCACCGTAAGTGCAACCTAATCCATTATTAGTTGCCATAGTCTTGTAGACTAACTCAATAAGGTAGACGCCTTGGTCATTATGTAAATATGGTCAAATTTCATTTAGGCCTGTGCTCATTTTAAGTTTAAATTGTCTTGGAAAACAATGTGCTGTTTGGTGAGATTGCTATAAGGTTTTGTTTGGATGTTTCTCTAGCACTGTCAAACAAAGAATTTTGGGGACTTATTTATTTACCAGTGGTTTCTTCTAGGGTGAGGCACGTGTTTCAAGAAAAAATGTTCCCAAATTAAAGGTTTCAGCGTTCAAGAAAGCAGGAATGAGAAGCTGCAATTTGCTATGGGTTGAATCTAAAACCTACACAGAATCAACCCTGACATAATTTCTTTATCAAAACAATCAAAACGCTACATAAGGTCAAGGATTTGCAACACCATACTCAGTATCTAAATGAGAGAGTGAGTGGGAAGATAGACCTGAAAAGAGGCTTATAATGTGGTGAAGGTTGTACACAGGTTCTTAGATATTTTCCACAGTAAGAACAATGTATTCTATTTGGATATATTTCAAAATAAAGGAAAGTTTTGAAAAATTAGATATTTTAGATTTCTGTTTTGGTAGATTTTAATGCTGCAGATTGACATTGTCAGGGAAAAATAATAAATGAAATAAATTGTGCTTTAACCTAAGACAGAAGGTGAGATAAGAAAACAGGACTGGATTCTATTTTAATGAAAATGGTATTTGCTGGTAGTCTATCTGCAGATTGCCTAAAAGCGCAGTAATCAAGCATTACGTCTCTCAAGAGTACTAGCTGAAAACTTTGAAAAAATATGTATCATTTGGAGAGATCGAAGGAAATGCAAACTTGGGTAGCTGCAAATCATTAGTTTCTGTCCAAAGTGAATGACTATTAGAAGTTAAAAGGGAAATGAGTTTCTTGTATTGAGTTTAAGTTTGGCACATGGAGACTTCACACAATTCAGTTCCTACAAATTTTCAAAGTAGGAGGTTGAAGAGTTGGGCCTATGGAGTGAAGACATAGGTCAGAGAGGCCATTGGATGGAGGCCCTGCTCATCTATGATCAAAGTCTTAAGGAAGTAAAGAGAATATTATCACTGAACTGTGTCAATGAACCCTAACAACCTTCGAAGCATCTATGTTGACTATGATATTGGTAAGTCTCCTTGAAGATTTTCTTATGCAGTCCCTTTACCTCTGAAGTCACAAGGATTTCAAGTATAGTTACTATTGTTGGGGTTATCTACCCTCATGTTGATCAGATACCTCTGTTCTAGCCCTCAGAGCCTGTGCACATTACCTCAAATCATTTCAATATAAAATTTTCATAGTTTACATCTGATTAATAAATATCCAACCATGCTCCATAACACTCCATGCAAATTGTTGGCATGTATCTTTAAGCAGGTGTTAGTACAGAATCTGATAGATAGAAATTCTTGTTAAGATAAAATTTTTGCACAATTTCTTTTTATCTACTTTTTTTTTTTTTTAATTTTCGAGACAGGGTTAAAGGCATGCGCCACCACCACCCGGCTTAATTTTTTTTAAACAGAAAATATTTTTCTTTTCATTTTACATACCAATCCCAGTTCCTACTCCCTCCCCTCCTTCCACTCCTTCTACCATTTCACCCCCCCTCCACTCAAAGTGTTTAATAATTCCTTTTAAATTAATTTATTTAATAATTCACTTTTAATATATGGAGTCTTCTAACACCTTTACATGGTATATACTTATGGGACTCCTCTTTCCTGTTACACTTCTCTTGTTCCTAATTAATCCACTTATTTAGAAGGCTATGTTGGGTGAGCAGTATTAGAAAGGCAGACCCTGGGCTCTGAGCTCTTGGACCTTTTGGCATTGTTCCATGGGTTCCTTCCATGTAGGATTCATGTCTCATTAAAAGAATAGCCCCTAACATTTTCAATTGCAATATCACGAACTCTGTCTACATTCTACTGTGTGCTCTTAAACTTTTGCCTTTTCTTTTCATTATTTGCATAAGTTACAAGATCTTAATTCTTCCAGAAATGATGTCTTTCTCCACTCATTTTACATTGGGCAGTATTTTCTTCTAAGGACCTTAAACCTTTTATCCTTTTAGCTCTAGCCAGAGGTAACTGACCACACCATGTCTCAGGATTTTGGAAACAAGATGGATGTTTTGTTTCGCTTGTTTTTTCCTGGCATCTCTTTCAGGCTCTATGGAAGAATCTGCCTTATTGATGACAGTGTCCTGAGCCTGTAACACTTTGCATTCACAGCTAATCTGCAGACCATTTTCCAAACATCTTTCCCTGTCCTTCCTGTAGTTCTTCATTTGTAAATGCCAACTTCTCAGAATTTCATTGGCTTTCCTATTCAATTTGAATAAATGCTACTCATCTACTTTCTTCTGATCCTATATTTTCTCATCTTCATTCATTTATTGAATCAATAACATCTTTTTTAATTAAAAAATATTGTTCTGGGAAATTAGCCTAGGTTTTACATTTACTAAGAAATTAATTTATTATCAAGTTTTATAATAAACACCTGACCATATCATAGATATGCTTACACAATTTCATATTCTTATTTTTTTATTTTCTGAAATATAGAATAAAGACTATTTTTATTACTTAGTGCTTCAACACACAATATCTTCTAACAAAGCTTATACTTACTTTTCTTATACAATTAATCATACAAAATACTGAGTTTAATTAATATATTAATTAGATATATTCTTGAATGCATATGCTTTGGTGATTCCTAAAAGTTTTCAAAGGCATTGGAATGTGGAAATGAAGACATGTATGCTATGCACATAGCAAGATCAATAAATCTAATGATATTCAATATTTGATGTTAAATATAAATGTAAAATTAGAATTTTTGAGGCATCATGTGACATTCAAAACCCATGACAAAATTTCATACTCATCATGTACTGAAGTGAGAGGTAGCTGGTATAGCTATTATATTTGAAGAAAGTCTATACACTATTTTTATAATATCAAAATTTGCACAAGCAAATGTTATTATGAATAATTAGTAAATTGAATTAAAATTTTTCAGCATAACAGTCTTACAATAAGATAAACAAAATAGGAAGAAACTCACAAAAGGAAGGATAATTTAACATCATAAAAACATCAAAACTAGCAAACTGTATAAAAATTGTGAGCCTGAAACTATAGATTAAACTTAATACAGTATTTTAAAACACTGCTTACCCACAATGACAAGACTCCAAATTTGATATGATTTTCTGGGTAGTTATGTTAGGATTTGCATGTGTTGAGTGTGGATAGTACAAGGATCAGGCACAATCCTTCATAGCAGAAATCAGTGTTTTGCAAAGAGGAACAATGGCATAAAAATGAAATGTTCTTGTAGATTTGTGCCCAGCACAAAACTGGTTTAGTAATTGTTAGTGCCATATTTCTTTATAGGCATATACAGAGGAGAATAAATTTTACAGCATATTCTATTTCTTTCAATCAAGATTTTCTTCTTTTTTGTACACAATATAATTAACAAGTGAGAATCTGCCCACATCGCAGCAGCAGAGAACAGAATAACAGGATTTAAAATTGTTTCAACACCTGACTTTTCAGTTAATAAAGCCATCCAAATGGTAAAACTCTGCACTATTTATGCTGCAGTCAATTATTTTACATATGTTAGATTAACAGATTTTAAAAACATCTCCCCACCAAACACCAGGCTGGCAGGAGTCAGCAGCATAGCTGAGAAGAACAATGGTTTTGGGTAATCAATTTCCAGTGTTATCATTTAATTAAAAAAACAAAGAAATAAAAAAATAAATAAATAAAAAAGAAAGAAAAACTGAGTTCCTAATAACTGGGTCTTAGTAATTAAAAAAAATGGTTGCTTATTTTCTGTTCAAAGACTGGTTCACCATACCCCAACTCACAAATGATAACTCTGGAAAATGATGGCTATTGTAAGTTGTCTAAGATCTAAAACCTTTATAACGTAAATGCACGAATATATTGCTATTTTTGTTATAGAATGAGATGTTGTGCTTTCACATCTGTGAAGCAGTAGCAAATGAAGCAATTCAATGGCAAAGATAATGGAGTTTCTTCTATTTTTGAAAGCTAGTTATACAGACAAATGGTTCTCAAGTGACTGGTCATTTTTATTTGTGATACATGGTAGTGAGAGAAATTTTCCACTACCGTGGTGAAATGATGAGTTTTTCAAATGCAGGAAACAGAGTTCAGCTAACATTTCCATCAAGGGAAGCTCCAATCCTATTCCCATTGACTCAATTAGACACATGCAGATTTTGGCCTCATATCTAAACACGATGCTTTATACAATTAACAACAACACCTATTTTATCATTAGAGACCATTCATTTTCTTTATCTTTTTAAATCAAAGTAGATAATAACCCACACTCAAAGTTTTGCACATTTATACAGCTCACATTTCAATGATCTTAACAATTAACTTGAAAATTATAAGAAATAGTAAAATTATAAGAAGTTGTCTTCCTTGATTGTTGATGGATTTTGCTCACTGTTCATCTTTTGGTTGTTTTATAAGCTGGAAGCAGTAAGGTTAATGTCATTATTGACTGACATAAATATGTTGCCCCTTTGTTGACCCCCCCCATATTCACTGTAGCCAAAGGGAAACACACTTCTTAGCAACACTTTCCAGACAGTATTGTTTTTTTTTTTTAATCTTCAACATTGATAAGTGATGACTCTTCTGCACGCTTGGCACAGTATCTCCTTTCTAGTCTCTCTGATGTGCACGGTTTACTAGCTCGTGGTTATTTTTATTCTTTCTCTGGAGTTGCCCGTTCCAACCTCTGCTCTCTTGCTTTATAAACCTCCCTTTATCTGGAAGATGTCTGTTTATCTTTTCAAAAACGTTTTCGTTAGCAGCCACTTTCTGTGAGATGCATCATCTGCTCTAATAGCCATGCCCCTCGCCTGTCATGGACTTTGGGCACTCATTGCTCTCTCGCCCCATCTAAAATGTCACCTCAGCAGCTGAGAATTCTGTAACACTCTTGTGTCTGTTCCAGGAACGATCTATAATTTGGTGGTTGCCTAATGTAAGCCAGGATTCAGTGGCATATCTAAATTTGTGTTGAAGAAAATAACTCAAAACATGTCTGTTGAATTTAATGCTTGAATTACAAACATTCAAGTATGTATAGCTCCCAATTACTGATTCATATAAACATAATATTTCAGAATCCTTCCAATTATCAACTCTCCTGCTTTTTTTTTTTTTGCTCACACCTTTTTCTTTATCATAGTGGGTGAGAAATTGGTCATTTACACAATTTAAGATTGCATTTCCTGAATTTTATAGCACACAGCTCTTCCTGATGTTGTCTCTCCAAATTCACTCATGCAGCATCTGGTGAAATATTGTCTCATTAGGGACCTCATTCATCTTCTCATGCTCGACTCTCATTATTGGGACTTGAACACGTATTATTTGAATTCTGGCTTCTTCCAAGAGATAATTCTGCCTGCATTTCTTGGATTTTCAGTGATTCCCAGGATATTCCAATTTAATGTACTGTAATTTCAAATTCATCAGGGTTTACTTCAACTCCACCCCCTGACATGCCTACTTGGAACATTCATCTCTTTTATCCTTTTAAACACCCTGGTTATCAATTTTGCCTGTATTCAAATGCTTCCATTCTCTGATGTGTCTTTCCAGCTTGTCAAATTTACTTCTGAGTCCCTATGTTGCAATGAGCTTATTTCTCATGATTCTTCTCTGTTTTTTGGCTACTACCATTGTATTTACTGCATTATTCTTACTTGTATCAAAAACCAATGAAGAACAAAGTCAATTTGACATTATCATATCCATTTCCATATTTTTATGCTAATAAAATTTTGACCCTTCTGAGAATTTCTGAGTTCTCCTTTTGAGAGCAGCTTCATTAGTACACCTCAAAACTAATTGTCATTCCAAAGTCTAAACTACATTTTCAAAGAAAGTAGTTGCCATATGCCTCAACACTGGCCTCCTTATAGTAATCTAAGTGGTCTGGCTCATTGATTCAGCATCCCAGAAATTTCATTATTTGCCTTCAAGATATTTGTATCACTGGCAAGTAAAAAAATGTGCCCACCAAACTTTGGGCCCATCTACCCCCCAAAACTGTATTTAGGAGCGCTAATCCATGGGGCTTTCAGAGCATTCTTGCAGGTGTCATCTCATCTGTCAGTCCTGCCATCCTGAGACAAAGTCTCATGAGTTATTCCTTCCATTTTGTTTGCCTGGAAACATAGCCAACATTATATTTTAATGGTCAATAATAGCTTTTGATTTCGATTGATGATCTAAGGGATAATTGATACGCTTTACAATGTTAACTGGTTGGGAACTTAAAATCTTTACTAAATGAATAAAGGCTAAAAAAAACCCAGAGGGTTATTATTACTATACAGAACTTAAAAAAGGAAACATAGGCTAAATTAAATGATATGTTGAATAGTAGCTGAGTATGTGTGTGAAAAAATAGTTATCTTCAAAGAATTTTCAACTTGCTACATGATATTTAGGAAAATATAAAAAAATAATAGTTTTCTTGTATTATTTCGTATTGTTTCAGTATTTTGATTTATTTTTTAAGTTATTTTTTGTTGAAAATATCCACCTCCTCCCCTCCTTCCACTTTCGTCCCCTCTCTTCACCACCCCTCCCCCTCCCTCTCCAGTCCAAGGAGCAGTCAGGGTTCCTATGGGAAGTCCAAGGTCCTCCCTGCTCTCCCCCCAGGTCCGGGAAGGTGAGCATCCAAACAGACTAGGCTCCCACAAAGCCCATCCATGCAGTAGAATCAAAACCCAGGGCCGTTGTCCTTGGCTTCCCTGTCAGCCTCCACCGTCAGCCACATTCAGAGAGTCTGGTTTGATCACATGCTCTATCAGTTCCAGTCCAACTGGCCTTGGTGATCTCCCATTAGATCAGTCCCGTCGTCTCAGTGGGTGGACGTAACCCTCACAGTCCTGACTTCCGTTCTCATGTTCTCCCTCCTTCTGCTCTTCATTTGGACCTTGGGAACTCAATCCAGTACTCCAATGTGGGTCTTTGTCTCTATCTCCATCCATCGCCAGATGAAGGTTCTATGGTGATATGCAAGATATTCATCAGTATGGCTATAGGATAAGGCCAGTTCAGGCACTCTCTCCTCTGCTGCCTAAAACACTATCCTGCGTGAGGTAACTCAGACCCAAAACGATGAATATGGTATGTACTCACTCATAAGTGGATTCTAACCATAAATAAAGGACATTGATTCTATAATTTGTGATCCTAGATAAGCTAAATAAGAAGGTGAACCCAAAGAATAACATATAATTATCCTCCTGGATATTGGAAGTGGACAAGATTGCCAGTCAGGGGTTGGGAGCACGGGGGTGCGAATAAGGGGAGATGTGGAGTGAGAAGAGAAAAGGGGAGGATGGGGAGAGCTTGAGGGAATGGGATGGTTGGGATGGAGGAGGGGTGGATGAGGGAGCAGTGATAGATATCTTAATTAAGGGAGCCATTTTAAGGTTGGCAAGAGACTTGACTCTGGAGGGGTTCCCAGGTGTCCAAGAAGATGTCCCCAGCTTGTTCCTTGGACATCAGAGGAGAGAATGCCTGACTTGATTTATTTTTTTAGGTTTTGTTATATTGCCTTTAGAGGAGTTAAATAGTTGTTGAATCTGAAGAACGGAAGTCGCTATAATGTTAAATATTTTCTTATTTATTCATTTGCTTGTTCATTTATCTAGATAGAGACTTATTGTGTACCCAAGGCTAACCTAGAGCTCATCATACTTCTACCTAGGACCTCAGACATGTACCTCCCTAGATGTTTTACTTTTCATACTTGCTGAGTAAATTATTACATGTGAAGTCATGTATAATGCTATATAATGAAGAAGCCAAGGTACTGAGTATTTGCACTTCCTTATATTCTCTGTATTTCTGACATCCCAACTCCTATATTCTAGGTGTTCACTGAATATTTGATGGAATGTTGTTAATTCTATCCATACCACTGCACTGGGATTTGGTTATATGCTGCATTGCCTTAATCCCCTTATTCAATTCTCTCTCTCTCTCTCTCTCTCTCTCTCTCTCTCTCTCTCTCTCTCTCTCTCTCTCTCCTTCTCCATACCCCCTCAGTTTTTTCTAATTATTATTTTATTCCATTTTGAAATTAATTTTTTTAGTTTCCACAAACAAGAAAGATCATATGGTATTTGCATTTCAGTATTTGACATATTTTGTTTTACACATGCCCTTCAACCACATCCGTATTCCTGAAAATAACAAGGTTTAGGTCCTTTTTATGGGTGAATAGCATTACTCTATCAATAAATAAGATATTTTCTCTATAGCATACTTCACTGGTGCATACATTGCTGATTCCAAATCTTGACTGCAATAAAAATAGGCTGTCGAGTATCTCTTTGATATACTGCTTTCATTTCTTTGGGATACAAGTAAATAAGTAGTTTTGTTTCACTTTGAAAAAATTTCATATTGTTTTCCTTAGTGAATAGACTAATTTACATTTTTCAGGAATTAAACAATTTTTAATTTTTTCAACATTTTTAGTTTTATAGTATTTTTCTTTATTTTTCAGAATTTAATACATGGACGGAATGCAACATGGTCATAGTATTTCCTCATACCTGCCAACTTCATGACTTTACCAGCAGCAGTATCATTCTTGTGGTTGTCCTCTTCATTCTCCTCCTTTTCTTTTCCCTTCTCGTCCTCTTACTTCTCCTCCTCCTCTTCCTTTTCTTCCTCTCTTCTCCCCCTTCTTCCTTCTCCTCCTTCCTGTCCAATGAGTGCTAACTATACATACATCGGTGGGTGGACAATAACTTGTGGACACACCCACAAGCAATCCTCTCTCACCTAACAACTTTCAATAGTTTATCATTAATATATGGGATTAAGAGAGCGTCTCAGCCTTCTATGCTGGAATCTTTACTGGCTTAATCTTGTGCATATATATCTTATGCAAGTAACATTGATGTGATAGACATGTAATTTTGGACAAACAGCACTTCATAGCTCCCCTTCTACCAGCTTCTACATTACTTTTGCATCCATTATGACACAAAATTCTCTGATACATAGCAAGGTGTGTGTGTGTGTGTGTGTGTGTGTGTAAACTAAATACTTGATTTGCAGCTTGTAGCACGTTGGACAGTTTTGCACCGCTGCATTCACTACTGCCAAGTATGAAAAAATACTTGTTCTGAACAAGGTTGAGAAATATTTGACGGAATGATCATTTATATTTGACATAAATATTTGACAGCATGATCATTTAGCAAAATGACAACAGGTTCTACCCCAAGGTTTTTGGCATTAACTTGCCATGGGCTTTTGACCAATATTACAGAAATAGTCACAAAATTCCCCTTCTTGGAGCAAGCCTCTCATCTACTTAAAAGTAGTCAATCATCACATAGTAGTCATGCCATAATTTACCCAGTAGGTAAATCCCACTTAGCTGATTGGTATATAACATTCATACTCGAGTGCTGGCTAAAACCATTGATGTTATTTCTCCCCAGCAGCCTGCATAGACCCTTCCAGCATTATTAGAGCTACCCAGCAGGTTGGTGTGGTGATATTTTCTTTGTGTTATAACAAATGAAGCTTGACTGAAGATCAGAGAATCAATCTAAGCCACTAGTTAGCCATAAAGTATAGGCAGTGGTGTCATACACCTTTAGTTTCAGCACTCTCAAGGCAGAGGCAGACAAATCTCTGCAAGTTCATGGTCATGCTGGGCTACATGAGATTGCTCCAATCTAAAAGAGAAAAAGAACCAGACAGTGATGGCTCAAACCTTTAATCCCAGTACTTGGGAGTCACAGGTCTTTCATGCCAGTGCTAGAAAAATGGTGACAGAAGGGATATGGCTGGGTGGAGAGAGGAACATAAGGCAGGAGAAGACAGGAGTTCAGGGATTAAGTCTTAGGAGTTATAGAGACAGGATACTCTTTTTGTTCTAAGGATTTCGTAGAAGTAAAACTCTAGTGGCTGACTGCTCTGCTTGTCTGATCTTTCAGCTTTCACTCCTTAATATCTGACTCTGGGTTTTTATTATTAATATCAATTAAAAATCATGCTACAGGCTAGAAGTTTTCTTACTTGGAGTTTGATTTCTGTATGTATTATAGTCAATGTGTGTAGTATCTTCTACAGTAGTGCCTTGCCATGTAGTTACATGCTTATTGCTTGTTTTGCTATGACAGTCTCTATGATCTCCCATCAATAACTCAAGGGATGTATCCTATGCATTGCACTATGATATTCATTTTATAACCTTTACTAAGTTTTTGTATTTTTTTGCCTTGATATTAACCATCATTACAAGGGTAATATAATTGATAATCCTGATTTTGACTTGCATTTCTTTGATAGAAAATTATGTTGAATATTTTTTTCATATAGCAAGTATCCATTAATATTTCTCCACTCTAAAATGTCAGTTCAGGTTATTTGCTCATTTGAAATTTGAGTTTTTCTTCTACTGATTGCATTTGTTATATATATATATATATATATATATATATATATATATATTAGTTCATTTCCAGATGATTAATAATTTAAAGGAATTTTTCTCTCTTTCTGAAGGCTATTTATTCAATTTTGATTTTTGTGCAGATGTTTATATGTCATTTATTCACTAATATATATGACAATATTTGTAAGATTCTGTTTTCATTTTCTCTTTGTGTGGGGTCTTATTCAAAAGAGTCATGATTTATACTCATGAGTTGATTTTTCTCTAGTTGCTTTACATTTTCAGGCGTTATATGTTAGTCTTTAATCTATTTGTACTTGACATTTACAAGAATGCTACCAGGGTCAGGTTTCATTCTTCTGGATATAGAAGTCTATTATCCCAGGAACTTTAATTGCAGAAACTTTTCTTTGCCAATAAAAATGTTAATTTTTGGTGTCTTGGAAGACAATCAGTTGACTGTGGATGTGGGAATTTATTTATGTGAACTTGAATTTATTGTACTCACCAATATAGGCATTATGTCCTTAATATAGCCATAAAGTTTGTTTTTAAAGTCAAATACTGTGAAATCTCACCTATATGTTTGTATTTTACTCTTTGATATCACATTTAAAGCATCATTTTTAAGCTTCTTTATTTTCCTTTCTGTGTATGAATGCTTTGGATGTATGTATACCACATGTGTGCTGGCTGGATCTGTTAGAGCTCAGTTTATGAATTGTTATGAACTACCATGCTTACAATCTAACACATATCATCTGCAAGAATATCAAGCTCTCTTCACCTTTGTTATCTTGCCAGCGCCATTTGTGTCACTTTTAAAACTTGAAAACTTTAAACTCTAAAGCCTTATTCTCAGTAATGGAAAACAGTTAAAGTATTACTGATAAAACCAATCTTTTCACTGCGTTTGGTAATCTGAATGTTCTGCAACAATTATTTGTGAAGTTGTAGAGTCTAAGTCCATTGACTTCATGGTAGGTCCTGTTCAGAACATTCTTCTGTGATGAAGCCCATGGTCCCATGAACAGATCACTATTGCAGAAGACACAGGTAGTCAAGCATGTATTTCCATCATACTGCCTCAGCAATGCAATTTTGGTGACAATGGAGTTATTAACAGGTTTCTATACCACTTCGACTGTACTGTGTCTTTAATGCATAAAGACAGTTTGAGAAATCTGTGGGCAAAGAAAACTTTCAAGTCCTATTACCAAACAGCCCTCACCCACGAGGAACCAGAAGCAAAAGTTATGAGTCTCACAGACCCAGTGAAGTGACTAAGTTAGTGCCATATTCACCTAAACTGATTTTGTATGTCCGCTTAGACAGTTATCAACCTTCCATTCTCCACTAACCATATCCACCCTAGCAATTTTTTTTTTTTTGGAAATTGTCCCTGACCCTGTTGTACCTTTTCCTATCAGAGGAAGTTACATGCTAGCCTCATTATACAATAAGGATGAAGGGAGAAAGAATTGCTGGAAATCTGCTGCTCCTTCTCCAGCTGTCCAGTCCTAAATAGGAAAACTCCCACCTTATCTATAGGGAAGGTGAATTACTTCTCATGTCTCACATAAAATGAAAATGGAATTTCTTAGCCAGTGGAAGAGTTTAGAGCCTTTACCCACATCTCAAATGTCTCAAGCAATGTGGAAGCAAATAACATTTACCTTGTCCTCAAGATCTCCCAAACTGACATATGAAGATGCTATAGAAGAGGAATCTTTTACCTAAACATAGCACTCAACTGATAAGAAATCGACCTAGAAGTTCAGTTGCTCTGCTCTTTACTGTTTTTTATGTCTTCCTCTTAACAAAAGTTAACTCCAAGGGTCCATATACTATTCGCCTATGCTCTTTGATTAAAGAAGGCATCTAGATAGTCTGTCCTCAAACACACAGTTTTAGAAATTATTCAGAATATCCAAGCAGCATGTTTGGAACTTTGCTGCACAATCTAAAAATAAATAACTCAATGGGATATTCTATTTCTCTTCTAAATTGTCAATAAGATGATGTATTTTTTTTCATGAATTCCTTTACAGAGCTTCCAGGCACTTGTTTTTTATCCAAGAGTTTGAAAGTTAATTATAGTTATGTTACCTTTCTATAGAACTCTAGCATATAGTCCAGCCAGTTTTACAACTGCATTTAACCTTACTAACCAAATTTTATGTTAATCATGATATGAAAAATCTTAATGTTTTTCACAAAGTGATAATATAAAAGGCACAAAAGATGGGTCTGAATGTACTGTGGCCAATGCAAGTTCAAGTTCTTCCACCAATTAATGCCTTTCCATTTGATGACCAGCAATAATGACAAAAATCATCTGTCTTAGCTAAGCAGTGTTGGCACATGCCATTAATCTTAGCACTCAGGAGGAAAAGCTAGGAGATACTCTTATGTTCAAGGGAAGCCTAGTCTACAATGTGAGTTCCAGGACAACCAGAGATACAGAGAGAAATCCTGTCTGGCAAAACAAAATAAAGCAAAAACAACACAAAATTACAGGTCTTGCCAACACCTATGACAAAGCCTGCCTGAGATTATTTATATGGATTTCTTACCTGTTCTTTTCCTTCAACAAGGACAAACTACCATACTTGTTAACTATCTCCTCACTAGAAAGTATAATAGTACTAATAGTCACACTTTTTATGTGTTACACATATAACCTTCCTCCCATAGCATGGTCCAAGAATACATGCTATCACCAAAAGGTGATCTTATATTTTGAATCTTTGTCATCTGTTCAGTCTTATTGTCAGTTTTGCTATGACTACTTCTGATGAACACTAGCCCTTTCTACATTGCCCATTTTGTCACCCTGAAGCCATTAAGAGAAATCTAAACTCCTATGAGTTCTTTGGGTGATCAGTGAGAAGATAAACTAATGAAATGTTTAACTCATTTCTCTTCTTGCTACTCTGGACATTTTTTCAAACTGGAGTGAAGCCTTCTTTTCATTAGTTAACTTCTCTCTCTCACCAGGTCTTGAAACCTTGAAAGAGTTTTCAGATCAGCTTTATACACTTCACAACCTTTATGTCCTTAGCTGCAACATTACTCTACTTTGATTTGACTATTGCTAAGAATCGGTTTTATGCTCTTTTATACAAATAATGCTTATTACATACTAACAAATTCTGTTTTGAGATTGGAACCCCCTCTAAAAAAAAACATGATCCAGAAAAAAATTTCAACAGCAGACCCCTGGTATGTATAGGCTTTTTGTTCCCACCCTCTCTGGCTTCCTTCCTCGATCATGTTTTTCTCACTTATTGTTTCAATATATGTTTTTTTTCTTGTATTTTAAATATTTTACCTACTGAACATCCCAAAATGTATGACTATTCAGAATTAGAGTTTCCCTGCCAGTGCTACAAAAGTGTCACCCCACTCCTTTTCCTAATGTTGGTAGGAATGGGATTGGCAGGGTCAGCTGCCTTAAGTACTACTGTCCTGACCAGAGGAGAAATGCACCAGTAACAAATGAGTCCTCAGATAGAGCCAGACATTAGACACCTTTAGATCTCCAACAAAAATCTTCATGCCTAGACAGAGTCCTTCACAGAATTAGTCCTCTGAAACAGAAACATTAGTGACATACTGTTTTCTTAATACACTTTTAGTTTTCATATTTTGATTGCAGGCAAAGAATCAAGTGTTCCATTTTTCCTCTCTCTACCTGCCCCAGCAATATTCTATGGTGTGATAATACTACTTATCAGCAACATTCAAGTAAACAATGTCATTAGACAACTCTGAAACATGATCAAGGCAATTAGCCACTTATGTGGCATTTTCTGTTTCAGGATTTTACCCTTTTTTCTTTACAGTTTTTTTTTTGCTCAAAAAAATCATTAAGGATTTTTTTCATCTTCCAATACATTCCACATTCCCTTCTCCAGTGTTATATTTCTTTTTAATACTTATCATGATCACATATCTAGTGTAACACACGGAGACAATGAGAAGCCAATGTGGGCCAACAACATCCGCATAAAAACTGAGAGAGCTTGGCAAGGAATTATAGACAAAGTAGAACAGAATTAATCACAGCTTCTTGATAGTTGCATTATTTTTAGACAGGCTCTGTTTGCTGGTGGCAAGCAGAAGCGCAGCTCCTTTAAGATGTTTCCTGACTCAGCATTAGTGGCAAACCTGCATGGCTTCTTTAAGCCAAGACCTCCTGGTTCATGCTGGCAGGATGAACTCTGGCTCTTTTAGGAGGTCCTGCACTTAAACAGAGTTTGTGAGCAGGATGCTACAAGTTGCTTAATAGCAACATTTGGCACTTGTGTGCTTGAGTCATTGGGTAAACGATGTGGTAATTAATACAGTTTCTGCGTTATTATTCAGGTCTCCATGGCTGGGAAACAAAAGAGCAATCTCTGCCTGCAATCATCTATCTGTCCATCTATTTATCTGTCTGTGTGCCTTTTTTTTTTGTTTCCTCATACAATATTTCCCAACCACAATTTCCCCTCCCTCCACTCCTTCAAGTTCCTCTCCTTCTTTCTTTCCCTCAGAACCACTCTTCTTCCATTTTCCTTCAGAAAAGAACAGGCTTCCCAGGGATATCAACCAAACATGGCACAATAAAATACAATAAGACTTGGCATAAACCATTGTATAAAGGCTGGATGAGACAACCTAGTAGGTAGAAAAGTGATCCAAGAGCAGGCAAAAGAGGCAGAGACTAAAGACTCAAGAACAAGAATATAAAAATTAGATTCCAGAAATCACAATGTAGAAAAAAAGAAATATAAAATTCTAAAACTAGGAGAATGATAACAGACTGTCAGCTGCTTTCTCAGCAGCTTAAGGATTAACTATTAACAGTGGGTTACTCGGCCTTATACCCTATAGCTCTATTTACAAGGCTGAAGCATCTCTCTGCAAACTGAGAGTTAGTCTAAGATAACACCGTGGCCATCCATGATTAATGATGGAAATGAGCTGAGTTAACTTTTTGGAGGTGGATATATGTGACCTCTGGGTTATGCATTATTCCTGCCTACCTGAAACTGGGCTGCATCAAAGGAGAGAGTGAAGAGCTTCACTAAACACCACCTGAGGGGGAAGGCAATAAATTAAGTACAAACACTAGTTTAACAGAAAAACTCGGTTAATGAAGATTGTAAAGTAAGGTAATCTATATCTGAGTTTTACCTTGAAATTGTAAAAATTATTTTATTCAGACTTAATGCGTGGTGCCCCTTACTATAAAAATGTGAGTTCAGAAACTGACCTTTACCACAGCCTTACAAAACCCATCTCTGTCTGTGGTCTCAGCTAGCTGATAAGTTTTTTGTGCCCCACGAATATTTATTCTTTTCAATATTTTTTCCTTGAATAAAATTTGCTTCTGGAGTGGAGGGAGGGGAAATTGTGGTTGGGAAATATTGTATGAGGAAACAAAAAAAAAAAGGCACACAGACAGATAAATAGATGGACAGATAGATGATTGCAGGCAGAGATTGCTCTTCTGGTTTATTAGGCTCTTGTGGTCTGTCTCTATCTTTGCACAACCCCGATGAAACCAAGAGAGACATCCCCCTTCTACAAAGTTAGGAGTCCCACAAAAGACCCCAAGCTAAAAACCATAGCAAATAGTCAAAGAATTTTATGTAGACCCATGAAACCTTTGTGATTACTGCTTCATTGTCTGTGTGCTCCTCTGAGCCCTGATTTACTGACTCTGTGGGCCAAGTTCTACTGACGTCATTTGACACTCTGACTCTTAGAATTTGTCCTCCTCCTTTTCTTATGAATCCTCGAATTCTGAGACAAAAAAACAAATGTAGGTCTCCAGTTTGGGCTCTCGATTTGTCTAATGTTTGTCCTTGGGGTTTCTGCCTTAGCTCCTATCTACTACTGGAGGAAACTTCTCTGATGACAGTTGGATTGGGCACTGACCTATGAGTATAGTATAAGAAGTATTTTATTACTTTTTTTCTAATGTGTCTCTGGGCTTTCTAGCCTCAGGATCCTGCTCATCTAGGTAGCTTCAGATATAGGCTCCCTTTCATAGTGTGGGCTGCAAATTAGACTACTCATTGTTGATCATTTCCTCAAGTTCTGCGTGTCCATTCTCTCCACACATCTTGCAGGCAGGATAGATTATAGGCTAATCATGTTGTATCTGGAATGCTTTCACACTCCCAACAATGCAAGGTTCTTGGTTATAGAATATGGCTGGTCCAAGCTCCTTATCCTCCACAACTAGAAGATCTCACTAGGGTTACTCTAGAATCTTGGGAGTTTGTACTGTGCTAGGTTTCCACATAATCATACAAATGCCCTCCAATTCATCTTCTCTTACCAGTCTACCCACAAATCTATTTTACTTTTCTTTCCAGGAAGATGCATGTGTCCCCCTTAGAGCCATCTTGTTACTTAACCTTTCTGGGTCAACGGGTTGTTGTATCATTTATTTATTAGCTAATATTCACTAATAAGTGAATACATACCATGTTTGTCTTTTTGGGTCTGGGTTTCTTCACTAGGTATTTTTTCTAGTTCCATCAATTCTCTTGCAATGTTCATAGTTTTATAAAACAAATGGATTTAACAGATTACTACAGAACAATCCACCCAAACTCAAAAGAATAACTTATTCTCAGTACCTCATGTAACTTTCTCCAAAACTGACCACATGAAGCGTGATCAATAAAATATCAGAAACAGAAATTGGGATTCAATCTGAAGGTCAGAAAAGCAAAGCAGTTGCCCACTGGCTCTTTCTTACCTTGACCTCAGTCTGAAATAGTGATCCTGCCTCCAGAAAACTCAGAATAAGACTAAAACTGAGATCTGTCTTCTCTCATCTTATAATTATCTCTAATTCTGGACTTAAAGGCATGTACCAATACTGCATGGTTTCTATGGCAAGTTATTATGACTACTGGGATTGAAGATGTGTGTTATTGTTACCTGGTCAATAAGGCTGGCCAGTGTAGCTGTTTTACTTTTTTAACCTTCAGGCAATCTGTATTTATCAAAATAGAAATGAAATGCCACTATGGACCACATATTCAGTCACAAAATAAATCATCAAATACAAGAAAACTGTAATAATTCCCTGCATCCTATCAGGCCACCATGGATTTCAGTAAGAGCAGAAACTACAGAAAGCTCATAAACTAATGAAAACTGAACAGTTCTTCACTGAGTAACTAATGGGTCAAAGCTGAAATGAATAAAGAAATTAAATGATTTCTAAAACACAATGAAAATAAATATACACCATACCCAAATTTATGGGACAGAATAAAAGTGGCGCTAAGAGGAAAGTACATATCATTAAATGTCTACATAAGGAAATTAGAGAAATCTCATAATAGCAACTTAAAATTGCAACTGAAAGATTTAGTACAAAAAGAAAACACACTCAAGAGGAGGAGATTACAGGAAATAATCAATGGGGCTGAAATCAATAAAATAGAAACAAAAAGAACAATAAAATGATTCAATGAAACCGAGTTTGTTCTTTGAGAAATACAAGATAGACAAACCCTTATCCATACTGACTAAAAGATACAGAGAGAATATTAAAATTAACAAAATCAGAAACAAGATGGTAACATAACAATAGTCACAAAGAAAATCCAAAGAATCCTTAGGTGATAGTTAAAAACCTGTTCTTCATAAAATTTCAAAAAAAAAAACCCTTTAAATATGTAAGATGAAAATAAATAAACATAAAGGTGTATAGAACCAGGGAAATTAGAATTGTCTCCTTCCTTGTACACGTACCCCAATGGACCTGAACACTCCCATTCCACTATCCCAAATACAGAAAACTGAAAAGGAAAAGAAAGAAAACAGATTAACTCAAGACTCTGTGATAGAGCAACAGGGTACAATGTGGAATCTGCACTGTCTGTGGCTTTAAATACTCAATATTAAGTCAAATCTATATTTAACATTATGAAAGACAGTTAAACTGCTCTCTGACACGAATGTATATGAATATTTAATTGCTTTAGAGATTATTATTCAATAATGTTTATTTATTTATCCAAGAATACATTATAGTCATTGTACTTGAGACAGAAATGCTTGAACAACAGGTATGTAAGTGATAGACACTCATTAAGTACATAATAAATTATTTAAGGTAATTTCATCAAATATTCCTTAAATGTTTTCTAGGGCATCTTGATCTTGATGTGTTCTGAGGAAGAAATCATCAGCAATTCAATGATACACAATAAAAGAATCCAAACCTCTGTGATAATCTTATTTTAACTCTGAAATCTCTCACTGTGTGTCCTGGGAATCTGGCTTTAATTTGGGTTCTTTCTTTTTTTGTGTCCCACAGTTTTCAAAAGACACTACTGGAAACATCACACAAAGTACTTAAATTTAACAAATGACAGAACAAATATTTCTTTGGATTTTAACATTCACAAAAACATAGTCCTGAATGCAGTTCAGTGTTATAGAGATTATTTCAAGGTGATCCATGGAAATAGCAAATTACCAAATTGTGAGATTAAATTCTTAATAACAGACCTTGTTATAGCATAAAATTTTCTATTTAATGCTAAATGACTCATATGTGTTTTAACAATCATACCTATTTATATAACCACCTATCCATTGGTTCCCATACCTACAGCTATACATCTATCCTAAAATGCTCTGGAACTAAGTACATATATAATTTCATGAAATTCATCATGGAACAGGTAAACCTGAATCAGTTTTCTCAGAAATGCTTGGGATATTAGTCATCACATAGGAATTCTTCTTTAATCTGTGTAGATGACAATATACTTGTGTGCTCCTTTGACTTTAGGTGTAGGGAATCTTAAGGTTTGGGTGGCTACAGATTCTGTATTTTAGCATCCATTCCTTTTTTCAACTAGTGAGAGGTCATGAAGCTAAATCTTTAAAGCTAAAGCTATATCTTTTAAAATAGCATGATTTCAAAAAGCAAGTTTTTAGATGTTTTCTAACTGTGCTATAAGATTAGCATAACTATTTTGGCTAGGTGACAGACACTGTCAACAGAGAACAGAGCAATCCATTGAAAACTGCTGATGGATTGTGTTCTATACAAAAGCTGAAATCAACAACAGAAAGCAAGTTTTGAAAATGTCTGCATTGCAAAATTTAACTTCTCATTTTCTTTTTGGTAAACTATTCTTTAATACAGAAAATGGTCAGATGGTATATCATCTGAAACTATATATTTAGTTGCTCAGATATGTGTGTGCTGTGTTTCTATCTCAGGGTTCTGATATTTGATTGACCTAGAATAACCATGCATACTTTTTAAGGGAAAATGTTTTTTAATTATTGTATGTATTGTTTAATAGTGAAATTAGCTTAATAAACACATCCACCATCTTGAATTATTTTCATTAATTTAGAGTGATTAAGTGCAGAGTCAACTATTTATTTTACCAAATACTGTACTCATCATTCAGTACCATAAAACAGAAGTGTCTGTATCTATGACACTATATCTATGTATCTGGACTCTTCTCAATCTCTAGTAACAACTACTCTATTTTGTAAGTTAAAATTTCTAAAAGACTACAAAAGTGACATTGAAAGTATTCCACATGGATACATTTATCCTGTTGAGGAATGAAAAAGCAGTTGGAAGTTCATTGAACTAGTTCTGACAATTTTTAGTAAGAGGAATGAGGCCCATTCAAGCTTGATCATGAGAAGGTTATTGTGGAAGTACAGAGCATGTGCAGTGACCTCACTTGTTCTCTTTAAGAGTCTAAGAACAAGTGTGATCAAAAACCAACTGTGCAACTACCCAAGCCCAGAACAAGGGTTATGAGTTGGCCTACCCCAATATCTACTGCAACTCTGATCTGCTGAAGCATGGGAACAGGCTGGTCAGTATCGCCATGACATAGGGCAGCAGCAGGATAACCAAGAGGAGTCCTAGTAAGAATACTGATGGTGTAGTAGAAACCAGAGGGCTTGAACCAGACCTAAGACTCTTTACACTGAACACTTGCAAGTAAAGATATATGGAGAAAAAGGTTTCCTGTATGACTTACTGTGCCATACTACATCTTCCATAAGTGATTAATGGTAAAATTTCTCTTTAATTTACTTTCTCTGAAATATTTTTTTTTTTTTATTTTGGGGGTGGATGGTTGCAAGGGCAGAGGAGGATACAGACAGGGAAATGAATGGGGTAGACATACATGATGTGAAAGGCACAAATAATAAATAAAAAGAAAAGTTTAGGAAGGTGAACATCCAAACTGGCTAGGCTCCCACAAAGCCAGAACATGAAGTAGGATCAAAACCCAGTGCCATTGTCCTTGGCTTCTCAGCAGCCATCATTGTCCGCCATATTCAGAGAGTCCGGTTTTATCCCATGCTTTTTCAGTCACAGTCCAGCTGGCCTTGGTGAGCTCCCACTAGATCAGCCTCACTGTTTCAGTGGGTGGGTGCATCCCTCGTGGTCCCGACTTCCTTGCTCATGTTCTCCCTCGTTCTGTCCTCATTGGGACATTGGGAGCTCAGTCCGGTGCTCCAGTGTGGGTCTCTGTCTCTATCATCCATCGCCAGATGAAGGTTCTATGGTGATATGCAAGATATTCATCAGTATGGCTATAGGATAGGGTCATTTCAGGTTCCCTATCCTCAGCTGCCCAACGACCTAACTGGGGACATTGCCCTGGGCACCTGGGAGCCCCTCTAGGTCCAAGTCTCTTGCCAACCCTAAGATGGCTCCCTTAATTAAGATATGTGCTTCCCTTCTCCCCATCCAACCTTCCTTTATCCCAATCATCCCGTTTCCCCAAGTTCCCCCCATCCTCCCCTTCTCACTTTTCTCTCCCCCTCTCCTCTTACCCCCCTCCCACCCCACCCCAAAGATCCCAATTTTTTGCCCGGCATTCTTGTCTACTTCCCATAACCAGGAGGATAGCTATATGTTTTTCTTTGGGTTCACCTTCTTATTTAGTTTCTTTAGGATATCAAATTATAGACTCACTGACCTTTATTTATCTCTAGAAACCAATTATGAGTGAGCACATCCCATGTTCATCTTTTTGGGTCTGGGTTACCTCACTCAGGATAGTGTTTTCTATTTCCATCCATTTGCATGCAAAATTCGAGAAGTAATTGTTTTTTACCGCTGAATAGTACTAAAATGTGTATATATTCCACACTTTCTTCATCCATTCTTCCAATGAAGGGAATCTAGGTTGGTTCCAGGTTCTGGCTATTACAAATAATGCTGCTATGAACATAGTTGAACAAATGCCCTTCACCTTCCTAGACCAGGATGGAGGGGGGAGGACTTTGGACTTTCCACAGGGCAGGGAACCCTGACTGCTCTTCAGACTGGAGAGGGAGGGGGAGAGGAGTGGGGGGAGGAAGAGATGAGTGGGAGGAGGGGGGAGGGAATTGGGAGGCTGGGAGAAGGCAGAATTTTTTTTTCAATTAAATAAAAAACAGGAAAAAAATAAATACACAACTGAACGTAAAAAAAAAAGGCAGTGTAAATCAATTGTTCTGTTCTTCTGATTTTATTTCCTAAATAATGCAATAACTAGTTGCATTGGGGGTTTAGTAATAGAAAGAGGATTACCCAGGAGAGGAGATAATAGTCCTACTCCTATGTAATTGAGACAGTAAAAGTTTACAGGACACAGCAGTCTGAACAGATCGACTTAAAAAGAATTCATGTAGCTTCTGCAAAACATTTGCCAACCTTCTTATGTCTAATAAACCTGAAAGTTGAGCATGATCAAATATCATCTAAACCCTCACTTGGCAACAATGAGTTCATATTACCAACTTTACAAGGGAAAAAAATGTCTTTACATTTCAATAAAAGATGAAAGATAAATGCCAAAAAAAGAAAAAAGAAAAGAAAAGTTTAAGAAAAATCCTTGTGTGTCATTCAAATATTTATGCTTTAAGTTCTTGTTTTAAGTTTTGAGGCTGCATCATTGCCACTTGATAGATTCTGAGAATGGAGAAGAGGTAAGTGGTCTCCCAGTATCATACTGCTAGCCTAGAATGGAGAAGGGAATGGAAACCCAGGCTCATAATTAACATACCCTCCATCATGAAAACAGTCTTAAAGAAGAAACAACAAAGAGTGTTACTATTAAGTTCTATAGTTTTAGAGTCTTACGTCAATTTCTTAAGCCAGATACAGCTTACTCTTACATTACCACGCTTCTATTTTCAATTCCTCCTCTGACTTGTCTCTTTTCTCCAGTGTTTGACTTTCAGGAGGAAAATAAAAATAACCTTTTAAAAATTTTTATGAATATTATGTGAAGAAACAGCTTTCTGTAGTTCCTGGTTTTACAGAATTTAAAATGAAATCTGTCAGCATAAGTTGACTAACAGTGAGGCATGTAACATTTTGGTGTGGGATGCTGGAAAGAGAAAACCTTATGCCTGTGCAGGGGCAGAGTTTATATATTTTTCTGATCTCTCTCAGTTCTACTGTGAATCTAAAACAGCCATGAAAAAACAAAGTCTTATGATAAAGGTACACCTTTGAATATTCAATGACTAGGTTACAGCTTAAAATTAATCCTCATATGAATACAATCTGCCCATTTAAACCTTTACCTAGAATTTCAGGTATGCATGTAAAACATCTTATTTCTGCAATTCACTTTTTTTGTAGCCAGATTTATCTTTCTTTCTCATTACTTTAGGTTTTAAATTTTATAATAATATTTTGTTTGTCACTTTGTTTAATTATTAGAATGCCCCATATTTTTTGTACTTGAAAGCCATGGCCTTTTTTGTTTTTTAGGGGTTTTTTTGGAATGAAATTTATAACGAAATGAAAATATGTCATGTTCTCTTCTCATATAGCCAAGAAAGGTAGAGAACATTTTACAATATAATGCTATTATTGTTAAAGGCAGTAACATGAAGAATTGTTGTACCTAATTGGTGATTTTTTTGTTTTATAGAGTTTTAGAGTCATAATAAAACATTTATAATTTATATTCATCATTTTCATATACCCCATTAAAATAGGACTGAAATTCCTATTTTCAGAAAGCTCGTCATTTTTGTGAGTGCTTACAGAGACAAGAAGCACATTAATATCCTATTACTTTTCTTCTTCATCATAGATGCAAAATCTTGAAAAATACACAGTTCCTTATTTTCATAAATAAGTGGATAACTTCATATCCTAATCTCATTCAGATGAAATATACATAAATATATGAACATATTTTAAGTAACTATATGGTTTCTTACAAATTTCTTACAAATTTCTGAGATATATGTTGATAAAAGTGCAGATAGAAAATTTTTTATTAGTGATGTGTCTTAGTTTTTCTTTTTTCTTCTGAGAAAAACATCAAGATCTAAAACAACTTGAGGAGAAAAGGAAGTATTTCCTTACAGCTCACAGTCTGTACTGAAGGGAAGATGAGCCAGGAACTGTGACAGAATCCATGAAGGGATACTTCTTACTGGTTTGTTCCCCATAGCTTGTTCAATTTGCTTTCTCATACAAACCAGAATCACCTGCTTGTGTTTTACAGCACCCAACCCCACATCAATCATTAGTCAAGACAATAACCCACAAGCTAACCACAAGCCAAGCTTAGGGGTACATTTTGTTTCAATGAAGATTCTGCCTTCTTAGATATGTCAGGGTTTGTGTCAATTTGACAACAATCAATGAGAACAAGCAATGAAATTCTGCAGGTATTATTAACTAAGCAAGGTAGACTCCTGTGTTAGTTTCCTTCCAAAAATCCTTACTCTTGTCTTCAGCTAAAATTTGTTACTACAATCTGATCATGTCCAGAAGCACTATGACCCGTCACTTTAATCTTTTACATATGTGTTCTGTTTACTTGAGGTAAGCATGACTTTAAATTAGCCTATTCAGGAAATCACCCTTTTAACTGAACACATTTATGAACCAGTCCACTGCTATATGTTGCTGTAGGAATTCCTACTGCCAGTAGCCTTTAAGTTACCTGCCCACTTGGGCGAGGCCTCTTATGCTATTTATGCTGATGTAAAACATGAATCTGGCGGGCCTCTTTTCTGGCTGCAGGATTCGGTTGCTGTTCTCCATTTTAGCAGAGGATTGTGACTTGTGAGATTACCCCTAAATAAATAACCCTCTATTATTCTCAGTTCTGAGCTAATGTGGGATTTCTTTTAAGCGTCCTTCTTCAATATGTATATTTGTGACACCCTGACTAAACCCCCATACTTTCTTTGTTTAGGGGGACTTGCTTTAAAAACGACTCACATGTTCTACTTGCCTGCTGCAGTTAGCAATCATTCTCCACTCTCTATTAAATGAAGAAAACTATAAAAAGATTTATCCAATATAGCACATTGGCAGGATGGTCCAATGCATCTAGTGATTTCTTCAAGTCTGTCCGAGGACTTACGTGAAGATAGGGTACAAATAAAAGGCAAGAGATATGCATCATTTTCTAGCAAGGTAGGGCCAATGCTCACCACTACATCACCTCCACATCTCTTCAGCATGTATCTGACATGTTCTAAGTCAAGTTCCTTCTGGGAAATTGTAATTTCTAAGGATCTATTATTTTAGTAATCTGATAGCTAAGTAGAGGAACAAACCCTTATATTTCCCACTCTTTTTTTAAACACCTTAACCTTGAGGTGAAATATACTTCTTTTTTTCTTGGAACAAATGTTCTAAACAAATTGCAAGTAGGTACCAAGATTAGAACACATTCAGATAGTGTCAGGTTAGATTGTGTAACTTGCAAAATCTCTTAGCTTTTAGTTATTTTTGGAAGAGCTGGCAGTAGCAACAACATTTTGTTAGTTTGAAATATTCTTGTCAGAAAGCCAAGGGTGGTCTCAAATTTGCCATTCTCCTGCTTTGGCTTCCTATGTTCTAGGGTTCCTGTCAAGAACTACTCTGGCCACTGTGACCTCATTGCAATTCTGATAACTGCTTTCATTGTCTTTGAACAATATTTTTTGGCATAGTGACTAACCATCTTATTACTTGCAAATATTCCATTGCAATTTTATCTATAGGTCTCAGTCCATTCCTGGGAATTAAATTCTGTACCCAGCCTAGTGCTCATGAATAGAACAATTAGTACAGAATCTGGAGTACTTTAAAGTCTGTAGAGAGAGAAGTTCTTACATAAGAAATAACCAAAGTGCAGCTACTGAACTCCTCAACTTCGGGGGACTTGTGGCCCATTTATTTATAAATGACTTAGTATCCACAATGTTCTTTTGGTTAATATTTTAATGGAAGTGGTTGAAATTATTTCTAAAAAGGGCTTTGATTTTGATGATTAAAAATAACCCCATGATTACTCTTCTTTCATTTTAGAATAGTTAAAACAATAAAACATAATTTCTATGGTGGATTTTCAAACATCTTTTTAAATCTAAATTTTGTTGTTGGCAAATTCACATTCTATAAAGTATGTTTCTTCTTCAGAAAATATATATAAGAAAAGATGATGGTGGTAGATTTTCCCTATATAAATTATTTTTCATGAAGTACATTTTTCAATCTTCCCAGAATGCTGAAGACAAGAACAGAGAAATCAACATATATTGAATGTCAGTGTACCAAGAATTAGATAAATTTGCAAAACAATAAGTTACTCTCTTAAGAAATCACATTAAATATATTTTGAGATATGAAAATAGTTATTCAAAGAGATTATAAGTACTAGAATGAAAGAAGTAGCATATCCTTAGATATATAGAATGTTTTATAAATACACTGCTATGGTATGAAATTTCAAATTCCAGACGGTAAATGTGATACACAGCAGTGAGTTTTGATATGCATATAGCCTGATAGTCATCTCCCCTCTAGACTACTTCCTACAATCTCATACTTCCTCCACCTATTTATTGATTAAATTCTATATAACTGTCCTAAGACAATAATACCTGACCAGTTTTCCTTATTTTATTCTCTTTTGTTTAAAGTAGTTCAGCCACTAACTCATATTCTCCTACCCCTATAATCAAGACTGGCCATTATTTGTCTTACCCATCTTTTTCTCTATTAAACTCCCAGATTCTGTACTCCCTACACACACCTTAACTAGAAAAATACTAGAATAGAGACTATGCCTACTATAGTAGCTAGTCATAGACTTTGCCAGTTTCTCTCTTTGCCATGCTGTCTGCTCACCTCAGCTCATTTGTTCCATTTTATTATAAAAGCCGTAGCAAGCTGCAATTACCCTTCTGTGCTAGTTGCTTTCACAGTTGCTGAGACAAAATACCTGACAGAAAGTACCTCAAGGAGGAGCAAATACATCTTCCACTTTGAGAGGTGCAGTCTGTAATGCTGAGTGGAGGGAATGATAGCACAAGGCCATTTGCTGGCACCTCGTCATACAGGAGGCAGAGAAAGGGAAACTCAGGAGGATCTTCTAGATTCTTCTCTTTCCGCTTTACTTATCCTTGGTACACAGTGCATAGGATGGTGCCTGCCACTCACTTCGTGGTGAATAATCTGACAACAAGAAATGTTTTCTGGGAATGACCCCCCAAAACCACCCAGCTGTGTTTCCTAGGTGACATAAACCTGGACATGTTCCTATAAAAGGAAACTATTATTCTGTGTCATTATGAAATGCCAAAAGATGCCTGAGACTGATGTTTTCTTAGGTTAATATGGACTTTTTGAATAAAGTGTCACCTTGGAGGGGCTACTTTGCTTTTCTGGTACTGTGGTTTAGGTTCATCACTGACTGTCTGTCCTTTTGTTCAGGTACAGAGGTCAACTTAACTGAACTTGGTCAACATTAGTAGCTAGGAAAATTGGAATCCATGTGCTTTCACTACTCCTAATCCAGTGCTTCAGGCATTTGTGTGCAGTCACACAGTAAAGTGTTAACTTGGTTGTATTAAAAAGGACCATTTCCTCACTTTATATTTCTGTGCAAGAACTTTTTAGGTGTACACACATCCTAAAAACACATCCATGTGGATTTAATTCCTTACTCCTGTGAAGCAGCCTTCTTTCCCCCTTTCTCTACTTAGTAGATATATTCCTGGCTTCTTTGTGACGTTTCTGTGGTTATGTGAACCCCGTAGGTAATTCTTGATTTTTCTGGGCATTCATTTCCATTTTGAATGATATTTCTCTACCGTGGTCCTATGTTATTTAGTCCAGTATTTTTCCAATGACAAAACCTCACACGATATGGTTTAAAAGACCAAGTACTTTTGGGGGGTTCTTATTTCCCCAGGTTAGTTAATCTTTGGGAAACTAACTTTAATAAGTGCCTAACTACATGAAATGGGCTTAAAGCACTTGACACTTAATTCTTTTTTTCAATTTTTTTTCTGTCTCTTTTGGGCCCTGTGATCTCTAACATAACACATGATTAAAATCTAAAATCCCTATTAGAAGACTATCTACTCTCTCATTAGAAGGTTATGATTTTATTTTTGCCTAAAGTTATAACACAGAAGTCCAGCATTCTTTATGATTTGACATTAATTGTTAACAGCTTTCCTAAATTACCTCGATCATCTTATCATGGTCAACATTCCCCAGTACTTAGAAACCTCTACATTCAAAACTGTCCATCACAATCCTGACAGATGTAGGGCACATCTGTGAAACACACTGCTCTCAAACTAAAGAGCAACCTCCACCTGTCCCTTTCAATTGCCTCTAACAACTGAAACAATGACAGGTCTCCAGCCAAGTACTATAGTACTCAAGTGCCACAGTGCTCAAAGCAAAGGACTTATTAATAATCTATCTATCTATCTATCTATCTATCTATCTATCTATCTATCTATCACCCCTAAACATAATAATTTTGCCCATTGAATAAAAACTAAACAGCAAACAAACCACCTAAAGAAGATTACTATTTGATATGATACTTGCAATCCACAAATAAAAACTAAAGTCTGGACTTCTTTGATTTCAAATGTACTCCAAATTACCCACTTTCTTATTACTATGGAAATAATTAACAAGAAAAACTTAAGGCAAATTTTAAAATTATTATTAATTTTGGCTTATTGAGAGTATGGGTCATGGTCATCCTGTCAAAGAAGGTGAGTGGATAAAATAGGAGTCTGTGCATATAAGTGAGTAATGGAAGCATGGTCTACTTACTTAGTCAGGAATTCCAGTGGATGGATAGTACCACCTCTCGTTCAGGATGAATCTTTCCTTCATCATTAAACCTCTCTGGAAATACCTTCTCTGAAAATAACTGTACTTGAAATTTTTGTTGATTTCAAATAAAATCAAATTGAAATTAACACTGAACATGCCAACCCTTCCTTCTAAAACCTTTCAACTTGTCAATCATTTCATTATTTTCACTTGCACGCTGATTCTATCATATGCCTATGAATTCTAGTTCACAAAATCTATCCATCTGATGCTCATTTTTCGAGAAAGTTCCATGAGGTGCTGAGAAGAAGGTACACTGTATTATGTTTGGATGGAATGTTCGATAGATGTCTGTTAAGTCTCTTTGAATCATAGCATCTGTTAGTTCCCTTATTTCTCTGTTAATTTTTTGTCTAACAGTGGTGAAAGTGGAGTGTTGAAATCTTTCACTATTAGTGTGTGGAGTTTAATGTATGCTTTAAGCTTTAGAAGTGTTTCTTTAGCATATGAGGGTTCCTTTGTATTCAGGGCATAAGTGTTCAGTATTGAGATTTTCTCTTGAAGGCATTTTCCTATGACTAATATGAAATGTCCTTCTTTGTATCTTTTGATTGATTTTAGTTTGAAGTCTATTTTGTTAGATATTAGGATAACTACACCAGCTTATTTTTTTGGTCCATTTGATTGGGAAAAAAATTTCCCAACCCTTTACTCTGGGGTGATAACTCTCTTTGAGGTTGAGGTGTGTTTCTTGTATGCAGAAGAAGGATGGATTCTGTTTTTGTATCCAATCTGTTAGCCTGTGTCTCTTTATAGGTGAGTTGAGTCCATTTATATTAAAGAATATTAATGACCAGTGATTGCTATCTCCTGTTAATTTATTTTTGTTGGTGGTAATATTATTTTGTATGTTTTTCCCTTGTTTGAGATTTGCTGCTGTGAGATCATCAATTCTCTGGTTTTTGTTGATTTATTTTATTTCCTTGGGTTGGAGTTTTCCTTCTAGTATTTTGTGTAGGGCTGGGTTTGTGGCTGGGTATTGGTTAAATCTGGTTTTGTCATCGAATATCTTGTTTTGTCCTTCTATGGTGATTGAAAGTTGTGCTGGGTATAATAGTCTTGGCTGGTTTCTGTGGTCTTTTAATATGTATAATACTCGACCAGTAACTTCTGGCTTTCATTGTCTCCACTGAGAAGTCAGGTGTAATTCTAGTAGGTTTGCCTTTATATCTTACTTGGCCTTTTTATCTTTGCAGCTCTTAATATTCTTTCTTTATTCTGTATGTTTAGTGTTTTGATTATTATGTGGTAAGGGGACTTTTTTTTATCTAGTCTATTTGGTCTTCTGTAAGCTTCTTGTATCTTCATAGGCATATCTTTTTTTTAGTTTGGGAAAGTTTTCTTTGATTTTGTTACCTATATTTTCTGTGCTTTTGAGTTGAACTTCTCCGTCTTCTATACCTATTATTCTTAGGTTTGGTATTTTCATGGTGTCCCATTTTTTCCTGGATATTTTGCACTAATCTTTTGTTATATATAATGTTTTCTTTGACTGATGAGTCTATTTACTCTATTGTATCTTCAGTGCATAATATTCTCTATTCCATCTCTGGTATTCTGCTATTTATACTTGCATTTGTGGTTTTTGATTGTTTTCTCATGATTTCTGTTTTTATAATTCCCTTGGCTTGTTTTTTCTTTATTGTCTCTATTTCAGTTTTCAAGCCTTGAATAGTTTCTTTCATATGTTTGATTGTTTTTGCTTCAATTATTAAGGGATTTTTTGATGCTTTCCAAGTTTTTGTTTGTCTCTTCCTCTATTTCTTTGAGTAAATTTTTCATTTCCTTTTAAGGGTCTCAAAGATTCTCCTTAAGTTATGTTTTAGGTCATTTTCTTCTGCTTCATCTATATTTGGTTCTTCAAGTCTTTCTGTTTTAAGGTCACTAGTTTTTACTTGTATTGTTTTGCTATTTGTGGTGTTGCTTGTGTTCTTACCTTGTCTACTCATCTTTTTCTATGATTTGTGTAGTTGGGGCTATCTGTAAATCTAGTGATCAATCTTCCAGGTGCCAGTGGATTCAATGCTCAAATGTTTGTTCTTCATGGTGCAGTCACTAAATGTCCCTTGTCTGGATCCACTGTTGTGATTGTCACTGGTTTGGAGTTGGTCCCTCAGAGGTCTCTGGTTCTGGCCTACTTCCTTGGAGGTTCCAGACCCACCCCCTCAGTGGTTGCTCCCCTGTACCTGTTCCTATAAAGTTTGCTGTCTCAGGCCTGCTCTCGTCTATGTCACTGACTCATTCCTATTTCTTTAAATGTCCCTGGTCTGGGTCTGCTCCTGCTCCTGTGGAGTTCACTCTCTCAGGCCTGCTCCAGTCTAGGTCACTGGCTTAGTACTGCTTTGTGAAGGTTGCTGTCCCGTGCCTCCTTCTGCCTAGATACTGGCTCAATATTTATTCTGTAAATGTTAATGGTCTGGATTTGCTTCATTTTTATAACACTCTGTATTTTTTGTTCTCTCTCACAAGCCTACATACATTTTTCAAACACATTGTGTATTGTTTAGAGGTCTTTTATTTCTGTGTCTCTCCTATTGTGTATCTCTAATCCTTTTCTGTCCAGGAGCACTTCTCAAAATGCTAAGTGGTTTGGCTAGGATTAAAGTTGCTTTGCCTTTTGACTTCACCTAGTTTAACATGGTGGAGGCATGTTCACTGTGGACTCTTTGAGTCATGCACACTGCCTCAGTTCCAGGTATACAGTGGGCCTATGTCATGAAGCAGTTTGTAACATTGTGCTCACAAACACTCCTGAAAGAGCCAGAGTTCATGCTGCCCAATCCAGGAAGCTGCCATTTCTTATGCTGAGTCAGTAAGCCTTTTCTTAAAAGAGCCATGGTGCCCCTGCTTGTTGTCAGCAAAGTCTATCTGTCAAAAAAAAAAAATGTGGCTACCAAGAAGCTGCACTAAACTCTCTTCTTTTGTGTCTAAAATTCCTTTCCAAGCTTTCTCAAATTTTATGTAAATGCAGTTGCCCATGTTGTGGCACCAATTTGTAGATGGAAGCTGATTGTTACAAGTAGTAGCAGAAAGTACAAAATTAGTTTGAAAGAGAGCTGGCCTTTGTTAGAACATATCTCTAATACTGATTTGTTTAATATAGTTCTGACCCATTTCCTAGTAACAGAAATTACTGAACAATGCAGCTTTATCTGCTATGAGACCTTTCTGTTCTTTCCTCATATCATCATCTCCTGATGCCAAAATCTCCATTCTTTAAATCCCAGTAAAAAGGTAAAAAATGCATCTAAACCAGTTGTCCCTAACCTTGTCTACAAAGTTTCTTCCTTGCAAATGAAGACACTGTTCTTTAATGTTATTCCTATATCCTCCAATGAACTTTACAAACTGGATATGCCATTATCATTTTCAAGACTCAATGAATTTTAACTTTTACTTTCTTCAAAAGTCTCTCAAGTTTTGCCTCTTGTAGCAGCCTACTCTCAGGCTAATAAAAGGGTTGAGAACCATTGAGTAGCTATGCTTTGGGAATAATCCATGGTTTTATTATTTGAAGATAACCAGAGGCTTTATGGAAACTACCATGAATAAAAATGCAAATTGGTACGTGATTGCCCAGAGCTGTGTTATTATCAAAAAAGCAAGGCTTACTTAATGTTTACTCTCACATGTAAAATAAGCTGTAAGATAAATTTGCTCACCTCATGTCTCATAAATCTGCTTTGATGTGACCTCAGACACAAAGTATCTTAAATCTTTTCTATCAACACAAACACTAAATGAAGAACATAAAAATCAGGCATTAATGGGATGCTTACTATTGATGTTATGGCTAAGGTCAAGTAAACAAACTCCATTCTAAATATTTATGTTTATTCTCATAGACTTGGGTCAAAGACACTTCTTTGTGCAGTGGGAAATGCTTATTGCAGAGACATATAAAACAGGTCAAAGTACTAAGAGTAAATGACTAGTAAGTACTCAATGATAAATGGAATATTTATATCACCTCCTCCAAGGCTCATGGGATAACTTGAAAGAGAAAAAATGATTTTAAAAGCCATGAGATGGGAAAGAAGTCTAGAAAATGTGTTAAGGATATGATAGAACTGTTGAAATCATGGGAGAACAGTGACTATGTCTGTCTGCTCAAGATCTACAGGCAGACAGACAAATGAAAATGCCTAGAAAGAGGACAAGGTCTCACTGAGAAAAGAGACAGCAGGAGTAGAAAAGGGATAAGACAGTACAGTGATAGTCTTCATAATAAAATCACAATATCCCACGTGCACATATGTATGAAATTGCTAAATCATAAAAGAAAACCATTTTAAATAAATCTCCCAATAAAAATGCCTTATACATGAAATCCATTTGGAAATGGGTTAGCTGTTTTGTCAATCTAGATGTACTCTGGGGACACCCACATGGCTACTTGATTCCCTTAACCAAAATCTAACCCCTGAATTTTACAGCATCACTTAATATGAAAGAGAGAAATTATGTGGGATGCCCTTCTGTATGTATGTTTCTTTTATTGGTTGTTAATAAAGCAGTTTGGAAAATGGCTTAACAGATTATAGCCAGGCTGGACAATATAGAGAGAGAGTAGGTGAAATCAAAGATAAGCCATGTACCTGCTTTAGGAGACAGATGCCAGAAGTTTACTGGTAGACCACAAGCTCATAGTGATACACTGATTAATAGAAATGGGTTCATTTAAGGCATAACAGTTAGTTATTAAGAAGGTTGAGCTAATCGCCCAAACCATGTTGTAAATAATATAGTTTCTGCATGATTATTTGGATCTGGGTAGCGAGGAAATGAAAGAGCGATCTCTGCCTACAAATTGGCACCCATACAATTAGGACTAACCTGCATGGCCAGCAATAACCTTCGGATCCGGGAGATTGTTTGCCCTCTTGGGGTTAGGAGGAAAGTAGTTGAAAGCATGACTGATGCTCAGCACCCCTACTTGGGAAAGCAACTGGATCAGGTCTGCTAGGTGTGCACAGGCAGGAAAGCATGGTGGATTTCAACCGCCATACACATAGACATTTCCTGGCTGCACAGCACACTGCATGGCTAATTTAGTTTTACTCAGAGAAAACATGTTTATGTACTGCACAATTCTTTCCAGGGTTGAGGTTGTTAGCCTGGCTCTCAACCAGCAGTTCCAGAGCTGGTAAGCATACCTCCAACATATTAAAAGTCCAAGAGAAAAATCATTCAGTACTACTGCAACAACACTGCTTAGCATTTTAAAATGCTCCTTGTCAGAAACGGATTTCAGATACACAATAAGACAGATTCAAAAGTGAAAGACCTCTAAATCAGACATAGTGTATTCATTTATTTTTAAATTTTATTGATTTTATTGAGTTATATTTTCCTCTGCTCCCTTCCCTTCCACTCCCTCACCTTCTACCCTCTCTCATGGTTCCCATGCTCCAAATTTACTCAGATTGTATCTTTTTCTAATTCCCATGTAGATTAGATCCATGTTTGTTTCTCTTAGGGTCCTCACTGTTGTCTTGGTTCTTTGAGTTTGTAAATTGTAGGCTACTTTGCTTTGGAGACATAGTATATTTAAAAATGTACATAGGCTTGGGAGTTAGAGGAAAAATAGTATAGACAATTATAAAAAGAAATGAAGTCTTTAAAAAGATAGTAAAAGTAATATAAAAGAGTTCAGACAGTCATAGATTAGAGGAATAAAAAACAAATAAAAATGGAAAGTACATAGAAAGTCTGGATTATGTATTATTGTCTTTTCTTTGAGTTTGTTGACTGCAGAGACACATTTGATCTAGGGGACTGCTATTATTGTTTTCCTTAGTTATAATAAAAGATAAATTAGATATGAAACTTTAGACTCACAAAGAAATATTGTAACTGTAATTCTTGCTTGATACCTGTCTTGGTATATGTAAGTTTACTATGCTGAAGTTAAAAGTCTCCCTTTTTAATTAGACAGAAAAGGGGAGATTATGTGAAATATCCTTCTATATATGTGTTGCTTTTATTGATTGATAAATAAAGCTGTTTTGGCCAATGGATTACCAGAATATCGCCAGACTGAAAGAAAAATACAGAGACAGTAGTTGGAGTCAAAGTGATGCCATGTAGCTGACAAAGAGATAGACACTGGGACTTTACTGATAGACCACAGCCTTGTGGTGATATATTGACTAATATAAACTGGTTAATTTAAGATACAAGAGTTTGTTAATAAGAATCCTGAGCTAACAAGCCAAATGGTGCTGTGATTATTCAAGTTTATGAACCCAGGAATTGAGCGAGCAGTCTCCACGTACAGAGAAACTCAATTTATTGTATGACATTGTGGGTGGGAACATCTTATTTTCATCTTTAACAAAAAGGTATCCTCTTGTATCATCTAAGCATTATGGTTTTGCTTCCAGCCTTTAGCAATCACTAACTGCATAATTCACTCCTTAAAACATCCTGCTAATTAGTTAAATCTCTGGGGATTGTTTCTGGTCAGAACACTCTGATGGTGCTGTCTATCCCTTTCCAATAGTTTGTTCAGTTTCTCATTTACACTTTCTATTAACTTCTATTATATACCTCTGTGAAAAAATCTTCTGGCTTCCCTTAGAGATTTAATCACATTCTTTTTGGGTCTGGAAGCAAAATCATAGTGGGATGTACTCACTCATAATTGGCTTCTACCCATAAACAAAGGACATTGAGCCTATAATTTGTGATCCTAGAGAAGCTAAATAAGAAGGTGAACCCAAAGAAAAACATATAGTCATCAGCCTAGATATGGGAAGTAGACAAGATTGCAGGTCATAAACTGGGAACTTAGGGGTGAGGAGGGATGGGGGTAAGGAAAAATGGGGTGATAAAAGTGAAAAGGGGAGAATGGGAGGAGCTTGGGGGAATGGGATGGTTGGGATAAAGGAAGGGTAGGTATGGGAACAGGGAAGTATATATCCTGATTAAGGGAACCATCTTAGGGTTGGCAAGAGACTTCACTCAAGAGGGGCTCGAGGTGTCCAGGGAGATGTCCCCAGCTAGTACCTTGGGCAACTGAGGAGAGTGAACCTGAAATAACCCTATCCTATAGCCATACTGATGAATATCTTGCATATCACCTTAGAACCTTCATCTGGCGATGGATGGAGATAGAGACAGAGACCCACATTGGAGCACCGGACTGAGCCCCCAAGGTCCAAATGAGGAGCAGAAGGAGGGAGAACATGAGCAAGGAAGTCAGGACCACGAGGGGTGCACCCACCCACTGTGACAGTGTGTCTGATCTATTGGGAGCTCACCAAGGCCAGATGGACTGGGACTGAATAAGCATGGGATAAAACCGGACTCTCTGAGCATGGTGGACAATGAAGGCTGATGAGAAGCCAAGGACAATGGCACTAGGTTTCGATCCTACAGCATGAACAGGCTTTGTGGGAGCCTAGCCTGTTTGGATGCTCACCTTCCTGACCTGGATAGAGGAGGGAGGATCTTGGACTTCCCACAGGGCAGGAAATCTGGACTGCTCTTCAGACTTGAGAGGGAAGGGGAATGGAGTAGGGGGAGGGAGAGAGGAGTGGGGAGAGGAGGAGAGGAGTGGGGGGAGGGGGAGAGCAGTGCGGGGGAGGGTGAGGGAAATGGGAGGCGGGGAGGAGGCAGAAATTTCTTTCAACAAAAAAGTAAAAATAAAATAAAATAAATCACATTTTTAAGATCAGGAAAATCTATCTAGTCTTCTTGAGTAGTCTATATTTATTATTATGTGTCCCTTTTTGAATCCATTTAACTACTTTTCATTATGTATTTTGATTTTTTTACCTATCATGTGGCATATTATTTTTTACTTCTTTTTATTTTTGAATACAAAGATTTTAAGTTAGTCATTTTGTTTAATAGCTTCTTAATTTTGTCTTCTAGTATTTGCTTTTGAATTGTGTGTCAGTTTTCTAAGGTATAGAAGACTCTTAAATTATGGATGTTAATTCTTTCTGTTTGTGTTTATAATATTATTTTTTAAAACATATTTGTCTGTCTCTTAACAACTAGCCAAAGTTAAACTACAAAAACCACATACAATCGCTCTTACTGTTGATTTCCTGTCTCATTTCTCTGTGACTTCATCTTCCTTAATATCTTTCCTATCTTTAGGCAACTCACTTTTACTAATTTTGGACCATGACATGAAACAAGTCTCCATTTGGTATCCTCTAACAGTTGTATTTTCATACAATGACTTTTGTCCTAATTGATTCGAAATCTCAATGTAATATTTATGCAAGTAGATGAAAAATAACAATAGTTTCCTGATAAATATTATTGTTTCAATGCATAGGTCACAACCATTTTTACACCCACATAATTCCCGTATTGTATTTCAATTGAATAAGTAAGGCACAGTGTCTACCTGCAAAGAAATATGTAAAGGTAACATCAACTAATGTTCTGGAAGATGGAATGCCAAAAAATTGATGAGCTGCATTAATGATGAATTGATGTGGGAGTGTCATATATCAATCTGTTGATTTCATTGGTTAAGTAATAAACAAACTGCTTGGCCTCATAGCTTAGAACATAGGTGGGTGGAGTAAACAGAACAGAATGCTGGGAGGAAGAGGAAGTGAGGTAAGACGTCTCAGACAGAGACACCATGCTCCTCTCTCCCGGGCAGACACACGCGATGAAGCTCCGACCCAGGATGGATGTGGGCTAGAATCTTCCCGGTAAGCGCACCTAGCAGTGCTTCACAGATGATTAGAAATGGGCTAAATTAATATGTGAGAATTAGCCTAGAAGAGGCTAGATAGAAATGGGCCAAGCAGTATTTAAATGAATACAATTTGTGTGTTGTTATTTTGGGGTATAAGCTAGCCAGGCGGCCGGGGTGCTGGGGACGCAGCCCTGCTGCTCCTATTACAACAATGAATAAATTTTTCGTCAAAATATCTTTAACTCCAATGAGCTTTACCTATCTCTAACTATAAATGACTCAACACCATACACTATCATTATTTCCTTTAAATGGAAAGATAGCACATATAACCATTGTACCTTCAAAAACACCAGAATGAGCCAAAGAATCTGAGAAATGATTTTACTCTTGAAGAAGTATAACATACAAAAAGAACTCTTTATGGTTCTGCCCTATAGTTTTTCTCTTGAAGTAAGGGTTCAGGTTTATACTAAAGTAGCCATCTAAAACTACACTGTACATAAAACCACTGTGGTAAGAATTGTAGCATAATCAAATTGAATTATCAATCCTTTGATGTCAGTGAGTGTTGCCTAAATACTTGGATTGTTTATACAAGAACCTAATATTACATCATACGAAATGTTTTACAAATCCTTAATATTCTTAACTAAAAAATATCCTGGCAATAGTTTTGGGCAGTCAGAAAATGAACCTGCAATCTCCTACTACAATAGTTAACTGCATACAGTTATATTAAACAAAAAGTTAATGACAACATTGATTTAAATATCAGTTTTCAACATATTTTCATTCAGACACTTGATGTGGGATTTCTTTCTGTATGTGTTGAATACCATAGGTTAATAAAGAAACTGACTTGGTCTAATATGGTAGAGTAGAGCTAGGCTGGGAAAAAAAAAGAAAAAGAGCAAGGAAGGGTATATGGGTTTGGAGGGAGGAACAGGAGAGGGAAACGTCGTGATTATATTATAATCTTAAAAAAAATGACAAGAAAGATACATTGTATACATACATGTAGAGAAGTACCAAAGAATAAATACAGTATTAGAAAAAGACCAGACACCACTTCAGGCCTCCAGAAGTCCAGATTGGTGCCTAGCCCAATCTTCATCAGAGGAGCTTCCTCTGGCAGTTGAAGGGAGCAGATGCAAAGCTGCAAAGCCAAACATTGGAGTTCTTCATTAGGTCCCTCTCCTTGTAGCTTGGGGAACCCCACGGAAGAGGAGGAGGAATTGAAGGATCCAATGGGGTGGTGAGCACCAGGAGAACGGGCCCACAGACATCAACAAAGTAGGGTTTATAGGGGCAGGGCTCACAGAGACGAAAGTGGCAGTCACAGAGCCTGCATGGGTTTGAGTTAGGTCCTCTGTATGTTATGGTTGTTAGCTTCGTGGTTTTGTGGAACTCCTAACAGTGGGAGTGGGGTTGTCTCTCTTTTGCCTGCTCTTGGGACCCCTTTCCTCCTATTGGGTTGCCTTGCTCTGTTCTAAGGATTTGTACACAGTTTTAATGTATCTGATTATGCCACGATCAGTGGATCTCCCTGGGAGGAGTGGACCTGGGGGAGGTGGAGGGACTGGGAGGGGTTGTGGGAGGCAAAACTGCAGTTGGAATGTATTGAAATTTATTGAAAACAATAAATAAGTAAAAGAAAAAAATAATAAAATAATTTTAAAAGTTAAAAAAAAAAACTAAATTGAATGCTAGAAGAAGGAAGACAGAGTTTAGGAGAAGCCATAGAGATTCCGCCAGAGATAGACATGCTGAAACTTTGCTAGTAGGCCACAACCTCATGGTGATGTACAGATTAATGGAGATGGGTTAAATTAAGATGATTTTATTAATACATTTCTGTGTGATTATTTTGGGAGTCTGGGCAGGTGGGAAGAAACAACAGGTCTCCTACTACAGCTACTCTAGTTAGAACTCCATTATAGTAGTACAAACATTAGTATTTTATATATCTTGTAATATGAACTCAACAGGGCAGAAACAGGCTTTACTTTCATCTGTATTTTACACAACTAATGATTATCATAGTTCTCAGGGTAGAAAAATAGAAATTTTTTAAGGCATGACTTTCCACAAAACTCTCATTGAGTGGGAAGATTTGCTGAGCTGGAAAAGCTACTCTGGTCTATTCACATTTGTAGTCACTGTCTAAGAAATAGCACATTCTTTCCTGTAGGAAAATGCTTGCTCAGGTCTTCAGATATTTTCTCATTTTGTTTGGTCAACCAGATATTTTTTCCCCTTAATTTATGTACTCGGTAATCCAAAAGCCAAGGTCATTATAGTTTGCATATTTTCAGCAGACCTTGCTGTGCACAGAAGATATTTTTCTCCACTTTCTTAGGATGTGGTATATCATTACAGACTTGTAACTTAAGAACTGATTGCCCATTCTGTCTCAAATAGACACATCCACTCTGATTTGTTTGCCTTGTATTTTCTCTACTTCCCTATTTGTCATTATGGCAAGTGTGAATATAATTATTTCATCTTCTGGAGTTCAAAAAAATCAATTTTTGTGTTTTGTACATACCAACAGGGAAATATAATTTGAAGTTATGTTTGAGAGCAATCTCCTGTCAACTTAATTTAGTTACATAAACTCTTTAAATATAATTTACTTATCTTTAAATAGGAATATTAAAATATATTTTCCAGGATTCTATGAATCTTCTTATGAAAAAGTTAAGCTTTAGAGCCTGTGAATAGTAAGTTTCTCAAGAAACATTTTTATATACTATATATACAGAACTCTGTGCATATGCTTTTAAGATAAATGTTGTCAATTATTAACAGCTTATCTTAAATTTAGTCAATTTTTCATTTCAAAAAGTATGCACAGATGAAATTATTATTCCTTTTCTCCATTTCAGTTTAACTGTGCTGTAGTTGATTGAAATTCACAATTATAGAAGACAAGTGGCATACTGTGACATTACTGCAGCAGGTATGGTTGCAGTTCATTGCATTTATTTTCCTTAGTTCTCGCTATTAAAATAAATAATTATCAAAATCTATCCTAACATATTTGGTGATATATATTAAGGAACAACCTTATTATTGTTCTTTTATGTGTGTTTAAGGACAATTTTATTAGAATAACAGCAGTTTTTAGTGTTGTTCTAAATTTCATTTACTAGTGAATATGAGCAGTACAAACCAGTGCTCAGGTTGCTAAGAACATAGTATAATGGAACTGTATTTAAACTGTATTGTGCATTTCTTCCATCCTCTCTCTATCTGCTACAACTTTATCTGTGATCATCCCTCCCAATTGCTAGCTCCCTGTTCTCTTTCACCTCCTGTGCCATGGCATTGTGAAGCAAGAACCACCACAAGAAGTGTGCTGATGTAGAGGAAGTCTTTCCTAGAGAACTCGTTTTGTGTATTGGTTGCTCCTTGCCATACACCATTCTCCATTCCATAACTATCAACAAGAAATCTCATACATGAAAACATATTTACAGATTTTAAACTAATATTACTGGGGATATGATAGCAGTGTAAAACATGAGCATAGTTTCTATTAGCTTTCAATGTATGACCACATGGGACTTTCATTTAAAATGTATCATCAAATACAGTAAATGTCTCAGAAAAAGAGATAACTGTAAATCACTGAGAAATGAATTTCTTCATTATTTAACTCAACTATAATTTTTGCTTTAACAAATAGAATGAATGGTATGTTATAGTTAATGGAAAGTATCATATCACTCAGATTCTAGATAGAGAAGAAAAATAACTTCAATGTGAAACTAAACATCAGACAGCTGCTAAAACTATTAGCACAACTGTTGGTGGACAAGCTATTGAGCCACAAGCAGAAACAATAACTTCTTTATCAGCAGTTCTTTCATTGAGTTAGAGTGTTCATTGATGTGAAAGCTTGATCCTCTTGCCTTGCTACAGCATCAGTGCTGTGTGAGCTTGCATGCCCTAGTTTTCTGGTTATTCAACTGCATGACTCATGCTCTGCTTTTTTTTAGTCAATATCATTTCTGCAGCTGTTGTTTACTGTGTCAAGTCAAGTGACACCTACATAGCACAGCGTTTTTAATACTGAGTGTATTTGTAAAAAAAAGAAAATGAAAAATGAGATTATCAGTTAATTCTGAGTTTATAGTACAGGTTTTTCTTATTTTTGAAATGTAATAAACTAACGCATTTTCACACTGAAGTAGAATGACTCCCCAAACTCATGTAACACCCTCAGCAAAACAAAAAAGCATAAACGTCTTCTCATATAAGTAATAACAAGAATTTAGTTCTGATTATATCATGAGTAATTTCTTTGTCCACATTTGAGCGGCAAGGGGATGCAGGCACAGAAAGTCTTAATGATTTGTTCAAAGTTACACATTTTAAAAAGAGTGAAATTGTACTTGAATCAAAAGAGTCAAAAGTATGAGCATAATTTCTAATAGCATCAATGACCACATGTGGCATTCATTTAAGGTGCTTTAGCAGATATTCCAAATTGTTCAGAGTAAGACATAAACTGGAATACACAGAGAATATCTAGCCCAACAAATTTTCTTTATTATATAAGTCAAATAATATTTTGAAATCTTAAAATTAACTTCTTTAACCAATAAAACAAATGGTACATATGACATATTTGTTGGGGAGTATGATATCACTCAGATTCTAGTTGAGGAGAAAAAAGTACAGTGATCTCTTCCTCAGGTAAGAAAAGTCAATGTGGTTGTAAATATAAACTAAAACAATAGAATTGAATAAAATAATTGTGAGAAATATGAAGGCTAGCTACTTAAATTGAGTTAAGGTTTCTCAAGTGTTTCTGAGACAAAAACTAAATAAGGCAAAAAGTGAAAGGATGATCAGTAACAAATAGGAAGAGCAAGTATGAGATCCTTAAGAAAGTAAGAAGGCACAGCAGGAGTTTGGAAACTTGTGTGAGGACATTTGGGGTGAGGTAGAAAAAGTCATCTGCCAGAACACCAAGGGTATGGCTGGATTCAAGATATTTAGATTTATTCTTATTTGAGTGGGAAAATGTGGTACAGATATACAATAGAATATAGTTCAACCGTAAAAATGAAATTAGGGCAAATAAAATGGATAGAACTTGAATATATATATATATATGTATATATATTTATAATACTTTGCATAGTATATGTTGACTAAATATATAATATATGTAGCATGCAATGCATATGTTATATATTGACTGTCAACCAAAAAGAGAATCAGACAATTTTGGATTGTTTAAGAACAATGTTATCTGTCTGTGAATGTGATAAATAACTGATACATTTGAGAACATTTATTTCCCTTGGTTGTCATATGTTCTTCCAAAAAGGATTTACTAGAGGTAGTAAAGTAAGATAGGAACAGGAAGCTATGTGAACTATTAGGGTATTTTTGTTGTTGTTGTTCTGTCTTTTGCTTTTCTGGAGAAAATGATAGAATGCTGTAAATAGTAACTTCAGTTAAAAAAACAAAGGAGCATCGCTTATTGATATTATTTCTGTTTTTAAATGGTGCAATGAAGAACTCAATATGAATAAATATTTATTAGGCTGACTATCACAAGAGAGAAAAAGAGGCAGAGAATTAATAAATTTGAAAGAGTACTTATAGTACCAAGTTTACAAGTCATGGTCAAACCTTAGAATTAGTGTTCTTTGAGATAATTTACTGAGTTTTAATTTTAATTTGGAATTTTATTCAAATAATTATTAGAGAATGATATTAAAATGTGTATATCAAATGATCCTAAGATACTTTTCAAAGCCTATAGGAGAATTAAAGAATTTAACATTAATCCTCAATTGACAAAATATCATGCTAGGTAGCACACAGAATATTATCTTCATTCTCTCAGTTGTCTCACAGAACCATAAGCAATGGCTTTATAGGGGTTGGAGACATGAGTTGGCATTTAAGAGTATTCCTTGCTTTTCTAGAGGGCAAAAGTCCTCTTCCTAGAGGTATTGTCAAGGGTCTCACAACTCCAAAGGTATCCCATGATTCTGGTCCTCAAAGACCCTATAGTATTGTGCACAAACATCCATGGAGATGTCTATATCTAGTCAAAGAGAGGGAAGGAGGAATATATTAATAAGATGGGTCAAGATTATGATGGGGAAACCAATAGTGCCAGCTGACCCGAGCTAACGAGAACTTACAGACTCTGGATTGACAACTTAAGAGGCTGCATAGAACCAAACAAGGCACTCTGAATGTGGGTAACAGTTGTGTGGCTTGGTTTACTTTTAGGGCCCCTGGCAGAGAGACTAGAATTTATCCATGATGCATGAACTGACTTTTTGGAGCCAATTCGCTATGGTGGTATATCTTTGTCAGCCTTGATGCGGGGCAGAGGGAACTTGTTTCTGCCTCAACCTGTTATGCCAGGTTGACTCCTCATCAGAGGCCTTACCCTCCCTAAGGAGTGGATGGGAGTGGGGGAACAGAAGGAGAGCAGGAGAAGCTCTGATTGATATGCAAAATGAATAAAAATTATAACTGTTTTTGAGTATTCATAACCCACTGTCTTTGTGTCTGGCCCAATGTAGTATTTTGTGTACACAGTCAGAGTGAACACTTAGAACTAGATTTTTTTATATATCTTTCTTTGAGTGTGTCTATTTTGCTGTTTGTACTAGTGCACATGCATATTTGGGTACTTCTGTGTGTGTGGTGGCCAGAGGCCAAGCGCCTATTGTTTTGTTCATTACTCATACATCTTGATTCCGATTACATGATTAAGTTTTCTGACTGAGTAAGCTCCAGGAACCCACCTATATCTGCCTCCTTCACAATACGAATACAGGAGTATGTCAGTAGACCTGGTCAGTATTGTGTGTATTCTGGGGATAGAACTCAGGACTATGTGGATTCAACTTCTGATTAGCCTATTGCTCTAGATCTTCAGTAAGTCTTGTTTTAGGTTTGTTAATTTATGTTATCTTTCTTTTGAGAAAGGGTCTCGTGTAACCCAGATCACTACTGAACTCACTCACTATGTAGTAGAAGATGACCTTGAACTTCTCATATTCCTCTCTGTCTTCCAGTGTTGGGCTTAATGGCATGCATAATGTTGTCACGTCAAGTTGCATGTGGTGCTGTGTAATGATCCCAGCTTTTCACTCAGGTATGGCATGAACTCTAATATCCAAATCATATCCTTAACCACTATATGTTATAATCCATATGTTAAAGGGTATTAATGAGAAGTACAGGTGTAACATTAATTAGGTATAACGTTAATTTGTCTATTCTTTATATGAGTTTCACTGATGTGTGGGAGCAGTTTAATTTTGATTTCCTTTAAAGTTTTATTTTTTATTTATGTTCGTGAATGCACCAGTATGACTTTATGCTACATCTGTGCATGTGCCCTCAGAGACAAGAAGAAGGCATTACATCCATCAGAAGAAGAGTTACAAACAGCAGGCTGCCTGACGTGGGTTTTGGGAACTGAACGTAAGCCCTCTGGAAGAGAAGCAAGTGCTCTTAAGAGCTGAGCTGTCTCTCTAGCACCTCTGAAAACAGTTTTAAATCAAAATGGGAAAAAGGAGCTGTTCAATTTAATCAAAGTGAAATAGAAGACTGGAGACTCACAAATCTAAATGCAAATGATATCTTGGAATATTGTGATAAATTTAATTCCCTTAAGTTTTGTAATGGTTTTGTAAAATGAATATGTACAACACATTACACACGAAAGTTATCATTTTAAAAAATAAGAAGCTGTTAGGAACTTCTCTTGTTGATTTTCATTTTGTTTGGTTTCTGATTGTGTTCATAACTAAGGCTTCTATTCTATCTCTTTTTAGATCTATTATAAATCAGGAAATGCTGCATGGAAAAATTATAAGCCTTTATATCTCTAGTATGAATACATAAAGAAAAGCATCAAGCTAAGCTATCATATATGCATATAATATATATAAACATTACTTATACATAAATACACAGTACTTGGGAACTTGATGTGGAGAACATGAGCCTCTTGTGTAAATAAAGACTGCTTGTATTCAAGTTGCTTCCTTTCTTTGTAACTCACTTTCAATTACATAAACAAATTTTCCTGCCAAACAATGCCATTTCCCTTAGTTCACACTAATCAAATTAGTAATTGATTATTGAGAAAGTCCACAGGGAAATTCCTTCTGGGTTCACTGTAATTTTGAGAAAGGAACCAGAGATATAATATTATATTTGAATCACTTGCTTGCTATTTTGCTTAGATTGTCCTGGAAAAACATTCAGTATACAACCTGATGGAAAACTGTAGAAACAATATAGGCTACAACCCTCCAACCAAGGGGCTTTGACCTTCTGTCTTCTCCCAGATTTAGGATCTAGCCCTTTACCTCCCTTGGGAGTGACTTCTTCCAGAAGTGTGACCCTAATTAGTCATAACAATAAAAACCCAAAGTCAGATATCAAGGATGAAAGCTGAAAGACCACAGAAGTAGAGTAGCTAGCCACTAGAGCGTTTGTACCTCTTTGAAATTTCAGACTGATTGAGGGTGATCCTTTCTCTAAATCCTCAGGCCAAATGGTGCGAGATCCTGTCTCCACCTTCCTTATATTCCTGTTTCCTTATATTCCTGATTAAAGAAGATGTCTACCCCCCATGTTCTGGGATGAAAGGCATGAGATCCCAACTGTTATAATAGAAGTTGTGAGGAACCTGGTTCTGTTTCTCTTTTAGACTGGTACATTATCATGTAGCCTAGAGAGGCCTTGAAGTCGTGATCTTCCTGCTTCCTCCTCCCAAGTGCTGGGTTTAAAGGTCTGTGCCACCACTGTCTGGTGTGGCTAGCTCTGCCCTCTGATCTCCAGGTAAGCTTTCTTTGTCAGAACACAGACAAAATATCATACAACAACTTTCTTAAGTAATTATCTCTGTTTCTAGCATCTCTACAACAAGTATTAAGCATCATTCTGTGCTACTACTTGACAAATATCAATTTATGGTACCTGCCTCCTCCATATTCCTTGTCATATAGGTTCTCCTGAACTGAATCATACAATGTGAAACTTCCTACCACCCTTAACATGCTATGAAAGAGTCAGGACTCTTTCTTGTTTGGGGGGCGGTATTCTAAAACTCCTTAAAGATTTAATCCAGAGGTGAAGGATGCTCTATGAAATGACTCCTCTTGCCTCCTAACTCACATGCCTTTCATGGTGGCTATCTCTCATTGCAGACTGCATCAAGCTACGATTCTTAATGGAAATCCTTTCCAGGCTTTTGGTGAGACTTCTTTCTTCTATGCATCATCATGTTAATATCTCAGTCTACTGCCTTGGTTTCATCTACTGCTCTTTCTCCCACTTAAAGGTCTCATAATGATCTTAAGGTCTTCTTATTCCAATAACTATAATCAAAGGAGTGTGTCAGCCTCCTTGTTGTGTTGACCTGACAGTTTTTTTTTTCTGTTTTGTTTAATATCCCTCTCGCTTTAAGTTTCTTCCAGTTTGATATAAATTGCAAAACTGGGACATATCTCTGCAGACAAGCACATACAAGTCCTTGTGATAGGGCATGTGTAGTAGCTCCAGAGTTATGAGGTCTCAACTCTCAACGTGCACAATATGATGGTATCTCATGACAATCAAATGATCTGGTAAGCAAAGATAGATGGTAACAATGTTGATTACTGCTTGGCAATGGCTACTTGCAGGATGTCCCTAGGTCTGCTGCTCATCTGGTCATAGCTTCATACCTCTCACAAGTCCACCATTTCCCCAAACTTTCTTGGGTTGAGAACACTTTGTCTCTCTCTCTCCTCTTCCTTCACATTCCTCCCTATAGGGCATCAGGATTGGGGCAGACAAATGGAAATGTCACTGTAGTTATAGAGTTATGAGGACCCCAACAATGTGGTAGCTAATGGGAGCTGAGTTTGACAAGCCCATATTTCTAGGCATGGACATGGACTTTGCCCATCCCCAACACCTGTAATAAGGAATGATAAAAAGGCTGAGATGTGTTTCTCTATTCTTTTTCATTCAACTTCTTTTGCTTCTGCTCTAGTATTGGAGTTGGGGAATAATAATGATGAAGCAATGAATTTGATAAAGAATTATCCAAGAATTTTAGGCTCTTGCTTTCATTTGCCACACTTACAGGTTCCCTCATGTTTGGTCCTTATTTTTGTCTCATTTGTGCACACACACACACACACACACACACACACACACACTCACACACAGACTTGATCGGGTCACTCCTGTGTAAACCTGTTGGCACAGTACCTTATGGATTTTCACTGCTTCCCGGCACTGATTCCAGGACAGCTCCAAGCTGCTCTTCAGAATTTCATTAAAACGGAAAGATGACTGTGGTTGCCTTGGAGGCTCATCTGAAATAGACCACTCAGAGATGTTCTGCAGGAAGTGGAATTTGTTCCTGATGGAGTTTCTGAGGACTTGATGAATTACTAAGTGTGACTTTCTGTCAGAGATAGAGTCTCTATGCCTGGTGGTTCCATGCCCATGTGAGAATGGTGCAGACTGGCCAAGCAGGAGACAGGGCAAAATGTTGAAGACCCGGATCTCACATGAGCAGGAGAGTATAGGACATGGGGCATATTAAGGGACTCTTGTCCTTTTTAATTTTGCGTCACCACATTTGTTTCTTTCAGGTTTATTGTGTCCTTTCCTTCTGACTTAAGGAAGGTAATCCCATACATAAAGTCATGGATTTAGTCTCGACAGGTGGCTTTGACAACAGTAGGTAGAGCTGACTTTGGTGGCATAAAATCTGAAGAGCTGGCTCTGACCCTCACCAACTGCACCACACCAGAATGTAGGCCATGCACCTTGCCTGAACAAAACAGTAGAGATGACCCTCATGCTGTGTGAGAGCAAGAGAACTGGTCTCACTCCTTCTTACCTTCTACATTGGGTGAGATAACTGGGGAAGTGTTTGAGAGTTCACTTGGGTCATGATTATGAGGGAAATCTGGGAGACTGACAAACCTAGCTACCATGAAAGCCCAGAACCAGGACTACTAGGTAGCTGACCCCCAGCACCCACTTTATCTACGATTTGCTTGAGCTGTAGATTGGAAGCTACATGATATCAGTAAAACAAGGCAACAATAGAATGTTTAAGAGGAGTCCAGAGAGGGCCCAGTATCAAGGGTAGAGAAGAAGCCAGAGGCCTCAAACTAGAACAATGACTCATTGCAATGAATTCTTTCAAGTAAATTTGTATGGACTAAAGGGTATGCTGTGGATTCACTGGGCCACAGTACAGTTTCCATGCCATTTTTTTTAAAAAAATTCTTTATTGTTGTTTTGTTTTATATTTACTTTTATATTTTGTTTTGGGGGAGGTTGCAAGGGCAGAGCACAGAAGCAAGGGGATGGGGAAATGCTTGGGATGAGGATGCAAAATGTGAAATCTATAAAAAAGTTTAAAAAAATTAAAAAATATTTTGTTAGTAAAAGTATTTTAAAAAGCATACATTAAAATTCCTTTTATTTTAATTTATTGCTATTTTTAGAAATATTTTAATATATAGAAATAAATATGACTTTTATTAAAATCAGTATTTATGCATATATACACACTTGTTTGTCAAAGCTCTTTATGTTAAATTTTCCATCTTAATGGAATTTCCAAGAGATACAAGGATGCAAACAACAATATCACTCATGATCCTGGTAAACTCACTCTGAATGTGACAGAAGGAAAAGCTATGTCATAGTCTTATTCACAAGGAGAGATAACTATTATCCTATATCTTTAGAATAAATTTCAATCCATAATTATGACACTGAGATATCAGAACTACTGCATGTCTGTCCCTGCCTTTCTTATTCATAAGAACATATTTTTCAAGGTTCTTATCTGATATTTCTCTGATTTAAAATGTCAGGAAGAAACTGTATTATTTAAAAACCCAAGTGTTGTTTGCTCTTCTGCCTCCTTAATGTCTCAGAGTTGAGACTCTAGATTATGAAGTAGAAGCTTTCACTTTGGTCTCTACTAAAACATGTCTTTGGAAGTACAGATTTTAGATTATGGCAAGTACTATGTAGAATATAACCAGAACAATTGTCTAACATAACAACTGACAAATGATATTATCTAAATGGTAGCTCTAAATAGAAGCTACAGTGCTACAATTTCTTTTCTTTTCTTTCTTTCTTTCTTTTTTTTTTTTTCAAGACAGGGTTTCTCTGTAGCTTTGGAGCCTGTCCTAGAACTAGCTCTTGTAGACCAGGCTAGATTTGCACTCGCAGAGATCCTCCTGCTTCTGCCTCCCTAATGCTGGGATTAAAGGCATGCACCACCACTGCCCAGCTACAATTTTTTTAATATATGTTTTATTTAGGACTACATGCACAGATACTATCTACATGTGGGTGTTTTTACAATGATCACATAATATTAAATTAGCTCATAAGTTAGTCCTCATGCAAAAAAAATTAAATAAGCCCAAATTCCTTTTAGTTCATAGTATAATTAAGCTTTCAATAGATAAAAATTTCCCAGCTTCATCAGCCCCATCAAACTAAGGAATGTTGGCCACCTGTTCCAAATGCCAATTAAACATAAAAAAATAGTGGTGGAAGTCAAAGAGATTTAATCAATGTGGCTGAGTTGTTGGAACAAGTTTGATGACCTAGGGTATGTCTTTGTGGTATTGATATGATTTTAAAATTAAGCAGAGTAAAGATTTAAAGAAAATACAGGAGGAACATACAATGTGGCAATTCTAGTAAAGGTGCTATCTGGCTGATCACTGTCTCCACTCTTGTCTTATCAGGTGGTGCAATGTAGGCCCTGTTTTTTTGAGGGTATGGATGCATACTCAGGAGAGGGTCGCTCTTATGCAGGATAGGATAGAAACTGCCTTTGTGTACACATTTACCTAGCTAGGGCAATCATGCCATACTGAGGGGGCAATTTATCATGAGGCTTTCAGCTTTCTTAACAAAGAAATGGGTAAACAAGACAGTTGTTAGAGTTTTATCTTTTTGTTTGTTTGTTTTTTGAGCCCAGATGAGAAATAAATCCTTTTGGATAAAAAGAAAATGATTCAAAGTGCCTCTTAAAATAGGTTTTATACCTTGCATTGATTGGTTAATCCAACTTTGTTGATAAGAAAATAAATCACTAAAAATGTCTCCAGGATTGTTAAGGATATTTCCTGTTTTAGAAGTAGCTTACTATACTTTTATTGTCTTACAGCAATTGCTAAGTGGAAAAGACATTTTCTGAAGACAAATAGAAAAAAACAGAACACTATTAATAAAAGTCATTAGAACATAGTGTGGTATATGTTTTAGGTAAGGAAGCTTAAACTGACAGGAAAAACCCAACTGAGAAAAGATTTTAGAAGGTGGTCCTATCCTAAAGTAAATAATTCTTCCAAAATTTGACAGAACCTTGACCCGGAGGATAGTAATTAAAGAAAAATTCTTTTCTTCTGGTCTAAAACAAGGAATCTCGGGCCTGGGGTGGATACTGACATTTCAGCTGGGTCAATGAAGCTTTTGGTCAAAGAGCTACACCTAGGAGTGGGAATCACAATAAGCCATGAAAAAAAATATGAAGAATAAATTTCCCTTTAATGAAATAATTTCTTTCCTGAATTATGAAACTGAATAATACAAGAAAATATTTTCTTTTCTTTTTTTTATCTCAGTTCTTAGAAATTTTGGACTTCACTTTGATGAGGGAGGTCCTTCTGTCTATCTGTTGCTTTTATTGGTTAATGAATAAAGAAGCTGCTTTAAACCTATAGCAGAGCAGGGCAGAACAGAGCTAGGTGGGGAAAACTAAACTGAATGCTGGCAGGAAGAAGGCAGAATAGGGAAAAGCGATATAGCCCCACCTGAAACAGAAACCAAAACATTACCTGGTAAGCCACAGCCTTGTGGTGATACACAGATTAATAGAAATCGTTTAAATTAAGATGTGAAAGTTAGCCAGTAAGAAACTAGAGCTAATGGGCCAAGCAGTGATTTGATTAATATAGTTTCTATGTGGTTATTTTGGGGATGAGCAGCTAGAAACAAACAAGTGGCCTCTTACTACATCACTCTTTTGCCGATGCTTTCTGCCCTGCCATGTGAGTGTCCATTGTCATGAGGTTGCATGATTAAATAAAATGACATGGCTTTCCTTCCCCTTTCTATTCTCCTACTCTATAGCTGGTAAGATGTACAGGTTTCCTACTCGTGGGTTTTTAAAACTTTAGTAAAATTATCTTTGAAGTTCTGGCTGAATCCAAAGTTTTTAAACTATGTATTGTGATTGTAATATAATTACGTTATTTTCCTCTTTTCTTCCTCCAAACCATCCCATGTGCTCTCCACTTACTACATTTCAAACCTATGGCCATTTTTGTCCATTAATTGTTTGAAACACACACACACACACACACCACTCCCATGCACATATGTGTAAGCGTATGTATTTGCATATAGTCCTAAATACATCTATGTAACCTACTCTGTATAATGTTCCTTGTATTTGTATGCCTTCATTACTGACTGCTTGGCTTTGAGTGATATATTCCTATGCTCTTCCCTGTGAAAGATTATTTTTACCTTTCTTTGCATTTCTTAGTTACCTGTAATTCTCTACCACTGAGAATTCATGAGTTTTACCATGCCCATGTTAGTATGTCTATTGATATTGTACTTGTTTGTGTCATGTTTACACAGTCATAATGTTGAAATTTTAAGGATATAGCTTTTGAAATGGGTTAAAAATTAATCCAAATTTATTTTTATTTGTGTGTAAGTATGAGTATTTGTTTCTGTAGTGTAAACTGGGCATGGGGGTTTCTCTCCTTGGTCAGATATTTGATATGGCGTACTTATCTTTTTAGGCTGGTGAGTATAGTAACTTAACGAGCAGAGATAGTCTTGTAAATATAAAGAGGATGCAGGGGGGCTTAGGCCTGGAAAGGCCCACTAATAAAAGCCTGCATGGGAAACCTATACCTCTGGAGCCAGTCCTGAAGTATGAGGACGGGAGACTCATTAGAAAAAAAAAAATTAGTGAATTCTCTCTTTTAAAGTAAGTGTGAATGTGTGGGTATGGTGCAGTGCCAGTAGATTCCTCAAGGAAAAAAATGTAATGTATTTAAAAAGACATTTGAACAAAGTGAACAGAGGAACTATGCATAGGTAGACAATTTTGCTTCTAAAGGACAAGGGTTATTAACAAAAAAAATATTAGGGGTATACATGCATTCCCTCCTTACACATTGTTGATCAGACAGATGCAGAGGCACCAAAACAATGCTGCTGGCTATTTTCTTTGCTTTTGCTTACCATAATCAGATGGTAAGACTCTAGAGTCAAAGATACTTTGTTTGTAAAACTTGATTCAACTGGGAAATTTCCCCTGTGCTGGAATGACTTTTCTAGTGCCAGAAGGTGCTATATAAGTAAGGTAGCAAGATAAAAATCATGTGTTACAGAGCTCGGGGCTCTGCATGCCCAGTTACTAATATGCCATACAAGATGTTCTCACTAGTGTAATAGTGATATGATGGAGGTGTGATGAGGATGGCTATCAGAATTCTTTTTGATTGGATTCGAGGCCTATTCCACAGAAGAAATTTCTTGTTTGGCACTGTAAAACTAGTCAGTACCCTGTGCATGTGAATGGCACATCTCTAGATGAAAACTTCTGCTGGGCTAAGTGGTCATATTGCCAAACTCCTTCCAAATGTTTGTATTTGCTTTTATAGATTAATGCCACAGTCAGTCTTGGTGAGATAAACTACCCTTGGCAGTGGACAATGATCATTACAAAGACTTTTAATTGGTCAAAGTGCTGAGAATAATTATTGTTTTATGTTCAGTCCTAAAAGAAATGAAAACTATATTAATGTTTGAAGGAACGCCACAAATGAGGGAGAATCAAATGCAAGAGATTGAGGGATTAGTGCTGTGGAGTGCTGCATTTTGGATACTTGTTTTGTTTGCTCATGAATTCACAGTAGCTCTGGATATCTACATGAGACTTGTACAAGATCAACTTTGTCAGCCTTCCACTATGGGTGATTGAAGAGATTAGAATGTTTCATCCCTATGTGAGGAGCTATGCCAGCTTATTGGGACAAGTAAGCATCGTTTTTCTTTGGGAGAGTGCCCGCTGTCAGGTTGCCCATGTTCCAGTCAATGGTCTCACACCTGATATGCACTAATTCAATTCAGGAAAATTTTAAAAAAAGAGTATGAACTTGACAGTGATGTGAGTTTTGGGGAGAGTGGAAAGGAGATAAATGGGGGTAAATATGATCAAAATACATTGTAAACATATGTGAAATTCCCAAAGAATAAATGAATTTATCATAATTAAAGGATATATTAGCAAGACAAAATTAATTGTATTTCAGTGCATTATATAAACAATATAAAAATAAAATTAACACTGTTCTACAGAGTAAGTTCTAGGATAGCCAGGGCTGCACAGAGAAACCCTGTCTAGAAAAATCAATCAATTCATACATTAATTATTAGTAAATATTTAAGATAATTTTTAAATTTTGTCAATGAATATTAAAAAGGAAATGTTAATTTGAAACAGGTTCTTACTATATATCCCTAGCTGATTTGGAACTAGCTCTATAGACTAGTCTGACCTTGAACTCACAGAGACATGCCTGCTTCTGCCTCCATAATGATAAAGGCATGTGCCATTATGGTCCACCTTTAAAGGTCACCTTAAAAGACATATTTTATTTTTTAAAGGGTTTAAAACCTTATTTAAGAATATATTAAATATTAGGTTGTGAAATTTATAGAAATTGATGTGTATCTTATAAAATTTATGTGGAATGTAAAATAAGGAAAATAGATTGATAAACAGTAGTCTTGAACCTTTAAAAAGGAAACTTCTCTTTGCATCAAAATCCACTACAGAAAAACTGCACCAGTCCAAACGCAGAGTTGTGGATTCCTGTACAAATGGATATGTCTAGAAAACAATCCAGCATCCAAGGCTCAGTGAACATTATGAAAGAGAGGGAAGGAAACTGTAAGAACCAGAGGATCAAACTGTTTTCTGTGAGATTGCATCTCCTAGTAATATTGGAAGCTACAAACCTAGAGTCTTATCAAACCTGACTGCCCAAACATAAGCTGAATAAAGATGACCCTCTGTATGCTGTGAATACCACTGGTTAATAAAGAAGTTGACTTTGCCTGATAGGGTAGAAGAGAGATAGGCAGAAAGGACTCAACTGAATGCTGAGAGAAATAAAGGCAAAGTTGGAGAGAAGCCATGGAGCTGCTACCAGAGACAGACATGTTGAAACCTTGCTGGTAGGCTATGACCCTGATAGTAAAGTATAATATAATAGAAATTGGTTAAATTAATATGTAAGAATTAGCCAATAAGAAGCTAGAGCTAATGCACCAAGCAGTGATTTAATTAATACAGGTTCTGTGTAGTTATTTTCAGAGTCTAGGCAGCCGGAAATGAACAAGTAGCCTCCTTACAACAAATTGACATGCCAATGTGGTTGACTAAATCATGTAAAACCTGAGAAAGCTTAAAATGGAATCCTAGAGATAAAAGAACAGAGTTAAGCATGGATTAGTAGTGGCGTTTTCTTGGGTGGACTCTGTTTGTTGGAAGCAAGCAGAGGCATGGCTCCTTTAAGATAAGTTTTCCTGACTTAGTGGTAGCAGGAAAATAGCCATGCTGTTTTGAAATGCCAGCTTCCTGGATCTTGACACCAGCACAAACTCTGGCTCTTTCATGGGCTGAGCATTTAAATGGGGTTTGTGAGCAATGTGCTACAACTTTCTTGATGGCAATATAGATTGGTGATGTACCTAAAAATGGGAAAATGTACATGGCTTTCAGAGGTAGTGAACAGCTCTGCCATACTGGACTGGGCAAGGCAAGCAGGAAGTGTCATATATACCCGAGCAATGCTGCAGTTTGGCTTCTTAAGAAGCACTTAGCATTTTAAGAAGCACTTCTGGTCAGAAAATAATTACAGATATGCAAGAATGACAAATCCAGATCGAAAAGACCTCTAAATGGGTCACAGTGTTGGATAAATGCATATAGGCTTGAAAGAGAGAAGAAAAAGAGTATAGAGAGTTGGAAAAGATGACTAAAAAGTAAATCATTTGATAGGGGAGGAAAAAATAAAATAAACAAAGTCTTTAGAGACAGAGTACAAACAGTCATAGATTAAAGGAGTGAAGAAAATAAAATAAATATTAAAATATAATAAATTTAAAACAAATAAGTCATGTAAAGATTGAGAATTCACAGAGAATCTAGATTATGTATATTAATTTCTTTTCTTTAAAATTTTTGACTGTGAAGGAGCTAAGTACAGAGAGACATTTCATTGTTTGGCTGTTAACCTAAACCAACTTATATATTTTAAAGTTATCTTGTTTCCAAAATTTGAGTCTAAGGATATGTTGCTTTGGAAAGAGATTATTCTTTTTGTTTCCATAGAAAATGAGAACCTGTGTATTTCTTCCAGACTAATATGATTTGACGGACCAAGACTACACAAAAGGTCTCAATAAAACTCCCCAAAAGAAAATCCTTCACTCAACAAAAATCATGAAGCAGTTTAAAGTGAACTTCATCCATATTAACAAATAAAGTTTGTAAATGTTTCTTTACATTTAAAGGGGGATATGCTATAGAAATTTGCATTCGTATGGATCTTGGTTTATTGATACAAATTAAAGTAAATTTGTTATACTGTGCATATGTATTTCTGATCTTGATTAAGGTATTGTGTTTGTCCAGCTTATTTAAAAATGTAATGGATAATTAATAAATATAGGTTAATAGAGAGTCATCTATAATAATCAAGCTTCTAGTCATGTTAGTTAGGTAGTCTAGATTTATAGAGATATAGTTCAGGTAGATAAATAATCTTCAAACCTTTCAAAGACTACAGAATCTGGTATTTAAAATATTTAAGAACTTAGGACTTTTCATGACAATGAGACACATCTGTTCCTGGCAGTACCAATCTACTTCAAGAAACTGATGGCCATTGAAGTTATTATGGAGTTTGTTAGCCATTTGGACAAGAAACTGCTCTTTCCTGGAATGCTTGATTGCAGGAAGCAAAGACCCATATTTGGTTATAGCTATCTTAGTCACAAATTAAGTAAGCTATTCAGAAGCCTCTGTAGGGCAAGTTCCAGGCCCAGTATCTTTTTATCTCCCCCTGTGGGTTAAGAATTCCTGCAGATGTGCAGACCCCAGGCACCAGAAGTGATTGGCATTTTCCCCTGTAAACATTTATATACCCTTAGCATTTCCTTATCTCCTCCTATCAGCTAGGGATGTCTCCAGACCTGACATTCCAGCATCAAACCCTCCCTCCTGCCATTTTACTATATAATGCTTCTGAGAAAAAAAAAAAAAAAAAGTTGGCAGCTTGTTCAGAAAACATACTTGCTATCTGTTTCTCATGTCTCTTGTCTCTTCTTTTCCCCCCTCCATGGCCAAGGGACCCCAATTAATTTCCCGCTGGTGGGGACACTTGATGAACTGGGCCTTTATGACCCACAAAGAAGTGATTGATGAACTTGCCTAAAGGTGAGACAATCCTTTGGGGTTCATGCTTCATGTCTACAAACATTCTACAGTACACAAAAGAAAGCAACTGATAGAATTTACCATTGCATGGCAGAGCAGATCTTCAAATTTCCTGCTCATGGAAAAGTCTGCTGGATACTATGGTCCTGTAGGCTGAAGATTGGATGCCCAACAACACAGAAGAACTTTGGGTAAGGTCCAGACAATAAGTTGTCACTGTCATTTCTAGAGTTTTGGAAGCTGCTTACAGTGTACTTCCTATTTACCTAGGTAATATTATATCCTTCTGGAGTCTTTGATGGAGTTGAAGAATTTATAGTTATAATTTTTCTTAGTTATGATAAAAAAGTAGATATAAATATTGTAACAGTAATTATTGCTTGATACCTGTTTTGTTATATGTAATTTTACTATGTTAAAGTTAAAACATTCCTTTTAATTTAAACAGAAAAAGGGAGGTAATATGGAATTCTCCTCTGTATGCTGTAAATACCATTGGCTAATAAAGAAGGTGGCTTGGCCTGATAGGGTAGAACACAGATAGTCAGGGAGGACTGAACTGAATGCTGAGAGAAAGAATGGCAGAGTCAGAGAGAAGCCATGGAGCTGCTGCCAGAGACAGACATGATGAAATCTTGCCAGTAGGTCATGAGCCTCATGGTAAAATATAAAATAATGGAAATGGGTTAAAATAACATGTAAGAATTATCCAAAAAGAAGCTAGAGCTAATGGGCCAAAAATGATTTAATTAAATCAGTTTCTGTGTGGTTATTTCAGGAGACTGGGCAACCAGGAAATGAACAAGCAGACTCCTTACAACAGATGACAACAATGGAGAATGCAAAGTAGGTGGGTAAAAGCCCATGAGGCTTTAACTCTACACAAACACCATATATAACTGAGGAAAGTTAGCAACAAGAGAGGGGGTCATTCCCAGGAAAGAAAACACCAATTCTGTTGCCTAAAGTCAAATAGTCAACTCAAAGAAGATATATGATTAATATTATATGGTCTCAACAGGTTATATTTGGAAATACATATGCATATTGCATATTCATGTATATGAGCAACAAAAATTAGTGAATAAACGAGGTCATAAATTTGAAGGAGAGTGCGAGGTTTGGAAAGAAAGAAAGCAAGAGATAAATATTCTTTTATAATATAGTATCAATCAAAGAGATGTGTATATCCCGAAATTACAAAGGTGGAAAATCATTAGAGTTTACTGATTTGAATATTATATGTGAAGTCACACAACCAAGCCACATAAGGGCTGGGGGGATACTTTATTTTGGAAAAAAAAAATAAACTGCTTGGCCAATGAGAAATGGGGGAGAGGGGCCCGGCCCATTTTAGACATCAAGACAAATACACAAAATTTCCCAATTCAGAGAGACAACTACAGTTTTCTAACAAAGCAGGCAAGGATGCTAAATAGAGAAAAATAGTCTCCCTAAGCAATTGCCATAGATTATTAAGAGATTTATCATTGGGTATTTATTTGCATACTATTTCATTTTATGAAGACAAACATTTTGAAATGCTTCCTTTCCTTGTTACAAAATTAATACTACAATAAAAAATCTTTTAATCATGGTACAGGCACTTATTTCTTTGGCAAGATCCAAAAAGCTCTAGAAAATTAGTTAAGCAAAAAATGATTAAAATCAATATTTCATGTTATCTAATAGACATTGCTTAAAAGTGAAAAGGCATGAGAGCTGGAGAGATGGCTTTGTGATAAAATGCACAGGCTGCTCTTCTGGATCTGGCTTCAATCTCAAGTACCCAAATTGTAGCTCACAGAAGGTTATAACTCCAGCCCAGGGGATCTGTGGTGTGGAAGAATTGTCTGTATTTTGTCAATCATGTTATAAATGAACACTGATTGACCAGGCAGGAAATATAGGTGGGAAAACCAGGCAGGAAGTAGAAATGATACAATGAGAACAGGAGAATTCTGGGAAGGAGAAAGTTGATTCCTCCCACTCCTGCTCAGACCACTGAAGCAGCAGGATGTGATCTGCCCCACTGAAAAAAGGTACTGAGCCACATGGCTAACATAGATCAGAAAAATGGGTTAATCAAGATGTTAGAGTTAGCCAATGAGAAGCTAGAGCTAATGGGCCAATCGGCTTATAATTTATGGAGACCTATGTGTGATTTTCTTTGGGGCTAAACAGTTGTGAGGTAAAGGGCGGGACAAAAACCCCAACAAACAAGCAGGCCCCCATTCGTGTTACAGATCTGATGCCCTTTTCTGGTTTCTGTGGACACTGTATACATGTAATGTAAAGACAAACATGCAGGTGAAATACATAGACACATAAAATAAATAATGAAAAGGCTTTTTATAAAAAAGAAAGACAAGACATGCACATGGAGAGAATGGATGCAATAAATGCAAAATATAAATGCCAAAACATATTCATGATATCCATTCTTACAGCTCATCATAAAGGAAAGAAACAATCCAGTTAAAATAGATACAAAACAGCAAGGGATACTAAAAAGGAGAAGATATAAGTAGTAAGAAATTGCATGGAAACATTCTTCATAAGATTAGCCAAATGGGGAAGGTGTATTAAAATATTATGAAATTTTATTTCATATGTTCTATAGCTGGTGTAGCCAAGACACTGACTGTAAAAAACACTTGTGAAGGTAGAACAGTGGTGATGTTTGAAAATGTTCCTTTCAAAAGCTTTACATTTTCCTGTATAATTATATATTTACTTACCCCATCTAAATGAAAAAAAGGTGTCAATAGAAAGCCTTGAAAAAATGTCCATGAAGCAGCTTCTACTTCAAAACCTCCAAACAGAAGCTATTCACATGCCCAGAACGAAGGAGTAAAGTCTATATTCTCCCTATCAGAGTACAAATGAAAAGATTCTTAAAACAATAATGATGCTGACCTTGCAAACAAACTGCATTGCAAACACACGAGCTTGTGACATTGCCATTCCATTTTTACAAACACTTCTTAAAACAGAAAATATTTCATCAACAACTCATAGGAATCAGCACCATGACTGCCTTGGAACTGGAAGATTGACATGGGTGTATATAAAGATCTTCTGGACAAAGTGCTATAACCTGAGATGAGCTTTTATTTTTCAGCTTAACATATTCCAAAGCTCATCACACTCTACTAAAAATCTGCCAATTATTGATAGTAAGTGCTGTGGTTGGGATTCATGTTCTCCAGTGGTATGTTAAGAAGTAATTGATAGTTCTGTGTTATGAGATGATTGAAACTGTAAGAACTAAGAACTAGGAGGAGGAAGTTATGTATCTATAAGCATGTTTGAAGGGGCTGATGATACAATAGCCTCTTCTTCTCGGTCAGATCCTTGGTGTGAGATCCATGGCATTTCTTCCATTCATCTGGCCATGATACCTCATTTTAGACCAAAGCACATTGGGTGGAAATTTTCAAAACAGAGAGTAAATATAAACATATCTTTTTATGTGTTAATTATCTGATGTTTTGTCAAAGTAAGACTAACACAATAAGTAGCATTAAGAAAAAAATAAGTCACAGTCATGTCTTAACCAATAAATGAAAAATATTGATTTATATATATATATATGTCAAATATTAAAAAGCAATAGACTGAACAAGCAACTTAAAACACTGTTAATTAGCTCTACAAAAATCACATATGCATAACTTATAAGAATGACATGACGGACGCAAGATGGCAGCCACCACAGGCTCGGGAGTAAAAGTCCCTCGAAGTTTCCGACTGTTGGAAGAGCTGGAAGAAGGCCAGGCAGGAGTAGGCGACGGCACAGTTAGCTGGGGTCTAGAGGACGACAAAGACATGACTCTTACAAGATGGACAGGGATGATAATTGGGCCTCCAAGAACAATTTATGAAAACCGAATATACAGCCTTAAAATAGAATGTGGGCCTAAATACCCAGAAGCACACCCATCTGTAAGATTTGTAACAAAAGTCAATATGAGCGGCGTGAGTAGTTCAAATGGCGTGGTGGACCCAAGGGCCACAGCAGTGCTGGCAAAGTGGCAGAATTCCCACAGCATCAAAGTCATCCTGCAGGAGCTTCGACGCTTGATGATGTCAAAAGAGAACATGAAGCTGCCACAGCCGCCAGAAGGCCAGTGTTACAGCAATTAGTCACCAGGGCCAGGCCTCCCCTCCCCAATCCAACCTAAGTCTTCATTTTCCACAGTAGTGAATTTTCTAGATTCATCTTGTAGACCTCAAAGTCCTGGAGAGGAAGCTCCAATGAGACTTCATCCTGAGACACTGTTCTGATACTAATTTCTGTTCATTTGAAATACCTGAGTTGTGCTGTGTAACATCTTCTGTCAAGTGTAACCGCTGGCTGCCTAGTTGAACTTCTGGGATCAAGAAGGTGTGTTGAAATCAATTTCCTTTGGGAGCGGTGGGCACAGCTAACGCAACTGTGAACAGACACGTCACACAATCACCTGCTGCTGACACATGGCCTGGGTCTGCCTTTGCCCGCCCCGCCCTCCTGCCACAGCTGTGTGGTGGCCCTTAGACTAGAGGGGAAGGCTTCAGGTAGCAGCCGTGGGACTACTGCTGGGCTTGGGGTGCTTTGGCTGTACCCCTGCTTCCTTAAGTCTTAAGTGATGCCCCGTCCAAGCCATCGTCTCCCCCATTCCTCCACTCCCGCCCTTGGCCAAGTCTTAGATTGTAATCCTCCCCTCCCTCTGAAATTGGCCGTAGGTGAGGAATTCAGGGCTTCCCGTCTCCCACCTTTATCAAGGGTGCTGCTTTCCCCCTTCCTCAATTTCCTTGTTTCCCATCACCACCCACACTTGCTGTGGCCAGAAGCCATCAGATGAGGTTGGAAGAGCCTGGCCTCCCTCACTTAGCTCTGGACCACACATTCACTTGCCACCAGCCTGGGAAGGGGTGCTGGGTCCTCAGCCCTGCTGCCACCATCAGCCGATGCACTTTGAGCTCAGGTCTCAAGGTGAACAGAGCAGTCACGTGGCAACAAACCTGCCAGTGTTCAGGGTCCTTGGTGATTCCGCCTAGAGAAAGGCCAAGCGGAGAGTCCTAAGCGCACGGGGTTCTGTGTCGGTTCCTTTTCTCATAATCGCTTTGCTTTTACAAACTGAAGAGGTTTGGACAGGGCTCCCTGGCCACCCATCCGGTCTGATGTGGAGCCTGACAGCTGGAACAGAGGCCCTGACCCTGTGGACTCAGGTTTCAGTGTTGCTGCTCCTCAGACCCTCGGCAGGGACCTGGAGGAGCTCCGTATCACGAGTTTTCAGTGGGCCTGGCCTCCTGGCTCGTTGCCATGTTCCTCACTCTGTTCAGGACCACTAAATGTTGAACTATGGATGCATACCGAAATAAAGGCAATTTGTTGTGTTGCAAGGGTTTTTTTTGGGTTTGGGTTTTTTTTTTTGGGGGGGGTGAGCATATATGTGAACCCACCTGTTGAAGCAGCAACTATCAGGTCTGAAGTGTGGCTCCTGTGGCCATTGGTCTTTCTGGGACAAACTGTAGCTGTCGGAGCTAGGCATCCTGTAAGTCAAGTTTACTAGTGTTCCATAAGCTGTCGGTCATTGCCTGGTTTTACTGTAATAAACAAGTGTGCATTGAAAAAAAAAAAAGAATGACATGACACTGGGTGGAAAAATTGAAAGTAAAAGCTATACTAAGAAAAAAAAAAACCCAAAACACCAACAAAGGTGAAGTTCGGATAATAACTGACCAAAATACATTTTTTCAGACAATCACTAATAGTAAAAATTTAAATACCTATGTATTGATAAAAAAGTCAAATTTCCGAGAAGTATAAAAGTTCTAAATACATATGCTTCTACAAAATTCAACACATAATTTAACAAACAGGCCATTTTATAGTGTTTATGAAAAATTATAAGAAATTTTCTCTTAGGTTCTATGACTTTTCTAGACACACGTTCCTAAGAACTGGAGGTTAGGGCAATCATCCTATAATTTTTTATTTGTTTATTCTCTGCATTTTATTAGTTCCTATTTATTAGGACGGGATGTTTTTACTTTGTTTTGTTTTTGGGGGTGGGTTTTGAGACAGGGTTTCTCGGTGTAACAGTCCTCGCTGTCGTGGAACTAGCCCTTGTAGAATAGACTGACCTTGACCTCACAGAGATCTGCCAGCCTCTGCCTCTGCCTCCCAAGTGCTGGGATTAAAGGAGTGTGCCACGATTGCATGGCTTGCATTGCGATACAGGGTCTTACAAGGTAACTTTGGCTGACTTTCACTATGTAGGCCAGGTTGACTTTGAATTCATAGACTCTGCCTTCTGACTGTCAGCCACTACTATTCCTTGCACGTTAGCCATGAGTGCTAAATCAGGCATGTGTTTTCTCAGGTAGAACAAGTCTTAAATTTAGTCAGAAAGTAGTTAGTTACATATGTGACATTTAGTCCCTCTAAATCCATAAATCTATACACATAGGGAAATTTATTTTGGCAGTGGATGACGGTTATTGCAAAAATTCATAACTGGTCAAAATGTCTGTAGATTATTCATCATGGATTAGATATCTTTATCATGTTTTCTCTCTTTAAGGCTTAGGGGACAATTGATAAGAGAGGAAGAAAAAAATGTATGAACAGAGGTTAGGAAAATCTGGATATAAATAATATCTTCTGAGCACTGCAGGACAATTATTATACTCATGAACTCATAGCAGCTTTGATTGCTCACGTAAGATCAAGTCAGTCCACATTAGAGTATGAAGAAGGGAAAGGCTCAAATATCTCTCTCCCTAGCTGACAAACGAATGACATTTTATGGCCTGTGAGGAGAAAGGGCAAGTTTTCTTTAAGGGTGTGTCTCATTCTTTATTGAATGGTCAAATACTGATGAAAATATGGCAACACATATTGATTCAGTGGGGTATAAAATAATTACGAAGGGAAGAAAGAAAGAAAGAAAGAAAGAAAGAAAGAAAGAAAGAAGGAAGGAAGGAAAGGAGGGATGGAGGGAGGGACGGAGGGAGGAGGGACGGAGGGAGAGAGGGAGGAAGGAAGATGGATAAATGAAGGAAGATGGGGGAGGGAAGAAGGAAGAAAAGAAGGAAAAGTGACACAATGATTTTCAGCTTTCCATTAATATGAGAGAGTCCCTTTAATACAGATTCTCATGTTGTGGTGACTCCCAACCATTAAATTATTTCATTGCTACTTCATAACTATATTTTTGCTATTGTTATGAACCATAATGTTAATAGATGACATGCAGGATATCTTTTATAGGACCTGGTGAAAGGATTGTTTGACCCCCCCCCACCTCCCAACAGGTTGAGAACCATTGGACACGGAGTTTGGTGGGGTTTGGAGGTGAGGAGTAGATGTGAAAGGAAAGAGTCAGAAGGAAGAGGGTGAGTAAGCTCAGAAGTCACATGCATGTGGGAAAGTCTAAGAATTAATACAATTTTTATTTAAAAATTTTAAAATGACAGGATCACATTATATTCTGTTAAAACTGTGGTACTAATAGGAGAATTTAATAAAATTTATTTGTTTATATATGAACACTACAAAGAATAACAACAAAAGAGCCACAAGACTAATATGATAAAACCAGATTCATTCCATCTTAGTATTCTTACCCTTATCATATCTAAAAGTGCTATTTGGTATTACTCTAATCATTCATTGATGTCAGTATGGACCATGGGCTATTTGAGTTTGTATGGGTTGTATTCCAATATAACTTCACTAACTATGTGGTTTGAATTTTAACAGATTAGCCCCTTGGAAATGTCTGCCTCATGCTTCAGACCTTTAGCCTACGGCTACTGTGTGGATTCATTCTAATAGAATTGATTCTTTTGTATTCTTTCCTTCTGAAACTTAGGAACAACAAATAAAACCCTCTAGCTTCTCACGCTTTTAGTTACATATTTTTGTTTGACTGATAAACATTGATTTGGGAAGTCAGATGTGTTAACCAATGTTTGTCAGTCTCCTTCTAGCTTGACTGTAGATAGTACCTCTGATATATACTTATGATAATAGCAATTGCCCCACAGCTCCATTTTATAGACTCAAATTGGTTCTTGTCCAAAGCAGTGAGTCTACTTAGACCTTTCCTGCCAACCAATGGGAATCTAATACATATTGAAAACCTCGTATCTCTGCCCCAATGCTTATCTTAATTTTTGAATCTAATTATTTCTCTTTAGCTCCACATATATCCCTGGCCATCATTTAAGAAAGATTTTTCACGTAAAGCAACACCTGTTGATTTATTTCCCAATTCCTTGGATCCTTTCTTCACCCTTAAAGATTGATGATGCCGAGAGAAAAGAAACTTAGGAAGCTTTCGGGATTGCAAGGGCTATTTGATTAACAGATGGTCAGCTCCTGGAGTGTGTAATATCCTCCTTTTGATCACCAGAGGTGCCTAGAAGTTAAGAATCATCAATCACTTCCTAACCTTCCCATGCAACTCCTTTGCCTGAAGATAAAGGTAAGTTAAGATGGTCTTTCTTTGTGCCAGTCTTCCATCTTCTCAGTTTTACTGGCTTATTAAATAAATCTTTTTCCTTGAGAAAATAACTTACCCTTGATGGATAGGGCCCTTTCAGAGCAGGCCAATGGTCTTGCGTTCTGTAACATTTCTTTCCTGGTTCTTCTTAGACACTTAGCTACCTCCTTCTCCTAGGTAATTTTCTCTACCCACACAGTAAGGCAATCTGTTTTGCACCCTTAAAAATAGCCTTGGAACCTTAGCATTCTATTATAGATGTTAAAATAGCACCAAAAAAAAAAAACATTTTTTACCCCCATATGTATTTTTTTTTTATTTGTAGGTCAAAGTATGACACATTTCTTATTTGGTTAGAACCAGTGTTGACTTTCTAACATCTGGAAACAGAGGATATCCTTTATCACTCCATAAAATGTTGATTTTAATAAAAATGATGTGTGTCATGCAAAATTAGATAATAAAACACTTTAGTGGCTTTTTAATTCAATAAAATGTAAATATTGCTTCCTAGCTGAAAACACCTATGTCATTTGTCAACTTTTCAAGCAAAATAAACTAAAAGCTGTGCAACAAAAGGAAAGAATAAAACTATTTCAGAAAGCTTGGATAGCCAGTTAAACTCTTCTAGAAAACGTGAAGTTAATATTATTTAGAAAAAATGGGAGTGTGGTTGCATAGATTTTCTATATTCTTATATAGAGCATAGATTTATAAAATGAAGAATGAAGCAAATTAGGTTATTTCTTTTCAACAAATCATTTATGAACTAACAGATATAAAGACTAAAAACTAAATTCTAATTGGTATTTATAACTAGAGACAAATCTTGGAGGAAATGTAACAATGCCAAACTGTCATTCAGGTTACTTGTCAATCATCTTTTGATTGCCAATAATATATGTGATTTTCATATATTCTACCTTCTTGTCAATAATGTCATTAGTTTATTGTAACCATTTTAACATGTGTGAGTGGGGTCTTATTTTTTGTTTGCATTTTCTTACTGTTAGTTTTATCTTTACTTGTATGATCTACATTGACTGTAGTTCTTTGGCTGGTTATATCTTTTTCTATTTTTCTTGCTTTGTTGCAATGAAAACATCAATTTTAATGTAATTAAAACACTGAAGCTTGATTAGTAAATAATGCTTTCTCTCACAGATAAAAATTTCTGTGGATCTAAATTCACAATGGATGTATTCTGTGTATTGTTTCAGAAGGCTCCCAAGTTAAGGCTCAAGAACCAACCTTTGAAATTGGAAACCCAGCAATTTCAGTATATTTTTTCTTTTGATAGCAGTAGTCTGCTTTTTCTGCTGATTTGAGCTAACTCTTTCAGGTATTAAAAGTCAGACGATTGTGTAAACATGTTTCTGGTGTTTTCATTCTGACCCATTTATCCAAGCTTCACTAAAGAGTAAATTGTTTCATCTTCTGGCAAAACGGAGGCAGGTTCGTTATCTACCTTTCATGTCATGAGGATTAAATACATGAATACTTACTAAGAACTGCTTCTCTCATTTACTCTGTCAAAATACTGAGCCTTCGAAGTAGCAGGCTGTCTTTCCATCTCTTTCCCCCCTCTGAAATTCTCAGAGAACTGCTTATTAGACAAATAAAGGATAAATTAATTGCAGGCCGATCACATATACTAAAATCAAACTTGGGGAATACCTTGATCACGTTTACAATGTTGGCATTTTTTGGCTTGCGACTCCTTAAAGTGCTTTGCAGATCACAAGAATTTTCTAAGATGCTCTGAGGAATGCGGCTTCATCTGAAATTGTACATGGAAATGATCAGCTTTCCAAAGCTCTTCCACAGAGCCTGGAAAACAAAATAAAGATGCGGTCCTCATTGCTTTTCCTGCCTTTAGAAAAATGTTTCTTTCAGGAACACAGGCTTGTCATTCAATTGCATCTGGAGAAAGCCAAATTCTAAACAATCTGAGCTTCCCTTTGAATAGAAAAGAGCTCTTTAATTTACATTCTGTGATTTTTCTGTTTCTGAGCACATCAGGTTTCTATTCATCAATGTACAATATTTTTTCTCCCATTGACCGCAGCGGACAAGCACAGTGCTGTTTCTCCTGTGGTTTCTGTTACTGGACGCTAATCTCGCCTCAGCACACCCCTGAAGCATTATCAGCTATAAAGGAGAGAAACTGAAAATCCAAAGAGTGATTTCTTAAGTCTGTGGCAGGTGTGCAGACTATTCTAAATAGTGGCTGTGGTACTTTCTTTTTTTTGTTGTAGGGTTTGATGACAAATGAATGCTTATCAGGGACAAAGGATTCCAGCTATTAGTAAGCAAGCCTTCGATTCAGGACAAACACTCTGCATGACTGACAGGAGCACCTCCTTATCCGTTGATTGCTCAGCATCCTGAACATAGATAGACTCTGTGTCCCTGAAGGGTTATTCCAGAACTTGCCAAAAAAGGTACAATCTCTTAACATAGACCAGGAGAACTATCGATATTGTCTATAATAGTGCTGGTAAACAATAATGTTATTTTTTCGCCAATTAGTCTTTAAAGTTGCCTTCCATTAATAAAAATAGATATGCCATAAAATTTTCAATCTGCTAAAATTTTGTCATTGGCTCTCATTAAGAATTTTCACACCTTTGGATACTACATTTAAAACTAACAATCTGTCATTCAGCTTATTCTAACTGAATCCTGTAATGTTTGATGCCAGTGGTAGTAATCTCTGTAACAGCAATGTATAATCAAGCTGTGTGAAACTTTACAAATATTTTTGTAACACTACAAAACACACTCATTTCCACTTACTCTGTACAAGAAAAATCCTTGTTACACCCAAATTAAATTATGAAAGTCTTACTTAGACACAGAATTTATATTAATATGTGACACATGAGATAGGGGGATTTTTAAAAACAGTAATGAGGAAGAGACAATTGATTAAATAATGCCAGATTTTACTTCAAAGAAACCAACATAGTTTTAAGAGAAGTCAGCCACAGAGCTGGAGAGATGCCTCAGTTGTTATGAATACCTACTGTTCTTGCAGCAGACCTGAGTTTGATTTTCAGGCTCCATATTTTGCTTCATAAGCACCCAAAGCTTCAGCTTCTGGGGAATCAATGCTTCAGGATTATACAGGCATATGAATTTATGTGTGCACATCCCACACACAAACATACATCCATGTAATTTTAAAATAACAGTGAAAGTTATTGTTAAAGAAAGAAATATACTTCAAATAACAAAGTGGTGACTAAGCTTCCTTGAAATAGTTTTGACTATACTCTTTCCTTGAATTTGAATACATAAGATTGAGTTTCAAAGCTAAGTTATTTTATGACTATGACATAATTGATATCATAAGGTACTTAATATATTAAGGATTTCACTGACAGTAAATCAAGGTACAGAAGTAACATCAATGATTATAAATGGTGCCTGAATAAATCAATGCATCTGTCTTCCCGTTTATTAGTTATGTACACTCTTAATGTAAGACAAGGATAAATCAGAACTTAATATTACATTTGGGAAAAATTACTGTGCAAATTATACATATGTACTAGATTTTGTGTGCATGACAAAGATAATATTTTAAGTTTTGAATACCAGATACCTCTTAATCTTACAAAATAAATATATTTTAAGTTTGCATACATACACTATATTGGGCTAGGTTTCACTTTTGTACAAGGAAAATATAATGAACTGTGAGAATATTTCTCCCATATTCCCTTTCTCTACCCTTTTCTTTCTCCTTTCTCTTGTTTATCAACACTAACCAATAGTTTTCTTCTACTTTAATATTATATGCATCTGTATAAAATCTAGGAACCACAAATGAAGAAACCAAGATATTTGTCTTAGTGAGAATGTGCTAATTGATTTGATATGTTCATATACTGTTGCATCCATTTTCCGTCAAAGCCCATCACATTGGTCTTTGGGGTTGAAAGAATGTCAATGTGCACAAGTCATAATTTCTTCCACTTTTGTGTTGATGGAAACCTAGACTGGTTCTCAAACAACTATTCTTAACTGTCAGTGTGCATGTATCTCTATACTATGTTGACTTATAAGATAAAGACTTAACTAAAATGTTACAACTGGTTTATGATCTGCTATTGCTTCTTGGATCTTTCTTGCTTGTGTCCACAGTGAGCAGATTAGTTTACATTCCTAACATATTCATCAGCAATGTGTGTTATTTGACTTCTTCATGACTACTATTTTTATGAGAGTGAGATAAAAGGATAACATAGTTTTAATTTAAATTTTTGGTAGCTAATCATGTTGACTATTTTACTTGTTCAATGGATTTTTTTCTTTTCCATTTTCTACCTCCAAACTTTCTCTGTCCTACTTCAAGATTATGGACCCTTTTCTCATTCATTGTATTATATTGTACTGTATTAAGAATATATATAATCTGGTTAGTCTGTAAAATGTTACTTGTATGTATGTCTTGAGGGCTAAACATTTAACAATGAATAACCTATTGGTGTCCTCTTCCCTGAGGAAGAACATACGTCATTCTGATAGCCTATAGAATATTTATAGAGTTAAGCACCCATCTACTTTGTCATCTTCACTGGTTTTATTGTTGTTCAACTCATGTTTGGGTAGTCATGCTGGTAAGACTTTATGGGTGTAGGTTCTGATATGACTAGGATACTCAATATCAAAACAACCTCCTGGATCATCAGGCTCTCACTATCTTTCTACCTTGTCATCCACAATGTTCCCTGAACCTAATATGCAGAAGTGTTATGCAGAAGTGTTTGTAGATGAATCCCTTGGGAGTGGGTTCTACTACTCTGAATTTTGACTGTGGTTTCCTTACTGACCTTTGTCTGTTTCAAAGAGAAGTTTCTATAATGAGAGGTAAAACTAACTTAATTGTTCATAAATTCATGCTTTTAGATTGTTGGTAGTGACTATGCTATTTAGTAAATTAGTGGTTGTAGATTTTCCTCCCATAACCATAATTTAATTCATTTTCTGATAATTAATTCTCTAGTTCATTTCATAAGCTCATTTGTTGTTATGGTTGTTTGATTATTTTTATTTAACTTTTGAATTTTGTATATGTTTTCACATATTCTAGAAATTAATCATTTGTCACAAGTAGACCTGGTAAAGATTTTCTTCAATTCTTTAGGCTGTCTTTCCACTCAATTAATTATGTCTTTTTCTACGCAGAAATTTTTTATTCAATATAAACCCATTTGTCATTTTTTGACATTATTTACAAACTGATTGGTTTCTTGTCTTACTTTTCTGTTGCTGTGATAAAGTGCCATGATCATAAGAATAGAAAAAAAATGTCTTTATTTTGGCAGATGATACAGAGGCATAAAAGTCTGTTAATGTTGAAGAGACATGGAAGAAAGCTGGTGGTATAGCAACAGGAATGAGAAATTCAGCAGGCTGACACATAAACAGCGACCTCGAATTGAGAATGAGACTAAATTTGTCAAAGCTCACCCTTGTGAGCTTTCCTTACACAAAGCTGCACCACTTCATCAAACAGGGGCACCCACCGGAGACCACATGTCCTAGTGCCTGACAATATGGGAAACATTTCTCACTCAAATCACCATGGTTCTTTTTGACAAAGTTTTTGTCAATGTCTATAGCTTGAAGTGTTTTCAGGACCTAACAGTTTTAGAGTTTCAGGTTTTGCATCAAGTAATTTATCCAATTGTAGTTGATTTTTTTTTTCTTCCAGGATCAAAGGTAAGTCCATAGTTCCTTTTCCTTTATATAGGCATCAAGTTTTACCAGTAAAGTTTGTTTAAAGAGCTTCTATTATCGAAATTAGGCATCTCTACATACCAGGGTTTATATTTTGGTTTTCAATTGTATTCCATCACCCTCTCTATTCTTATGTATGTGGTTTTTATTACTATGTTTCTGTAGTATAAGTTGAAATCAGGTATGGCGATATGTGCAGCATGTTTTCCATCTTGTCATCTTGCTTTGTTTATTTGGGGTCTTTAGTGCTCCCAGATAACGTGAAAGAACATTTCCTTTAGTCTGTGAACAACACTGAGATTTGAGAATGAGCCAGATAAACCCTTTCCTCACCAACTTTCTTTTGTTTATGTCTTCTCATCACAGTAATACTAACTTAACTAAGACAGGGTTCATTCATGCATCCATGTGAATCTTAATATTTTTCAAATATTCTGCAAAGAATATCATTGCAAATTTTATGGAAATTGTATATTTTAAAATTTATTTTCTATTTCTACTTTGATTATCTTTTACAGTTTTTTTCTAACTTTATTTATTCAGAGAGTTAACATTTCAATTGTATAGATCTTTCACATCCTTAAAAATGGTCATGATATTTTATTTTTATATTATTACATTCAATTATATTATAGTATTCATTATATTATATACTATTCAATATTCTATGATGTTTTATTTTCTTTTAGCCTACTGAGAATGGGACTATGCCCATTTTCTATTACTTATAGTATTTGTTTTTGATTAAGGCTATTCATTTTTCACAATGTTTTTATATTTGGCCATGTTATATACATATGTATTCTGATATTTTGAATTTTATGAATATGTATATAAATATGAGATATACTATATATGCATGTATGCATGTTTATATATATATCATATAATCTAAAAATCAGAATACTTTGAATTCTTCTTGAATATTTACACTTTTGACTTACTTCTTTTACTTATTGCTATAGCCAGTGTTTCAAGAACTATTTTTGAAAGGAGTGGGGATAGTGGACAAACATTCCCTGTTCCAATTTTAATGAAATTTCGAAGATTCTCTCCTTTTAGGATGATGAGGTTAAAAAGTAATTCATCTACCATGTTGTTCCTAATTTGTCTTTTCTAGCTCCAAATCTTCATATCTGACAGCATGACCCAAATACAACCAATGTTTTCTTTGCTTCCTAAAATTATTATAGGGTGGAACCTCATAGTTACCTTCCTACCTAGGAATCATTTCATTTATCATAAGTTTTAGTATATTTTAATTGCATTTTTATTTATTTTTTTATTGAGAAAAGTGAAAAAAAATTCCTGCCTCCTCCCAGCCTCCCATTTCCCTCCCCCTCCTCTCACCCTTCTCCCCCTTCCCCCCATTCCTCTCTCCTTCACTCTCCCGTCCAAAGAGCAATCAGGGTTCCCTGCCCTATGGAAAGTCCAAGGTCCTCCCCCCTCTGATGTGGGAGTGTCATATATCAATCTGTCATATCAATCTGTTGATTTCATTGGTTAAAATAAAGAAACTGCTTGGCTGGTCCTATAGGTTAGAACATAGGTGGGTGGAGTAAACAGAACTGGGCGGAAGAGGAAGTGAGGTCAGAAATCATGCAGCTCCGCTCAGAGATGCCCAGGCTCCTCTCTTGCAGGCGGACAGGATAGCCCAGCTCTCTGAGGCACACAGGCGGGATGGACGTAGGCTAGAATCTTCCCGGTAAGCGCACCTTGGGGTGCTTACAAACCTGATTTGAAATGGGCTAGTCCAGGTGCGAGAGTTAGCCAAGAAGAGACTAGAAGTAATGGGCCAAGCAGTGTTTAAATGAATACAGTTTGTGTGTTGTTATTTCGGGCATAAGCTAGCCAGGCGGCCCGGGGTGTTGGGGACGCAAACCCCGGCACCCCAATTTCAACACCCCTCCGTCCATGTCTAGGAAGGTGAACATCCAAACTGGCTAGGCTCCCACAAAGCCAGAACATGAAGTAGGATCAAAACCCCGTGCCATTGTCCTTGGCTTCTCATCAGCCCTCATTGTTCGCCATGTTCAGAGAGTCCGGTTTTATCCCATGCTTTTTTAGTTACAGTCCTTCTGGCCTTGATGAGCTCCAAATAAATCAGCCCCACTGTCTCAGTGGGTGGGTGCACCCCTCGTGGTCCTGGCATCCTTGCTCATGTTCTCCCTCCTTCCACTCCTCATTGGGACCTTGGGAGCTCAGTCCAGTGCTCCAGTGTGGGTCTCTGTCTCTATCTCCATCCATCATCATATGAAGGATCTATGGTGATATGCAAGATAATCGTCAGTATTGGTATAGGATAGGGTCATTTCAGGTTCCCTATCCTCAGCTGCCCAAGAAACTATCTGGGGACATCGCCTTGGGCTCCTGGGAGCCACTCTAGTTTCAAGTCTCTTGCCAACCCTTAGGTGGCTCCCTTAACTAAGAATTGTGCTTCCGTGCTCCCCTATCCAACTTTCCTTCACCCCAGTCATCCTATTTCCCCAAGATCCCCCAGTCCTCCCCTTCTCATTTTTCTCTCCCCATCCCCCCTTATCCCCAACTCACCCCACCCACACGATCCCAATTTTTTCCCCGGCAATTTTGTCTAATTCCCATAGCCAAGAGGATAATTATCTGTTTTTCCTTGGGTTCACCTTCTTATTTAGCTTCTTTGGGTTCACCAGTTATAGACTCTGTGACCATTATTTATGGCTAGAAACCAATTATGAGTGAGTACATCCCATGTTCATCTTTTTGGGTCTGGGTTACCTCACTCAGGATAGGTTTTTTTTTTTGATAGTGTTTTCTATTTCCATCCATTCGCATGCAAAATTCGAGAAGTCATTTTTTTTTTTTTTTTTTACCGCAGCGTAGAACTCTAATGTGTATATATTCCACACTTTCTTCATCCATTCTTCCATTGAAGGGCATCTAGGTTGTTTCCAGGTTCTGGCTATTACAAATAATACTGCTATGAACATAGTTGAACAAATGCTTTTGTCATATGATAGGGCATCTCTTGGGTATATTCCCAAGAGTGGTATTGCTGGGTCCATGGGTAGGTTGATCCCGAATTTCCTGAGAAACCGACAACACTGATTTCCAAAGTGGTTGCACAAGATAGCATTCCCACCAGCAATGGATGAGGGTACCTCTTACCTCCACAGCCTCTCCAGCAAAGGCTATCATTGGTGTTATTGATTTTAGCCATTCTGACAGGTGTAAGATGATATCTCAAAGTTGTTTTGATTTGCATTTCCCTGATCGCTAAGGAGGTTGAGCATGACCTTAAGTGTCTTTTGGCCATTTGAACTTCTTCTGTTGAGAATTCTCTCTTCAGTTCAGTGCCCCATTTTTTAATTGGGTTAATTAGCATTTTAAAGTCTAGTTTCTTGAGTTCTTTATATATTTTGGAGATCAGACCTTTGTCTGTTGCGGGGTTGGTGAAGATCTTCTCCCAGTCAGTAGGTTGCCTTTTTTCTTAGTAACAGTGTCCTTTGCTTTACAGAAGCTACTCATTTTTAGTAGGTCCCATTTATTCAATGTTGCCCTTAATGTCTGTGCTGCTGGGGTTATACATAGGAAGCGATCTCCTGTGCCCATCTGTTGTAGGGTACTTTCCACTTTCTCTTCTATCAGGTTTAGTGTATTTTTACAAAGAATAATTTTTTAATATGTGACAAATTATATTGTAAACATTAGGCTGAACTGTTAAGTCTAGTTATATTCTCCATTCTGCAATGCTAGTCAACAAAACACTCTTTGCTGAGTTTCAGAAATGATGAAATATTGTTTTTTACTTTTTTAAAATTGAAAATAGATTCTTCTATCATACAATACTCTAGACCACAGTTCCTTTCCCCTATTCCTCCTAGTTTCCTCTCACTTCACCTCTCCCCCAAGGCCACACATGCTCCATGTTAGAAACTGGTGCCAGGCATTATGCAGAATAAGAGTCTAAATTAGAAGTCTCCATTGGGTCCCTCCACTCAGAGCTCAGGGAACCATGCAGATCAGGAGGACAGTTGTAGGAGTCAGAGGAGATGGAGAATACCAGGAGACTATGGCCCACTGAATCAACTAAACAAGGCTCATAAGGCTCACAGAGAATGAAGCAGCAGCTCAGAGTCTTCCTGGATCTGCACCAGGTCATCTGTGTATGTATTAGAGGTGTATCTTGCTGTTTTTATGGGAATCATAACATTGGGAATGGGCGTGTCTGTTTCTTTTGTCTGCTTTTGGAATTTCTTCCTACTCAGTCGCCTTGTAAAGCCTCTGTATGAAGGCTTTTACTGTGTCTTATTGTATCTTGTTTTGTCATGTTTAATTGTTTTCTCTTGGAGGCCTGCTCTTATTTATATACTTGTTAAAAACAGAAAGCTTTTACCATCCCTGCTTTCTTTGATAATCATTGAGCATTAAATAGTTTTGTGGTCAAGTACCAGGCATCTGTATATGCAATATATTTTTTTGTGTTGATTCTAGTTTTATTTTTTGTGGTCAGAAAGTATAAGAATTATTTTAACTTTCTTGTGTTTATTAAGGTATGTGTATGTATGTAGATATTATTTTATCTAATTTAGATAAAGATTCATAAACTCTTGAAAAGATGTGACTTCTGCAGTGCCTGGAAGAAGGATTCAGTTACATATGGTATGTTCATTTGATCAATAATGTCAAATACCTCATATTTATTTTTTATTTAGTATTATTTATTTATATACTTTTGGTGGCCAAAGGGGGATATTGATGTAATACAGTATTGTTACCTTTTAAAAAAAGAAAACAAACTATCTTTTTTTTCATTATACATACCAATTCAAGTTCCTACTCTCTCCCCCTCCCATCCCCTACACATACCTCCCCATCTCACCCCCATTCACCCTCAAAGAGGGTAAGGCACATTGCTTTGTGGAAGGTCTAAGGCCCTCTCTACTATATCTAGGCTGAGCAAGGTATCTATCCAAACAGAATAGGTTCCCAAAAAGCTGGTACAAGCGGTAGGGATAAATCCTGGTACCACTGCCAGTGGTACTTCAGTTTGTCCAGCCATGCAACTGTCAACCACTTTCCGAGGAACTAGTTTGGTCCTATGCTTGTTCTTTCCAAGTCTGGCTGGAGTTAGTGAGCTCCCATTAGCTCAGGTAAACTGTTTCAGTGGGTGTACACATCCTAGTCTTGACCTCTTTGCTCATATTCTCATTTCTCCCACTTTTCAACAGGACTTTGGGAGATCAGTCCAACGCTCTAATGTGCATCTCTGCCTCTGTTTCCATCAGTTGCTGGATGAAGGTTCTATGGTGATATTTAAGATAATCAGCAGTCTGGCTACAGGGCAAGGTCAGTTAAGGCACCCACTCCTCTATTGCTTAGGGTCTTAGCTGGGGTCATCCTTGTGGATTCCTGAGAATTTCTCAAGAGCCCAGTTTCTTGCTAACCCCATCATGGATCCCTCAATCAACATATCTCTTTCCTTGCTCTCATCTCTGTTCTTCCTCTGTTCTTGAATATCTCACTCCCGCAAATTCTCCTCACCCCTCCCCTTCTTCCCTCCTCTTTCCCTTCTACTCTCCCCCCCCAATATGTTCTCATTTTTTTCAGGTGATCTTGTATATTTTGACTTTCCAGGTGAATCTATATGTTTTTCTTAGGGTTCACCTTATTACTTAACTTCTCTAGGATCATGAACTATAAGATAAATATCCCTTGTTTATAGCTAGTATCCACTTATGAGTGAATACATACCATATTGACCTTATCGAGTCTGGGTTACTTCACTCAAATGGTGTTTTCTAGTTCCATCCATTTGCATGCAAAATTAAAGATGCCATTTCTTTTCTCTCTCTCTCTCTCTCTCTCTCTCTCTCTCTTTTTTAACCGCTGAGTAGTATCCTAATGTGTAAATGTGCCACATTTTCTTTATCCATCCTTTGGTCTATGGTTACCTAGGTTTTCTCCAGATTCTGGCTATAATGCTGCTATGAACATAGTTGAATATCTATGTCTTTGTAGTATGATTGAGCATAATTTGGGTATATGCCCAAGAGAGGTATTGCTAAATATTGAGGTAGGTTGATTCTCAATTTTCTGAGAAGCTACCATACTGATTTCCAAAGTGGTTGTACATGTTTGCACTCCCACCAGCAACGGATGAGTATTTGCCTTACTCCACATCCTCTCCAGCATAAGCTATCATTGGTGGTTTTCAATCTTAGCCATTCTGACAGGTGTAAGATGGTTTCTCAGAGTTGTTTTGATTTGCGTTCCCCTGATGGCTAAGAATGTAGAACAATTCTTTAAGTGTCTTTCAGCATTTGAGATTCTTCTGTTGAAAATTCTGTTTAGTTCTGTACCCCATTTTTAAATTGTATTATTTGATATTTTGATGTCTAATTTCTTAAGTTCTTTATATATTTGAGAGATCAGTCCTCTGCCTGATGTGGGACTGCTGAATATCTTTTCTGATTTGTAGACTTCCTTTTTCTCTTATTGACTGTATTTTCGCTTTACAGACGCTTCTCAGTTTCAGGAGGATCAATTTATTTATTGTTGCTCTCACTGTCTGTGCTACTGGTGTTGAAGTGGTATTCTATGTCCACGCATTAAAGGCTACTTCCCACTTTTGATCACTGTGTTTGGATTTATAGATCTTTAATCCACTTGAACTTTATTCAATAATGGAATAATGAACCTTATAATCCCTCTTCCCAGCACCCAAGCTGCATTCTGATCTGTTGATATTGCATAGTTGTCCCTCTTTGACAAAGCATGATCAAGACCTCTGACAGTGCCTGCTGCTAGACCCTCAGGTAGAATCCAGGTTAGCTCATCATTTTGCCTTGTAGGCCTCATTTTCCTACAAGGATTTCTAAAGGAGCCTTTACTGTAACATGGTCTGTAGACCAGGCTGGCCTTGTACTCACAGAGATCTGCCTGCCTCTGCCTTATGAGTGCTGAGATTAAAGGTGTACACTGCTACTGCCTTGTTCATACCTTTTATTACACGGTTATTTATCCAGGAATTTTCATTTACTCTTTCTTACTTCTCATTATGTTCAGATTTTCTCATCTTTTTGCCTATATAGAATTATTTTATGTTACATTATTACTCACTTTTCATTGCATATTTCTTATATAATTATGATTTAAAGTCTATACATTATCTAGCATATGTTTTACATTTGCATATATTTGTGCAAATATCAAAATTTGAATAAAGAAGCCATTCTTCATTCTTATTCTTATCAAAGCAAATATCACATGGCAAATGTGAATTATTCCTTCAATCTTCTACAAATTAATTCCAAACTTGCCCTTTAGTTAAATGAAATCCTATAAGGCATTCTGTTATTTTGCTTATTTACCTCATGTGTTCTCATCTCCTTTTGAAACATGAACAAGTCTTGCATCCTTAAGCACAGACAGTCATCATAGCCACAAAATTTCCTCTTATTGCTAGTTTTTCGTCATGGAATTTGCAAAAAGTTCATGTTTTACACAATAGTATAAATGTCACCTTTTCTAATGGATACTAACTCCTTTTGGGCATTTTACTTGATGATAAGTTCTTTTTGTATTTTCCCTAATTTATTTTATGATGTATTTCTTATCCTTTTCTTACCTTTAACAATTCTATAATTGTGGTTTTACTTAGGTACTTTGAAGTTGATTAATTACAAAACAGATCTGAAGAATGATTGTTCTTTTAAAAGATGTGGTTCTGTTCTTGCGATTCTTCAATGCAGCCAATCGGTCTCTATGAACACTGCTAAATTTGAGCATATTTCTCTTTTACATTTCTTTTGAATAAAATCCCCTTATAATAACAAGTACCATACATCATCATTTACACATTTTAAAAATATGTATATATTACTTTTAAATGTGTATTTGAGTGCAGACTCCTGCAGCATCCAGAAGAAAGAGAAGATTCCCTACAGCTGGAGGTACAAGTGGTTGTGAGCTGCTTGAAGATCATGCTGGTAACCGGACTCTGGTGCTCTGCAAAAGCAGTATGTACTCTTACCCACTGAAGCATCTCCCCAGCCTCCAAAACACTTCATATTTAAATAAATGAAAGTTAACACACAATTTTAAGAAACTATATATGTTTTCTTCCATGTGCTGGAAGGGATTTAACATTCCCTTTTGAATTGCATTTACTATATTTTATTAGTCTTTAAGAAGTAATTTACTCATCATAGGAAGAAATCTTGTTCTCTTGAGATTTGTTTTTTTTTCTTATTATTGTTCACTGACAGTGTTTATGATAAAATTTCCTACAAAATCTTCTTTTAAGAAATCTGTGTTTCTGTTTTTGGTAAAGGAAGCTTTTCTTTTTCTCAGATAATCCATACAGCTTATTTAGGGCTTTTTAATCCTATAAGATATAAAAGTTGTGGTAACGTATACCTTCAGTCCATGTACTGAGACTGAAGCATGTATATCTCAGTGAGTTTGCAGTCTCCCTGGTCTACGTAACAAGTTTCAATTCACCCTGAGCTGCACAGTAAAACTCTATCTCAAATCATATAAATATGTTACCCATATTGATTTCAGTTTTGCATAGGATATAACTTCCCCTTTGTTGTATTCTTATATCTGGTACTATTTAAGATCCACCTGTTATGCTTATTTTTTCTTACAAAATTAATTATGGGAGCATCTATGTCGGTAATTCCTTGAGAGCTTACCTACTAACTAGTTATTTCCCTTTTGGCATCAGGCTATTTTCAACATCACTGCCTATTTGTGGCCATTATAAGTCAACTCTTACTGAATATCCAGAGTTTATGGGTACTCTTTATAGGACCTAATGAGGCCCTCTGAATATGGGTGACAATTGTGTGGCTTGGGCAGTTTGTGGCGCTACTGGGGATGGGATCAGGATTATCCCTGGTGCATGAACTGGCTTTTCGTAGTTCATTCCCTTTGGAGGGATTCTTTGGTCAGCCTAGATATAGGGTGGGGGGGGAGGGGGCTTGGGTAATATGACAGACTTTATTGACTCCACATGGGAGGCCTTACCCTCTCTGAGGAGTGGATGGGGGTGGGGTGAGGAGAAGGTGGAGGGAGAAAGAGGAGTAGAGGGAGGCCTGCCTCTGCCTCCTGAGTGTTGTGATTAAAGGCGTGCGCCACCACCACCTGGCACGAATGAAATTTTTATTTGCTCTTTGGTCACATAGTATCATTACTGAGAATCACAAAGACTTTTTGCCATGTACATTTATGATCCCTGGCTAATTTGTTATTTTGAATCATAATAGTCAAGATATGCCTATCACAAACCTCTGTTTCTTTTTCTTTTTTTTCCTTCACTATTTTGGTAATCTGAATCTTTGTTTTTGATGTCTGTCCAGATTTTCTCTTACACTTAGATACCATTATCTTGATTAAATATCCATTTTTATTGACTTATTTTCTTGTTCAATTATATTATATAGTTGTATTTAAAATTACATTTCATATTATATTAGTTGTCTTTAAAATCATGCATTGGCAGGATGCCTTTAATATGAGCACTTGGTAGGCAGAGGCATGTAGATCTCTGTAAGTCTGAAGCTAGTCTGGTCTATAGAAGCTAGTTCCAAGACAGTTAGGACTGTTACACAGAGAAACCCTGTCTCAAAAAAAAAAAAAAAATCTAAGCAAAGAAAGAAACAAAAGAATCTTACATTGAACAGTTTATATGACTTTTTGTTACTTATGAACACTCAATGTGAACATTCAGTATATAAGTGTTTGATCTCTAAGGTGTATTTTGTGTATCATTGGGGGCATGCTCTCTGTATGCTCACATATCTTTCTTAGGAATCCTTTTTGATAGCTCCAAAGTATCTTCTTTTTATTCTCATGGGCATTTGCCTGCATGTATGTTTGTTTGCCACATGTGTACTTGTTGCTACTTAGGCTAGAAGAGGGTGCTAGACCTCATAGAACCAGAGTTCCAGGTGGTTGTTAACTGCTGGCTGGGTACTGGGAACTAAAACCTGGATTCTCTACAGAATCAGAAAGTGCTCTTAACAACTGAGTTGTTCTTCCAGCATCCAAAGTATTTTTTTTAGTTTGGTAATGCCTTTCACTTGTTTTATGTGGGCTCTTTTATTATATAATCTATCTAGTTTAGGGAAGGAAAGAGGTCTGGCAAAACATTTTCCTTATTATTATGTATAAAGTCAGACAGAGAGACCTAGCTTATAAAATTATTCAGATTTTTAATTATAAAAGAAACCTAAATTACATTTCAAATGTTAAACCTTCAACCCTCTACACATTTTCCATCTATCTAAAATTAATCCAATAAAATATAATTTCTTGCTTTTTCAGATTTTTATATTCACTGCATAAAATCAAAATATATGGAAATGAGAAATTAATTAAATATGTGTAATAACCACTTACTCTTTCAGAATCTTTTTATAGCTCAAAATTAGATGTTATAACTATTTACAGGAACTGGTTCATGGAAACATTTTATTACATTTCATTTAAATTTAGGTCTCAGAAACATTTGGCATTTTATTAAATGAAAACCTCAGCAGTAATCCAGATATAAAGAGTTCAGCAATGATAAATGAAAATATTCAAGATATTGTTGAAAAAAGTTCATATTTCAAATTAGTCAGGTCAGGTCAGTTCACAAATCTGTTTAAAGCTTAAGCCATTGCTGTAATTGTTGCTATAGGTGAAGGCAAAATGATCAATCTTGTTCATGGCTGGTATTATGTTTATAATGTGAAATTGCTCTATATACTGAAAGAAAATAATTACACTCTTTAGACTATCATCATGTATAATGTCAGTTCAAAATGACTTCAAGTTGTAAATATAAAAATCCATAACTCTGAAGCTACTAGGAGAGACAAACACAACTCATGAGCATGGAAATATTTATTAGAACCTTGCTCTCCTGAATGTTATTTTTTAAGTTTTTAATTAATACACATTTATTCATCATGTGTATATTCTGTTCAGTATGATCTTTTGATAGCCTTCTGCAATGTTAATGGATCAAGAGGAAAGCAGCTTCTTTATGGCTTTGTTTCTAGAGATTTTGAAGAATACAACAGAGTCATTGAAGTGCCACGCCACTTCCTATTCTTACCCGACTCCTCCCTACACTCTGCTCTAAGATGGAAAAGTCAAGCCTCCAATTCATCTCTCAAATAGAAAGATACACTTTCATTTGCAGAAACATGGAAGGGTCTAGAAGATATTAGTTGAAATCTGCTGGGCTAAAAATAACCAGTGATGTGTTATTGAAAGTTAAACACATTGAGTCTTTGTGTGATTTGTGTATCAGGGTAACTGTGTCCTTATATGAAGAGTTTGGCAGTGTTCCTTCTGTTTCTGATGTGTGGAACAAATTGAGGAATATAAGCATAAAGTCTTATTTGAAGTTCTGGTAGACTTCTGCATGGAAACCAGCAAGTCCTGGGTTGTTTTTTGGGGGGTGGGGTTGGGAAACTTTGAATGACTGTTTCTATTTCCTTAGGGGTTATTGCCCTATTTAATTTGCTTTAATTTTGGTATGTGGTACCTATCCTAAAAACTGTCCATTTATTTTAGATTTTCCAATTTTGAGGAGTACAGGTTTTTGAGTATGACCTCATGATTCTTTGGATTTCCTAAGTGACTGTTGTTATGTCCTCAAATTCATTTCTGATTTTTGTTAATTCAGATGTTTTTTCTATCTGCCTTTTGATTAATTTGGATAAGGGTTTGTCTACCTTGTTGACTTTCTCAAAAAACCAGCTCTTTTTTTTTTTAATTGATTCTTTAGGTTGATTTCCCTGTTTCTATTTTATTGATTTCAGCCCTCAATTTTATTATTTCCTGTCTTCTACTCCTCCTGGATGAGTCTTATTCTTTTTGTTCTAGAGTTTTCATGTGTGCTGTTAAGTCACTAGTGTGAGCTTTCTTCACTTTCTTTATGTAGGCACATAATGCTATGATTATTTTCTCGCAGCACTGCTTTCATAGTGTCCCATAGGTTTGAGTATGTTGCACATGCATTTTCATTGAATTTTAGTAAGTCTTTAATGTCTTTTTATTTCTTCCTTGACTAAGAGGTGATTCTGTTGAACAATGTTCAATTTCCATGAGTTTATAGGCTTTTTTTTTTTAATTATTGTTGTTGAATTCTATCTTTCAGCAATGGTGATCTCGCTGGACGATGGTGGCGCACGCCTTTAATCCCAGCACTCAGGAGGCAGAGGCAGGTGGACCTCTGTGATTTCTAGGCCAGCCTGGTCTACAAGAGCTAGTGCCCGGACAGGCTCCAAAGCTACAGAGAAACCCTGTCTCGAAAAACCAAAAAAAAAGAAAAAAAAATAGCAATGGTGATCTGATAAGATACAGGGGATTATTTCAATTGTTTTGTACCTGTTGAGGTTTGCTTTGTTACCTAGTATGTGGTTGCTTTTAGAAAAGGTTCCATGAGGTGCTAAGAAGAAGGTATATTCTTTAGTGTTTGGGTGAAATGTTCTACAGATGTCTGTTAAGTTTGTTTGAATCATGATGTCTGTTAATGCTTTTATTTCAATGTTAACTTTCTGTTTGCCCTACCCACCTATTGGTAAGAGTAGGGTGTTGAGGTCGTCTACTAAAAGTGTGTGTGATTTTTGATTTGCAATTAAAGCTTTAGTAATATTTCTTTTACATATGTAGGTGCTCTTGTATTTGAGAGATAAATGCTGAGGATTGAAACTTCATCTTGATGGATTTTTTTTTGATGAGTATAAAGTATCCTTCTCCATCTCTTTTTATTGATTTTAATTTGTAGTCTATTTTATTAGATATTAGGCTAGCTAGACACATTTATTTTTTAGGTCTGTTTGATTGATAAATCTTTTCCCAACCCTTTACTATTAGGTAATATCTGTCTTTGAGGTTGAGATGTCTTTCTTTTATGCAGCAGAAGGATGGATCCTGTTTTTGTACCCATTCTGCAAACCTGTGTCTTTTTATAGGTGAATTGAATTCATTGATATTAAGAGATATTAATGACCAGTGATTATTAATTCCTGTTCCTGCCCCCAGTGGTAGTGTTTTTGTGTTTCCCTTACTTGGGGTTTAATGGTGTGAGATTATCAGTTGCCTGTGTTTTTGTTGGTGTAGCTAATTAGGGTGGAAAAGTAAGAGAAGAGGAAAAGGAAGGAGAGGGGAGAGCATAAAGGAATGGCATGGTCGAGATGGAGCAAGGACTGAGTGGGGGATCAAGGAAAGAGAAATCTTGATAAAAGGAGTTATTATGGGGCTAGCAAGGAACCTGGCTGGCTCTAGGAAAATTCCCAGGAATCTCCAAGGATGATCCTAGCTAAGTCCTTAAGCAGCAGTGGAGATGGTGCCAGAACTGGCCTTCTTCTGTAATCACATTGATGACTACCTTAATTGTCATCATAGAACCTTCATCCAGTGAGATATGGAAGCAGATGCAGAGATTCACAGCAAACAGTGGGCTGAGCTCTTTTTTTCAGTGGAAGTGGGGTAGTGTTGACAGAGGTTTCAGTCCCACCAGCTTCTACAGCCATTTAGTCCCAAATAAACACACAGAGGTCTATATTAATTATAAACTGGTTTGCCTATTAGCTCAGGCTTCTTGTTATCTCTTGTAATTTATATTATACCATAATTCTTGTCTGTGTTAACCATGTGGTTTGGTACCTTTTATTAGCAAGGCATTCTTATCTTGCTTCCTCTGTGTCTGGATAACGACTGCAAACTGACCTTTTCTCTTCCCTGAATTTTCCTGTTCTCATTGCCCCACCTCTACTTTTTGCCTGGTCACCCCACATATACTGCCTGCCTGGTTACTGACCAATCAGCATTTCATTAAAGCAATACAACTGATAAAACTTACAGTGTGTATGATCATTGTTCCACAGCAGGGGAGGGGCTATAATATGAAGAAAGGGGTTAAGACCATGATGGGAATCCCTACTGAAACAGCTTACCTAAGCTAATGGAAACTCCCTGAGTCTGGGTTGAAAGCATAGGGCCAAACTAGGCCCTCTAAATGTCAGTGACACTGTGTGGCTAGAGCAGTCTATAGGACCACTGGCAGTGAGGTCAGAATTTATTCTTACTACTTGAATTGGCTTTTTGGAGCCCATATTCTTTGGAGGGATACATTGCTCACCCTAAATTTAGTGGGGAGGGGCTTGATCCTCCCTCAAAGAAATGTGCTAAACTTTGTTGACTCCACATGGGAAGCCTTACCCTCTCTGAGGAGTAGATAGAAGTGAGGGGGGAGGTGGGAGTGGCCACTGGGATTAGTATGTAAAATTTTAATTAAATAATAATAATAAAAGAAAGCTCAACAAGTGATGTTCTAGAAATAAAGATTAGAACAATAGTTATTACACCCAGAGTGCAGAGGAGGGAAAGAAAGGAAAGTATCACAAGAGGAGAGGGCAGAGGAAAGGAGGAGAGAAGACTGTATAAAATGAGCTTAAGAAAAGTTTGATTGGTAGACATTAACGTACAAAGCATATCTATCCTGAAATCCATAAATTTACGCATGACATTTTGATTTATGTTTTGCAATAATGATGTGGCTTTTATATACAGCTTAGAGAAAATCAAAAGATTAACATATTTGCAAAATTCACAAATGAGTATTATACATATCTTCCCTTAGAGTCATAATTATTTACTTTTCTATTTCCATCTTTGATCATGGAGTGAGGAACAATTGTATGTATGAAGTTGTGCACACACGTTTCATGGTGTGCACATATATATAGGGGTTATATAATAATCTTTGGTGTCAGCTGTTGTCTTCTAACATTTTGAAACAGAGTTTCTTGTTTCCCACTGTCAATGCCTATCTACCTAGTCCGTAACATCCAGTGATTCTTTTCGCTCCACATTCCTTCTTATTCCAGGGGTTCTGGGATAGCAGATAAGTTAGTTCTTCAAGTTTATATGGGGTTTGGAGATCTGAATTCAAATCATCTCACTTGTACTTTGTGTATACTACCCAATTCTACTCTTTTTCACTGGCTGCAAATTTCCCTCCCACCTTTGGATTTAATAGCTTTCCAAGTACTTAATTTAGCTTTGTTAAAAGATATACTCTATTATTCATTCATGAAGAATATATGTGTACACAAATTGTGATTTCTGAAGGTGTCTAAAAGAATTAATTGCAATGATATTGTAAGTATTAATTCAGACAACATTAAAGATTCTACACAAGCAACTTAAAGTGTTGAAGCAAGCAGGACTGCTTATTTTTCTATTTGAATATTTGAGAAACAGACGGAAATGAAAGCTGAAACTGTTTTAAATCCATGTGAAATAAAGACAATTTCAAATTTCTATGAAACTAGAACACATTCAGCCTAAAAAAATAGACTTCTAAATATAGAAATTGAAAGTTTCTGATTTGGAATTTTAAAATGTATCTTTACTTCTATTCTTAGATATTTCACGAAGAAAAAGTATTTAGAGGGATATTTAGTATTATGGAGAACAGTTCTTAAAGAAGTACACTTTGAAAACTCAGGCCAACTATGGAAGGGAAGTAACTTGGCTTCACGTTACAATGTATGCTTAATTTCATTACTTCTATAATGCATTTCTAGTATGTTATGCATAAGGGTTACAGTTAGAAAAAAAAACTTACAAACCTGAACATCTCATGTTTTTCCTCTCTAGTCTTACCTTTCACAAAGGCCTGTGCAGTTTCAGAGATGTGTTTGTGATTTTTCATGACAAAATCTATCAGAATAGAACACTCACTACACTCCTTTTGTACTTTACTCCCTGTCACTAAGGGTGTGCTGCTGAATAGTGTGTTGCTATCCAGTTCATTCACTAGCCCAATGATATGATCCAAAAAATTGTCTAAGGTTGATATTAACAGCATGTCTTAAAAGTATAAGCCCAGAATGTGGACTTAAGTATAAGAAATATTTTTTGAGACAAAGTCTCACTGCATAACCCTGGATGGCTGAACTCTCCATGTACATTAGGCTAGTCTTGAACTCATAAATACCTACCTGCTTATGCTTCCAGAATGCTGTTTTTGTTGTTTGCTTAAAAATCACTTATTTGTAATCATGTATTTGAAATCATTTTTAGATAGTTTTGTTTAGTGCAAGGAAAACAAAGAAGAGAAATTGCATCTATTAAGTGGGTTTCTTCAATCTTCATTTTTAAAAGTGGTCTATGACACTTCATGACCTGTCTTGCTCAAAAATTTGGAAATCAGTGTGGCAGTTTCTCAGGAAATTCGGGATCAACCTACCCCTGGACCCAGCAATGCCACTCTTGGGAATATACCCAAGAGATGCCCAATCATATGACAAGGGCATTTGTTCAACTATGTTCATAGCAGCATTATTTGTAATAGCCAGTGATGTGGGAATGATTTCTTATTAATAAAGAAACTGCCTAGGCCCATTCGATAGGCCCACCCTTAGGTGGGTGGAGTAAACAGAACAGGATTCTGGGAGAAAGAAGCTGAGTAAGTGAGTCGCCATGATGTTCCCATGCCAGGCAGACGCAGGTTAAGATCATTCCTGGTAAGCCAGCTCGTGGGCTACACAGAATATTAGAAATGGGTTTGATTAATATGTAAGAGCTAGCCAATAAGAGGCTGGAACTGATGGGCCAGGCAGTGTTTAAAAGAATACAGTTTCCCTGTAATTATTTCAGGGCATAAGCTAGCCATGTGGCCGGCCGGGTGCAGGGGATACAGCCCTGCCGCTCCTCTTACTACAAGCCAGAACCTGGAAACAACCTAGATGTCCTTCAATGGAAGAATGGATGAAGAAAGTGTGGAATATATACACATTATAGTACTACTATTCAGCAGTAAAAAAAAAAAATGACTTCTCGAATTTTGCATGCAAATGGATGGAAATAGAAAACACTATCCTGAGTGAGGTAACCCAGACCCCAAAAATGAACGTGGAATGTACTCACTCATAATTGGTTTCTAGCCATAAATAAAGGTCATTGAGTCTATAATTTGATATCCTAAAGAAGCTAAATAAGAAGGTAAACCCAAAGAAAAACATATAGCTATCCTCCTGGTTATGGGAAGTAGACAAGATTGCCGGGAAAAAATTGGGATATTGGGGGTAGGGTGGGAGGGGGGTAAGGGGATAGGGGGAGGGAAAAGTGAGAAGGGGAGGATGGGGGGAACTTGGGGAAACGGGATGATTGGGATAAAGGAAGGTTGGTTAGGGGAGAAGGGAAGCACATATCTTAATTAAGGGAGCCATCTTAGGGTTGGCAAGAGACTTGGACATAGAGGGGCTCCCAGGTGCCCAGGGCAATGTCCCCAGTTAGTTCCTGGGGCAGCTGAGGATAGGGAACATGAAATGACACTATCCTATAGCCATACTAATGAATATCTTGCATATCACCATAGAACCTTCATCTGGTGATGGATGGAGATAGAGACAGAGACCCACACTGTGGCACCGGACTGAGCTCCCAATGTCCCAATGAGGAGCAGAACGAGGGAGAACATGAGCAAAGAAGTCAGGACCACAAGGGGTGCACCCACCCACGGAGACAGTGGGGCTGATCTATTGGGAGCTCACCAAGGCCAGCTGGACTGTTACTGAAAAAGCATGGGATAAAACTGGACTCTCTGAATATGGCGGAAAATGAGGGCTGCTGAGAAGCCAAGGACAATGGCACTGGGTTTTGATCCTACTTCATGTTCTGGCTTTGTGGGAACCTAGCCAGTTTGGATGTTCACCTTTCTAGACCAGGACGGAGCGGGGAGGACTTTGGACTTCCACAGGGCAAGGAACCCTTACTGCTCTTCAGACTGGAGAGGAGTGGGGAGAGGAGTGGGAGGAGGGGAGGGAAATGGGAGGCTGGGAGGAGGCGGAATTTTTTTTTCAATAAAAAAATAAAAATAAAAAAATACAGTCATACATAGTTATTGTCTCTTATCTTTATATTATTTTTCTTGTACTGTAGTATAACATAATTATTAATCATAAGTAGAACTACATGCTATTAAAATAAAAGCTCTGCTAATAAAATGCAAAAATAGACAGTTTTAGATTCGGCTTTCTTATATAAATCAGTGAAAGATAAAATACTTCAAAATATAAGCATGTTTTGGGAGTTTAAGCAGCAACAAATTGACTAGTTAATGTATTCCTTTTCGTAGAATAATAATTTAGAGTACACATGTTTGGCTATTATGGAAATACATATGAATCATCATAGCTGCCCAGCAACTAAATCTGAGATAAAAAGTCTTTGTTCAGATATTTAGGAGGGGAGGGTATAATTATATTATAATCTTAAAAAAGTAAATGCCATAATTCAGAAAAAGAATGTGATGTTTTCAAAGGAAAGGAAGGGGAAGAAATGACAGAAATCAATGTATCATTAATTTATGATTAAATATGATGTTTTTTTTAAATGTAAGATAGGTGGACTACTAAGCAAGCAGAGAAATTACCAAGCAGAATGGAAGGTACTGTTTAATCTAAACCAATAGTAAGATAGAAAGAGATGTTGGTTACTGCTTTTTACTGGAGATATTAATGAAGCCAGACATTCTTGTCCACTGTTCAAGAACTTGAGAATCAAGCAGTCATGATAACAATAGTGATTTTTTTTCTCAACTAATAAATTTTGAAATATGTCTATGAAACATCAAGAGAGACTCTTTGCAAAATTCATTCAGGAAGTAATGTGCATTGTTAAGAAAAAACATTACTTAAAAGATTTGGTGATTTTGTGCTCCGGCAACTTCTCCAGCCAGTAGGCTTTAAGATACCAGCCTACTGAGCATGACCTCTTATACTATAAATGCTAAGATAAAGCTCATGCTCTCTCTCTCTCCAGAGCTGGATTTCTTCATGTTTCCTGTTCATTCCGAGGACTATCATCTGTGAGCCTACCCCTGAATAAATAACACTTTATTATACCCAATTCTGAGCTAGGGTGGTATTACTTTCTAATGTCCATCTTTATCTGGTGCCCACATTAATCCCAACTCCACACCTAAAGGAAAAAATTAATGTCATTGAAAAGGATAACATTAATTTGGCAGGCAAAATTTAATCCTTGTCAAAGGGTCCTGAGAAATTATCTGAAAGAACTCATACTATTGAATTTGACTAAATCTGTTGAAAAGGTATGATAGGAGAGCAGAAACAGTATCTTTCCAGGAAGGCAATATGCACATCATCCAAACAATATCAAAGGATAAGATGTTATCTTTACTGAACTAATTTCATAACTTAGAATCATATGTGTACAATAAGAACCAGAAGCTATATAATCAATGAGGGCACAAAAACTCTATGCAGAATAGGAGATTCAGACTTTAAAATGGACAGTGTTAAAAATATTTGAAATAATTGAGGGAATTATCAAAGATGATGAGCAGGGAGAGAAGGTAAAAAGACAGGATTTAACATCATCAATACATGTCAGAATCAAAGATGACTTACTCAGTGTTTTAACCTACTAACCTGTAATCACCTCTGAAAAGCAACAAGACATAAATGACCAAAAAAAAATCCAAAGACTGTAAATAGATACCTATAGGTATAAGAGATCAAAAAGAAATTAAGCAAGCAGTAATATAATATGGCTTGTATTTACCTTTGTTAGGGAGATGGTAAAGACATGGGCTCCCAGCAAAAGGCCTCCCCTAATGATTGGCTTCATTTAGTTTCAGTGGTCCTGGAACATGGGTCACCACTACTGTAAAAGTGGTATTGTGTAAAAGACAAAAATTTGAGGACAACAGGGAAAAGCAAAAGAATTCCCAAGATTAATTTCTTGGCAAGGGCCCTTACGCTGACCCACAAGATAAAGCTTTTTACAATGAACACATCTTTTCCCTATGCCACAAAGCAGCCTTAAATGCTTGGGACAGAACTCAAGAACCATGAAAATGAACTGAATCATATATTAGGGTTAAGCATGGCCAAAGAGAACACTTTAATGATATTTTACAAAGATTAACTAAGGCTGTACATATAAGAGTAACAAACACAGATGCTAGATGAGTACTTATTGAATCTCTGGCTTTTGAAATTGCCGGCTTAGAATGCAAAAAGGTAAAGATACTTGTGCTTTTAAAGGTTAGATCAGAACAAATGGATGAATGGATCCTGCATACAATGAATGTTAAGACATTTGAAGGGATTGTAGACAAGGAATTCCTAGAAACAATGTCTCTTCTGGGAATGGCAAAAATAGACTGTCTCAATCTTCTGTATTATGTAGGAGATGTGGCAAAGTGTGATATTGGACCAATAAATGTAGATCAACAAAAGACAGGCAAGGCAACCCAATACATTCAGGAAACACTTTGAGGGGGGGCCTCTTGCAGACTCTCAATTCAAATGTGTTCCAATCATTCCCAGTCACTATAGAGGACATATCTCACCATGAAAATTAAAAAAAATCCACTGCCTGCTGTAATAATCCATACTGTTTTTGATGACGGAATAAACAGGAAAGATGTATCAAAAATTCCAACAGAAAATAGGAAGAATATATTTTGGCAGATTTCTATAAATGTTTAAAGACCAAAGCTAAGATAGCATATAACATTGTAATTGAGGGTTTACTAAACATGGGTGTAGACGTGACTATCATTATTCCAGAATCTTGGTATCCAAATTGACCTCTTCAAGCAGTAGATATTCAAGTCTTAGAAACTGGAAACCTGTGTCAAGTGAAACAAAGGATGAGATGGGTTGAGTGCATAGAACCAAAAAGACAGGAAAAAGACTAAGGCCATTTATGGGTAATATTGCAGTGAATTTTTAGGGTTATGACCTGTTGCTACAATGAAATATCCAGATTAACATTACTAGAGTCTCCAAATTTCATGTTTCTGGGAACGATATTATAGGGTCCTATGAACCATTCAGGCTGTACAAAAATACAAAGCAATGAGGAAACCTACAGAAATACTAACAGCACTACCTTTAAAATGGTTAACTAAGAAACCAATATGTGTTAAACAGTGGCTGTTAACAGAACAGAAACTCCAGGCTTTGGAACAGCTGGTACAGAAGCAGCTAGATGCTCACCATATTTAAGAATCAATCAGTGCTTGGAATTCTCCTGTATTTGTTGTTAAAAAGAAATCTGAAAAATGGAGAATGGTGACAGATACAAGAGCTATCAACAAGGTAATTCAACCTATGGGCCCACTATAATCTGAAATTCCTTTGCCTTCTCTATTACATAAAGGATGGCCTTTTAAAGTTATTGATTTAAAAGACTGTTTCTTCACTATACATTTACAAGAAAAGATGTAGCTGAGAATGACATTGAACTGATCTGCCTGCCTCTGCCTCCCAAGTACTGGGATTACAAGTGTGTACCACTGACTCCTGAATTTTAGTAAAAGCCTTGCTGTTACAACAAATTGAAATACTGACTTAATTTTAAATATCATTCACATATGAATGTACAGTTAGGTTTTTTAATTCTAGGAATAAATAAAAAATAATTTTATACATTAGCAATGGCTAAAATCTAGGATTACTGATCAAGTGGAATCCAAACAGTAAAATGAAGGAAGAGTAGAAACACACTGAGAAAAACATAAAACAGATGGAGAAAAAATGTTTTGGAGATTTCAAGTGTTCATTTGAAAAAAGGAAGATGGCTGAGCAGTAAAGAACACATATTGCAGTTAAGAATCTGTTTTATTCTGACAATGGTAAATAATTTAATTTATTAAACTTTAATTTTCATATCTATTTAAGTTAAATAGTTCCAAAATTTATTTTAAAATTAGCATCTTATTTAAGTAACTCAGAGATTACATTGTACAAAATTCAAAATAGAGACTCTTTAAGGTAACAAGATATATTTCTATAATCATTGACATAATTTATATATAGATAAAGTTACATTTTACATAATCATAAAGTACAATCATAAATTATTTCCTCTGTGAACATTAAGAATTGGATGAATTTTCTAGGGTATTTTGCAATATCAAAGAGAAATGGTCAATTAATTAACATGTTAGTTTTAGTCCAGCATGTCCCCAGTTTAATCCTTGGGCAGCAATAGAGAGGGTGCCTGAACTGGCCCTCTCACATAGCCACACTGATGAATATCTTGCATATCACCATAGAACCTTCATCTGGTGATGGATGGAGATAGAGACAGAGACCCACGATGGAGCACTGGACTGAGCTCCCAAGGTCCATATGAAGAGATGAAGGAGGGAGAACATGAGCAAGGAAGTCAGGACCGTGAGGGGTGCGTCCACCCACTGAGACAATGGGACTGATCTAATGGGAGATCACCAAGGCCAGTTGGACTGGAACTGAAGAAGCATGTGATCAAACCGGACTCTCTTAATGTGGCTGAAGGTGGAGACTGGTGGAGAAGCCAAGGACAATGGCGCTCCGTTTTGATTCTACTGCATGGACGGGTTTTGTGGAAGCCTAGTCTGTTTGGATGCACACCTTCCTGGACCTGGGGGGAGCAGGGAGGACCTTGGACTTCCCATAGGATAGGGAACCCTGACTTCTCCTTGGACTGGAGAGGGAGGGGGAGTGAGGAGAGGGGAGGGAACTGGGAGGAGGGGAGCAGGTGGAAACTTTCAATAAAAAAATAAAATAAAATAAATTTAAGATCTTCTTTTTTTGTTTTGTTTACCCTAAATGTTTTTTTTATTTTATCAATAATTGTGTTCTAAAACCAGGCTTCCATAATGAAAATGTAGGCATGTCTATGTGACAAGCTGGGAGTTTGAAGGTTGATTTTTGACCTAAGCATAAGGAAGAACACAAAACTCTGAGAAAATAACTTCTAAAAAGTACTGTGTTCTGTTTTTTTGATGTACATATTTCTTAGAGAAACAATAGTAGCCCTATAGGGAACCAATTCAGGTAATAGCTGTGTATTTTGAAAATGACTTCATAAGAATACATTGAAGCTTTGAGTTATCTCATTGAGGAAAAAGAAAAATAGAATGACAAAGTCTTAACTCTCTACATTCCTTCTGGTAAAAAACCCCCTCCCAAACAAAGGACACTACTTACAGAAGACAAGACAGGCTGCCAGCCTGTGACCCATACAGACTCTTGGTTTCCCTTGGGAAGACACCTTCTGCCCAACCACAGGCCATGCCTGTGAGAACAACCACTAATTCAGGTGGATATTCCCTACTCCATCAGAGGACACACTGTTTACCAAAATCCCTGACCCTGTATGGAGAGAAACTCTTTGCTGGACAAGAAACCATACTAGCTTCCAGGAGTTTAGTACCCAACCAGGTACTAGTTGGTACAGTGCTATTAGGTACAGACCTCCGGCTCAATCACAGCCCACTCAGGCTAGAAGACCAAAGAGGAAACATAAATCAAGGAAAAACACAACAATTCAACAAGACAAACCCATAAATCAGCACATGGACCAAAAATCATCTCAAATCCAGAATCCTAGATGCCAGGATAGAATATAATCAAAAACAATCAGGGCAATATGTCACCACCAGAGCCCAGCTATCCTACTAGAGCAAACCCTAATTACATCATAGCTAAAGCATAAGAGAAAGACTTTAAAATCAACTTAATGAAGTGAATAAATTCTTAAAGAATTAAAAAAAGATAAATGAAAAATTAGATAAAAAGAGTAAATCCCTTAAAGCAAACAAAGAAACAAACAAACAAATAAGCAAGCAAACCTTTGAGGGAAATAAATAAAAGTGTTCAAGACCTGAAAATGGAAATAGAAGCTGTCTTGATTATGATTTTGTTTTGCTGTGTAAAATGCCATGGCCATGGCAACATTTATAAATGAATACATTTAGTTGAGGTAGTTTATTTAGAGTCCAGAGGTTAAGTCCACTACCATCATGACAGGAAGCAATGAAAATGGGCCCAGAGATGTGGTGCTGGAGCAAAGTGTACTACATCTTGCAGGCAATGGGAAGTTGTCTGACTGTCATACTAAGTGAAACTAGAGAAAAGAGTTCTCAAAGCCGGTCCCCACAATGACACACTTCCTCCAACAAGGTCACAGTTACTAATAGTGCGACTCTCTTAGGGAGCCATTTTCTTTCAAACCACCACAGAAGTCATAAAGAAAACACAAACTAAGGGAATTTTAAAATTAAATATCTAGGTGAGTGAACAGACACAAGCATCACCAATTGCAAGAGATGGTAGAAAGAATATCAGGCTTGTTAACAGCCCAACTGAAAGCTCTAGAAAAAAAAGAAGCAGACTTTCCCAAGAGGAGTAGAAGACTGGAAATAATCAAACTGAGGGATGAAATCAACAAAATAGAAACACAGAAAACAATCCAAAGAATCAATGAAACAAAAAGCTGGTTCCTGGAGAAAATCAACAAGATTGATAAACCCCTATCCAAACTAATCAAATGGCAGAGAGAGAATATGCCAATTAATAAGATCAGAAATGAAAAGGGGGACATAACCACAGCCACAGAGGAAATTCAGAGAATCATTAGATCTTACTACAAAAGCCTGTGTGCCACAAAAATAGAAAATGTAAAAGAAATGGACACTTTTTTAGATAAGTACCACATACCAAAGCTAAACCAAGACCAGGTGAAAGATCTAAATAGACCTGTTAGTCGCGAAGAATTAGAAACTGTTAACAAAAATCTGCCTTCCAAAAAAAAGCCCAGGACCAGATGGTTTCAATGCAGAATTCTATCCGAACTTCCAAGAAGACCTAATACCTATACTTCTTAATGTATTTCACAATATAGAAAAAAAAGAGTCGTTGCCAAATTTCTTTTATGAAGCTACAGTTACTCTGATACCAAAACCACACAAAGACTCAACCAAGAAAGAGAATTACAGGCTAATCTTGCTCATGAACATCGATGCAAAAATCCTCAACAAAATACTGGCAAACCGAATCCAAGAACACATTAGAAAAATTATCCATTATGATCAAGTAGGCTTCATCCCAGAGATGCAGGTTCAACATATGAAAATCTATCAATGTAATCCATCATATAAATTAACTGAAAGAAAAAAAACCATATGATCATTTCATTGGATGCTGAAAAAGCATTCGACAAAATTCAACATCCCTTTATGATAAAAGTCTTGGAGAGATTAGGAATACAAGGGGCATACATAAATATAATAAAAGCTATTTACAGCAAGCTGACAGCTAACATCAAATTAAATGTAGAGAAAATCAAAGCCATCCCACTAAAATCAGGAACATGACAAGGCTGCCCACTCTCTCCATACCTCGTCAATATAGTGCTCAAAGTTTTAGCAATATCAATAAGACAACATAAGGAGATCAAGGGGATTCGAATAGGCAAGGAAGAAGTTAAACTTTTGTTATTTGCAGATGATATGATAGTGTACATAAGTGACCCCAAATACTCCACCAAAGAACTCCTACAGTTGATAAACACCTTTAATAATGTGGCAGGATACAAGATCAACTCCAAAAAATCAGTTGCTTTCCTTTACACAAGGATATGGAAGCAGAGAGGGAAATCAGAGATGCATCACCTTTCACGATAACCACAAACAGCATAAAATATCTGGGGGTAACTCTAACCAAGGAAGTGAAAAATCTATTTGATAAGAACTTTAAGGCATTGAAGAAAGAAATTGAAGAGGATACCAGAAATTGGAATGATCTCCCTTGTTCTTGGATTGGGAGGATCAACATAGTAAAAATGACAGTTCTTCCAAAGGCAATTTATAGATTCAATGCAATCCCCATCAAGATCCCATCAAAATTCTTCACTGATCTTGAGAGGACAATAATAAACTTTATATGGAAAAACAAAAAACCCAGGACGGCCAAAACAGTCTTATGCAATAGAGGAACTTCTGGAGGCATTACCATCCCTGACTTCAAACTCTACTACAGAGCTCCAGTAATGAAAACAGTGTGGTATTGGCATAAAAACCGAAAAGTCGACCAATGGAATGGTATAGAAGACCCAGATTTTAACCCACAAACCTATGAACACCTCATTTTTGATAAAGGAGCTAAAAGCATACAATGGAAGAAAGAAAGCACCTTCAACAAATGGTGCTGGCACAATTGGATGTCAACCTGTAGAAGAATGAAAATAGACCCATATCTATCATAATGCACAAAACTCAAGTCAAAATGGATCAAAGACCTCAATATAAATCTAAACACACTGAACCTGATAGAAGAGAAAGTGGGAAGTACCCTACAACAGTTGGGCACAGGAGATCACTTCCTATGTATAACCCCAGCAGCACAGACATTAAGGGAAACATTGAACAAATGGGACCTCCTCAAACTGAGAAGCTTCTGTAAAGCAAAGGACACTGTCACTAAAACAAAAAGGCAACCTACTGACTGGGAGAAGATCTTCACCAACCCTGCAACAGACAAAGGTCTGATCTCCAAAATATATAAAGAACTCAAGAAACTAGACTTTAAAATGCTAAATAACCCAATTAAAAAATGGGGCACTGAACTGAACAGAGAATTCTCTACAGAAGAATTGCAAATGGCCAAAAGACACTTAAGGTCATGCTCAACCTCCTTAGTGATAAGGGAAATGCAAATCAAAACAACTTTGAGGTATCATCTTACACCTGTCAGAATGGCTAAAATCAAAAACACCAATGATAGCCTTTGCTAGAGAGGCTGTAGAGGAAGGGGTACCCTCATCCATTGCTGGTGGGAATGCAAACTTGTGCAACCACTTTGGAAATCAGTGTGGCGGTTTCTCAGGAAATTCGGGATCAACCTACCCCTGGACCCAGCAATACCACTCTTGGGAATATACCCAAGAGATACCCTATCATTTGACAAAAGCATTTGTTCAACTATGTTCATAGCAGCATTATTTGTTATAGCCAGAACCTGGAAACAACCTAGATGTCCTTCAATAGAAGAATGGATGAAGAAAGTGTGGAATATATACATATTAGAGTACTACTCAGTGGTAAAAACAATGACTTCTCGAATTTTGCACGCAAATGGATGGAATAAGAAAACACTATCCTGAGAGAGGTATCCCAGACCCAAAAAGAGGAACATGGGATGTACTCACTCATAATTGGTTTCTATCACAAATAATGGTCATTGAGTCTATATTCTCTGATCCTAAAGAAGCTAAATAAGAAGGTGAACCCAAAGAAAAACATATAGTTATTATCCTAGATATGGGAAGTAGACAAGATTTCCGGGCAAAAATTGGGAACTTAGGGGTGGGGTGGGACGGGGGTAAGGGGAGATGGGGAGAGAAAAGTAAGAAGGGGGAATGGGGGGAACTTGGGCAACAGGATGATTGGGAGAAAGGAAGGTTGGATAGAGGAGCAGGGAATCACATTACTTAATTAAGGGAGTCATCTCAGGGTTGGCAAGAGACTTGAACCTAGGGGGGCTCCCATGTACTCAGGGCGATGTCCCCAGTTAGCTCCTTGGGCAGATGAGAATTGGGAATCCGAAATGACCCTATCCTATAGCCATACTGATGAATATCTTGCATATCACCATAGAACCTTCATCTGGAGATGGATGGAGATAGAGACAGAGACCCACACTAGAGCATCAAACTGAGCTCTCAAGGTCCCAATGGGGAGCAGAAGGAGGGAGAACATGAGCAAGGAAGTCGGGACCACGAGGGATGCACCCACCCACTGAGACAGTGGGGCTGATCTAGTGGGAGCTCACCAAGGCCAGCTGGACTGTGACTGAAAAAGCAAGGGGTAAAACCGGACTCTTTGAACATGGCATACAATGAGGGCAGATTAGAAGCCGAAGACAATGGCACAGGGTTTTGATCCTACTTCCCGTTCTGGCTTTGTGGGAGCCTAGCCAGTTTGGATGTTCACCTTCCTAGACCTGGATGGAGGGGCAAGGACCTTGGACTTTCCACAGGGCAGGGAACCCTGACTGATCTTCGGACTGGAGAGGGAGGGGGAGAAGAGTTGGGGCAGGAGGAGAAGAGTGGGAGGAGGGTGAGGGAAATGGGAGGCTGGGTGGAGGTGGGAATTTCTTTTTTTTTTCTTTCAATGAAAAAAAAAACTTTTGCACATTATCAATAAATGCCAGAGACTGTTTATCTGAAAAAAAAAAAGAATATCAGGCTTGGAAAATAAAATAGAATAACTAGAAATACTGGTCAATGAAATATTAAATATAATAAATTCCCAAAACAAAATATTAAGGAAATTTTGGAAACTATGTAAAAAGAAAACAATTCTAGAGATAATAGAAATAGAAGAATGAAAATTTCAGTTTGATGTTTCGGAAAATGCCTCCAAGAAAATCAGAGATAAAAAATTATCCTACCCTAAAGAACAAGATGCCAGGAAAGATAAAAGACACCTAGAATAGAGTGGTCTAAAAAGAAAATTCTCTTGACATATAATAATCACAATATTAAACATACTCAACAGAGAAAGAACTCTTTTCTCTAGTTTCACTTAGTATGCAAGCGAAGATCTATAAGTCACTTATAAAGATAGACATATTATAATTACAACTGACTTTTCAATAGAGACCTAAAAGACAGGAAGGCCTAGACAGATGTCATGCAGACTGTAAGGGATCATAGCCAGCCCAGACTACTGTATAAGAAAATTTTTCAAACACAGTAGATGAAGAAAGAAGGATACTCCACAATAAACTCAAATTTAAACAATATCTACAATAAACTCAAATTTAAACAATATCTATCTACAACTTCAGACCTACAGAAAATAATAGCATGAAATCATCAACTCAAGGATATTAACTATATATGTGAAAAACAAAAGAAATAAATAATCCCACACCAGCAAAACAAAAAAAAGGTGGGGGAAGCATACACACACACACACACACACACACACACACACACAGTAGGGAGAGCAAATCAATATGGTGCTTCATAAGAAAATTAAGAATTGATCTACCTCGAAACTCAGCTAAATCAATCCTATGTATGTATCCCAAAAACACCCTGCCCTACCACAAAAACACTGCTCAACTAAGTTAATAGTTGTTTTATTTATAATAGCCAGAATCCAGAAATAACCTTGATGTCCTTCAATGTAAGAATGGATAAAAATAATGTATATTTACACAATGAGCAGTAACCAGATGTTAGAAAAAAAATTACATCATGAAACTGGGAGTCAACTGAATGGAACTAGAAAAAAAATCCTTTTAAACAACCCAGATCCAGAAAGTCAAACATGATATCTACTCACTTATAGGTACATGTTATCTATTGGGTAAATATAATCACACTACAATCCAGAGACTCAGAGAGACTAAGTAACAAGGAAAGTTCTAGAGAGCATGCATGGATCTCTGTAGGAAGGGGAAATAGAACAGATTTTGTGGTTGGACTGGGGACAATTGGCATCTGCTGGTGAAAATATAGGAGAAAGTACAAAAGAGTCACTGCAATAAGGGAATATTTATGGGACTATAATGTAGTGCATTGGAAACATCTTGTAACCTATAAGGGTCACTCTAGTGAGGATTCCTAGTTTGAAAGGAAATGAAGACTTAATTGGCCATCTTCTCTAACCAGGAAAGGTTCCCAGTTGTGCAACATGGACACCAACCTAGTCACAAAGTCTTTGACTCATACCAGTATTGCCTGCAAGAAATGCTGGGGAAAAGATGGCTCAGAGCCTATGAGAATAGTCAGTTGATGACTGGTCTAACTTGAGGCCCAAGCCAGGAGAGAGCTCATTCCATACTGCCTGGATGTTCAGAAACAAGAAGCTGAATGGCTCAGATATCTAGCTTAGAACCAAAAAGGACCGACAAAAAAGTCAATGAAATGATTCCTGATGATAGTCTGCTATATTCATAGAGTGATGCTATATCAATTGTCATCAGAGAGCCTTCCTCTAGCATTTGATGGGAACAGATGCAGAGATTCACATTCAGAGGAGCTTGGAAAACCCTGAAATAGATGGGTAGCAAAGACTGTATGTACCACACAGTTTGAGAACACCAGCAGAACACAGGAAACAGAATCAACATGAAAAATCTCAAAAGGGCTCAGAGAGACTGGAGCAGTCAACATGCAGATGGCATGGGTTTTGAACTAGAAGTTTTATGTACATTTTATGGCTGTTTAGCTTGGGATTTTGTGGACTTCTAACAAGTGGGAGTGTCTCTGACTCTTTTTCCTGCTTTGGGGACCCTTTTCCTCATACTGAGGTGACTTATCCAGTCTTGATTGAGGTTTTGTGTCTACTCTTATAAAATCATGTTAAGCTGTGTTCAGTTGATAACACTTGGATATCTGTTTTTTTTTTTTTTTCTGAAGAGAAATGACAGAATAGTGGATCCCAGGGAGAGGAGAAATGCAAAGAGTAACTGGCAGGAGTAGAAGGAAAGGAGGCTGTGGTTGGGTTGTATAATATGAGAGAAGAATAAATTTAAAACTTTTAAATTAAAAAAAGGAGGGCTGGAAAGATGGCTCAGTGGTTAAGAGCATTGTCTGCTCTTCCAAAGGTCCTGAGTTCAATTCCCAGCAACCACATGATGGCTCACAACCATCTGTAATGAGGTCTGGTGCCTTCTTCTGGCCTGCAGGCATACATGTAGACAGAATATTGTATACAGAATAATAAAAGATCTTTTGAAAAAAAATTTAAAAAAGGAAGACAAAAGTCATAGAATCTTCAGCAAATGGTGCTGATCATACAGGATGTCTGAATCTAGAAGAATGCAAATAAATCTATCCTTATCACCCTGCACAAAAAACAACCCCAAATAGATAAAACAAAAATGAGGGTAAGGCTAGATAGATACTCTGAATCTGATAGAAGAGAAAGTGGGAGAAACTTTGAAATCATTGGCATAGTAAAAGACTTTATGAACAAAATGCTGCTAGCACAGGCACTTAGGTCATTAATTAATAAATGGGACCTCATGAAACTACAAAACTTATGTACAGCAAAGGATACTGTAACATGAGGGCCGGCTTGTTGGGGTTTATGTCCTGCCCAGTACCCCATAGCCGGCAAGACCCGAATAAAATCACACAGAGAGTGTCTGCATTAGTTATATACTGATTGGCCCATTAGCTCAGTCCTCTTATTATTACCTCTTGTAGCTTATATTAACCCATTATTCTTATCTATGTTAGTCACATGGCTCGGTAACTTTCAGCCAGGCAGGTTACATTTTGCTTCTCGGTGGTCTGGGCTGGAATGGGAGGAATGGGCTTCCTCCTTCCTAGAATTCTCCTGTTCTCATCACCCTACTTCTACTTCCTCTCTGGTTGACCTACTTCCTCTCTGGTGGACCCTTCCTGCCTGGCCCATCAGCGTTTATTTTAAAACATGATTGACAGAATACAGACAATTCTTCTCCCGCACAAGGATACCATCATTTCCAGAAAGTGGCAGGTTGTGAAATGGTAAAATATTTTTACCAAACACAGACATAGTATAGTATTAATATTCAAAATAAGTAAAGGATTAAAAATACCGGCTTTCAAATAAAAAAGCAAACTAACTAAGAAATGAGATATAGGTATCAGAAGAGAAAATTCAACTCATGGAGAAGCACTTAATCTTCCAGCATCCTGAGTCTTCAGAGAAATGCAAATCAAAACTACTTTGAGATTTCATTGTGCACAGTCAGAATGACCAATATCAATGAAACAAACAACAGCTCATGCTGGTGAGAATATGAAGTACAAGGAGCACTTATCCATTTCTGGCAGGATTACAAACTTCTATCCATACTATAAAAATTAACATGTCAGTTCCTCAGGAAGATGGAAATCAAACTACCTCAAGATTTAACTATAGCCCTCATAGCATACACCCAAAGGAGGCTGCGATCAAACCACAGAGACACTTATTCGGCCAAGTTATTTGCAGCTCTATTAAAAATATCCATAAATTGGAAACTAATTAGATGTCCATCAACTGATAAATGGGCAAAGAAAATGTACAAAGAGACAACAGAACTCAACTGTTAAAAAACAGTCAGATGGTGGTGTTGCATGCCTTTAATCCCAGCACTAAGAGGAAGTTGGATCTCTGTGAGTTCTGTCCAGGCTGATTTACAGACCTAGTTCCAGGAGAACTAGGGCTGTTTCAAAGAACAGACACTGAGTGCAACAATTAATAAATGGAAACTCCTGAAACTGAGAAGTTTCTGTAAAGCAAAGTTCACAGTCAACAAGACAAAACAGCTACCCGCAGAATGGAAAGAAAACCTTCAACAACCCCACATTGGACAAAGGACTCTCTGGGAAAGAAACTATTCTTAAGAGTAGGCTCCAATCCAAGCAGTTGATGGACAATAGAAAACAAACTCAATTGAAATTCCAGAGTGATTTTTTTGTCATAATAATATGCCAAGGTTTTTTTCCTCCCAGTCTTTGCATATATATTCTATCTTCAAGTTTTACGGTTTGATAGGATGTCTGTATGTGAAAACATGTTCCTATACTTGCTTTTCCTTTGGTTCTTATACTTTTGTTTGTTTGTTGTTTTATCCTTTTCTGATTGGTTTTTTTTGGTTTATTTTTTATGCCTTAGATATCTGTTTATTTTATAAGGAGACAGAAAGGGGTTGGATATAAAAGGAAGGTAAGTTGGGAAGGAACTTAGAGGAGTGTTAAGAGACGAACTGTATTTAGACTACACTGCTTGAAAAATTCCATGTTCAATAAAAGGGAATAAAGAAAGAGAGACCCTTCAATTTAAATGCAAATCCACTTCTGTACTGTATCAGTGTATATATGTTGCTATATTTGGTGTGCACAAGCACACATATATAAATGTGTATATAAATGGAATCTATTTCCAGGCAATTGTCTCTTAAGATTTAATTTGACTCTAACTCCATTTTTTCTTATATATTGCTGAATATTAAATTTACTGATTTGTTAAAGATTTCAAAAATAGATCTGATTAAAATACAATACCACTAGTTTAATAGTAATGTAACCATATATTGTAGAATATTGTTGGATTAGACCTAATGGATATGCACATTCCAGGGCGGGGAGGTAGTGGATTGAAATAAATAGATAAGAGACAACAGAGTTGGCAAGTTATCCAGTGAATACTGTTATCCACCTCAAGTTTATTATTCAAACTTCTTCAATACCCAAATCCAAAAAAAAAAAGACAGAGGGAGGCAAAAGACTCCTCCATATATCTACAAACATCAAGTAACTGTAACTACACCCTAGAACAAAATATCATTTTGTCTAGGCAGAATAGCATGTAACTACACAGTAGGTCATATAAGGTTAAAGGAGCAAGACTATATCTAAAATCTCTGACCTTTATTGAAGGTGAAACAGATTCATTCTGTGGGCCCTGACCTTATGAGGTAAAATAATATTGGGTTTATAACTAATTCCTGGAGTTACCAAAAAGTTACTCACTGCAAATCAAATTACTTCAACTATGTACAATAAGACAGAAAATTCTTTCTATTAAGTATGGAGTATTCAATAAAAAGAGCCATATGACAAAGGCAAAAATAATAACAAAGCATGGGCTTATTTTTTTAGCATTGATTCTACAAGCTCTCAAACTGATAAAAACAAAATATTGCATTTCCCTATTAAGAAGATAAACTCTTTGCTGTTGTTGCTTTTATTTGTTTTGTTTTTGTATTTTGAGATAAGGTCTCATCCTTCTATAGGATGAGCTGGAATTCACTTGTGAAGCCTAGGATAACCTTCAACACATAGTTTGTTTCTTTCAGCCACCCCAATGATGGGATTGTAGGTGTGAGGCACCATCTCATATCCAAAGACAACCTCTTCAAAGATAAATATATGATGTTTCTATCAAATACCTCTGTATAATGATTGTCTTATGTATGTATTAGAGAGACTAAGGCTCCCACTCACAGAGCTGAAGAAAATCCCCAATGATTAAGAATATATAGTACTTCTGTAGAGGATCCTGGTTCAGTTCACAGCACCTATATCACTAGCTTGAAAGCATCTCTAACTCCAGTAACCTCTTCTGGCCTATATGGACACTGTACTCAGGTGCACAATACCTATAATAGGACACATAATTAATAAAAATGAAAATGACTCCCATCTATGTTATTAATTAAGTCTTGAATTAATTTCTCAACATAGAATTAAAGTAATGGCAAAATTCACATTCTCAGTTATAAATGAGTTGTGTTCATGTTGAGTGTTCTGACAAAGAATATATGAAGATATAGTCAAAGGGGATTTATACCACTTTTTAGCCTAGCCCATAAAAAAATGCTTTGCTTTTTGAATTGCTTTGCTTTTTGAATTCTTTCTTGCTGGCTTGCAAGATACATGCATGATGATATTATCGTATGAAGAGAATCTAAATATCACTGTCACAATTAATATAGAATTGAGAGAATAGGAAGTCCATGTGCTACAGCAGGTAGAATGTAGGTATTAGGATGTGGCAAGCCTTCATTGTTTTAATAAATTATGCTTTGTTATCTAGTCTGCTAAAAGAGGTTTTATTCAATCCTGATTTCATAACAATCACTTTCTAAACATTGCTTTTTTTCACATTCTTGATTATGTTCATATTTTTCTCTGTGGTTGATGATTTATATCTTTCGTAGGAGTAGACTGGTGATTTTTACTTTTAAAAAATGCTATAGGAAGTTTCTGAAGAACAGGAATATATTACAGAAGTGCTAGTAGGCACTGTTATCTTCTTTTGGAGGAGTAAAACTGTGGCATCAAAGGAAGAAAAGCCTGCAGGGTCAGGTAATAGTCATAGTCAAGTAAAACCATAAGTGGGGAGGAAGGATTCTATAACTTACCAGGTTATGATACATGCAATACTAAATGTTTTTCAAGTTGATTGTGCATGAATATCAATATTAGTTTTTATCCTATTGAGACTTTGAATTTCATTTGTTTTAATATGCTAATTGTATTAATTCGTAATTTCTTTGAGTTGAGGGTTGAACCTATAGCCCCACCATCTTTGGAAGCTATCCAAAATAAAATCTAGCAATATCTCCTTTATAACACTAATTCTTCATAGGGCTTTGAAGAATGAGGATTTTCTACTTGTCAGCTCTAATATATGCTTGCTGTTTTATAAAGGGAGAGAGGGGTGTAGATATATATGTGCATATATCTTCCCATTAAACAGCAAGTAAGAGATTCAGACCATTGAGGTTAGACAAACTTTCATTTGTATTCTACACAACAAACATCAAGTGAAAATCAGCTTTTCCTTATACTGCTTTTTCAACCTCCAATTGCTTTCTTTATTTTGCATCAAAATCCTGAAGAATAATGAGTTTTTCAATCTCAGAAGGCATTGATGTAGTGCAATCTTTACGAAGTCAAGTTTCATAGACACAACCTGTAACTGCTTTCAAACAACAGACACTTTTGACTGTAGCTTGCCATAGACGTTCACAAACTTGTGAAAATATAAATTGCAATCAGAAGTTTGCCTCTCATTTTGCTCAGATTCATTAACACATATCTGTTGTTAAAATATAAATAGTTGTGTAAGCTGATTCTGATCCTGTGTGTGCATGTGTGTACTGAACTAAAGGGCCTTTGTATTTTCTTTTTACTGTTGTTTTTCTTTCTTCCATTTTCTAATATAAATATCACACAAAATATGAAAATGTATTTTTAATAAACAAATATGTGGATTTTATAACAATGTTTAATGTATTAACTTCTTCAGATTCTTTGTGGTCATCAGAGAAAAGATTTCAGGGTTGTGACAGAGCTCTGCAATGACTGTTTCATTTCATTTCCAGAAGAACAAGGTAAATACCTGACACCGAGCTGCCTTTCTAGTGGGTGCTAGTTTTGGGGAATTCAACAAGGTCATTGTGACACACTATTATGAACAACAGAATATCTGAGTCTTAAATTTTTATGTTTAGACAATTTATTGAATCTACTCTCTGATCTAAGATCAAACAAATGCAGTACCCCAGTAGAATGTATTCTCCTAGAAACACAATAAACTATTTCTGGGAAAGATGGGCAGGAGATAAATACATGTCCCTTTTATCCCATTTCAAAGTCTCCTGTTAGTAAAGCCCAATGACAACATTGTCTGGCTTTTTTGTGGTCTACTGTACAGTCTTCTGTGAGTATTATATGGCTAAGGGACAAGAGAAGCAAAATAAAGTGGAAATGTAAAGAATACTATGTTTCATTATTTTTCAATATGAAATAAGATTCTTTTTTGTATTTCAAGCAACAATAAGGTTAAAAGGACCCTCTCAACTTGAATTGGTATTAATTTGTAATTATTTCATTTGATTGTAAGGATAATTATTAACAGCATAGGATTCAGTGTACATACACACACAAAACACACTCACACTTTAACCATACTTGCACTTAATGAATTCACATTCATTATTTTACTTACTTTCCAAGGGGAAGATGAACTAAGATTGCTAATGTTTACATTTTCTAAACTTGTAGCGAGCAAAGCAAACAAGAACAATAAACTTGAAGATGAAGCGCAAACCCCTTAGTCCACAGAAACACTGCTCATCTTTGATCAGAAACATAAACTTGCTCTATTACAGGACTCTTTAGGGAGAGAGATGAAAGATAATATGTCTGCAGACAATCTTGTTAAGTGACTTCTTTTTTTTTATTTTTTTTTTATTGAAAGAAAAAAAAAAAAGAATTTCCCACCTCCTCCCAGCCTCCCATTTCCCTCACCCTCCTCCCACTCTTCTCCTCCTGCCCCGACTCTTCTCCCCCCTCCCTCTCCAGTCCGAAGAGCAGTCAGGGATCCCTGCCCTGTGGAAAGTCCAAGGTCCTTGCCCTTCCATCCAGGTCTAGGAAGGTGAACATCCAAACTGGCTAGGCTCCCACAAAGCCAGAACGGGAAGTAGGATCAAAACCCCGTGCCATTGTCTTCGGCTTCTAATCCGCCCTCATTGTATGCCATGTTCAAAGAGTCCGGTTTTACCCCTTGTTTTTCAGTCACAGTCCAGCTGGCCTTGGTGAGCTCCCACTAGATCAGCCCCACTGTCTCAGTGGGTGGGTGCATCCCTCGTGGTCCCGACTTCCTTGCTCATGTTCTCCCTCCTTCTGCTCCCCATTGGGACCTTGAGAGCTCAGTTTGATGCTCTAGTGTGGGTCTCTGTCTCTATCTCCATCCATCTCCAGATGAAGGTTCTATGGTGATATGCAAGATATTCATCAGTATGGCTATAGGATAGGGTCATTTCGGATTCCCAATTCTCATCTGCCCAAGGAGCTAACTGGGGACATCGCCCTGAGTACATGGGAGCCCCCCTAGGTTCAAGTCTCTTGCCAACCCTGAGATGACTCCCTTAATTAAGTAATGTGATTCCCTGCTCCTCTATCCAACCTTCCTTTCTCCCAATCATCCTGTTGCCCAAGTTCCCCCCATTCCCCCTTCTTACTTTTCTCTCCCCATCTCCCCTTACCCCCGTCCCACCCCACCCCTAAGTTCCCAATTTTTGCCCGGAAATCTTGTCTACTTCCCATATCTAGGATAATAACTATATGTTTTTCTTTGGGTTCACCTTCTTATTTAGCTTCTTTAGGATCAGAGAATATAGACTCAATGACCATTATTTGTGATAGAAACCAATTATGAGTGAGTACATCCCATGTTCCTCTTTTTGGGTCTGGGATACCTCTCTCAGGATAGTGTTTTCTTATTCCATCCATTTGCGTGCAAAATTCGAGAAGTCATTGTTTTTACCACTGAGTAGTACTCTAATATGTATATATTCCACACTTTCTTCATCCATTCTTCTATTGAAGGACATCTAGGTTGTTTCCAGGTTCTGGCTATAACAAATAATGCTGCTATGAACATAGTTGAACAAATGCTTTTGTCAAATGATAGGGTATCTCTTGGGTATATTCCCAAGAGTGGTATTGCTGGGTCCAGGGGTAGGTTGATCCCGAATTTCCTGAGAAACCGCCACACTGATTTCCAAAGTGGTTGCACAAGTTTGCATTCCCACCAGCAATGGATGAGGGTACCCCTTCCTCTACAGCCTCTCTAGCAAAGGCTATCATTGGTGTTTTTGATTTTAGCCATTCTGACAGGTGTAAGATGATACCTCAAAGTTGTTTTGATTTGCATTTCCCTTATCACTAAGGAGGTTGAGCATGACCTTAAGTGTCTTTTGGCCATTTGCAATTCTTCTGTAGAGAATTCTCTGTTCAGTTCAGTGCCCCATTTTTTAATTGGGTTATTTAGCATTTTAAAGTCTAGTTTCTTGAGTTCTTTATATATTTTGGAGATCAGACCTTTGTCTGTTGCAGGGTTGGTGAAGATCTTCTCCCAGTCAGTAGGTTGCCTTTTTGTTTTAGTGACAGTGTTCTTTGCTTTACAGAAGCTTCTCAGTTTGAGGAGGTCCCATTTGTTCAATGTTTCCCTTAATGTCTGTGCTGCTGGGGTTATACATAGGAAGCGATCTCCTGTGGCCAACCAGGACCAAATGGTTTCAATGCGGAATTCTACCAGAACTTCCAAGAAGACCTAATACCTATACTCCTTAATGTATTTCACAATATAGAAACAAAAGAGTCGTTGCCAAATTTCTTTTATGAAGCTACAGTTACTCTGATACCAAAACCACACAAAGACTCAACCAAGAAAGAGAATTACAGGCTAATCTTGCTCATGAACATCGATGCAAAAATCCTCAACAAAATACTGGCAAACCGAATCCAAGAACACATTAGAAAAATTATCCATTATGATCAAGTAGGCTTCATCCCAGAGATGCAGGTTCAACATATGAAAATCTATCAATGTAATCCATCATATAAATAAACTGAAAGAAAAAAAACCATATGATCATTTCAGTGATTGCTGAAAAAGCATTCGACAAAATTCAACATCCCTTTATGATAAAAGTCTTGGAGAGATTAGGGATACAAGGGGCATACCTAAATATAATAAAAGCTATTTACAGCAAGCCGACAGCTAACATCAAATTAAATGGAGAGAAACTCAAAGCCATCCCACTAAAATCAGGAACACGACAAGGCTGCCCACTCTCTCCATACCTCTTCAATATAGTGCTCGAAGTTTTAGCAATAGCAATAAGACAACATAAGGGGATAAAGGGGATTCAAATTGGCAAGGAAGAAGTTAAATTTTCTTTATTTGCAGATGATATGATAGTGTACATAAGCGACCCCAAACACTCCACCAAAGAACTTCTACAGTTGATAAACACCTTTAGTAATGTGGACGGATACAACATCAACTCCAAAAAAACAGTCGCCCTCCTTTACACAAAGGATATGGAAGCAGAGAGGGAAATCAGAGATGCATCACCTTTCACGATAGCCACAAACAGCAAAAAATATCTTGGGGTAACTCTAACCAAGGAAGTGAAAGATCTATTTGATAAGAACTTTGAGGCATTGAAGAAAGAAATTGAAGAGGATACCAGAAAATGGAAGGATCTCCCTTGCTCTTGGATTGGGAGGATCAACATAGTAAAAATGGCAATTCTTCCAAAGGCAATTTATAGATTCAATGCAATTCTCATCAAGATCCCATCAAAATTCTTCACAGATCTTGAAAGGACAATAATCAACTTTATATGGAAAAATAAAAAACCCAGGATAGCCAAAACAATCTTATACAATAGAGGAACTTCTGGAGGCATTACCATCCCTGACTTCAAACTCTACTACAGAGCTCCAGTAATGAAAACAGTGTGGTATTGGCATAAAAACAGAAAAGTCGACCAATGGAATGGTATAGAAGACCCGTATTTTAACCCATAAACCTATGAACACCTCATTTTTGATAAAGGAGCTAAAAGCATACAATGAAAGAAAGAAAGCATCTTCAACAAATGGTGCTGGCAACCTGTAGAAGAATGAAAATAGACCCATATCTATCACCATGCACAAAACTCAAGTCAAAATTGATCAAAGACTTCAATATAAATCTAAACACACTGAACCTGATAGAAGAGAAAGTGGGAAGTACCCTACAACAGTTGGGCACAGGAGATCGCTTCCTATGTTAAGTGACTTCTAAAACAAAGAAAGAAGGGAGAGCAACTACTTCAGATCATGGATCTCTCCTTGCAGATTGTTTCAAATTGTGGCCTATAATGCTTCAGCTAAATGTACATATGGTATACTTAGGTTCTTATGCACTGTACATCTGTCTACATTAAGAGAGTATGATATTTGGCACATATAGGAAAATATAAATTTAAAAATAATCCTTAAAATATTACATAAAATGCTATAGTTTGCCATTAATGCTAGAAATAATTTAGCAATTATGTTGTGAGACACAGGTTGTATAATTCTGTAACTATGAATCTTTATCAACGTTCTGAGTTTCATGATGAAGCTCTTATCAGATATATTTCAATGTGTTTAGACACACAAATAATAACCATTTTCCATTTGTTTACAATGTCCTGTATGGTACCAAGCCCAAGCCTTACTATTTTCTATTCTAAGGGCAACAGGATTATATAGATCAAGAGTAACATAGATTATAACACTACATTCTAGAAGTACATCCTGATATCCATAAAGTTAAAAAACTACTTTATGCACTATTTTTCTGATAATGTTCACATCATTAAGTGACATATGTCTTTACCTACAAGCAACCTGAACCCAGGCTTATACAATATGCCATCATGCCTAGAAGTGAACATTGAAAATTATATATCTAGTATTATGTACATTTTGTTAACTGGTTTTTGTTGTAAAAAGCTAAGCATGGTGGTACCTGCTATAAAGATATACCAAATAAGGCAGAAACTTGTACCAGCATTGGGGTATTGCTGTGAGAGGGTTAGCCATGTTTTTCTTTGGAAGAGTTTGGACTTTAGTACATTGGGTTAGGAACTCAGTGGGATATTTTAAGCACTGCTTATTGGGCCTTACTAGTAGGGGATGGAATTCAGTGTTGTTGAGAATTATTTGAACTGCGAGGATCAAGAGGTTTCAGCAGAGAAGAATGTTAGTTTGGCCTAGAGTCTGGTTTTGTGATGTTTTGGTGGATAATGTGGCTGTTTTTGTCCTTGCCCCAAAAATCTGCCTGAGGCTAAAGTGAAGAGTTTTGATATAATTCTGATGGTAGAGAAAAATCTCAAAACAGACTAGTAATGACTCTGTCATGTGGTTATTAGTATTAACCCTGATGAATATTTATAATGAGAAGTAACAAACTGAGCAATTAAAAATACTAAATGTACAGATTGAGAAAAGGAGAACCAGGATATGGAATAGGACTATATCCTTTGTTCAAGGTGATAAACAGACTAAGAAAATAAATAAAAGGAGTGGTGATGTCAGGGCAAGATAAAAATCCAACTTGTGGAAAAAAATTACCAAAAAACCTAGATCCAGGAAGTGATAGTGCATACCTTTAATCCCAGCACTGGAAGGCAGAGTTTGGTGGGTCTCTGAGTTTGAGACTAGCCTGGTTTACATAGCAAGCTCAAGGACAGCCAAACTCAAGCTTTGAAGCTAGCAATCAAAAACAGAAAGCTACTGAAGATGTAATTGAATAAGGGGGGGGGATGTTGTAGTCCCAGTAAGAGTCAGAACTTGTCAGTTTCAGGTACATGGTTCCGGGTTTAGAGTTAAGCATAGAGGAAATGGGTTATGGAATTTGGATCTATGCCTAAGGAGAGCTGCTGAGGCCAGTCATGTATCAGGGGTGTCCCTGAATGGAAGCCTAGAAAGGCCATTGTGTGAAATTGTGAAGCTGAATCTTGGACTGCATTGAAGACTCCAAGATGTTGCAGATGCAAGATCCATGGGATACCAGCTGAGAAGAGTTGCTGATGGGGACTGGAAACAGCCCAATAGGAAAAATATCGTGCAGTCAAGAAAGATCAAAGGGGGTAGAGATCTGAAAAGTGCTTAGACATCAGACAAGGAGATGGAGATTTTGGAGTTTTCCCAGATGGTGTTTGATCTAACTTTGGTCCAGTATATCTTCATTATGATGATTTTCCTGTTTTCGAATGGTAATATATATCGGGTGCCATTATATGTTGAAAGTATGTGATCTGCTTATTGATTTTGATTTTAGACAGGATTATAATTAAGAGATCATATGAATCTCAGGAGATACTTTGAACTTTACCTTTTAAGGAAGTTTGAGACTGTTACAGACTAATGGGGACTTTTGAAGTTGAACTGAATGCATTTTTTCATTACGATAAGGTTATAAGATTTTGGGGACCAGGGAGTGGAATGTTGTGGTTTAAACAAAAATGTCCCCCAATCAGAGAGGCACTATTAGGAGGTGTAGCCTTATTGGAGGAAGTATTTCATTGTAGGCTTAGACTTTGAGTTCTATGTTCAAGCTACCCCCACTTTCACAGTCTACTTCATGTTACCTGCATCTCAAAATGTAACAGGCATTTCTCCAGCACCATGTCTCTGGGATGCTGTCATGCTCCACACCATAATGATAAATGATTAACCCTCTGAAACTGCATGTTGCCGCCTCAACTAAATGTTTTGCTTTGTAAGAGTTGCTGTGGTCATATCTCTTCACATAAAAGAAACCCTAACTACGTATGTCATATATGTATTCATATATCATGTTTTAATGTATGTTAATATGTATAGACTCACAGATTGATATGTAGTCATATACGGTATCTTTGTTATAGTTTTTAATCATTGATTATTTTCATATTGTAGAAGTTATTTTAAATATGTAAAAATATGTTATATTTGTGTATGCTTTGGGAAATATTGCTTTAACTGTGCAAATGTGTGTTACATTTCTTTAGGATGCATTTGTTTAATTATTTTAAAATATGTTGAATTGTTTCACTTTGTCTGCCTAAGACACTTGATTGGTCTAATAAAAAGCTGAGTAGCCAATTGTCAGGCATGAGAAGGACAGTTGTGGATGTGGACGGCATGTAGAAATAATAAATAAGAGAAGGAATCTAGGCTCAAGAGGAGGAAGAAGAGGAGGAGAAGCAAGTAGTAGTTGTAGTAGTAGAAAAAGAAGGAGGAGGAGGAGGAGAAGAAGAAGAAGAAGAAGAAGAAGAAGAAGAAGAAGAAGAAGAAGAAGAAGAAGAGGAGGAGGAGGAGGAGGAGGAGGAGGAGGAGGAGGAGGAAGAGGAGGAGGAGAAGAGGAAGAGGAAGAGGAAGAGAAGGAGAGAATAAAAGAGAAAGAGAGTGACATGCCCCAGGCCAACTAAGCAACTGACAACCAGCAGACACTGAGTAGGAAATAAAGAAAGTAAGTTAAAAAGGCCTGAGGTAAAACAGATGAGGAGGAACATTTTAATTTAAGGAAAAAAACAATCTAGCTAGAAACTAGCATAAACTAAAGTTGAGCAATCATAACTAATAAAAAACCATCATGTCATGATTTGGGAACTGGTTGGTGGCCCAAAAGAAAGCCTGATACATTTTATTTTAATAAATAACCAGTACATTTATAATATATATGCTTTTGCATGAATAACTTTGCTTCTATTTTGATACAGTTGTCATATTTCCTTGATTATTGGTAATGAATCTCAGCCAGTCACCAGGTCTCTGAGTGAATGACATTAGCCCTGCATATGGCCATGGTTAGTCCCAAGCATATACTTAGGCTCCTCCCCTTTCTTCAGCCCCATCTTTGTCTCTATCCCTCCAGGGCAGCCCATCTATCAAAGTTAGTCCAGTTGAAGATGAAACAGGCAGGAACACAATCCCACTGGATCTCCACATCTTTTTTTCCCTTAAATGTTTAATTTTCAAATGGATCCCTAAAATACACTGACTTTGATATTTTTTTAGAAGCTGACATCAAAGATGTCAATCAACAAAATAGTCAAATAACAGGATTACTATATAATTTATTTCAGTTTGTTTATACTAGAAAGGTAATAAACAAAAATTATCCCATACTTTGTGTAGTTTCAGTATATTCAGAGGTTTTATCAATTTGGTAAAATAGGAAGACAAAATTAAATTTATGTCAAAATGAAATTTTATTATTTATTAGTGCCATCAATTTAATTTATATCAGACACTTTTCTGAGTGTTGATATCTATTGGATGAAGTGAATTTTATTTCTATCATATAACTTTTGAATTTATTTCTAATACACTCAGTATGTAATATTACAAACAATTTGAACTATCAATGAAACCAAAAATGATGTTATAAAAATTTTCAAAATATAAAACTTTAAATAAAAATTTTGTTAACTGCAGATAATAAACAGATTAAACAGCATTGCATTAATATCTGATTCTCTTAGTAAAATGTATTTACCCCCCCATCTTTTTTTTTAATTCTCTTTCTTTTTTGATATGTTCTTATATAGCTCAGGCAGTCCTTTATCTAATGTTTGTATATGATGACCTTAAACTTCTGATAGTCTTGTCTTCACTTCCCAAATTCAGAACTTCAGGTACCCACAGCTATGTCTGGTTTGTTATGAAATCTCTAGACTGGAGAAGTGTCTCAGTGCTTAAGAGCACTTGACGAGTTTCCTAGCTCCCAAATCTCTATCTCCAGTCACAAGATCTCCAGCTCTGCTTCTGGCTTCCTTCAGCACCAGATAAAGAAGTGGTAGACATGGACAGATACATATGTAGGAAAACTTCTGTAGACTTAAAAATTTATATCAGATCATTTTATTTTCTTTTAAAATTGTTCTAGCATTCCAATTCTCCCTATATAAAGTGATAAGTACCTTGCAGAACCTTACAGAGAGGGGTTCACCTTTCATTCTTCTACCATGTGAGGACAGACAGAAGGGGCAAATATTCTCTAGTCAGAGGTGTTGGTAATGCCATTATACTGGACCTCTTAGCATCCAGTAGCTTAAAAAGTAAATTTCTGCCTTAAAATTATTCTGTGCTTTATTTTATTAAGGCAGAAGAAGCCGGCTCAAATGCATTATACGACAAACGTATTTTTTGTTTATTTTGAAGAATGGCATCCTTAGTATCAGGGTATGAAAATATGAAAAATATAAAATATCACTGTATTTTATTGATCCATTTCATAATAACATGTTTGAGGGAAAAAGGATGTGGAGGTTCAGTGGTATTGGAAACTGAATTATCACAAAGATCAGGTTAAGACAAATGTTGGGGATTGTCCCAGATCAGATGTAATAATAGGATGCCCGAATAGATGAAATTATTTTGTTAGGGAGCTGTAGCGGAATTTTACAGATTGTAAAAATTATATACTGCTTTAATAGGGAAATAGACTTACAGTACCACAGTTCCTGCGGAGAACAGGAAGCAGAAGGGGTGGCTGGGTGCACACCTGGCAGATTTATAGGTAAACATTAGCCCGAGGCAAACATGCCCCCTAAGGCTGGACTTAATCCAACAGGGAACTCACAGCCAGGGGGGCAAAATGTAGGTGTGAGGCAATAGGAAAAAAGTAATAAGTGCCAGCAAGAGTCTGGAAAATACAGAAAAAAAGTGTTGCAATAATTAACTATAAATTTCTCCTGGGGGATTTATTCATTTGTCTATTCTTTCACGCATGACTTGTTCAACTAATGAATCATGCTCAGTTGGATTTGACATTATTCCTGAATATTTTGATAATTCAATATGGTATCTACCTATGAATTATTAAATAAGCTAGTGGTCATTCAGAAAAGAAGGCACAGTGTGTTGGAGTAAGATAGTAGCAGAGACAAGGTCAATGATTTTTCTCAAAGGGGATAAGTTTCAGATAATTATGAGAGAAGCTTTAGCAGAATTGTATAAAAGAGCTTGAGACATCGAATGAATTATAAGTGAATTCTGTGAACATTCAGGTAGTAGATACAGTTTGGACTTTAAATACTTATCAAACACAAGAGAAAGAAATTGAATAAACATTGGCATGCCACAATCATTGAATAAAATGGCCAAAAATTGAGGAGACTTTATGCTTTGAAATAAAAAATACTGAAAAGGAGATAATCAAAAGTTAAATTTCATAGAAGCACTCAAGAAATGAAGTTTGAAAATAATAAAAAGTAAAGAAAAAACTTACTAAAGTTAGTGAGCTTTTGCTTCCTTTAGCATATTCCTATTGTTTTCTGACTTTAGACATCTTGGTCCATGATGTCTATCTCCAATGTCAACTTTTGCATTGTACAATTTTCTGAGTAATCTACACACTATGAACATTTGTCTGTCAGAGAAAGTGATATAGCCCTCATTCTCTCTTTCCATGGCTTGCCTTCCTTACCTCTGTGAACACCCGCTCCACTTGTATAACACCCATGCTCTCTCAAATTTATCCTCTCTCCTTTTATCATTATTATGTGTTACACACTGTCACATATTATATATATATATATATATAGATATAGATATATATAGATATAGATATATAGATATATAAAACCTACCATGTCCACAGTGTGAATCTTAAGTGCTATGTTTATGGCAGAATACTTAGACTGGATAAGCGTTCAGGCAATTTTATTCCTGGTCAATACTGACTCTTCTTTTCTCAGTAGTCACTGATTACAAATAGCTCTCCATCTAGGATTTGGGTCTTGAGATACATTCCCAACTCACATTGAAATATCCATTGTATTTTTCATTACACATATCTTATTTAGGTAACAATATTGTTGAAAAAATCATGGGTATAGATTCCTTTCTTGTCTAGAAGACATTAGCATGAAGCAGGTATCCTGATCCACTGGCACTTAAAATATCATGGCCCTATTTTTGCAATGTTTGTTGAGCATTAGGTATAGATGATCCCTTGTAGACATTCTGGTTAAGGTAGGTCATCCAACATTTGTTTTTTGTCTTCATTTTGAATGGTTATAGATCTCTGTGAGAGTGCCCACATATTGCAAAGAGAAGACTCTCTTTTCATGATGCTTAATTACACTTACAGATGGATATAAGGATAAGCATTTGGATAACTTGCAGTACCAGGTTTTAATTTAGGGTCAATTACTGCTATATCCATAGGTAGTTAGCTAAGTTTAACATACCAGTGAAGTCTTTCTATTGAATTTTCCTTAAGACAAATTAGATAGCTATTGGTTACTCCCAAAATATATGTGCCGTTATTGCATTATTAGATAAGCCATGCTGGATTACTCATTGCTTTGATCAATAGATTTTACATCTGGTATGATGGGTAATCTTTGATGTCAACTTGAATACAGCTGGAGTAAACTAAAATATAACCAACTGGGCATGCCTGTGAAGGAGCATTAAGGTGAGCAAAACTACCCTAAATCTGCACCACACATTCTGGTAGCATCCTACATAAAGGAACATGGAAGAAGGAAGCTTTGATTTGTTTCCCACACACCCTCATAATCACTAGCATTTTTATATACCCTATTTATGAGGCAGTCCTTTACTGTTGTTAGAATCCTCTTCTAGATTCAATATAGACCATACTGGCATCTCTCTAGGACTTCCTTGGACCTAGAAGACCTCATTGAGAATGCTGAAACTTGACATCTCTATCACTTGTGCCACAACCTGTAAACCACTCTAATAAAGTGGTCTCCCCAATATGACACTATTCCCTGGGTTAAGTAACCAAGAACCAGGTGGCAGATTGATATATTGAGCCACATGTTTCATTGAAAGGACCTTTTTCTTTCTGTAATAGGCTTTTATTCTTGTTATGGACTTGTCTTTCCTGCACATAATGCTTCTGTCAAAACAACTATCTGTGGATTGACAGAATGTCTTCTGTCAGAAACTTCATCGTGTTATTGCACACAGCATTGCTTCTGACCAAAGAAATCACTTTACAGACAAGTGTGAAAGTAAGCTTCCACTCATGGGATTCATTTGTATTATCATGTTCCCCTCCCCACCACCTTGAAGCAGCTGATAATATAGAATGATGCTATGGGCATTTTGAAGGGACAGTTACAGTACCAATTATGTAGCAGCATTCTAGAGGGCTAGGGAAGGGTTCTCTATAAAGTATATCCTTTGAATTAATGACTATATATATATATACATACATATATATATATATAAAATGTATACATACATGCATACATACATACATACATACATACATACATAGAGAATCAAGACCTCTGGCAGTGTTTTCTGGGTGTTAATGAAATAGAGAATGGATAATATAGGAAGATAGTTGTAAATATATACAAATCCACCTGATCAGGAACAAAGGTGCAAATTATAAATGACATCATTATTTTTGTCTTAGTTTTTGTTCAAACATTGATTTTGTATACATTCATATCCATTAAGCTTTATTTATGCTTTTTTTTTTTCTATTTCTGTTACATCTGATATGATGGATAATCTTGGTTGTCAACTTGAATGCAACTGTAGTAAACTAAATCTAACAAACTTGGCATGCCTGAAGGATTTTGATTAGATCATTAAGGTGAACAAAACTATAGGTAAGGTAACATTGATTAAGACAGTATCAGGTATTACATTTAAATCATGAGACAATAAAAGGACGCCCCTCAAGAAACATTGCTACACATTCTAAAATAAATAATGCATTTGTGATTTCATATGAGAGAATTATGTAATTTTGGAGGATTAATGACCTGATTAGTTTTTTCATTTGAAAATTAAGCGTAACATAAGAAGATATGATTGTGTATCAAGCTGACAAGAGGTAAATTTGCAGTGGTTAATCTGGGTTGTTCACTTGACTATGTTTGGAATTAACTATACCATAAGCAGCAATGAAAACCTATTATTGATTGATCATTTGTTGTACGAAGGCCCATCCGAAATCTTCCTTCTGGTGAGTCTACATAAAAAGACAGCCGGGTGATGGTGGCGCACGCCTTTAATCCCAGCACTCGGGAGGCAGAGGCAGGCGGATCTCTGTGAGTTCGAGACCAGCCTGGTCTACAGACAAGTTCCAGGACAGGCTCCAAAAGCCACAGAGAAACCCTGTCTCGAAAAACAAAAAACAACAACAACAACAACAAAAAAAGACAATAAAAATGGAATTTTCTTTTTGCCTACCAGCCTTCTCTCCTTAGTAAGTTTCTCTATCCTGTTCCTGAGGCATCCCTTCTCTGATGTTAGACCTACTTCTTCAGGGCTTCTATGTAGACTGGAGTTCCTCAGAATCCATGACCAAATTGGGACCAATAAGATATCCAGTCCCATATAGTGGGCTAATAAGCCATTGTAACCTTTTCCTTTTCATCAGGAGACATCTATTGTTCATTCTTGAACTACTATAGGACCACAGATTGTAAAGTCTTTTAATAAATTCCATATATCTATGGTAATACGGCTTTGTAGGACTATTGATTTTCTCTTTCTGAAGCTGCCATAACCCCTTATGATACTATGAGAGTTAATTTTAGGGAAGTTCTCAGGAATCAACAGCCAGGTCAATTTCAGCTCCATTCCTAAATGGAGTGTATAGTTTCCTAAAGTGTATAGTTTCTTCAGCAGTTGGGTCTTAATTCCAAGTTCTTGGAGCCAACCAACGGCAAAAGCAAAGAAATATGTTCTTTGCGGAAATCTTGTCTCCTGGCCAACATATCAAATCCCAAGCTTAGTACTGAATGTTGTTAGATATTATATGGCTCTTTGGGGTGAGCATTATCACTCTGTATGGCACACTGTATTTTAAATAAGCTTATAGAATGATATGTTTCCTCATGGATTTTTCTAACTTCTTAGTTGCTACCTATCTATCTTTCTTCCCTCTCCCTCTGTCATATGCTCCCTTTTCTCTTCATGGCTCTAGTCACCTTCCCATCAAACTTTCTGCAAAATTCTTCAGAGAAGAAGACTAAGGCTTCTTAAAATTCATATAAAAGCACAAAAGACCCCAAAGACACAAAGCAATTCTGAGAAATATAAATATTGCAGGGGCAATTCCCCTATCATATTTTAAACCATATTACACAGTTATTGCACCAAAACTAGTCTTTTGATTAAATAAAACAAGACAGCTGGATCAATGGAACAATATAAAGACCAAATCTTGATTATACTTAACTATAGAAATTTGATATTTGACAAATATGCCAAGAGTGAACATTGGAGGAAATACAACATCTTCAATGAATGATATTTATAAAATAGAATGCGCCCATGTAGGAGAATGAAGTTGGATCTATATTGTTCTATGATCCTGCAACAAAAGCAACACAAGAGGGCCAAAGATATTAATGTGAAACCTGAAACAAAATGTTGAAACTGCTAGAAGAGGCCTAGATAATATATGTGCAGGTAAGGATTTTCTGAATTCAACTGTGTTCATTCAAGAATTAAGGCTAACAGTTGCCAAATGAGGTTTAATAAAATTATTCAGAGGACATACAATAAACATGAGTTGTACTATTCCATATGATAAGGGCTTATAATGAATGAAAGCTGAATAAAACATGATGAGTATCAACATTCATATTTATCTGCCTTGTGAGTGCAATACAGTATGACAAGTCATATCATTTTTCTCTTTTTATCCTTCAAAATTGCCACAAGCCTGAGGCAGAATAAGTCTCTCTTTCATTGATTCTATCAGTTATTCTGTTACAATAATGAAATGTAGTAAATATCAAAAATTGGTACCAACAGTTTGGGTTACTGCTTCCTTATCTAACCAAGGGGATTATAAGCCTTTCCTGATTTACAGGAGGAATTTGGATACATTTGGACCTCTGGGCTACAGAAACCTTCGAATGTTGTTAACAGAGCTGACTGTGTCATTCTGTTAGGAGTGTGAAGACTAGAATGCCTACCGAAATAAAGACTGTGATGTTGCACACATAGTTGCAGATGAGGAAAATTAGGCAAGAGGTCTTTCATGTTATGTTATGGCAAATAATCTGAAGTCACTCTGAGTGTGTCCTGAAACCCCACCCACCCAAAAAAAGGTTAAATTAAAATCAGTTGACTAATTTGTTATAGTACTTTTCAGGTAGCATAGCATTACAGTTGTTGCATGACTATTAGTCTCTGCTCTTACCCAGAATGATACTGAGTGAGAGCAGTGGGTAGAGACAGAAAAGATGATGAATGTTTAGTGGATAAGACAAAGAGTCAATTTAAAAATATCTGAGAAGGAGGAGGTGATAAATCACACATGATTCTTAAGAGAGTAGCACTATTAAAAGAAAAAACTTTTCACATACACTTGGGCAACAGGAAGCGTCTAGAGAATAAGACCATACAGATTCTAAGATCTTGCTGGGAAAATGTGAGTTTGTTTGATAAGAGAAACTGAACTTCAAAACTACTATGAAGGTGTTCATTGTGTATTAAAACAACAATATAAAAAAAGATAAAATATCTAAGGAGGTCTCCCTCCAGGTTTAGCAGCTAAGGCCCTCAGAGAACAACAAAGCCAATAATGGTAGAAGGGGGCAAGACTATACCACAAGCAGGCAGATCCTGACATCTTAGTACTGGTTTTTCTGAAAGCCACAAAGACAATGAAAATTATGGTATGGTTGTAGCCCCTACAAGGAGATTCTGAAAGGTTACTGTATGAAGTGATGAAGATAAAACTTAGAGTGCGATAGAGTCCCAAATATGTGGGAGATGCTGGATTCATGAGTTTACATCAGGAAAAACTGCAGGCACTATGTGAATTCAGCTATGCAGAAAGGCTATGTGACTTCAGATAGCAGAATGAAAGGGAGAAGACTGAAAAGGGATATTAGTACTCAAGTCATGCCACAGAAAGTTTGGATGCTAGACATGGAGCTTCAGGGATTGATGTTTCTTTGTTTGATTTCTATCAGGCTTGAGTCTAATCTTTCATTTTAGTGGCGATATTTCTTCCCTTTGAAAGAACAATGATTATTTTGTAGCTTTTTATAGTATAAATGCTGATTTTTATTTCATATAGTCTTTCTTTTAAGATATTGACTTAAAACTAGGAAGAGATTTTATATTTTTGAATAGTAATGAAACTGGTTAAGACTATGATGATATTTGAAGCTAAAATGAATGCATTTTATATTATAAGATGATTGTGAGTATATGGGGAAATAGAATGTTATAACTTAAAAGTCTTGTGTTTGGAAGTTAAATTGACATGTGATAGATGCATAGGTTTATTCTTTATTCCCAACTTAACTACATTTAAAACACGTAAAAGAAAGATATACTGGTACATCTATAGGCATGTTTACAGAGAAGCCTATCTAAGAAGGAAAAGAACTATAAACATGTGTAGCATCATCCTATTGACTGAATAAAGTGAGCAAAAGAAGAAAACTTGAGTAAAGCTCTCCCTCCTCTTTGCATTTTAGATGTCCTTCATCAAGTCAATGACAACCCCTGTCATGCCTTTCCCACTGTGATATAGTTTGTTTCCTCAAATCGCATGTGAAAATAAAATTATTGTTTCCATTAAGTTGCTTCTGTAAGGTATTATATCATGGCAAGTTGAAGGACAATCAGTATATCAAAGTATCTATAAAGAGTTGATACAACAATATTTTAAGATAATATATAAACATCATAATGTTAAGATCTATTCATTTCATTTAGATATATTAGATAAACATGATGCACATTTATTTAATTTAAACCTATTGCAATGAAGATCTTCATATGAGGTCAATAAAATTACAAAAAGTTTAAAAGTTACCAAATTTTCAAAATTAAAAATAGGCTTGACAGACCATTCCCTAGTGAGAAATGATAGTAGAAATTGAGGATAGTACAGGGTAGAAGCAAAGAAAAGCTTAGCTTCATGGATGGTCCTATCATAATAGTCTCTATGGTAAACTTTGGACATTTTTGTCCTTATAAAGCCAATTTGAGCAACAAATGACTACAGAAAGATACTATTTTAAGAAATCCAAGGTGTGATAGTGCAGTTCAGTGATAGAGTGTCTGCCTGAGTTCTAAACACAAAATTGCTAAAACAAACCAAGAAACCAATAAGCAAATACAATTTACCTTTGTAAAGAATTGCAATTATTTTAGGTTAAATAGGAAGTCTTTTCTCAAATATAACTAACTTGTATATACCATGAGTGGAGCAATTGTGAATCGAACTGTTTTCAGTCATATAACTCGTCCTCGTTGCAATTAGGACACTACAGGAGCATCAACAGCTCTATCTCTTGCATTAGAAAACAAATACAAGTTATTTTTTGTTTTAATGTTAAAGTTATTGAATCTTAGGAAACTTAGACCTCACACTTGTTTCTCAGAACACTATCTATATGTTCACTTGAATATTGTACTAACCGTTAACTATGTGAAATAAAATTTTATGGAGATTATTGGACACAGAGAGGCCTCATAATCCCCACCTCATAATTCTCCACCACCCTAACGTTGTGTGAAGCACAACTAATAAAAACTCAGGGGCAGAAATTTGGATTCAACCTGAAGATTCAAACAGCAAAACAGTCACTGGCTCTTACTTCGACCTCAGTCTGAAATGGCAATCCTGCCTCCCAGAATCTCAGAATGAAACTATGTCTGAGAGCTGTCTACCCCAACCTCCACCCGATCTTATATTCCTCTCTAAGGCTGAAATTAAAGGTATACACCACTGGAATTAAAGGAATGCACCATTCTATTTCTATGGCAACTAGTGTGGCTACTGAGATTAAAGGTGCCTGTTATTATGGCTACTGGGATTAAAGGTGTGTGTTACCACAACCTGATCTCTAAGGCTGACCAGTGAAACTGTTTTACTCTCAGACCTTCAGGCAGTCTTTATTTCTTAAAATACAATTGAAATGAATCAACAGTTGTATTCCAGTATGAATATATATTTTCAGGAAGACAATTAAGTTAGTTTCTTTGTCTTGAAAGCATCACAAATTATGTAATAGTCTTGAAAGTTTTTGTGAGATGGAATTTAATATGCACAACATGACAGCTCAGGGATTTTCAATTTCATTTTCTTTTCACAATTTAATTCAATTTTCATTTCACAATATTCAAACACACATGCACTCAAGCACGCACATGCACACACACATACACACACATATTCTGCATGTCCCTGGATTGTTTATTATTTCATTGATGATTTGTCAAAAGCTGTGGTGGCTCTAGATAATCAGTGGTCTCAGTTACGAGTCTTTAGTACTTACAAACCTACCCCATTGCTTCTCATTATAGATAAAATGAATTGTCTTGAAACAAATCTGCAGGACTCTATTTACACAAAGTAATGTTTAATAAAACTCTCATTTTCCTCTGTTAGATTATTTATGTTTCCTGGCATTTACAGTGAGCAATCTTTTGAAATATTGCTTTTTGCATTTAACTTTTTAAATGGAAAAATTGTTCAAATGGTTTAAGTGCTCCGTATATTTATACTTGTGTGACCAAGCTAAGCTAAAACACAATTATTTTAAAATATTAAAAATACAATATTTACATATTATCAAAAATGTTTTGTGGTGTACATACTTGTATGCATGTGTGTACTTTGTGTGTACACAGAGAAGGCACATTCACCTGAGCACACATATGCTGAGACCAAAGGTTGGCAGCAGCTGTCTACTATTGTTATCCACTTTATGATTTGAGACATGGCTTCTCATTGAACCTGGAGCTCAGTGATTTATTAAACTTTCTTTCCAGAGACTCCCTTGTTTCTTGGTCTCTTCTTTGCCCAATGCTAGGATTATAGTGTGTGCTTCCACATTTAACTTTGGTTTGTAGGTGCTGGAGCACAAAGTTGGGCTCTCATTAATGCACATTTTATGTAGTAAGCCATATTCCCAGCCCTAACTTAAGTATTTCTAAGTGTTACATTCTTTTCAAAGACAGAATCCTATAGGGACAGATTAGACATAAATTTCTATAATATGATTAATAATTAAAGGTATCTTATTTAAAGGATACCTAGGTAGGAAAGCTCACTTTTATAATGTTTGAGTTACAAGCATGAGGACCTGAGCTCACTTACCAGAACATATGAAAAAAAGGGCTGGACATATTGGTGCACACTCAAAGCCTAGCACTGGAGAGATGGAAACAGCTGGATTTGTAGGGCTCACAGACTATCCAGGTTGACTACTTGGAGATTCCCAGCATGTAAAAGATGCAGTCGTATATAGGTCAGGACATCATGGGAGAACTTCATCCAAGGTTATTCTCTGACCCTTATACACATATGCACACCCACCTAGAGAAACATGTACATTGCCCTGTTACACCCAACACACAAATGAAATGTCATAAGCAGAGGATGACAGGAGACACTGGACGTTTACCAGTATATATCAACCTGCTGATCTTTCTCCTGTGCACTGCTTATATGATTCAAGGTGAAAAAATTATTGTAGAGTCATATTTTCATAGAAATGGAATTTACATGTGTCCTGTGACATCCACCTCTCAAACTGGCAGAGAGCACTTTAAGAAGTGAAAACTTAAGAGAGGAAGGGAATGTCACATTAGAAAGAGTGTTACTTGACACATCATACCCAGTTCTTATATTTTGAACATTATCATTGGTCAGACAATAAGCTAAGATTTTTATATTATTCATTTAATATTCGCTATACTGTTATGGTGTTTGTATCATTGTTTCTTGAAATACTAGAACCTTCTTGTCCTGTAACTAATAATTTACAAGGCATAAATTTCAAAACTTTCTGACTCATTAACATGATTACATTTCTCTTGGCCTGATTTCCCTTTTTTGGGTATGTTTACATTAACAATAATTTATCTATGTTGTAATTTTAGAGGAATGCTACTGTAAGACATGGCATATTTTCTCAGTAGCCCTGGATCTATCTGACACTCACTTGGCTATAATACAGATCAAGATGTATTAAAATTGTCACATGTATCCACTCCCATCTTAAGGAGGCAGACCTTAATTACTCTTCCCTTGATTGTGGCCTGAACTGAGTATTGTTTTTTTTTTTTCAAAAGAAATGTGTGTGTGAAGACAAAAATAATTGCTTTCCAGTAGAGAAACCTGGCAAACACTGCCATCCGAGCGGCAGAGGTTAATATCACTGGTGAAAGGCCAGCTGGGTCTCAGGTATCTTTGATTATGTTTGGCTTAAAGGCAATATCATCTCTGTGGCATTCTTAGATAGAAACAAAGGAGAAAATAACATTTTATATTGTACCTTAGTTTGAATCCTGGAGGAGAAAAGTATCCGGAGACCTAACAAAGGAGAAGTAAACTCTGATAAAATTTATGTCCAGGAGAACAAAAGCTACGTTAATCTAGTGTGCTAAAAACATTCCAAATTCTGTATAATGCTAATATTGAAGGGATCAGATAGCTGCTGGAAATTTATATTCATTTGCAACTTAGAGAAATTAAAAATGATTCTGCAGATGAATTATTTTAAGAAGTGTTAGTGAGCATATTAGGGAAAAGTAATAACAAATATTTGCTTATCATTTAATTATGGTACTAGCATTTGTATATAGAAAATATCTATACTATGCTTTGTGAAAAAAAGAAGCCCCTGGTAAATAGTGTTTTATGGAAAATAGAATGTGAAGTGTTGGGATACATTGGAATTTTGAGTTTATATCTCATATGTAATCATTAATTCACAGTTGACTTGCAGAAACATTATTAGGACTTGTTACGAGTCCTTAGTCATCTCTCCTGAAATTACACAAGGCCACAGTCTATGAGATTACCTTTGTTTCTTTCGTGGTTTTAGGAAGTGAAATCAATGAGCCCCAAGGCAAGTGTGACATCTTCCTCTGGTTTATAACATTCTACTTGCCTTCCTATCACTTCTTGTCCATCGAGATCATCCCTACAGCTACCTCCATTTTACAAAGGCTTTAAAATACCACAATAATCAGTTATTTTATATTCTAGAAATTCAAAGTTGCATATAGAACAAAATACACTGCAAGATCAATTACATCAATAATGGGACCTTAGTACTGTATTTGATTGTTTTGTTTTGTTTTTGTTTTTCGAGACAGGGTTTCTCTGTGGCTTTGGAGCCTGTCCTGGAACTAGCTCTGTAGACCAGGCTGGTCTCGAACTCACAGAGATCCGCCTGCCTCTGCCTCCCGAGTGCTGGGATTAAAGGCGTGCGCCACCACCGCCCGGCTAGTACTGTATTTGAAACACAACTTACTTCTCCATTCTTTGCTCTGGTCTCTCTTTGGACCTTGAAATTCTTCCAAGTTCCTTTGCCAATTTCCTATGCTCATCACTTTTTATAATTGTGTTAAATGGAATATCACAGCGATTTGTTCCAGAGATAAAGCTGGCGCACAGTACCTTAGGACATCTTATGCATATCTACACACTTGTTGTTGATGCTGTTTGCACTGCACTAAGCTCAAACACAATGAAGTATGTTTGTGAAGACTACATTAGAAATGTGGTTTAATGATTGGTTCTATGATGATTTAACTAACCAAAACCTTGAAGAAGAGTTAGACTTTATATATAATACAAAAATATAAACATATTTGTTTTGTGTGTGTATATACACACACACACATATATATAATATATCATATGTTATATATATAAGATATATGTTGTCTCTTCAGGTGCTTTTGTATTTATAAAACCATATATTTTAGTTGATAAGATTTTATTGTGGATATATCAAAATATTTAGGCAAGTTAGATTTAATTTATGAATTTGTGGAATGTTAAATAAATAACTCAAACACATTTTGTCCTAAAAAACAAAATAGAAACAATTAACCATTCAGAATTTGGTTACATGGAATTATATTTTTAAATAAAGTTATTTTTAATATTATTTTCCCACCATAATTATATATATTATATCAGTAAGGATTACTAACAATGTACATTATATATAGTAAAGGCTATGTATAGTTCAAGACTGTATTATAAATGTTTTATGACTTTTACAAAATTAAAACACAAAATAATTTTCTTACATATAAAATATTACACTATATTTATTCTGTGTTTGTAATGTGTTTTATTAACTGTTTTCAGAAAGACTTATGGACTTTTCCTATTAACTGTGTATACCATAAATATAAAACTCGTAGACCCTACAGATGTTAAGAAAGAAAACAGGTTGATACAGCTTTGTATTTGTTTTTAATCCTTGCCTTTAGATACTTAAATCTCATCTTACTTATGTGTGGATTTGAGTTTATAATTTAACAAAACATGGGGAAATAATAGATTTGTGTGAGGCATTGAATCCTTACAAGATCTGAACATTGTTGTTCAATAGTCCATTGAGATATGATAAGTATTGAAATTATAGTTGATAGCTTATTATATTGACTAAAGTCTTGAATGTAATTTTCATGATATTTAAAATAACAAACTTATATGCAAAAATTGAAAAGAATATTTATTATAATAGCAAAGTACTCAGTCATATGACAAGTTAGAATGGCTAACCAAGGACATTTCTACAGAAAATTTGATATAAAACTTGATAAAAACATTATGTGAATGCTAAGATTTATTCTTATGAATTTAAAAGACTATTTACAAAATTTATTAAAATGGAGGTAGAGATTTAGTTATCTGGTATGATGACATGAATATAAAAAAGTAATTTCAGGGATTTTTCATATGAAGAAGGCTACATTTGATATGACACCATTTTCAAGGAGCACATATTCATACCTTTGAATATTTTGAATTATTTTGCTTTTATTTTTTAAACTGAGTTAATGGACTAAGTGGTGTTGGATAATTTAAAATTATTTAATTTGAGAATTATAATAAAAGTTCGATATCTCATTTTATGAATTAAGTTAGTAACAAAGAACAGATCTATCAAGACTAGAATAAACCTTTGAGTTCTAGTATAACACCTTATTTTTACTTTAAATAAGAAATTCACTATGGTGAAAATAATTTTACTATCTTAGAATTGTACCCAATAAAGTAGTTTCAGAAATTTATTTTTCATATTTGCATTTTGAAAGTTTAAAACTGACCAAAAGTATTTTAAAACATATGTTCAAGTATTTGGGCAGTAATGATAGAGAAAATAACTTTTATCTATCATTACTGTCCAAATATTAATTATCTAATATTTTGAATTTTATTAAATTCAGTTGACTTTGTTGGTCAACAGTAGGGCTATTGGGCACTGTGATGAAAGGAGATCTGTCATAGTGACTTGTTCTTTTGAATGCTCTCAAATGGAAAGGATTGCATATTTTAACCTATACTAGCTTTGAAGATTCATATATAATCACACATGAAAACAACATTTTTATAGTTACATTTTTTTTAAACATTTTATTTATTTATTATGTATACAATATTCTGTCTGTGTGTATGTCTGCAGGCCAGAAGAGGGCACCAGACCTCATTACGGATGGTTGTGAGCCACCATGTGGTTGTTGGGAATTGAACTCAGGACCTTTGGAAGAGCAGGCAGTGCTCTTAACCGCTCTCTTAACCGCTGAGCCATCTCCCCAGCCCCTATACTGATACATTTGAATCTAGTAATGAGAATTATTTCCTCTCCAGTACTTACATTATGTACCATTGATACCACAGACCATTTATTTTAGTAACTTCATGGATAGTTAATACCTAATATGTACATTTGGTAGCAGGCTATCAGAAAAAATTAACAAGAAGAATGCCTATTATCTGTCAAAACTGACATACTTATATGGAAATCAATGGTTGTGAGTTGGCTCTGAGTAACTGGTGAAATAATGCGAAGATGTGACATGATATCTCTTTCTTCTATGAAAGTATGAACTCATAAGCCATGCTTTGTTAGCTTCAAATGCAGCACACATACTGAAGACAGAAGACAAAGAAGTTCTTTGATTCATTGTGTAAAGGCCTCTCAGATTTGCTTTCAAATGACAGCACATAAAAAAAAAATAAAGACAGTGTATTAAATTAAGGGAATAGTAAAAATATTACAAGTAGAACAGGGCTGGACCTTGTATTTTGTACCTGACTGCACAGTACTGCAATCAGATCTGTACCTCCATTTTGTGGGATTATTAAAGTAGATGTCAAAATAGGCAGCATTCAATTTAAAGAAGTTATAGATTTTCTTATTCTCTTCAAATCATTTTTGCATTATTTAATTAAAACTTAAATTATGATTGAAAAATCACTCCATTCCAAAGTATGGAAGTGTTATGTCATTAACACAAAATATGGTTGTTATCTGTGTCATGTATAAGTGAGAAAAAATTTGTTTGACCTACATTTATCTTCAGTGTTTATTACTTTAGATCAAAATTTTCTTAATAGATATTTAATTCAGTCATCCATTGATAATTAACTCATTGTTCACTTATTCCAAACCAATCAACATCAAAAATTATTATGGCATGATGTTGACGGAGGCCACTTGTTCATCCTGGCTGCCCAGAACCAAAATAACATCATAGAAACTGTATTAATTAAATCACTTCTTGGCCCATTAGCTCTAGCTTCTTATTGGCTGACTCTTATATCTTAGTTTAACCCATTTCTATTAATATGTGTATTGTCACATGGCAGTGGCCTACCGGGTAGAGTTCCAGCATCTAACTCTAGCAGGACTACATGGCTTTCTCTGACTCTGCTTTCTTTCTCCAAGCATTCTGTTTAGTTTTTTCACCTAGCTCCACACTACCCTATTAGACCAAGACAGTTTCTTTACTAACCAATGGTGTTTATAGCATACAGAGGGGAGACCCACATCATTTCCCATTTTCTGTCTAATGAAAAGGAAGGTTTCAATTTTAACATAGTAAAATTACATATAACAAAATAGGTATAAAGCAGGAATTATAGTTATAATATTTATATCTATTTTATCTTTTATCATGACTAAGGAAAACTATAACTATCAATTCTTCAACTCCATCAAAAACTCCAGAAGGATATAATAATACCTAAGTAAGTAATAAGTTCATTGTAAGCAACTTCCAAATCTCTAGAAATGACAGAGACATCCAAAGTTCTTCTGTACCATTGGAGCACCTATCTTCAACCTCCTGGCCTATAGTATTCAGCAGATTTTTCCATGAAGCAGGAAATTTCAAAGACAGTTCCACCTTTATTGGCAGTTTTTTAGTCACTTTCTTCTGTATCCTGCAGAAAGTCTGGCAGACTCTGTGATGAAACAGGATTCCTGAAGGATCATCTCTCCTTTAGACAGTTTCAGACATCATTTCTCTGTAGGTCCTGCATATCCAATTCATACAACATAGTATCAAGCAGTCCAGGCAAGAGCAGTTTATTACCCAAATGGCTAGCAAACTCCAAGAGGAGCCTCTTTGATGCCCATCTTCCTCATGAAGGTATTGGTGCTGCCAGGAGCAGATATGTCTCATTGTCATGAAAAGGCCTAAATTCTTAAAACTTTTTTAATGCCATATTCTGTAGTCTTTGAAAGGTTTCAAGAATGCCTATCATTTGGAAATATATCTCTGTACATCTTGAAAATCTAACTAACATGACTACAAGCTTAATTATTATAGATGATTACCTATTAACCTATATTTCTTAATTGTGCATTACATTTTTAAATAAGTAGCACAATCATAATACTTTAATCAATATCAGAGATACATATACACATATAACAAAATTGACCTCAAATTTGTATCAATAAACCAAGATCTATACCAAAGGTAATTATTCATCTCTATAGCATATCCCTCTTTAAATGTAAACAAACATTTATAGAAAATACTTGGGAATATGGGCTTAGTTGTATACAAACTTCTTCTTGCTGTTTATTAGGGGAAGTGATTTTTGAGAGGTGTTCAAGGTCGCCTTTCATGGGGTCTTAGTCTATAAAACCACATTACCCTGGAATGAATCCACAGATTCTCATTCTCTATGGAAACAAATGAAGAATCTCTTTTCCAAAGCAACATATCCTTAAATCCATATTTTGAAATCAAGCTACCTCTAAAGTATATATGTTGGTTTAGCTTAGCCATCCCCAGAATCAAATGTTTCTCTGCAGTCAAACACAATAATATACTTAATCCAGACTCACTGTGAATTTTCCATTTTTACATGGCTTATTTTTCTTTATGCCTTTTAATCTATGACTGTCTCTATTCCGCCTCTCTCTCTCTCTCTCTTTTACATTATATTACTGTCTTAGTTAGGGATTTATTTCTTTGAAGAGACCATGGAACACCAACTTTTATAAAGGGAAGTATTTAATTGGGGCTGACTTACAGTTCATAGGTGGGAAGCACTCAGACATAGTGTTGGAGAAGGAGAGAGGGAGAGAAAGAGAGAGAAGAGAGAGACAGAGAGAGAGAGAGAGAGAGAGAGAGAGAGAGAGAGACAGACTGGGCCTGGCTTCAGCTTCTGAAATTTTAAAGTCACTGCCTAGTCATACACTTTCTCCAACAAAGCGACACCTACTCAAACAAGACCTAATCTTTTCCAATAATGTAACTCCCTATGAACCTATGGGAGCCATTTAATTCAAACCACCACAATTAGGTATTGTAAGTAATGTAGTGATGAGTTTGAGCATATGGGAGGATACACTAGGCCATTGTATAATAAGAAATTGATCATGCTTTTTTTTTTATTTAAATCTGTGGAGGTCCTGGCACCAACAATGTTCAGTTATGGAAGGACTGTTTCACAGTTATGCATTTTCAATGGTTGGTATTTTTCAGAACATTGAAGAAAGCAATCAAATATTACAAATTAAAATTGTAACTATAAAGTTTTAAACCCAAATTTAAATTGAAATATCATATTTTCATGCCCAATCAGAATTTAGTTTGATTTTATCTTATAGGATCTAAGGGAAGCAGAGCTATGAGTCATATTCCCCAAATTGGCCTCATTTCTTATTCACCTTATTTTCAATTGAGCCTTGTGAATTAAAGCAAATGAGAGATAGTAACTTTGAAATCATGTCTGTTGCATTTAAAACATTAACAAACTGCATGTATATTCCTCATGAATTTTAACCCATTTCTTTTATTCTGTGTATAGCCACATGGCTGTGGATTACCAGCTAAAGTTCCATCTGATTCTGGCAAGGCTACATGTATTTTCCTGACTCCACCTCCTTTCTCCCAGCATTCAGTTTAGTTTGCCCCTACTAGCTCTGTTCCCCTATAACTCTGCTATAGGCCCAAAACAGTTCTTTTATTAACAAATGATATTCACAGCATACAGAGGGGAATCCCACAAAATGGTTTTTGACAGGTTCTGTAGAGATAAAGTTTTAAAATATAAGCATTGGCATTGCTCTTAAGAAAATCTTGGTCAGAGGGATAGAGATATGTTTCAGCAGTGAAGTAGACTTGCTATTTTTCCAGTGTCTGAAAAGGGTTCCCATCATCCATATGTCACAGATTATTTGTTCATTTCTGCATTGTGTTCAGTTGTGTTATTTTGTGATGGTTTCCATTTGCTATAAAGAGGAACTTATTTGATGAGGAGGGGAGCAGTATGTAGCTACACTACCAGTAGATATAAGAATCAAATTTAGAATGTGGATATACTAATCTAGACAAGGGGAGGTATAATCTTTTCTAGGGTCCATGATACTTCTAGGCTTGGAATGCTGTGGAGTTTTCTAGTACCATGCTTGGGTGCAGACTTGTAATTAAACATAACTAATATTTTCTAATGAATGGGTGAGAGACTAGTGTATCCAGATGTGTCTACTATATCTATGTGTTTACTATAACAATGGCCTTTCCTTCCTTCTCTATGGGACCTGGCAGATTTTTCTGTTTACCACAGGTAACAGTACTCATCACACATACACACAAACACACTATTTGCAAATGCTTTCTTGATTACAATTCTTTTAATGAAATACCTACTACTAATACCTTCAGATAGTTCTGAAAGCTTATATAAATTATAATAAAGAAAGAAGTTCACATAATTTTATGTAATCATTTGAGGCCAGTGATTATATAAAATGTTTCAAAATTTAGAAAATAAAATGATCATATTCATCATAAACACCAGGAATACATGCTTTGGTTGATATAATATTAAGTGCATGGATCAGAACTGATTACTGATGTAGTCATTATCTACAAAGGCATCATCAAATACAGGGACAGTAAACAGAAAGCAAAGAGTGTATTTTCTACAAAGGACTGGTAGATTCAGCAATAATAAAGACTGAAAGCAAAGAGACCGTGACTGGATAAAATATTATTGAGAAAATGTGATATTTTTAAATTGAAAAAAGTGTTAAGAATAGTTACTTAAAATATCTATAAAGAGAAATTTATTTTATGTAAATGAAAACAATTTAAAGGTATATAAAATAATTTGAATAGGTGAATAAGATTAATTGATAGATGAATTAGATGTCAGTATTTACTAGCATTTTTTACTTCTAGAAATTAAAATGCTGAACATTTCAAATGGGACATCAGAATCCACTTTAAGTACTACGTCGTTTTGTTGATACTACTACCATTACATTGAGGTGGAATGATGCCCACAGAGTCCTAATTCTGAAATATATGTCAAACTAATTGACATGACGATGGGAGATTCAGCAGTTAAAATGCTGAAGACTGCCTTGCAGATGTCTGCTGTCGTTTAATATACAAAATTGCAGTTTAAATGCCAGTTTAAATGTTTAGACAGGAAATAAAACACACAATGATAATGTTGCATGAATTTAGATCTCATTTACAGTCCAACTAGAGAAGTTTAAAATGTAGTTCACACTTTTATGATCTTCCCAAATACAGATCTTCAATGATCTATGCCCTATAAACTTGAGCACAGCTATCAGTTCACTGCAAGGTGATACACAAAGTCAGGGCTCGGCTTTAGTCTTTGAACTGTCAAAAGATACCTGACCTGTGAGCAATTTGTTGAGTCATAATTTTTAAATGATTTACACTACAGATATAATGCATTGTAAAGCACCCTGTCATTTTCCAATAAAAGGAAATTTCATGGCAAACGTAAAGTTCCTTTCCAAAAACAAACATAGTACCAAAAGAACAAAATTAGTGATATATAAAATCTGAAGTGTGTGTTCTCTGAGCTGAAAAAAAGTCATGGGACACAAAAAGAGATGGATTCTTTCTTTCTTTGCTTATTTCATTTAAAGACACTCAATTTTATAGTGCAAACAGCAAATATTATAGTATATCACCAATTTTAAGAAGTGGTGATATTCAGAATATTTACTTCTCACTATTATAAGAATGTTCAGTAAAATACAAAACATCTTTGCAAGGTACAATAACTATCTTATAACCTTTGACAAATGTCTGCTAAAATAAAAGTAATAGTTCTTTTATTTTTAGAAAACATCTAAGTAATTGAAGCCAAGGTTCCCTGAATTTGACAAATGAAGAAAGGAACAACACTTGATAATATTACTTTCTCATAGGCCATTGAAATTTTTTTTTTAGAAACACTTGTCTGTGGACTGCAGCCAGAAGAGGGCACAGACTCTTACGTGCGTGAGCCACGTGGTTCTGGAATTGAACTCAGGACGTTTGGAAGAGCAGGCAATGCTCCCAACCTCTGAGCCATCTCTCCAGCCCTCCTTGATAACTTCTTAAGGGTTTGTATTCATTATCAATGAGCAATCAATAAGATATGTATTGTATCATTTGCATGTTTACAAATTAGAATGTACCTTGGATACTGCTTCTCAGTGGATACATGTAGCCATCCACCTTGTTTTGTACACGGGCTCTCCTACTCTCCTGGAACTCACCAAATACAAGAGATGTGGATTCAATCTCACATTCTGATATTAGGTATAGTAGACCCATGTGTATCCAGTAGCATCTCATTCTTTCATTAGAAAATATTAATAATGTTTAATTATATGCCTGCCTCCAAGCCTGGTACTGGAAAACTCTCCAGCATTCCAAGCCTAGTAGGATCATGGACCCTAGAAAAGAATATATACCTCCCTTTGTCTAGACTAGTGTACCTACATTCTAAATTTCATCCATATATAATATATATATATATATGTATGTATATATATATATATATATGTAAGTGTAGCTACATACTGCTCCTCTCCCCAATCAAATAAGCTTCTCTTTATAGCAAATGGAGACCATCACAGAAAAACACAACTGAACACAAGGCAGAAATCAACAAATAATGAATATATCTATATTACAGCTCATGCATCTCTGTCTCAGGAAATATCACAGAAGAGAGTTGGAAAGATTGTAAGAGCTGGAAAACCAGGTGGCCTGCTGTTGAACAGTCTCTCCTAGAAGGGACTGCATATGAACAATAGAAATAGATATAGATGTGCTAAAGTAAAAGAGAGAAAAATTCTCAGGTCTCACTCCTAGATAATGAACAACAGGCAACTAATGACTGCTGGCAGAGGAGAATGCTTCTCTCAGGAGGGATAAGCCTCCTTATTGCTTAGCCAATAAAAAGTGGATAGCCCTAAATCCATATACACACAAACAATAAAAATGGACTCAATGGGTTATATTCCTATATTTGTGCATACATATATACAAGCACATATATACATTCTGAGTATGTGTAATAATAATAAAAGAAAATGGGTGTCAACTGATATTGGAGGGAGGAGACATAAGAGGGGTTAAAGAGAAGGTACCTCGGAAGGACTAGAGAGGGGAAAGTGATGTAGTCATATATTATCTGTATTTTGATAAATAAATCTTGCCTGAAGACCAAAGGCAAAGCTAAAGCCACTAGAGAAGTCTGACCTCTACCAAAGCTGTGTGATCACAAACTAAGCCAACTAAGCCTCTCTCTCCTCTCATTTTATAACCCCTCTAGTACTGGGTTTAAAGTCTTGACTCCCTAATACCCCTGACTCCCTTATACTGGGATTAAAGGTGTGCCACCATCACTTGGATTTGTTTCTATATTGATCTTAAGTAGCCTAGGGTGGCCTTGAACTCAAAGAGATCCATCTGCCTCTGTGTCCCAAATCCTGGGATTAAAGGTATGTGTCACCAATAACTGACTTCTGGTAGGTTTAGCCTTGCCTCTGATATTCAGGCAAGATTTATTTATTAAAATACAAATAACATACCACTAAGAAAGGAAACATGTAGATCAAGCTTTGTTTTTGTTCTTAATCCTCACATTTAGGCACTTAAGTCTTATCTTATTCATGTGTTGATCTGAGTATCTTTTGACTTATACTTTAAATTCAAGGCATTTTCAAAAATATATGCTGGATTAATCCAGCAGCATTTACAATCAAATATCTTTTAGCAGTTTTTGCTCCTTCCTCAGCCATCAAACAATTTAGAGACAGAACAATAGCATCCAGCATCCTGACTCTGTGTATTTTTCATCTTTAGGTGGCTTTATTTTAAACTCTATTCTTTATTTTATTTTTTTTTTTGAATTTTTGGCTTTTTGAGACAGTGTTTCTCTGTGTATCTTTGCTGTCCTGGAACTCACTCTGTAGATCGCGTGGTCCTTAACTCACAGATATCTGCCTGCCTCTACCTCCCAAGTGCTGTGATTAAAGGTGTATGTCACCACACCTTGAACTTATAGAGATCTACCTGCCTCTACCTTTCAAGTATTGAGAATAAAGGTGTATGCTACCACACCCAACAACTCTTGCTTTCTTTTTCATTTTAAGGACTTTATCATTTTTCTTTTCTCTCCTGAGTCTACATATATTTTTAAACACACTATAAACCATTTAGAGATTTTCTTTGTCTTTCTTTGTCCCACAGAACATAGCAGCATTATTTGTAATAGTTGGAACCTGAAAATAACATAGATGCCACTCAAGCCAGGAATGGATAAAGAAAGTGTGGCACATTTACACATTAGAGTACTACTCTGTGGGAAAAAAAAAAACAATGACATCTTGACTTTTGCATGCAAGTGGATGGAACTAGAAAGAAAACATCCTGAGTGAGGTAACCCAGATCCAGAAATATTAACATGGTATGTATTCACTCATAAGTGGATACTAGCTGTAAGGCTAAGGATATTGAGTCTAGTTCATGATCCTAGAGAAGTTAAATACCAAGTAGAACCCTAAGAAAAACATACATAGATCCACCTGGAAAAATGAAATGAACAAGATCATTTGATAAAATTGGGAGAATGGGAGTAGGGAGAGTAGACAGGGCAAAAGGAAAATACAAGGGGAGAAGAAGAGGGGGAAGAGAACTTGAGGGAACAAGATAGTTGAGATGAAGGAAGGACAGAGATAAAAGCAAAGAAAGTGATATATTGGTTGAGGGAGCCATTATGGGGCTATAAAAAACCTGGATCTAGAGAAATTCCCAAGAATCCACAAGGATGACCCTAGTTAAGACCCTAAGCAATAGAGAGACGGTGCCTGATGAATATCTTAAGTATCACCATAGAAACTTCATCTAGCAACTTATGGAAGCAGGCAAAGACCTCCATTGGAGCACTGGACTAAGCTAACAAAGTTCAGCTGAAGCATGAGACTATGAACAAAAAGGTCAGGACTATGATGGGTGCACCCACTGTAACAGTTTACCTGAGCTAATGGTAGTTCACCAAGTCCAGTTGGACAAAGAAGAAAATAGCATAGGTCCAAACTAGTCCCTCTGAATATGGGTGACAGTTGTATGGCTGGGCAGACTGTGGAGCCACTGTTATTGGCACCAGAATTTATTCCTACTGTTTATACTGACTTTTGTTGAGTCAATTTTCTTTGGATGGATACCTTTCTCAGCCTAGATATAGCAGGGAGGACCTTGGACCATCCCTAAAGCAATGTGCCTTGCCCTCTCTGAGGAGTGGATAGGGGTGGGGTAGGGGTATAGGTGGTGGAAATGGGAGGAGGGAAGGGAATAAAAACTATGATTGGTATGTAAAATGAAAAATAATAGTTTGTTTTCTTTGAAACAATAATAATTAAAACAAAACAAATAAAGGAATTATGCTAAGAATTGAGAAGGAGGAACTCATAAAACTAAAAAGCTTCTTTACAATAAAGCAAATAATAATTAAGTTAAACAGCTCACAGAAAAGGAGTCTTTTTCAGTTATGTACAATCTACAAGAAGGTACACAGTGTGTTCTAATTACACTTCATAAATTCTGTCTTTCATTGTAATTGGTTGTGTCATATCTCACATTGGACTGTAACATATTAAAAAGAAATATCTTGCTCAGCTTGGAGGCTGAATCTTGCTAAGTACATGGATACTCATAACATTTATTGAAATGAATCTGCATAGCTATGCATAATCATTAATAATTGCAGACTTGTGACTATTTTCCCTAAAGACATATCATTCAAATTCAGATAATTTTGAGTATCTACTTTGTTTTGATCACTGAGAAAAGTCTTTAGAAATTAAACAATAAACCACAAGCCTATAATAGAATGTTTTACCTATCATTAAAGACAAAGGTAAATGTAGTGTTCATGATTTAAATCTCAGGCTATAGCATATTTTAGTAACATATATGCTTGTATAGTGAGAAATACTTTGTTAAAACTGGTGGTGAGTTTTATGAACTTTGATTGATTTTGCTCAATTTGTGCTTTAATTTCCATCCTAAAAATATTCTTTCATTTATTTTATTTTTCTGGAGAGAGGAAAAGATTTATTTTTCTTACAATTTTGAATTCATCACTAAGGGAAGTCAGGGTCATAACTCAAGGCAGGAACTGATACAGAGGTTATGGAAGAGTCCTGGTTAGTACATGCTTGTCCTCCGTGGTTTGCTCTATCCATGATCTCCAGCCCAAAATGGAAATTCCCACATGCGCAGGGACGACCACTTAAAAAATTAATTAAGAAAATGTCCCACAGTTCTATAAATAGAATAATGTCTTACATTTACCTATCTTCTTGAAGAATGTTGTATATGGAGGGGTGATTAACAGTCTTTAAAGGAGGACACAGATTTGTCACCAACTTTAGGATGAATATTAACATAATATAACGACAACATTGGTAAACTTTTCATGGCTAAACAAAGATGGCTACTATTTAAGTCAGAGATTCTGTTGCTGTAATAAAATACCATGACCAAATTCAAATTGGTGAGCAAAGGACAAAGGACTTACACTTTGCTGTTCACCACTGACAAGTCAGGACCAAAGCTCAAACAGGTCAGGATCCTGGAGTCAGGAGCTGATGCAAAGGTCGTTGGAGTGGTGCTGCTTACTGGCTTGCTCTTCATGGATTCCTGGTGTTGGAAGCCCTTCTGTCTGTTTTTTTGTTTTGTTTTGTTTTTTTTTTTTTTGGTTAATAAATAAAGAAGCTACTTTGGCTTGTGATAGGGCAGAATAGAACTAGATGGGGAAATTAAACTGAATGCTGGGGCAAAGTAGGAGGAGTCAGTGAGATGCCATGTAGATGCCACCTGACGTGCCCCTTAACTTTACCGGTAAACCACAAGACTTGTGATAAAATATAAAATAATGGAAATGGGTTAATTTAAGATATATAAGAGCTAGCTAGCAATACTATTAAGCTATCGGCCAAGCAGTGTTTTAAATATTATAGTTTTCGTGTGATTCTTTAGAGTCTGAGCAGCCAGGAATGAATGAACAGCCTCCGTCAAAAGCTACCTCAACCTGGCTTCTTACAGAACCCAAGACAAGGCATGACACCACCCACCATGGGCTGGTACCTTCCACATTGATCAGTAAATGAAAAAATACCTTATAGCTTACTGTCATGGAGCCATTTCCTCAACTGAGGCTCCTTCCTCCTTGACGACTCTAGCTTGTGCCAAGTTGACATAGAAAACCAGCCAGTACAGCTACAAATGAAGAAACAAAAACAAACAAAAAAGATACATAGATACATTTTAAGTTATTAATGATCTTTTTCTTATTTATTTATTTTACATTTTTACTGCAGTTTTCTCTCCCTCCAATTTTCTCAACCCCACCCCTAAGTTCCTTTCTGCCACCAACCCTCATCTATTCCCCTGCTATTTCTATTCTTTAAAGGGCAGGACTTCTATGAGTATCAACAAATCATGGCATTTTAAGTTGTAGAAAGACTAAGCACCTTGCCTTGTACTAAGGCAGGACAAGGTAACCAAATAGGAGGAGCAAGTCTCCCAAAGCAGAAAAGTTAGGGACAGCTTCTGCTCCCACTGTTAGAATTCTCACAAGAAGACAAATCTGCACAACTGCCACATCTATGCAGAGGGTCTAGGTCAATTCTATGCAGACTCCACAGTTGTTGGTTCGGTCTCTGTGAGCTCCCATGAGCGTAGGCTAGAAAATACTCTGGGTTTCCTTGTGATGTCGTTTACTCTCTGGCTACTATAATCATTCATACCTCTTTTCAGCAGGATTCCTGAGGTCCACTAAGTGTTTGGCTGTGGTCTCTGCACGTCTTTCCACTCATTGATGGATAAAGCCTCTCTGATGATTATTGGCCTAGGAACCAATCTATGAGTATAGCAGAGTAATGTTAGGCATAAATTGTCTCTCTTATTGGAAACATTTTCTACTTAATTAAGGAAATGCATGTTTTATTGCTCCATTTAAAGCCATATAGCATGTCTGGTACTCGAGTAAAAAAGTTTAAGATTTGTAATTTTCAATTTATTTCATGTTGTTATTTTAAATAATGTGGAAATATCCTCATGTATGTATACCTATTTTTAATAAACCAAGTACGTACACTACAATGTAGTCAGCAGGATTAATAGAAAAACCACTCTTAAATACTCCTTACAAAAAAAGTGTTAATTTGTTGAAAGAAGAGCCATCAAGACACACTAGAGAATGCATTTATCAGGAAGTATGTCAATGTTTTCATTCGAGTTCTCTCTGAACCTGAGTTATTTTCAGGAATTTGACTCTGAAAATGATACCTTTCTCTAGAGAAGATTAGAAACTCCAAGGAAACTAATGGCTAAAGATTTTGGATGTTATTACTTTCACAAGGTTGTCCGTGCCTGGTTTACTTTATATTATCACCACAATATAGCAATAACTTGGTAATTTAAAGGCAGAATTTTATTTCCTCATTAATTTGTAAACTGAGATGTGTGACATGAAGGCATTAAAATCTAAAGAGTTTCTTGTTACTGTGGCCACATATAGCCAATCAGTAGAGGGACAAGCAATGTTGGAAGGCCTATGGCCTAGTTTTAGATCAGCATATGAATGCATGTTTAGTGGGTTTCCAAGAGGCAAAGACTATGGAGAAGTTCTCTTACTCAGCAAGGACCAATAGACCTTGAGATAGCTCAAAATTCTTTTGAGACTGCTCAGCCTACTTGCTCTCTTCTCTCTCATAATATTGATGATTCTCTTTGCAGATTTTAGTTTCATTTTGATTTATTACCCTTTATAGGAGGCTTAGGTTTGTAGGACACTTTTTCAGTTTAGGGAACAGTTAGCGAAACACAAGGTGACTGTGTGCAAGATATTTATGGAAAATCACCCCATGCATCTGTAAATATGCTTTGATGGGTTTTGAGTGATATTGTAATTCATAAAAATGTGTGCCTCTGTGTATCACCTTGTAGTTTTATAAAGATATAATGTATCTGGTTCGATATTTCATCAAACTAGAAAAATGCTGGACACTGGTTTTGGTTTAAAAGTTGTTTTGATGTAAAAGTTGGGAACAAACAAATTTGCCATCTTTGTTTTTGCTGGTAGTTAACACTGGAGGAAAGAGAAAATATGCTTGTTTTTGAATTATAAAGAAAAGATGGCTCCAGGTGTTTGTGGCCAGTTACTTGTGTGGAACTCATCTGGTGGTTGTATAATTCTTTTGCCACAGATGCCCTTTCCCTGTCTTAGAACCTGAACCAGGACTGTGGTTGGGTGGCAGCAAAGCAAGTTACCCATAAAGTTACTTTAGAGTGCTCTTATGGAGGTTTCCATTTCCCAAGGAGGATGAAACCGCCAATAAAGGGTTTTCTGGAGAATTCCATCACTGACAGTATCTGGATTAGAAAAGCTTTGATTCAAAGGGTAGCACCAACAAGATAAATTAATCACATTAAAAATGATGGGGTAGTCCTGTGGGAAGTCCTTTTGTTTATATGTTGCATTTATTGGTTAATGAATAAAGAAATTACCTTGGACTATAGCAAGGCAGAACTTATCTAGGAAAGGAAAACTAAACTGAATGCTGAGAGAAAGAAGGCGGAGTCAGGAGAAGCCATGTAGCCCTGCCAGAGACAAACTTTGGAACTTTTGCTGGAACTTTCACCAGAATTTTACCTGGTATACCACAGCCATGTGGTAATACACAGATTAATGGAGATAGGTTAATTTAGGATATAAGAGTTAGCCATAAATACAAATAAGCTATTGGCCAAACAGTATTGCAAATAACACAGTTTCTTGTTATTATTTCAGGGCTAAGCAGCTAGGAACAAACAAATACCCTCTTACAACAAATTGGTATAACAATGTGGTCAACCATATTCATGTAAAACCTGAGAGAGCTTAAAAAGGAATTCTAGACAGAAAAAAAAAATCAGAGTTTAACATAGCTTCTTGCTCTGCTTGCTGGCAACGTGCTGCAGTTCCTTTAAGAGAGGTCTTATTGATTCAGCAGTAGCAGAAAAAAAAGCCATGCACTTTTGAAATGGCAGCTTCCCAGGCTAACACAAACAGCTTTATCTCCTTCAGTGGTTCAGCTATGGAAATTTAAATGGGTTCTGTGGACAAATTTGCTTAATGATGATATAGACCTTCTATGTGCCTAAAAATGGGACAATGTGCATGATTCTCATAGGCAGTGAACATGTCTCCACCATGTTAGACTGGGCAAAGCAAGCAGACAGGGCCATATTTGCCCTAGCAATACTGTCTCTTAGATTTTTAAGAAATACTTAGCATTTTAAGAAGTAGTCCTGGTCAGAAAAGGTTTACAGGTACACAAATTTAGATGGAAAAGACCTCTAAACAGATCACGGTGTTGGATAAATGTACATAGGCTTGGGAGAGAGAAGAAAAAGAATATCAAGATTTATAAAAAGAAGTAAATGGTTTTTAAAGAAGTTACACTCTTTAAAGAGACAGAGTACAGACAGTCAGATTAAAAGGAGTAAAAAAAAATGTCACGTAAAGATGGAATAGACACAGAGAGTCTGGATTATGTATACCATTGTATTTTCTTTGAATTTTTTGATTACTGAGAGACATTTGATTCTGGGGACTGCTAAGCTAAAGCAACATATATGTTTTAAAGGTTTATTGATTCCAAAGAAATCCTTAAGTCTAAGGATATGTTGCTTTGGAAAAGTCGTTCCTCTTTTGTTTCCACAGAGGATGAGAATGTATGAAACCTTTACAATCTAATGTAGTTTGACAGACCAAAACCCTCAGAAAGGTTACCATGAACACCCCCAAAAATTACTTCATCCAACAAAAAGCAGGAAGCAGTTTGGAGAGAACTACACCTATATTCCCAAATATTGTTTATAAATGTTTCTTTATATTTAAAGGAGTATATGCTATACAGCTGAATCCTTTGCATTGGTATGAATCTTGGTTTATTAATATAAATTTAAGATCAATTTTGTTATATGTCTATTTTTACTCTTGATATAGGAATTGTGTTTGTGTTCATCATTTAAAAATGTAATGTATAATTACGAAATACAGGTTGCTAAATAGTTATCTATAGTACTCAAGCTTTTAGTCAAGTTAGTTAGGTTTTCTAGATATACAGAGATATATTTTAGTTAGATAGGTATTCTTTGTATCTTTCAGAGAACTTCAAAATATAGCATTTAAAATGTTTTAAGAATTTAGGACTTTTTATGACAATGAGACACATCTGCTCTTGGTAGCACCAATTACTTCAAAAGAAATATAGGCATCAGTGAGACTCCTTATGGATTTTTCTAGCCATTTGGGCAAGAAAGTGATCTTGCCTATATTGCTTGATGTCATGCTGTATGAACTGGACATCTGGGACTCACAGCAAAATGACTGCTGAATTTGCTATAAAAAGGCAAGACTGTCCTTCAGGGTTCCTGCTTCATGAAATAGTCTGCCAGACATTTTGTAGGACACAGAAAAAAGCGATTGACAAACTACCAGTATAGGCAAAACTGTTTTTGAAATTTCCTGCTTCATGGAAAGGTCTGCCAGATAATATGGGCTAGTAGACTGATGATGGGTGCCAACAAGGTTACAGAAGACCTTTGGGTGACTGTCCAAGTAGCAAGATGTCTCTGTCAATTCCAGAGTTTTAGAAGTCACATACAATACACTTCCTGTTTATTAAGCTATATTATATCTTTCTGGAGTCTTTGATGGAGTTGAAGAATATATAGTTATAGTTTTTCTTACTTATGATGAAAGATAAATTAGATATAAATATTGTAACTATAATTCTTCCTTGATAACGATTTTGTTATATCTAATTTTACTATGTTAAAATTAAAACTTTCCTTTTGTATTTAAACAGTAAAGGTGAAATTATGAGGTCCTTCTGTTTATTTGTTGCTTTTATTGGTTAATGAATAAAGAAACTGCTTTGGCTTATATCAAGGCAGAGCTTAGCTAGGTGAAGAAAACTAAACTGAATGCTAAGAGAAAGAATGAGGAGCCATGAGAGGCCATGTAACCCCACCAGAGATAAATGATAGAACTTACCTGGTAAGTCGCAGCTACGTGGCAATACACAGATTAATAGAGATCAGTTAGTTTAGGATATAAGAGTTAGCCAGAAACACATTTAAGCTACTGCCCAAACATTATTGTAAATAATATGGTTCTGTGTGATTATTTCAGATCTGAACAGCTGGAAACAAACAGGTGGACTCTTACAACAGGGTAGGATACTGAATAAAATAATCAAGGAATTTTACTTTATTTCCATAATACAAATGGTAGCATCATATTTTAGGAGATACAGTAATCTCTAAATTATATAAGTAATAAGAAAACCATTGGGGTAGTTACACTAACAGACATTGGGAACAGATAAGAATTTTAAAAATAATTAAATCATAGTACTGTGTTGTAGTTTGAATGTAATAGTCCTCCATAAACTTAGAGGAACTGGTACTATTAGGAGATGTGACTTTGTACAAGTAGTTTTGGCCTTGCTGGAGTAGGAGGAGGTGTGTTACTCTAAGGGTACTTTGAGGTCTTATATATGATCAAGTCACTTCCAGTTTTCAGTTCACTTCCTGTTGCCTGCTCAAGAGGTAGAATTGTTAGTTACATCTCCAGTTCCATGACTAACTGCAGGCTTCCATGTGCCACCATGATCATAATGAACTAAAACTCTTAAATGTAAGAGGCCAAATTAATGTTTCCTTTTTAAGATTGCCATGGTCATAGTATCTTATCATAGAAACAAAATCTTAACTAATACACACAGTAACTCAGACATTTAATTTAGTAAACTGTAGAAGAGAGTATGTACTATACCCTTGAAAGCTTTGGTGACAGTAGTTTTACTAGAGGCCACTGAGAATATACAACAGATGACAATTGATATACATAAAGTCATTCTACCAGACTAGCAATTATCTGATGGAGAGAAACTTGTGAAGTAAGACTTCTAATACCATTGCCTATGTATAATTTTGCCTATGTAATTTTTCATATATGGCATTCAAACAAGCTATGGGTATTTTCCCCACTGCCTGTATGTTTATCTCATGTGTATATTCCATTTACTGGGCACATATAAACTGTAGCTAATCACAGTGGTAATTTCTGCTTAAGCTGTCTAATTCTGATGAACAGAAATCTTACTTGGATGTTTTTCTTTATTCAGACTGACTCAGTCACAAAAACATCTAATTTTAGGCTTCAGAACAAATTCAAAGCAAACTGGTTGCCCCTGGAGATGAATATCTAGTTGTCCCTGGAGGCTACTATGCAAGGACAATTTCCCAGGTGTTTATTGCTGATTCAAGTTCAGGCACAAAGTAACTTTAGCAGTCATAGCTTTCTCTCAGCAATGACCTTTCTGCATGAACTCCTAACCTTAAGGTTCAGTCCACCAACTGTTTATTGCTTAAGTACTGAATTTTAACATTATTTTCTATCTGGGAATTCTGATCACTTAGAGCGATGTGAATGAACAAGCATTAATCACCGGCCAGTCAGCACAACCTCCTTAGTCAGAAAGAGACTGTGTGATCAGTTTGTGTTCTATTTCTTGTTGTTTACTCAAGAAGTGCTGTGTGACCCAGGGGATTTTGCTGAGAAATAGGAAGGGGAAAATGTGAGAGAAGTGACTGTGTATGCTGAAAGGGAGATCCAGCTGAGTGTATAGCAGGAGATATGAGATGTAAGAAGAATTAGGAGAGAAATGTGTGTGTGTGTGTGTGTGTGTGTGTGTGTGTGTGTGTGTGTGCTGAAAGAAGGATGCAGCTCAATGTGCAGAGAGTAAGAGAAGAAGGGGAGAGATGTAGCTGGGTGATAAGGGAGATACAGAAGATGTAGCCGTATGGAAGGGAGATAAGTATGTAGGAATGATGTGGCTGATTAAAGAAGTGTGAAGGTATGGAGCTGTGTGGAGTGTGAATGGAAAGAATATGGAGAATGTAACTGTGAAAATAGATGTAACTATGTATGGCTGTATAGAACAGAGATGTGTATATGTGAAGAGAGTTATGTAACAGTATGTAAAGAGATGTTATTGTGTAGAGAGATTGTCAAGAAAGATTATTGAAGATGAAGTACAAGAGAAGGTTACCATCAGGAAAACATGCACTTGTTGCTTTTATAGTTGCCATGAGAGAACATTTATTTTTTTATTTACCATCAGATAGAAAAATCTGGACTAGAAATTTCCCTAACCCTCACTGCTCTGAGGCATTCTTTTCTGCAGCCCTGAATGGAGTCCTAGAAGCTGGTCTCTTGGGTTACAACATTAGAATTACATCTAACCACTGAAAAACATTCAATTTACATAAGAACCATTGATTCTGTAGGCCTGAAAAAGTAAGTTTGCTAGGGGAATTAATTAAATGTTAATGTTTTCAAACCATGATTAATAAGTAATCTAAAATAAATAATAGATTTACAAGAACAAACACAAGCAATATTAAATTGAAAAGAGAGTCAATTTGAACCTGTCTTTGAAAGGAAGACACATTTACTTTGTTTTGTTAATAAAACTTATAGATGAAAATAAGATCAATAAGGTCCAAATCAGGAGCAGAAGGAGAGAGAGCACGAGCAAGGAACTCAGGACCGCGAGGGGTGTACCCACACTCTGAGACAATGGGGATGTTCTATCGGGAACTCACTAAGGCCAGCTGGCCTGGGGCTGAAAAAGCCTGGGATAAAATTGGACTTGCTGAACATAGCGGACAATGAGGACTACTGAGAACTCAAGAAAAATGGCAATGGTTTTTGATCCTACTGCACGTACTGGCTTTGTGGGAAGCTAGGCAGTTTGGATGCTCACCTTACTAGACCTGGATGGAGGTGGGTGGTCCTTGGACTTTCCACAGGGCAGGGAACCCTGATAGCTCTTTGGGCTGATGAGGGAGGGGAACTTGATTAAGGGAGGGGGAGGGAAATGGGAGGCGGAGGTGGGGAAGAGACAGAAATCTTTAATAAATAAATTAATTAATTAAAAAAATAAGATCAACATTAGTTTGAGAAAATAATATGTATAAACTAAGAAGAAATATTATGTAGAATTTTATACTAATAATTTGCAAAAATATTAACACAGTAATCTAAAAAATATATGTAATAAGCAATACCCAGCAAGGAAATTTTAGAAAATTTCCACTGTAAAGATTTCTATGTTTAGGCTTGCGAATTATAGGCTTCATGTCCTTTGCTTATAGCTAGAGTCCACTAATGAGTGACTACATACCATATTCATCTTTTGGGGTCTGTTTTATAGATCCTTCTGGAAATTGGAAGCAAACAAGATTGCTGGGCAAAAATTGGGAGCATGGGGGTGGACGTAAGGGTGGGGTAGGATTGAAAGAAAGGGAGAGGGGGAGAGAGAAGGGAGAAAGGAAGGACTGGAGAGAGCTTGGGAGAGTGGGAGGGTGGAGATGGAGGAAGGGCGGTATAGGAGCAGGGAAGAAGATTCCTACATTAAGGGAGCCATTTTAGGCTTGGCAAGAGATTTGGTTCTAGAGGGGATCCCAGGTGTCCATGGGGATGTCCCCAGCTAGGTCCTAGGGCAGCAGAGAAGAGTGTGTCAGAACTGGCATTGCCCCACTATCACACTGATGATTATCTCGAGTATCACCATAGAATCTTCGTCCAGCGACGGATGGAGATAGAGACAGAGACCCCCATCAGAGCAATGGACTGAGCTCCCAAGCTCCAGTTGAAGAGCAGAAGGAGGAAGAAGATGAACAAGGAAGTCAGGACCACGAGGGGTGCGTCCACCCACTGAGACAGTGTGCCTGTTCTATTGGGAGATCACCAAATCCAGCTGGACTGGGACTGAACGAGCATGCCATCAAACTGGACTCTCTGAATGTGGCTGACAATGGGGGCTGACTGAGACGCCATTGATAAGGCACTGGGATTTGTTTCTACTGCATGTTCTGGCTTTTTGGGAACCTAGTCTATTTGAATAGAAAGCTTTCTAGACCTGGATGGGGGGGCTTGCACTTCCTGCAGGACAGGGAAGGAGGGAAGGGGAGGAAGGAGAGTAAGTGGGGGAGTGGGAGAGGAATGGGAGGAGAGGAGGAAGTGTAAATTTTTGAATGGAAAAAATAAAAAATAAATAAATAAAAATATTTTCAAAGGTAAAAAAAAAAGATTTCAGTGTTTATTGACCTAAATAATTCCCACAAATATTTATGATTCCCTTAAACATTGAACTAAAATTATCTATTTTTAAATAAATACAGCAGAGGAAAACATTTGAACTTAGGAGATATTACTTACATAACCCAAATAATCAATCTAATATATTATGATAGTATGTTGCATCACAGGCCTTCTTTGTGTAAATATGTGCATATATACACATCTAACTTGCATCTAAAAATAAAAAAATATTTCAAATTAAATAAGCAAATTAAAACAGAGTTGTGGTAAAGAGTTCAATGGTGCAACTTATAAGGTTTAAGACAGAGATTGTGAGTAATCTAAAGACACTTACATGGTAAATGACCTTCATAAGTCCATAGAAGTAGATCTATAAGGAGGTATGATCTTGTTGGTGTAGTGTGACCTTATGGAAGTAAGTGTGTTACTGTGGGCAGGTTTTGAGTTTCAGATGCTCAAACCAGACCCAGTGTTACTTGTTCTTTCTGCTAAGTGATGATCCAAATATAGAACCCTTAATATCATGTAGTACCTCATAGTACCATGTCTGCCTGTCTACTACCATGCTTCTGACCATGAGAAAAATGTAGTAATCAACTGAATTGTAAGCCAGCCTCAATTAAATTTTTTCTTTATAAGAGTTGCCATAGTCATGTCTCTTCCAGAGTGAAGTTGGTACCAGGGACTGGCGTGTTGCTATAATATGAGTAACATTTTTTTTTGTTTTGTTTTGTTTTTGTTTTTGGAGGAATGTGAACTTTGGGACTTCAGATTAGAATAGCAGCAGAATGCTTAAAGTGGGCCTAAATATGTCATGCTACTAGGATTATGGAAGATAGTAGTGCTGAGAGTGATTTGAACTGTGGGGGCTGAATCAAAGGTTTCTATGTAGAAGACATTAGTGTGTGACTTAGAGACCATTCCTGTAATATTTTGGCAAAGAATGAGGCTGCTTTCTTTCCATAAAAAGTCTACATAATCCTAAATTGAAAAGCTATGGATTAACAGACTAGTATTGACTGCATGTCTTGTTTATTATTGGTCATGCAATTGATAATGATAAAGAGCAAGCTGAGAAAGGAAAAATACAAAATGTATAGTTTGTGGAGAAAAAGACACCTGGAAGTATAAAGAGATTAAAGAAAAGCCTGATGCTAAGTTGAATGAAGGCAGTGATGACTTCAGACCAAGACACCACTCAGCCTAACTTCCAATTTTTGAAAAGGAATTAAAGAAAATCTTATGGCCAGGCATTGTAGTGCACAACTTTAATCCCAGCATTTAGAAAACAGAGGTTTGTTGTAGGAGATTGTTTGTTTGTTCCCAGCTGCTCAGCCCTGAAATAATCACGAAGAAACCACATTATTTGCAACACTGTTTCACCAATAGATTAAACATATTTCTGGATAACTCATATCTTAAATTAACCATCTCCCTTAATCTGTGTTTCACCATGAGGCTGTGGCTCACCAGGTAAATTTCCGGCATCTGTCTCTGGTAGGGCTGCATGGCTTTTCTCTGACTCTGCCTTCTTTCTCCCAGCATTCAGTTTTGTTTTTGCTGCCTAGCTCTATTCTACCCTATCAAGCAAGCCAGTTACTTTATTCATTAAATAATCATATTTGCAGCATACAGAGGGGGACTCCCACATCAGAGGTTGGCAGATCTTTAAGTTGAAGGTTAGCCTGGTCTACAGAGGGAGTTCTGGTACTCTTAAGCTTAGGTAGTGAAGGAAACAACCTAAAATAGAAAGCTGATGAAGATGTATATGAACAAGTGGGCCATGTTCAGCTCCAGCAAGCAGAAGAACTTGGGAGCTTCAGCCACATAATTATTACTTTTGAGTCAAAGAAAGAAGAAAAGGGTAATAGATTCTCCCTTCGTGGCTAAGGAAAGTCACTGAGGCAAGGTATGTTACACGAGTGTCCCTGCAGGAAATCCTTGGCAGGCTGCTATATGAAACTGTGAAGGTGAAGCCTGGATTGCATAGAGACCTCAAAATGTTGGAGATGCCGAAGTATTGGGATACCTTCTGAGGAGAATTGTTAACAATGAGTGGAATCAGCTTGAAAGAAAGAAGGGTCTTCAGTCAACAAAGCTTGTAGATCTGAAGAGTGTTTTGATACCAGACATAGAGATGAAGAGCTTGGAGTTTACCTAATTGGTTTTTGGTCTAGCTTTGGTCCAGCATTTTTCATTGGTTTTTTTCTTTCTTACCTTTTGGAATGGTAATGTATATCCTATGCCATTATATGTTGGATGTATGTGATCTGATTTTTTAATTTTGTTTTAATAGGTGTTTGCAGTTAAGAAATTGCATGAATCTCAGAAGCTATTTTTTGTACTTTTAAACAGTGTTGTTTTGTCATAGAATTTATGGACTTTTGAAGTTGGGCTTGTTAAGTATTTTCTCTTAGATGAACCTCTCCACTAATGCAAATAAACCAAATCAAATTAAATTAAAGAACACCTATGTTTAATAGATGGTCTTACTCCTGGGTGGTTCTGGGAAAACATGGAGAGGGAAAGACCATGTAAAACCTGGATACCATGTGTTTATTCTCTGTGGGGCAGTTTACATAGCCTGTGGGAGTGGTCTTGACCTTTCCTGGGGAGCATTTGTGGGCTTTCTTGACCCTTCCTGGGGAGTGGTCACCATTTGGCAGATTTTCTCAAAGGTGGAGTTTGGACTGAGGTAAATCCCAGAGGAGAGAGCTTATGGCAGGAGCTGGGGGGAAGTCCCCAGCCAAACAGTCTATGATATGGCTATAAACCTATGGGGGTTAAAGAGTTGAATGTGGTGGTTTGAATAAAAATAGCCCCAAGAAGTCAATAGGGAGTGGCACTTTTAGCATTTGTGGCCTTGTTAGAATAGGTAGGACATTTTGAAAGAAATATGTCACTGTGGGTGGGCATTGAAATTTCAGGTGCTCCAGCCAGACCCAAGGTCACTTGCCTTTCCTGCTGACTGATGATCCAGGTGTAGAAGTCTTAGCTACCACTCCAGAATCGTGTCTGCCTTAATGATGTCATGCTTCCATCTTGAGGATAATGGACTAAACCTCTGAACCATAAGTCATCCTGCACCAATTAAATATTTTTCTCTATCACAGTTGCAATAGTCATAATATTTCTTCAAAGTAATAGAAAATTTAACAAAAACAGCTGTTGCAGCAAATTTTCTCAAGTCATTTTTGAGAGCAGCTTTCTTTCGTAGGTAAGCAAACGATAAAATGAAAGGCAATTACAGCATACTATGGCTTTTTGGGAAACAGAGGACTTGCAACTCCATAGGTGTAAAAAGAGAGAGAGAGTTATTAGTTATGTGTTTCAGTCATCGGTCTGAGAAAGTCAATTAACTAGCAGATCCTTGTTTTGGTGTTAAGCTCTAAATTCACCTGTATTTTAACAAGACCATACTTCCATTATGGGAGAAGGGACCAGTGTTTGTGCTTTGCATCCACTTGAACAGCAGCATCATGTGCGTGTTATTTCCACAATTCTTTTCTTCCTTGTTCTACAGTAAAGCAAAACAATTTATTTGATTCATTCCTGACAAGATATCCTATGATATAATTCTCTCTCTGGAAATTCAGCAACATGTTTTCAATCCTGTACACTGTCTCTAATAACCAAGAATTTATTCTTTAACCTGTCACTCCTACCATACAAGTAACCATTTTGTATAAATGTAAAAGGTTTCAGGATGTCTCTAAGGCCAGTGGTTAATGTCACTCAAACTTCTTAATGGGCCCATATGTCTAAAATGTTATCGAGATAAAACAAAAGAACAACAAAAAAACTAAGGGAAAATAAAAAAATAAGTGACACCAACTATAATAAGTTCAGCATGCCTTGGGCAGTGTATATGTTTTTCGGTTGAGACAGGTTCAGGCTGTGTTCCCCTTGTGAAGTAAAAGGTAACAGAACTGACTTGGGATGAGGAAAAATGGAAGAAAACAGCCAAACATTTTGGGTGATAATTTTGTATTTCTTAAGAAAATTCTCTAAGTTAGTATTTCTTACAATGTTCTATAATACATGAGTATGAAGCATGTTGGCACACTGATCAGTGAAGAGTTACCTGTGTATATTGAAATTTGTATATGTGTGTGCCACTAGTAAAATCAGAACAGGGTTAGAGCCAATATGGATTCTTACATTGTTCAAATATGTGAGTCACAGAAAGTTTAATTTAAAGGAAAAATAATTCCCTGAGTTGAGTTTATAGCTTATGAATTTAAAAACTTCATGGTACATGTGGATTTGGATGCATGTTACACTTTAAGTGTGCATCTAAGCTCATTTCCCACACCTTTCTCCTCTCTACCTTCTTCAAATTGTAGTTCATTCTTAGACTCAATATAGAAAAAAAGATGTAGTAATGATAATTTATTTCCTCATGGGGGCATAATGATTATAGCAGTTTTATATTTTCTTTTCCATTTTTTTATCTTTCCACTAGAAATGATAAAAAAAAACACTCAGGGAAAAAAATAAAGAACGAAAAAAATCATAAGGGCATCAGCCATAAGGGTTAAAAGGTGGGTGATCTCCATAAACCCTTAGTTTCTATAGGCATGCAGACAAGTTAGCAGTCCCATAGGTGATAGCAATAGCATCAATCCTGCATTTTCAGATTAACAAGAAACAGGTGGATCTGATAAGGAGGTGCTTCGCACCTCAGAGCCAGTGTGGCTGTAAAGTCTCTCTGTGACTGGGAGCACATTACTAGCAATACTGACAAGTGTGCTTGATTTGCATTACCATCTAACAGGATGAGTTAAAAGGAATATTTTCTGGGGACCCTGCTTTTGTCTCCAGCAGGGTCCTATGTTAGTTGAAATCAAGGTAAACGGTGTATACAGAATATTAGTAACCTGTTAAGTAAGAGCAGAGGACCAGTTGATCACACCTTCCTGAGTCTGCTGTTAGAGCAGACATACTACCTCTTGTATGAAGCTCCTTTATTACCAGTGAATACTGTCATGTTTGTGGGGGACTATTTTTATGTAGATTTTGGCTATGAGAACAAAGACTTGACCAAATGAATTTTTTTCACACCTTGGTTTCATTCTGTATTTAGTTGCCCTACAGGAAAATCAGGTTTATACACTGCTGCAATACTATAGAAGTGAGAAATGTCATGATTTCATAAAATTTCTGCTGAATAGACAGTGACTTATTCAAAGGGCAGATGTTCCCGCAGCTCCGAAAAAATGGGTTGCTCTAGGTGGGGTATACATACACACTTACCATGGATAGTTTAATAGATCTGTCAGCTGTGCATTTACTGTAGAGGATTTGTGGGCTCACTACATCTCTCTTTTTCTTCCAAGTGCTGAGACTATGGAAGTGAACCACCATTCCCATCCTGAAATGTTTAATTAAAGGTGGATATATAGTGGGTCATATTCTCTCCATGCAAAACTTTTTACAATGAAAATTCATATTGGATGAAACATGAATAAAATTCACACTGCAAAACTCTTTCACTGAAGTTTAATGACCTTCACATATTCTAAATATGAAGTTAATTGGAACATTCTTTGTATTTTCTCAGAGGAAAATGAAATAGTCTCCTTGTGCTACTGCTAAGGCAATTCCATGATTGAGTATTTCTTAAATAACAGAAATGCATTTCTCACAGTGCTACTGTTAAGGCAATTTCGTGATTGAGTATTTCTTAAATAACAGAAAAGCATTTCTCACAATTTTCGAATTCAGAAAGTCACTGATGAAGGTACTAATATATTGGTTGTTTATGAGGGTTATCACCCTCTTTTTATAATATGATGTCTTCAACTCAAGCCTTATGGAGCAGAGGAATGAAATGTCCTCCTACAGTGGAAATCTGAAGGTGAAAAAACAAAGTTGGGATCTTAAAATGACTTCTTCGGAAAATTAGGTCCTTATTTGATAATTCTTCCCGTCAGCCTCAGTTAGGCATGGGCCTTTGAGCCCTTCCTCCCTCACACTTATCTGCCCATATCTACTTTATATCAACTACAGAAGAGAAAGCAATGAATATATCTCATTATTCTTACAATTATTAAGTTGATTTCACTTTTTGTTCTAGCAAAAGTTGTATGTACGCATTATCATTATGTACTTTTCTGTTTTAGGGGAACATTTACTTGATATGAAGGATGATAAATGAATTTTAATTGCATAATTACTTTCTTGTATGATATACTAACTATGGTACTTGAGGTGCAGAGTATCATCAAGACATTACTTTAAATAATTACTGCCTGATAATTAGTTTTTAGACTTTTATTTGAAATTTCAAAGAATAAGAAGCAATTTATTTTGAGAACTTAAAATAACCATAGATCGTAATCTAATTCAGATGTAGAAATATATTTTTTTTTTATAGAATGTGGGTAGTGGGGCCTGTCAGAAAGATTTGCTATTTATTATATAAATGCACTTCTACTTTAACATATTTTTGATATTCACAGTAAAAGATAATTCAGAAAGAAGTAGACTACTCCATAAATATTATATTACTTAAATTCAACACTCTGGGCTCTGAGCTAAAGAGAAGTATAGGTGAACATTTAGGTGGGTGGTAATTATTGTCAAATCTAGATTCTATCAAGGAGTCTTATTATAATTGATTCTTAATAATGACTCACACACTTACCTCACCGATATGACAAGTCTTACAGAATCTGCAAATTTTTTGTACTGTTTTGACCATGGCAAAGTTTAATTTTTCTCATCCCGTAAATCATAGTTTTCTTTTCACCACTATAGAGTTAGTTCAATAGCTCTTCCGTGAAGCAGAACAACCAGATATTCTCATGAAGCATCATGAATAGAATGTTTCCTTTATTAACTCTAGTTTATCTACAAAACAAGTTGTTGAGTAAGAGTTTTCTCACTTGAAACAGTTCATCCTGCATGGAAGCTCTTTAAGCAAAGAGGCAAACAACTCTAAATATATTCAGAGAGTCTCTGAATCTCATCAGACTGACTAGGCACCTTCTTCCCAGGGCAAGCAAAATACTCCAGAAAAGCCAAGGTACAAAGAAGACTCTCAGGCAGGAATAACTGCAAAGAAGACTGAGACCAGACCAGTTGTCTAGAAGAAGCAGAAAATGAAGCTGAAGTGCCTGTTAGAGGCTTAGAACAGAGTCACTTGCCTAATGGCTTTGCAGTACATTCCAAGTTTCCCAGTTTTTTCAACCATGATGGAGTAGGCCTTGGTGATGAAGCTGTTGCTGTAAGTAAGCCCAAATCGAATATCCTATAAATTTCGCAAATAAATCTCATTGATCACCGAGTTGGAATTTATTGATATCTGTTCCCTTGTTCTGTTGTGGTCACCCTATCTTGGGTAGATAAGTGTGTGTGTGTGTGTGTGTGTGTGTGTGTGTATGCTTCATATTTTCAAGATGTGTTTTTTCTACACAAAACAAGCTGATGAGATTTATGCTGAAGGGTCCTTATGAAATTTATGTGTTACAGTAGCAGCAGATAACTTATGGTTAGAAAATATACTTGGTTTTGTCCATATAATAGACATGTTTTATGTAGCACATTGGAAGAGATTTTTATTATTTAGCTGTTGCCAAAATTAGAGCAGAGATAACTTCCAGTATTTTCCCACACTTTTTATTTCTTTTTTTTTGTCCCCAGGTAAATCATTCCTAAAGCCATTATACGGGGCACATGTGCATCTATTTCAGAAGCAGAGAATGCAGGACATAAGGTTTCCCAGTGAGGAATCAGATTAAATCAGGAGGACATTAGCTTGGGTCACTTTGTAATTTGATCAGAGCATGTGAAAGAAGAGATAAAACAAACTTATATCCCAAATGTACTGACGGGGGAGTCTGAAAAGAATTGTTTTCTGGTGTGGACATATAATGACATACAATGAGCAGAAGGATACATAACTTTTGGGAATTCAGTTGTCTGTGGATATATAGAATTACTGTGTGAGAGATCAAGTGAGAATTCATATAAAATGGTAAGATATTTGCATGCCATTCTCAGCGAAAGATGTGACAATATGGAAATGAGCACTATATAGTACAACTTGCAGTTCAGCACTATTGGAATTATTGCTGTGAACTCATTGTTTAAAGGTATAAGTGTCAAAAAATATAGAGGTATCCATGCTTCTTCATGAATGTATCCCCCATCCACTAAGAGAAAGTGAAGTAGAAGTAATAGCTTAGTATCAGTGGTCATAATATATAGGTTGGTTCCTTAATTCTGGAATCCACCAAAGGCATAATCACTCTACAGAAATGACTAGTTTTATATCTATAAAAGGTACTTCTGAGGTTAACACGGTAATGTTTTAAAATTATTATGATGATGATTGTTTATTATTATTATTTTATATTGATTATAAGCAGGTACATAACATAACACAGAGTGAAATTCAAGGGACAGCTTTCAGGAGTAAGTTCCCTCCTACAGTGGCATCTGGAGTCCAAATACAGGTTGCCTGTCTTTCATAACAAATGCTTTTTTATTGGCTTTATTATCTTACCAGCCTGGGAAAATGTTTTTGGTGAGAAAACAATGGAATAACACAAAAGGGACATTCAGATAAGATTAAATGTATATCCCTGAGAAAACTTGAGAATCTAAGCAAATTTCTTACAGTAATTTTTTCCTATTGAATAAAATAAAGACCTGTAAATCTACAGATTCCTATCAATAAAATGACTTAAAATTGGTAATAACAAGAATATTTCTCATGGTAGTAGTAATTGTAAAGAATACACCAGAAATTCTAAGAGAAGGGAGATGATGCATGTTTTTGGTAAGCAGAAACAATAGTATAAATCTAAATTTAATTATAAAATATGGCAGGGTGTTACAATGCAATACTAGTAGTAACAGTTGTGGACTTCTAATATATTAATATCTTATATTGTGTATCATTTTACCTGACAGTGTCATGCAACATTACAGTTACTTTCTTTTCTGAATAAAATAAGGTCAGTGTTATTCTTTTGGTCCCTGCCCTAGCCACGCCCACACCCTTTTAAACCTCTAACCCAACCTGCGAGCTCTCTCTTCTCCGCCATCTCTCCCGGTGTACACGCGGGCTCTATCTCCCCCCCCTTTTCTCTCTCTCTCCCTTTCTCTCTCTCTGTCCCCCCTCTCTCTCCCTGTCTCTCTCCCTCTCTTTCTTAATAAATTCCTATGCATATCTTATGTGTTTACGCATCTGTTACCCTCTGCCACCATCCGAGGCGCGTGCCCTCCCGTTGGTGGGAAGTTGTAGCCGCTTTTCTCATGGTGGGCTCCACCAGCCCGCTCAGGAATTATTCTAGGAATAACAGTCAGGATATTGAGGTGCTTGTTGATGATTTTCTTCAAGCACATTTTGTCCATACTTGGTAGGTCCTTGCATCAGACCTACCATTTGTAGATTTTTACCTACCTTTTGTGAAATATTTGTTGTGTATACATGTGATAAGAGGTTGTCTATTCATAAGTTGATTTTTTTTTAAGTTTGTCGGAGCCCGTGTGGGTCCAACACAGATTCCCTAACTCGACTGGAACAGAGTAGCGAGGAATAATCAGACACAACTTACACGGTCATCATGGAAGGGCCAGATCTCTCTCCAAAGATTTCTCATTTATTCTCCAAACAGCTTATATAACCTCACATCAATAGAGCAGGAACACATTAGGCTGTTTCCTAGGCAACCAGGTGCCTGGCCTCAAGTCACACCCGCATCTAGCAGTCAGGTAGGCCATGAATTAGCATCTCTGTAAGACATCCTCCAAATTACAAAGGAAGGAAGCACTCACTGAACCTCTAAACTCTTAAGTCACCAGCTTTAGTCAACGTCTCTTCTCAGGTAATCTACATTCTAACAAAAGAAACTAGGAGCAGCACATCCTGGCTATTGTTAGGCAGAGACAGCTCAGAGTTACGTGATCAGCTCAAACAGGGCTAATGGCTCTTGTGCCATACCGAAATATGGGCCTACAAAAGTTCTTATTTAATATTGAGAGTTCAAATAGGCCTTTCTCGACAAACAGCCTTTCTCTGGTATTGTTTCTACAGCAGCACTTACACCTGAGATTATTTATACAGTCCTGATCAGAATCCCAACAACTGCACCTGGGGATTGTAAAGTGAATCAAAATGTTTTTTCATTACTCTCTACTAATAACAGCACAAAAATTATTTTTTTTTTCTTCTAAGATCTATTTATATGTTTCTACGGTGTAATCTTTGGGAACGAAGTTAAGGCTATACACTAAATAAATGCTAAGAAATCTCAAAAACAGACCCTAGTAGAACATTATGAAAGTTCAAAGATTCTGTTTAAAGTGGACTAAAGCTTTCTTTTTTGATGTCATGATATTATATATACTATTATAGCTAATATTTTCTTTGTGTTAAATAAAATTGTACTCCTTACAAACATAATTTGGGGGCTATTTCATTGTGTATTGATTGTTACCCAAAGTTATTTTGTGTTCATTTATGTACAGAATAAAATAACTGTCTGCTAAAAAAAGTATTTATTCAAAATGGAATTAGTAAATATAGGTTCAAGGAAGTTTATTTAAATAGTAAATAAAGAAAGAATTTCATTAAGATTAAAGTAGCAGTATTTTTGACACATTGAGGCTATGTCTTTTGTGTTGTTGTTGTTGTTTCTAATTAACTGCAAATGTAATTTTTATGAACTGGTGTAACATTATTGAGGTTGAGGTGATGACTCTGGTGTGCTTATGACATTCATAAACAAGAGAATAGATGAATGCCTAATCTTGGTTGATGCTGAGAATGCTCACAATCGTACAGGTATGATTTAGTAGTCTTCGTTTTAAAAGAACATCAATCATTTTTTCTAGTAAATTGTTTTTGGGAATATAAAGTTAATTTACATATGAAGTTTAATCCAAATAAATGAAGCTTATTTTTAGGCAAGTTTAGCACCTTTGAGTCTGCCAAATTTCAAAGATCAATCTATTGTTACTCAGAAATTGCACTGTAAAATATAAAAGAATAATATAGCTTTAATTACTTTTTCAATCTTTCTGTTTATATTCAATTTGCTCCTCACTTTTTTATTCTCCTGAAAGGATATTGATATAAAATATGTAAGCATATGTAAAAAACGAAATGAACTCAGTACTGTGAAAGATGAAGAACGTTTATTAGTTTTCAGTTTAGAGAAACATCAGTTGTAGTAATCATTCATAGAATAAAGTATGTCCACAAGAGCTAAGAAACAAAAAAATACAAATGTTTATGCCTATAACCTCAGTCCTCTGGAGGTAGAGTCAGGAAACTTGTCATGAAAACATGACCAGCATGGCCTATATATGTATAAAAGTTTTTACCTATTTGTTCTTGAATTTGTTGGTGATCAATCCTCTAAGTTTAACTATCTAGTTAATTTAGATTATCAAAATAAAAATACTGTCATCTAAAAATAACCTCATTTATACTGAAATGAATTTATACTTCTCAAAATATCTCAATAGTACATAAGATGACTATCTGGACAATAGTCAGGGCATTTTATAGAATTGAAATTAAAAAAAAATCCCATGAAGACAAGTATGTTATCTATAAAATAAAAAATATAGCTATGTAGCTATGGAAATAGTGACATCTTTCCTATTAGCAGTCTGGAAACCCTCCTGATGTATAAATTACACAGACTGTTAAAGCTACAGAGTGTAGACTCACCTAAGATATAAGCCAGGACATACATGTGAGAGATTAATTCAGTATCCTTGAGGAATGCCAGTAAGAGTTTGTCCAGATAAGTTAATTTCAATGGAAATATGCATTCTACATGCTGTGACACTTCTCCTATAGCTGAAGTCTAAAACAGCATAGAAATGAACAGCTAGCTGAGCATTGATTCCACTCTGCTATGGCTGCAATGCGAGCTGCTGCCTGGTTTCCTATTGCTAAGGCTTCTCTGCCATGAGGAACTGTACATTTTAACTGTGGACCAAAATAAACTTTGTATTTTAAATCACTTTGCCCAGAAAATTCTATCACAGTAACCACAGAAATAACTCATACATGTTTACTTATATTTAATCCTTTCAAATAATTCGATAGTGGGCATAGTCCTAATAATACAAATAAATAATCAAGTTATTTTGTCACAAAGATGTAATTAGAATGAGAACTATTTTAAACCTTGATATTGATGGCTATCATTATTGAGATTATTTTTTGGTAGTAACTACAAACATCAACTAAACAAATTTACTGGGTAACATTCAGACATAATTTAGCTGAGGGTCAATAGAGCCTAAGAAAAATCAATTTTTGATGGATATAATTAGTTTCAGAACACAAAGAAAAACTTCATTTGTAGTTACATGAATTGAACAAACATTTTTTCTCCACAACATTATTTAATTATCCCATTGATTTCATGATGTCATTTCTTCCGCATGCATTGAGCAGAAACTCGACCAAGACTTTACTATATCTCTTCGGTTGTAAGGGCCAAAGAGATAGAATATGTGATGACAATTGATCATGATTGTTAGAGAGACCTTAGAACTAAAATGAGTGAAACTGTGTCTCAGTTTTAATATAAGCTGCTAAAAGATGTGTGACTTCACTAAGCTCATAAGTCTTAGCAGTTTAAAGAACAGAAATCAACATAACTATGTTTTCTATCATGAATCTGTAGAGTTTACATATGCAACATAATAATTTAGAGGAATTTAATAATTTTAATATGAGACGAGATATATGATATTAAAAATTGACTTTTATCTAGGCTAGTACTAAAACAAATCTACATTAAAAGATTATTTTAGTATGCTAAGATGATATTTTTAGTGATCCAGTCTAGCTTTTTAGTAGATCTGTTTTCTGTTCTAAAATAAATGAACACTATTTTATGAAAATGCACAACAAACTTTTCAGAGTAACATTATTTAAACTGCAAGTAATTATTATAACACAAAGCCTTATTTCTGTTAAAATGAATTCTGACTTGTTGTTATAACCCAATTGAAATATAGAGGTGGAGAGAAACAATATCAGAGCAGGGTGATAGCCAGACTATGGGATTTAGAGAAAAATCATCAAAGAAAACTCTTAACATTATCCTTAGCAATGTGCATGCAAACACAGATACACAGTTGCACTCATATACATAAATGTACACACAGGCACACACATATTCCACATACACACATCACATACATACACAGAAAGAGGACACACACACACATACATAGAGAGAGAGAAAGAGAGAGAGAGAGAGAGAAATTCACACACAGAAAGAAAATTTATTAAGATAGAAAAGCCTTGTTAATATTTATTAAATCTAAGCCTGGATCTACAGCTTTTAAGACCTTTGATTTTGTCCTTTTATATTAGTACTTCAAGTTCTTTATTTGTAAATTAATTGTTTATAGAAGAGTTTTTCAATGTATAGCTTCCAGTATTGCCATATATTCCCAAGAAGTTCATATCCCTATAATTGAATGCTAATTTAAATAACCTTAAGGTAATAGGTACTGTTTGGGTCCAGGCTTCACTCCATCCCCTGGAAATTCATAAATTAAATAATTACTTTGTTTTTGTTTTGCATATATTTTTGAATGGCTATTATTGTTAAAAGTTTATGCAAAAAGGAAAAAAAAATCTGTGTTTTTTGGATGTTTCCCAAACTGAAACTCAAAAATTAACAGCATCTTATAATTTAGAAAATTAGTTTTAGATATTGCTAGCAAAAATTAACTAGACAGGAATTTAAGAGAATATAGAAGATTTTTTAAACAACCAACAAAACAAAATGTTTGAAAATGTTGATACACAGCATATAAAAACAGTAGTGTTCCAAATATAGAAGTTGCCATTCAGGATTCCACTCCAGTCTGTTAATGCAAATGAGGGATGTATGCAGATTCAATGCTCAAGTTGATACTTTTTTTTAAACAGACAAGGAAGCAATCATGCTCATTTCTGTTGGCTGACATATATGTATGTCTTCTAATTGAAAGATTACAAAGACATGCTATAATCTTCACCCTTAAAATCTAAATTTTCCTGTTCAGATAACCATCCTCAGCAGTTCTTTGCTCATATATAAACAACTGTCTGTTCTGGGAAGGGGTACAAAGTTTAGCTAATAAAGCTTTCTAGAATGATAGATGTGGCCCTATAATAACTAAATATCATTCACCTCCATTGTGAATTTATGTCAGAAGTTTATCCACCTGAAATTTAATTTATTATTCATGTCATTGTTGCAAAATACACGAGAAAAATTATTTGAGGGAAGAAAGATTCATTTGACTCATGTTTTGCTGTGATATAGTCCACCATGCTGGGCAGAGGGCAAAGTGGTAATAACTCCCTATGGCATTTGTGTTACCGGGGTGAACAGTGTCCCCTTTGTAGGCTGCTAATCTCATAGAGAAAAAAAATTTAAAAATAGACACAGTAGGAAATTGGTAGTTGATTTTATATAAGATAGGAAGGAAAAAACAAGGAAACAAACTGCAGAATTTGATAGCTGCCATGAGGAGGCAGATGCTAAGAAGAAAGGTTACAGGTTTAGAGATCAGAATGGAGCCTGGTGGGAGTGGCTTTCTAAGAGAGAAGGAGAACATACAGAATACTAGGACAAACTGAACGTGATTTAAGCAAGTATCCAAAGAGTTAGACAGAAAAAAAAAATAGCAAAAGTTATACTTCATAGTTAAACTCAGGAAGTGCAAAGGCTTATCAGTGAGGAGCACTCAAATGACTTTATATGCTTGAATTGTATAAATGTATGTCTCTTTAAGGGAAAATGATTCCTTCCATGTTAATATGTGTTCAGGAGTACGTTTCTTATAACTGTACTTTTCCTGAGGGACAGTTTCTTGAATCAGTTCTTAAGGAATAAGGTAGTAATATGTATCATTTGATAATTTTTGGGACATTTAAATTATAATCGCTGGAGGTACACCAGTGTATCTAATTCTTTCAAACAACAATCATGTAAAAGTTATTTAAAAATTAGAGAAGAATAAGTCGAGAGTATAGCTCTGGTGGCAGAGTTTTCCACCATACTAAGGGTTCTGGGTTCAAGCTACAGAGCTGCATACATTAGAGCGACCAGCATACATTTGTAACCTTATTATCAAGCATATGGTGGAAGTGGAAGATCTATCAGAATTTCAAGGACATTATTGGCTATTTAATTTTGAGGCCACACTGTGATATTTGAGACTCTGTCAGAAAAAAAAAAGAACACATAGATGAGCCACATATGATAGAACAAGCCTTTCATCTCAGCACACAGAAAGCTAAAGAGGTGAATCTCTATGAGTTTGAGACCAACCTGGTCTGCATAATGAGTTCTAAGCAGTCAATGTTACTCAGTAATACCATGTGTCAAACAAAATATACAAACATACCCTCTCCCAAAAAGATAGTTAGACAGACAGACAAACAGACAATCAACCTATGAAAATGTTATGATTTATGTGGAGGAAATAACCTTTTGTTAATGGGCATTCATGGGATCCCATTCTATCTACATTTTCCTGTGTATTTTAAATCTTAAGGCAGGAGCACTGTGACGACTATCACCTCACCTCATAAAGGTCTCTCCTATTGTAAGGAGGAGTTATTGTGATGGTTTTCTTTCCTAAGCTTTATGTGTTGCCAGGAACATAGAGGATGGTTCAAAGCCAAATATGAGGAAAATAGGCATATTTCTTAGAATTTCCACACTCTCTATTATCTGGCAATCATGTAATAGTGAATATGCAGATTAAATAAGACTCTTCACACTAATAGGAATAGTTCTTTCAGAGTTTTCAGCTTTTTGTTAAAATTCACAAAATATGGAATGGTCTTCTCAGTTTCACAAAATTATAGAGTAAGTATTTTATGTTAACTCTGATCTTTCTTTGAAAATGGAAGATCTACAATTGACTACACATTCCTATGCAATTTTAAGCACCTATTTATTTACTTGTTTATTTGTAATAACCAGCATTTTATTTATTTTCATTTTAAATTAATGTTTATTGTTATGCCCAGATCACGGAGTTCCCTCAAAACCAACTAGTAGACCGAGTCCTGTGTATAAAAGCAAGAACATTTATTCTTTCTTTTTTATTGAGCTATATATTTTTCTCTGCTCCCCTCCTTTTCTCTTCCCTCCCTTTCAACCCTTTCTCATGGTCCACATGCTTCCAATTTACTCAGAAGATCGTGCCTTTTTCTTCTTCCCATGTAGATTAGATCCATGAATGTCTCTCTTAGGATCCTCATTGTTGTCTAGGCTCTCCAACTGTGAATTATAGACTGCTTTTCTTTATCTTATGTCTAAAAGCCACTTATGAGTGAGTACATATGATATTTGTCATTTTGGGTCTGGGATACCTCACTAAATGTGATGTTTTCTAGTTCCATCCATTTGCCTGCAAATTTCAAGATGTCGTTTTTATTTTACTGTGTTGAACTCCACTATGTAAATTTACCACCTTTTCTTTATCCATTTTTTTGTTGAAGGGCACTTACATTGTTTTCAAGTTCTGGCTAGGACAAAAAGTACTGCTATGAACAGAGTTGAGCATACGTCCTTGTGGTATAATTGAGCATCTTTTGGGTATATACCCAAAAGTGGTATTGCTGGGTCTTGAGGAAGGCTGTTTCCTAATTTTCTGAGAAATGATTGAACCAATCAGTTATGTATTTGAAGCAGTTATGATAAGTATGTTAAAAAGGAGAAGAAAAGTGGTGCTCTTATTAAGAGATGGGATTGTTAGACTAGATAAAAACTTTGACATTGGCATGAACAACAGGAAGAATTTGATCATATAATTTTACATGGAGTTCCCAAGGGAGCAATCAACAAATACAGTCAGTCTACATCATGCAAAACTGAATGGAAGCTGAATGAAAGGGCACTTGGCACATCTTATATAATTGATTTAAAAACTGATTTAAAACTCTGTGTTCTGTCCTTTTGAATTTTGAGCCATAAACAAAAGTGTTCCATTAACACCAATGATTTTAATTGACAGTATATTTTCCTGTGACACAACACTGCTTTGACACTGGAAAGAGTAGAACAAAATTCATTATGATTTGTCCAGGGAAAAATAGAGGAAAATAAGTAGAGACACCGCATGCAGACTGGAACCAGTAGCTTCCCAAGATGCAAAGTAGCAAAAGCTATTATCAATTTCCCTGGTATTATAAGGCATTACAAGAAATTAATACTATGTAACCTTGAAAATCAGTGAGGCTACAGAGGGAAAGTCTGGTGTCTACATCATTTTGATAATTTTGTAAATTTAGTTCAAGATTATTATAAAAGGCAGATCATGTAGGTGAAATGTAGTGAGGAAAATGTATGTGGGTGAGAAACAGAAAACCACAGTTCTACGTCTGGACTACTCTCAAGAGAAGTCATTTATATCCTAGGTTCTTTATTGGAAAATGAATGCAATGGTGCTATTGCATTTTCAAAAGCTTTTAAAACACTAGTTAGTAATTTATAATATTTATATATGGACCTTATATATCACTATAGTTCCATTTCTTTTACAATACTAATAGGATGAGTTTTCATTTGTCTGATTGATTACAGCATCTTTTCAGAGCAATGTCATTTCAAAGCATGATGATATTTTTGAAGTTAGAGTCTTCATAAGAACAGTGGAGAACTTACAAGGGGGTAGTAAGGATGAGAGGGAGGTAAGACTGTATTGGGACAATAAAAACATGCATTGCATACATACATAAAATGGGAAAAGAACAGTTTAACAAAAAGAAGTATTTTATTCTTATCTTAAAACATAGATTAATATTTCTTTTTATAATATTATTTTATTTAAAAATTGTTTAGGGAGACCATTTAGTATTAGATTACCAATTAGTGTGCAATGGTTTACACTACTCTCAGCATTCCTAACTTCTCATAGTACTTCATGTAGAGTTGAAGCTTCATGGTATTTTCCCCATCCACTTTGACATGTTTATGTGATTGAGTTAGTTCTGTTTAGAAAACATATGGACAAGCAACATTATACAGGAAAATAAAAGTGAGAATGTAATTCCCCCCCCCCAAAAAAAACTGGAACCAAACTTACAGAATGATTATATATATATAATCATTTATTTACTTTATTAGAGTATCTTACAGAGTGTGATCCAGCAAGTACAACAATGTCTGTCTACCAATAAAAAGGCGAAGAATACAGTAACTGTTCATTTGATGAGGCTGGATGTCTCAACTGGTCTTTTATATAGCCAGAATCCTGGAGAGGTAGGCTCTAATGCCACAAAGGGAATTCACTTCCCAGCAAGAATGAGTGTAAGCAGGCAAAGAGGAACAGAGGAAATACCCTCTTCTTCACTTTCCCTTATATTGGAATTAGAAAATGGTATAGCATAGATTAAAGATGTGTCTTCCCACCCCAATAATTTGAATTAAATATTTGTTTTCCCACTTAAAACAATTCAATTAAGAAAAGATCCCCTGATATGTGTACCCAGCTACTTGGGTTTTACTAAATTCAAATGTAGTCAAGTTGTCAACCAAGGATATCCATTACAGCTTAAAAGTTGAAATTACTTCATTCCAAATAGAAATTTATTCTAGGCTACGAATCAAAATCATTAATTTGTCTCTGTTTAACACTTTTCCCACAAAATACCAACCACTGGGTACTCTTGTGACATAGAATGTTGTAAAAAGTTTTACGTGTCTGTGCCTGGCACGCTTGAGCTGCAACTTTTCCAAACATGATTTTGTGAACCCAGAGACAAGAGGTTTACTTTAAACACTCAAATAAAAAGTACGTACTCTTCATAAATTCAAGCATTGAAAACTGGCTTGATGATTGTTCCTTAGAATAAATTGTTTGTTAAGAATCACAAACAATGAATATTGGAGTTCATAAACTCAAGTAGAGTTGGTCAAAACGTTCATGGTTCATTTATGTAGATTTGTTAGAATTTGGTCAAAAGAATGAAACACGGTGAACAATGCCTTGGGGAGCTGGCAGAAACTGTAGGGATAAAGAAGGCCTTTTACCTCAGCTACATTTTGTTGCCTGAATTGTTTTTGGATGTGATTTTGTGCCTCTTGTGATAAACATTTATATTTAATTTGTAAAATATGCTTGTTCTTGTTGTATGTCATAACATATCTATATAACTCAATGATCAGTTGGCCCTAAATCTAGATATGGCCTTCTACCTTGCTTTCATGTTTTCCCCAATATAATCTATGGTTCATGCCAAGTAATTGTATTGTAATTTGTCTGCCACAAGAAAGTTTTGGGAAGGAGTAGCTTTTTCAACATTTAGTAAGTGCTTACTGGTATTTATTTACGTGTTTTTCTGAACTTAAACAACTTTTCTTGGATCACTGAGTTCTTTGTTCCATTTGTGTATAAAAGCACACAGAAGCTGAAGTAAAATGGTCTACAACATTAGACTATAGACATTAGTCTGCTGAGTTCTTTAATGGCCTCGAATTTCAGGTCTCACGAACAAATATGTATGGTATCAGAGTCAATATTAAATTGCAATGCTTGACCATTATCTTTCTTATATTTAATAGCTGTTTTTCTTCCTAAATTATTGTTGAATTAAATAAAATATTATTAAATTAGAATACATCAAAAAATTTAACAACAGTGGCTGAAGTAGGTATAAAATGTAGTCTATCATACATATCAGTCATCCATTGTAATCACTGTAATCAATTTGTTTTTTAATTATTTGTGTTTATTATTTGACAATTTTATACATTTATATAATGCAATTTGATTATAACCACTCCTCATTCTCCCCTCCAACACTCCTTGACTTTCCATAAACATCCTCCTCCACACTTGAGGCCCTGTCATACATCATTCTATAATTTATTGAATCAAAATAGTACTTCTTATATGCATATGCAAGTGGAGTCATCCACTGGAATATCCAATATTGGATCTGTTGGTTACTTTCATCTCAAATCTAAATAATCTAGAGTCATTTGGAAGAAGTAACTCTCAATTAAGAAAATTTCTCTCAGATACTTGCCTGTAGCCACATCTGTAATCTGTTTTCTTCATTAACTATTGATGTGGCTGGCTCAGGTTTTGGGGTATAGTGCTACCCAAGGGCAGCTGTATCTAGAAAGAACATGGTGCAGGATGAGCAAGACAAGGAAAGCAAGCATTGAGGAAAGCACCATTTCCTTTCAGCTTCTGCTTTACTTCACTGCCTTCAGATACCAGCTTTCAGGTACCTGCTTTGAGTTCTTGCCTATGATGTGGAAACGTAAGCCAAGCAACCACTATCAGGGTGATTTTGGTCAGTGTTATATCATTTTAAACCATTTTAAACCATAACAAACAATGAATAATCTATCACTTGCCACAATCCTAAAGAACTGTCATTCCCCTCCCCCATAGTCACCAATTGACAATAGATCATCAGCTTGTTGTGAGGCTTTGGTATTCCCTTCCCCAACCTAAAGAATCATGGAAGCATTGGGATGTTGGAGTTCATCAAGCTAAATACAACATTCGACATAATCTTGTTTAAGTGGTGTGTAAACAACCACACCTGTTATGAAATGATGCTTGCAATAGCCATATCATTTTGTAAAGATAGAGTTGCACAGTGTTCCTCTTTGTCCTCTTTCTGGCTCTTACATTCTCTCTGCTTCACTTTCTGCAATGTTTCCTGACCTTATCTTATGTCAAAAGTTGCAGAAGATCTGATACTCATGTCCCTTTAAATATATATATATATATATATAATATTATATATATAAATATATATTAAAAATGTCCACCTCTTCTCCTCCTCCCATTTCCCTCCCACTTTCCCCTCCCCCTCCCTCTCTAGTCCTAAGATAAGTCACAGTGCCCTGCTCTGTGGGAAGTCCAAGGCCCTCCACCCTCCATCCAGGTATAAGAAGGTGTGCATCCAAACAGACTAGGCTCCCAAAAGCCATTACATGCAGTAGAATCAAAACCCAGTACCATTATCATTGGCTTCTCAGTCAGACATTCAAAGAGTCCACTCTGATCACATGCTCCATCGGTCTTAGTCCAGCTGGCCTTGGTGAGCTCTTATTAGATCAGTCACACTGTCTCCGTAGGTGGACACACCCCTCGTGGTCCTGACTTCCTTGCTCATGTTCTCCCTCCTTCTGCTCCTCATTTGGACCTTGGGAGCTCATTCCGGTGCTCCAGTGTGGGTCTCTGTCTCTGTCTCCATCCATCACCAGATGAAGTTTCTATGGTGATTTGCAAGATATACACATCAGTGTGGCTATGGGAGAAGGCCAGTTCAGGCATCCTCTCTTCGGCTGCCAAAGGACCTAGCTGGGGACATCCCCCTTGGACACCTGGGAACCTCTCTAGAGCCAAGTCTCTTGCCAACCCTAAAATGACTCCTTTAATTAAGATATCTTCTTCCCTGCTCCCATATTATTATCACTCTCAATTCCTTGTTCTCCGAAGTAGGTGCCCACTGCAAAAACAAACTTGTGACCAAAGTTGAAAGCAGCATTAATCCATGAATATCAATACAAGCATTTAGAAGGTGGTTTATCAATATGATAATTTAGCCAAATTACTGCAGTAGGTTCCAGAGGTACATAAGACTTCCATAGCATTCAGATGTGACCATGTTTACAGTACTAGACAAGAATACCCTCTTGTAAATACCCCAACCTTAAGGAGGAAGCTTCTGATTGTAGATGGCTTCACAATATGCCTATAATCTTAGCACTCAGAATGCTGAGACAGGTAATTTTTGAAGTTGATATTAGCCTGAGCTATGGAAGAAGAAAATCCATAAGAATTAAATGTCAGGTTTATATGACAATAGAATGTATTCTGTAACTATAATTTTTATACAGACATTTCTACAATTATATTACTATAATTTGATTTACCTATTTATTGACATGGTGGCAGGAAATAGAGGAAAATGTGTTCTTTGATCTTTACATAATTTGGACTATTTTGAAACATAAGGAAAACCTTTGAGTTGATCCAAATTAAGCAAATAAATGCTATTAACATTCCTCAGGGGAGCACAGTGTACCAAAAACTGATGATAAGAAGATGAAAGTGATGGTGTATGATGAAAGAACATCAGAAAATTATCAGCAGAGAAGGTACGGGTATGGGTTAATGATATTTCTCATGTGTTTTTATTTTAAAAAGCATGACTTACAGACAAACTTTACACATAATATAAAAAAGAAATTATGAAATATGAAAATGGAGTAGTAGCTCTGGGTGATTTTAGGTAAAGTCATTGTGAAGACACTCGAAGACAGAGAGATACAAAGACAAAGTAGGCCTGAGAAGATTGGAGAAAGTGAAATACAGTGTGGATCTCCTGCTACTCCTGAAACATTCTTATAATTCAGTGTTCATCTCTTCAGGAGTAGAATTTCTTCCTTTTGTTTCCTCACTGCCAAAATGGAAGAAGAGGAATAATCATCACCCCTTGTGATATTTTCTCTCCTTCATAATTCATTTAAAGTTAACCAAAAAAATATTTCTGACTTTATTGTTTAAAACAGAATTTTCTTCATAAAAAAAGCATTGAGAGATATATGACAGGACCTCTCAAGATTTGGCCCTAATCCTTGAGTTAGAATGGGTGAAAACTGGGACTGACTCATAAAAGAGCATGAAATAGAGTAGAAGTAATAGATTAAACAACCCCCTCAGTCACTAATTACTGGAGAGTCATTATTGTGGTGCCCAAATCTTCCTAAGTAGTCAGTTAGATTGTCTTCATCACTATATTTTGAAAGGTGTGCATTGGATATTTTCCTAGAATTAGCCCCTGCCATATGATAGAGAAGGAATTATTTTCTCTGCCATCTGTTGTTGGAAAATTATATAGCTCCACTCGTGTCTCTTTAGAATGACCATTATAAATTTATTGTCACTGTCTCACATATGTTTCCTCAGTGCAAGATATTCTGAGACATGAAAGATTATGTGATAACTTCAACAAGGTTGTCCTCTACAGGAATTTTATTATGATTAATTGTAAGACAGTAGTGCAGAAAAGAAATAACACAAGTTGATATGTACACCTAGGGGATATAATCTTCCAAAAATCATTTATTTTTTAGACCGTACCAGTATGTGAACTTCTGTAAGACATGAAATATAGTCATTTGGTTCTTTCTGTCTTTGGACAACATCATGTACATTCATTTTAGGAAAAGCATCAGAAAACAAAAGCAAAATCATTTACTTAGTGCATTATTGAAGTAGAATTTTATAAATAAATCTTGAAAGAAATAGTTCAAGAACTATTTAGAAAAACAGAAATTTGTCATTCCTCTCCATATTGATCTTTACCATGTAATTTTCTAAGATCTCTCTCTGTTGTAAGAAATTAATATCACTGGATTCAGCCAGGGTTTATGCTTTATGAGACATAATTTTCCATAATAAAGACCTATTAGACAGTTTGGAAAATTGTAGAACACCATTGAGAAACAACTCAATGCATCAAAATAAGAATAGTACTATAATCACTGTTTGAAAACTAGAGATTCAAGAAAACCAGTAACTAGTGAGTAAAAAATCTGCAGTGCCAGAACAAGACCAAAGATGCAGTCATCACCTAGGGTAGAAGTCTGGAAACTTGCTGGACAATGGATGATATAAATTGCATTCAAAGGATGATGTTTTAAGTCGGATGTACACACACAAAGGTAGTAGTAACAAGTATACATGTGCTGTGAGGTTTTTCTATTGTGACAATATACCTAATATAACTAACTTAAGGGATGAAATGTTGATTCTAGCTTATGGTTTGGGAGGATCCATTTGACAGTCTCTGTCATTATTAATTCTGGGTATGTAGTGAGATAGAGCATCTTGGCAGAGTCTTGCATACAAGATATGTGTATGTGTGTGTATGTGTATACATATATCCCCATGGGTGACATACATGCATTCATTTCCACAATGTGAGAATTTATTAAATGACAATAAATTCACAAGCTATGTCAAATATGTTATTTTAATTTAGCACATATTATTGAGTTCACTCAGTATTGATGGCCATTGGAAGAATATTTTGTTCAACTACTTCTTAGCATTACCTCTCATATAATGCAGTTCATACTAAGCAATGCTCGACACACATACACACACACACAGACACATATTACAGAATGTCTGTGAAAGCATTAAAGATGCTACAGAATCCAAATGAAAGAATATGTGAAAGGCAAAGTCAGAGAGTCAAGAACTACTGACAGTTGACATTAATACAATACATCTAAGTTATAGAGCTTATTTGAAGGTAAAGCAAACTGTACAAAGCTGGGACCAGAGAACCACAGTGGATCTCGAGAAGCATAGAGGTGTTGAGGTTCTCAAACCATGGTGAAAGAATCAAGATCTTATCATTCATCTATATTGAGATGTATACACTAGATGGTGTGATGATCTATTAGCTTAGTGAATGACACACCTTTAATGAGATCTTTTTCAAAATGATTTATACCATATTCAAAAATAGCATCATGATCAGAGAACAATGAACTCAGCACAAAAGCACATGGAGAACATTTCATACTTAAGTTGCATCACTTGCTAGAAAAGTATCCAGCATTTATACCTGAAAGTCCCTCCCTTTTCTTTTTGTTCTGTCTGTGCACTCTCAGTCTATTGAATGGTACAGTCAATAGTCAAGGTGATGCTTCCCCTCTAATTGCTAACCCTTCTGACAGTTATTTATGAAAACAAAGCCAGAGACACTTCCAGAAATATGGCTTACCAATTTTCTAGGCACCTCTTAATCAAGTTAGCTTGACAATAAAAATTAATTATACACTTGCAATGGTCAATAAGATACCAACTTGACTGACTGTGCTGGTACTCTTTTATCTTAATGACACAGACTATAGTCATTAGGGAAAGGGGCACTGTAACAGAGAAATGCCCCCAGAAGACTGATCTGTGATCAAGCCTATGGCAAATATTATTAGTGATATTTGTGAGAGGGTTCATCTCACTGAACTTTGACACCCTGGTGTGGTTGTACTGGGTGCTATGAGGAAGCAGGCTGAGCAAGCTCATGTGACCAAGTAAGTAGGCAAGACTCTTCTATGGGCTATGCTTCAGCTTCCGCCTTCAGATTCCTGCACTATTTGATTTTTTTTTACCTGATTTTCCTCAAACTGCAAGTTGAACTTAATTCTTTCCTTCCATGTTGATCTTGTTCATGATATTTTATCACAACAACAAAAATCCTTACTAAGACACTCATATGAAAAAATATTTTAAAATATAAAAACATGATAATAGCACACATAGACTATTCTGTTCTTGTAATATTGTTATAATCTTCAGAGTATACTCAAACTAGTCTGCTAAGGCATAAAAGATAAGGGGATTGAGTTTTCAAATTAAGTCATTTAATTTCTACCTGAATCATCCAATATCAATATAACCACCATAATGTGAAGAAACTCATTTAAAATCCAGAAAGCCCACACTGACTGGACAACAGGAGACTTTAAGACAAGCAGTGCTACTATTTCACAATACTTGAGTGAGTTATGGATTTCCCCAAGAGGAGAGATTGGAACAATGGTCTTGTACCATGTAAAGATTTGTCGCTTGTGTTGGTTTAATAAAATGCTGATTGGTCGTAGCCAGACAGGAAGTATAGGTGGAGTGACCAGAATAGGAAAATTCTGGGAAGAGGAAAGGCTCACTCTGCAGTCATCATCCAGACACAGAGGAAGCAAGATGAGAATGCCTCACTGATGAAAGATACCAAGCCATGCGGCTAATACAGACAAGAATTATGGGTTAATGTAGGATGTAAGTGTTAATTAGAAGATGAGTTGATAGACCAATAAGGTTATAATTAATAGAGACCTCTGTATGTTTCTTTGTGACTGAACAGCTGTAGTACCAGGTAGGACAGGAACCTCTGTTAACAAGAGATGGCAAGTACATAGCCTCAGTAGTTGTTCAAATCATGACATTTTCAATCTCATCCTCATGTGTGTTGGCTACAGAAGTACTTAAGGGTTCTGACTGTGAAATATCAGAAATACAAGGCAAGCTCATTTATGTATCTCCACAAATATTCAAAACTTATTGAGTTACATAAACTCAATCATTTTTCATATAAATCTCCTTGTCTTGGTAGCCAATGTAGCTTCTTTTTTTTCTTAATTACAAATATGAATTCTCATACCATGAAGTGATATGTTTACATCAATCTATCTATCTATCTATCTATCTATCTATCTATCTATCTATCTATCTATCTTCCATCAATCTTATGTTATGCATCTTTATATATGGTTTAAAGAATGACCACAAGTTGAAGAGCCTGTAGCATAATTCAAATGCTTTCAGACATGAGCTGTGTATACATAATTGATGAGCCAGTCCAGTGCCAGGAGAGATCAACTAAAGTAAAGATTTGATACAAACCAAAAAAATCCACAAGCAAAACCAAATGTGATACAGAGCAGAAAACAACACATTCAGGTGCAGATCTAGTCAGGTGAACAGGTGGATAGATAGGCAATTAAATAAGCCAAGTTAACTGCTGGTGACCCTGACAAGCTCAAACTACATAGGTAGTGGGTGGATTCTCTGTTCTCAAAATACAGACAATTCAGACGATAGGATGCTGATGGTCATGCCATCAGAGTGTATAGTGTCTGTCACTTTATGGAATGTAGGGAAAGCAATTATTCCATTTATTCTGTCTGATTTGATGAATAACCTCCGGGATCTGGTATCTATGATATAATTTGAATACATCCACGTGCTCCTACAGTTTACTGCAATATTTATGGGTGGCTCTCTTTTTTTGAGGAGTAACATTTTCAGTTTATCAGTATATGCTTCATGGGTGATTCCTGCAGATGGCACAGTTTCTGTGTGCGTACAGAACCTATAGGTATCTTTCAACCTCAAACTGCAATCAAAATCTGCTTGTAAAAGTGTCTCCAAGGATAATGCACTGTTCGAGGATCATTGTTTCATAGAAAATGGAGTAGAGTAGGGCAAAGACTGATCTCATCCCCTGACCACAAAATGTTATTTTTAAATATTGTTTATGTTTTTATTTAATAATTCTATTTAACTTTTTCATTTTTATTTCTTTTCACTTTTGGTAATTTCTTCTTATTTTCAGTAATTCCATGACTACAATATTTTCAGCTTTTTCTTTTTTATTAATAATTAACTGACTTAAGCTAACTTTCCAAATGCACATAATAATTTTTGTTCTCATAATTATACTTATCTATTTTATATTATAACTATTTTATTATTGGGTATTTTTTTGCTTTTCTAGCCTTGCTCTTAAATTATTTCCCTACCTTCTTTCATTTTTCTCTTACTCTCATAATATTTTTATCAACTCTTTCCCCCTTTCATTTAAATTCTTCTTTTGCTCACTTCATTTATTTCAAACATCTATTTCTATGAATAACAAGCTTAAAAATTTTACTTTCATCTTAACACATTTTGGTCATTTTATGATTTCCAGCCATTAGCTTTTGTTCATGGGATAAAACTGACTTTAAGAGTATTATTTATCTTGTAGGACTTGTGATTGTACCTTCTACAGCAATTTGTTATCTCTTTATCACACGGTTTCAGGGCTGCTGTATTTGAAAGGATGGTAGGGTTTTTGGTCTATGTCTTTGCTATTCATATTTTTTTATTTTTATAAATCACAATATCTTTAATTCAAATTCTGTTAAAATTAATCCAGTTGGTTTAATTTTCTTATGTGTATCTAGTAAAAGCTAACATATATGGTTTAAGTATAGGTTTTAGGCTTTTTATTTATTTGTGGTTTGAGAATGCAATTTCAGACTGTGCATGCTAGGTAAGTGCTTTTCAACTATTTTTACTAGACTTGCTGTCTGTGACCATAGTGAAATATCACTAGCTATAGTCTGAGGAACTATAGAAGAACAGACTGATGGACTTTCAAGAAGACTCAATGTACATAATCCCGATTTATTCCTCAAACTCTCATTTTTTAGTGTCAATTTCAGCTTATATTTTCATACACCATTTAGAATTACAAACACAAACCTGGGAGCAACTGAAACTCAGATGCGCTCCTCAGCAACTGCCATGTTGCATGAGGATCCACCATGTTGCCGAGGAAGTAGAGTTATTGACAGAATGATTTTAAGAATTTTCAGAGGTGACAGTGAATCTGAAAGAAGCAGTAAAGGGTGGCATTTTGTAAATAGTTCGATAACAAATGTCTCAGTTTTCATTTCTTTTTTATACCTAAGTGATGTTTTCAGATATCCAGAGATTTCTGTTTTATTTTTTTTTATTTTAGTTTGAGATAGTCTCACATAGCTGGGAAAAACCTGAATTCTATCCTCCTTCTACCTTCACCCAATTAGTGCTAGGATTGTTGCAACTGTTATTTGTACTTTTAGAGTGAATTTCTGCATAATCGTTGTATTCTGTGTGCCATTAAGTATAGGTAAGCAAGCAGGATATTTATAAATAAAAGATTTTCTGACAGAAAATTAAGTTACTGTCTGTGTGCCAAAAACAGAAATACTTTTTTTTATTTCTTCTCTATTATCTTAGTTACCACGACATTTATATGTCATAAATGTAAACAAGGGGTCATATCTTCCACCTGTTGTTAATTTGTTTTCTTTGCTGCTGATGGCCCTGTCAGAGGAGCAGCAGATGGCAACTGATTTCAGGGGACTGACCCCCCAGGAAACAAAATCCTGAAGGGGTTCTTTCAGATAGGTAAGGTCCCAAAATCCTTGGCACAAGTTTGTTTCTTGCTACTGCTGTGTCTTTTTATGTTTGCCACTGCCATTTTTTCCGATGTCTGGCATGGTGTGAATAGCCATTTAGGGATCTCTACTGCCCTTAATGCAACATGATCATTTCTTGGAAATACCCCACTCTAATGAGCATTTTTAACCTGTGGATTATTATGGAGCTGATTTCCTCCTAAGCTGTACTGTGTAACCGAAAAATGATTTTTATATAATAATATTAGTTTAAACGGGATTTTGATGATTGAGAGTTTTTAATAATTATAGTAAGCAAATATGATAGAGGTTAGTTAGTGGAAAAAATTAACATAGGAAAAGATAGGATAAATGACCCTGGCTGTAATAAAGCAGAGGATGCAAAGAATAAAAAAGGGGGCTGTCACACAGCTAGAACACATGGCTTTCTATTGAGGAGTCGTATGTACCGGGGTTTGAGATAATGATTAAGAAAACCAAGTGAGTCCCAGTAGCTCATCTAGCTTACATTCTTCACTTAATGTTGGGAGATGTGTTTACATGTTTCGGAGTGCATAATAGCCTGAACAAAGCTTTGAAAATAACTTAATTGGTAGACCAAAGCCTCGAGGTCCTGACTTCCTTGTTCGTCTTCTCCCTCCATCTACCTTTCAACTGGATTTTTGGAGCTCTGATGAGGGTCTCTGTCTCTGTCCCCATCCATCGCCAGGGGATTGGAAGGAGGGAAGTGTAAGTAATTGAATGGAAAAATAAAAATTAAAAAAAAAAAGAAAATAACTTAAGGTTAGACTAAGATGTTTTTGTCAAATAACTTTGAAGTTAAAAATCCCAGGATGACAATCTAAAGTTTTTGAAGGGCACATGGCTGAGGAAGGTCCAGATTAAGGTCAGCGAACAAAAACAAAGCAGTCCAATTATTATTAGGTGACATGCCTTTCTTGCTAGGATTAGTTGGTGATCAAAGGTGATGATTAGTTCTTTGTACCCACTTCTGAACTCAACTTCCTGATACATATAAAAAGACACTGTCATAAGTGGGTATTCAAACTAAGGATTTCAAACAGAGCTGACATTCTTTTTCATATATAAAAGTTAAGATTGTGATTGTTCTAAGATTTCTTATGAGATTACCTTTCAGTATAAGTAATAAAATGATTTGTCCTATCTTTTTAAAAGAAAAATGCAGTCTGCCAGGAAAAAAAATCTGACTGAGAAAAATACCTTGCTTTCTCTCACGTGTTAATCTGTAACAAGTTGCGAATGTATGCTGGTTCTTGAGATCGCTTGTTTCTCACATAAATTACATAAAATGTTTATTAATATAAGGGATATGGAAAGCATCCTGTTCTTTACTTGTGTTCATTTTAGTCATTCATTTGAAAAATAAATATGAACACACTGTATTTTTTTTTAATTTTTTATTTAGAAAAAGAAAAAAAAGTTTCTGCCTTCTCCCAGCCTCCCATTTCCCTCCCCCTCCTCCCACCCTTCTCCCCCTCACCCCACTCCTCTCCCCCTCCCTCTCCAATCCAAAAAGCAGTCAGGGTTCCCTGCCCTGTGGAAAATCCAAGGTCTTCCCCCCTCCGTCCACGTCTAGGAAGGTGAACATCCAAACTGGCTAGGCTCCCACAAAGCCAGAACATGAAGTAGGATAAAAACACCATGCCATTGTCCTTGGCTTCTCATCAGCCCTCATTGTTCGCCATGTTCAGAGAGTCTGGTTTTATCCCATGCATTTTCAGTCACAGTCCAGCTGGCCTTGGAACATTGTCACTAAGACAAAAAGGCAACCTACTGACTGGGAGAAGATCTTCACCAACCCTGCAACAGACAAAGGTCTGATCTCCAAAATATATAGAGAACTCAAGAAACTAGACTTTAAAATGCTAATTACCCCAATTAAAAAATGGGGCACTGAACTGAACAGAGAATTCTCAACAGAAAAAGTTCAAATGGCCAAAAGACACTTAAGGTCACGCTCAGCCTCCTTAGCGATAAGGGAAATGCAAATCAAAACAACTTTGAGATATCATCTTACACCTGTCAGAATGGCTAAAATCAAAAACACCAATGATAGCCTTTGCTGGAGAGGTTGTGGAGGAAGGGGTACCCTCATCCATTGCTGGTGGGAATACAAACTTGTGCAACACTTTGGAAATCAGTGTGGTGGTGTCTCAGGAATTTCGGGATCAACCTACCCCTGGACCCAGCAATACCACTCTTGGGAATATACCCAAGAGATGTGCTATCATATGACAAAAGCATTTGTTCAACTATGTTCATAGCAGTATTATTTGTAATAGCCAGAACCTGGAAAGAACCTAGATGTCCTTCAATGGAAGAATGGATGAAGAAAGTGTGGAATATATACACATTAGAGTACTATGCTGCAGTAAAAAAAAATAACTTCTCTAATTTTGCATGCAAATGGGTGGAAACAGAAAACACTATCCTGAGTGAGGTAACCCAGACCCAAAAAGATGAACATGGGATGTACTCACTCATAATTGGTTTCTAGCCATAAATAAAAGTCACGGAGTCTATAATTTGTGCTCCTAAAGAAGCTAAATAAGAAGGTGAACCCAAGGAAAAACATATAGTTATCCTCCTGGCTATGGGAAGTAGACAAAATTGCCAGGAAAAAATTGGAATCTTGGGGGTGGGATGGGGAGAGAAAAGTGAGAAGGGGAGTGTAACACCTGGTTTTGCCACTGGACCAAACGCGGGCAAGGCCTGGAGGTTGAACAAAAGAGACAGACCAGGGTCATTCGATAGATCAAGAGAATGCCAGTTTATTCAGCGGGGGAATCTTTATCTAGCTAACTGCAAGCACTAGGACCACAGCCCAGGCAGATGGGGAAATTACCATATCAGCAAAGGAATGAATGCCCTGTGGCTAATCACCAGGCGGGGGCAGGAGGAATACAGGAACTTAACCAGGTGGGGCAGGGAAAAAACAGGAACTAACAGAATGCTAGTCATCTGACTAGAAACTGTGTATGCGGCCCAGGAATAAGGGCTAAATGCTTAGTCATGCTGACCAGAAATTGTCCTCGAGCTGCACCCCAGGAATAAGGGAGGCCAGGGCCCTACAGGTGAGGATGGGGGGAACTTGGGGAAACAGGATGATTGGGATAAAGGAAGGTTGGATAGGGGAGTAGGGAAGCACAAATCTTAGTTAAGGAAGCCACCTTAGGGTTGGCAAGAGACTTGAACCTAGAGTGGCTCCCAGGAGCCCAAGGCGATGTACCCAGTTAGTTGCTTGGGCAGCTGAGGATAGGGAACCTGAAATGACCCTATCCTATAGCAATACTGATGAATATCTTGCATATTACTGTAGAATCTTCATCTGTTGATGGATGGAGATAGAGACAGAGACCGACACTGGAGCACCAGACTGAGCTCCTAAGGTCCCAATGAGGAGCAGAAGGAGGGAGAACATGAGCAAGGAAGTCTGGAGCACGAGGGGTGCACCCACCCACTGAGACAGTGGGGCTGATCTATTGGGAGCACACTGTATTTCTTATATTGCTTAAAAGATATTGCTAAGGAGTATGAGCTGTAAGGAAAATTAGAGTGAGGCAGAAGGAAAACAGCAGGGATGAGAGTAGGAAATCACCAGGAATGATGGAGAAAAAGAAAAAGTCAGCAGGAAAACATCAAGAGTGTGTCTTTTGTTTACTCCCTCAGATAAAAAGTCTTGGTCGCTGTTGTTCTTTTTTAAAAAAATACTGCAAGATCCCCAAGGCAGTAGGTAGCAGAAATGCTGTAGGTCCCAAATGGTGGTAGCGGGCCATGTGGCGGCAGACAGCGGGCCCTGGGAGCAGCGAGTCCCAGGCAGAGAAGGCTGCTGGTCTCAGAGCAATGGCTGGTCCCAGGCAGAGAGACACATGGCAGGCGGGCAGAAGACAGAAACATGGATAGACACGACAGGCAGGGTGAGGTTGAATGTTTATTCAGGGGGTTATGGAGGAGGAAGGGTGTGTGGGGGGGACAGAGAGAGAGGGAGAGGGAGAGAGAGAGAGAGAGAGAGAGAGAGAGAGAGAAGAGGAGAAAGAGACAGAGAAGGGGGGAAGCAGAGAAGTGGGGAGAGAGGCAGAAGCGAAGCTGCCTCTCCGAGAGGAAGATGGAAAAAAGAGCAAAGTCAGGTGGGAAGCTGAAGATCAGCCTGCCTCAACGGATGGGGAAGGAGTGGGCGTGGCTTGTCTCTTAAAGGGACCAATACCATAACAGTCGCTGACTCCATGGATCTCCATCAAGCCCTGGCTGCTGGCTGCTGGTCCTCACAGCAGTGGTACACTCTCTCATGGAGTCAGACTGATATAAACTTACAGTCTTTGATGACCTGTTGTTCCTGCCTATTTCACAGGGCTGAGATTTCAGGTGTGAACCACCAAATCTCCTAAATATAGGTAATTATTTTGCTTATTGTTACTTGTTTATTTTACAATCCTTTTCTAGGTCATTCCATATCATTTTTTTAAATGAGTCCTTTAATTTTTCAAGTGTTTTTAAAAATTATACTTAAGCAATCTGTGAAGCATAAAAATTACCATTTTAAACTAAAAATAAAAACAACCCAAACCCACAACCACAAGAAATCCATATAATTTTATTAAAATTAAAAGAAATCCCAGTTAAAAGAACAGAAACTCACACCTGGGTGGAGATCTAATATTCCAGTTTGTTCAGGTTACTCACCCAGCCAAGGAGGTCACCTTTACAAAGAGGGGTTCACATTAATCCAGGTTAAAGAAACATGTGGAGTCGTTTTCCCTCTAATGAGATACAGTTCTTTGCCTTTACAAAATTTTCCTCTATAAGTCAATATGAGGTTCAGATGGATCTTCTTCTGTTTCTGAGACATACCCAAAATGGTGCAACTTTTCTTTCTTTTATTTTTAATGTTTCTTTCTTTTAGTGCTGGCCAGAACCTAAGTATACTTTAATATTTTGACTTCCTTACTCTTTGTCCAAAGCTCTGCTTCCTACTAGTTTGATATTCATTAACCACAAGTCTGATGATTAAGAAAGCTTAAACTGCATAGTTTTACCCTCTCTGTCCTCCACTCTCCTTTGAAAAACTGCTGGAAATCTATATGTACCTGTTCTGGGGATGTTTTCTTTTTACATTATTATAAACTTGTCATTAAGCTGACATTTTAGCAGGTTTTTAAGGCCTTTTATTAATGAGACTTAGAGTCTCAAGAGGGCCCCTGTATTCCTCTGTAACAATTTTAAATGACTACATAACAATTTATTTTCTGAAATCTTTCACTCTCATGACAAAGAAAGATTCTTTGATCTCTGGATATTGACTTTTCAAATAACATCAGATAAGTCTGAAAACTTGATTGTTTAATAAGAAAATCTGGAGAGATCGAGGAGGATTCAAACTGAAATATATTCATATCATACCAAAGACAAGCACAAATCATAAAAACCAAGACAACATATAATGATCTTAAATATAATAAAATAAATAAAATATCACATAAATCATTCAGAAGTTTTTTGGCAAATTTTACCAATGAGTTGATAAGGGAGGTTAAAAAATGATGCTGATCTTCCAGGGTGCTGTAGTTTCTCAACCAGAGAGCACAAGCTCCCCAGCTTTTAGCTTTCCTGGCTGTCTGTGTGTATTTCATTGTCCTCATTCTCTTGCTGTTTCCTGTCAGGACCATCTCTGGAGTCATGAAAAGGACTTGACACGAAGTATCTAAGAAATTTTAGATATAATCAATGAACAAAATCTAAGACTGCATGAGGTAGAAAATGGGGCTTCAAAAATCTATTCAATAAAATTGTAACCCCAAACTTCCCAATTTTAGCATAAGAAACAGCCACTCAAATATGAGACATTTACAACCACAAATGCACATGAAAAGGAAAGAAACTACCCAAGACATATATTCCTAAGATGTCAAAAACGCAAAACAAATAAATTACTAGTAGCTAGCTATACAGGAATAAAAATAACTGACCTCTTAAGGTAGAAATATCAGCTCTTCCAAGCAAGGAAAAAACAAAATTTTATTTCAAGCTCTGAAATTTAATAACTCTCAAGGAAAATTTCATTAGCCAGCAAAACTATCTTTTACAATTGACATAATAATATGGGAATTGAAAGTCAAACAAAAACTAAAGTAAAGTGATAGGAGCGGCAGGACTGCATCTCCAGCACTCCAACCGCCCACACGGCTAGCTTTACCCAAAATAATTACACAGACACTGTATTCTTTTAAACACTGCTTGGCCCATTACTATCTAGCCTCTTCTAGGCTAATTCTCACATATTAATTTAGCCCATTTCTCATCATCTGTGTAGCACCGCTAGGTGTGCTTACCAGGAACATTCTAGGCTACATCCATCCTGGGTTGGAGCTTCATCATGAGTGTCTTGCTCTGAGAGGAGCTGTGTGAAGTCTGAGCTCACTTCTTCTTCCTACCAGCATTTTGTTCTGTTTACTCCACCCACCTATGTTCTAACCAATCAGGACCAAGCAGTTTATTTATTGCTTAACCAATGAAATCAACAGATTGATATATGACACTCCCACATCACTAAAGTACCTCATGAGCACCAAGCAAGCACTAAAAATGAAGCTGAAAAGATAATATACATCAAATAGGAAGAAATCAAACTAATATCATTCACAAAGACATGGTAAAGAATAATTTCCACATGAAAGGATATAGAAAAGACATGTGTGGAGGAATCTATAATATCCAGTATGGTAAACCAGGAAATCCCCAATACTAATAAGAGAGAAAGTGGTGATCAGAATTTGTGATAGTAGCCATCCAATGACTGGTCTAACTTAAGGTCTAAGTCATGAGAAGGAGCCTATGCCAGGCACTGCATGTATGACCAGGAACCAGAAGCCTGCTGGCCCAGAGACCTAGGTTGAATTAAACACAACTTCCCCACCCCAAACTCAACTAAATAATTCCTAATGATATTATGTTATACTCATAGATCTGTGCCCAGACCAATCATCATCAGAGAGGTTTCTTCTGCCAGCTGATGAGAACATATTCAAAGACTCACAGCCAAAGATATGGAAGAGGGAAAATGAGTTGTTGGAGAAAGAGGGGTCAAGGATATCCAGTGAACATGGACCACAGAATCCTTTGAAACATTAAACAAACTCCTGACCATACTAAAGAGAATAAATGCAGAGAGGACACAAGTTAAGAAAATTGAAGATAAAAACTTATTCCAAGATTAGGAAAATATACAAGAAACATTTTCTCTGTGATCTTGGCTGTCAGTTTATCTTGAACTAGAGTGAACTAAGAGAGTTGTTGTTGGGGCCCATGTGAGAAATTTTCTTGATGCAGTTATTTGAATTGTGGAGAACAACTTAAATATGGCAGTACCATTTTGGGCCACCCGAATATAAAAGATCTGTAGGGTAAGTTCTGTTTTTGATTTCATTTCTTTGCATTTTTTGGTGAATTCACCCACTTTGCTGCTGCTATTTCCAGCACTGTTACATTCAGTAATACCAGAACATTGCTTCTCCAGCCTTACAAGATAAATGGAAGATTATTAGGTTTCCAAGAATTTTCCGTGATTTCACCAACAGGTATGAACTTAAGAGAAATACAACCATGTGACTAAGCTTCAAGTTCTCAGACTCTCCAAGATAACCTCAAAAATAACTGGGTTGCTTAAACCCCAGATTGTACTGTGTGAAATATTCAAATAAATTCTCTTTAAATATATTATCATTTTATAAGTTTTGTTGCTAAAGAAACACAAATAAAAAACTCTTAGACATATATGACCTACCAATATTACACTAAAAAAGATTCAACACAAAAGATTTGTAGCAAACAATGAGATCATAGCAATAAATAGAAAGTTTCTGCTATATTTTGGATGAAATGCTTCCCATAGACTTACATTATTGAGTATGTGACCCTCAGATGATGGTGCATTTGAGAAGATTATATAACCCTCATCAAGTAAGGTATTGCTAGTAGAAGTAGATCACTGAAAGTAGGTCCCCAATATTTATAGCCTAGATTCATTTTTCGTCTACAATCTTTCTCCTGAATATGACTGATTTGTAACTATCTAGCTTCCTTCCCTTGTGCCTTCTCTGACTGATGGCATTTCTTTTAACTATGATGGAATTATCTTCTTCAATTGTAAGTCAAAACAAATCTCACCTCTTTTAAATTGCCCTTTTCAAGGTAGTTAGTCACAGAATATAGTTACAGACTATTCCATTCAAATGGAAACTATATATTTTCTACTTTGTCACTGAAGATTTTCTGAAGTAAATCATACATTTTAACATAATCTTTACAATTTTATATTTGACCACAATAAAATAAAACTTAAAATTGACAGTAAATGGATCTCTAATAAATAAACATACACTCAGACTTTAAGCATCTTAGTACTGAAAGATTAATTAGTCAAAAAGAAATCAAGGAAGAAATAAAAATGTACTGCATCTAAATGGAAATGAAACATAACATGATAAAATATCTGGGACATATTGAACAAAATTCAAGAGGATAATTCATAGCTGTAAGTACCTTAAAGTTACTGACATGTGTATGTTGAACCACTCTTGCATTGGAAATATAAACCCAACTTGACTATGGTGGATAATCTATTTGGTGTATGTTTGTATTTTGTTTTTAATTATTGCTTTGAGCATTTTGAGCTAGTTTATCAGAGATAATGGCCTTTAGTTTTCTTTTTTGGTGTATATTTGCATGGTTTTGGTATTAGAACAATACTGTCTTAGAAGAATTTAGGGAGTGCTTCTTCTGTTTCAAATATTTAAAAATAGTTTAAGAATGATTGACTGTAGATTTTTTTAAAAGTCTGCTAGAATTCTTCTGTAAACACATCTGATCTTTGCCTTTTGTTATTATGTATTTATGTATGCATTTATTTAGAGACCTATTTTTGGTTATTGTTGGAGGCCTTTCTAATCTCAAAAAGTGTCCAACATCCACATGTCAATAAATATAATAAAGCACACAAATAGGGTGAAAGACAAGAATCACATATCATCTCAACAGATGTAGAAAATTCCTTTGACCAAATCCAATATTTCTTCAGGATAAATAATAATAATAAAACCAATTAAGTGATAGAAAGAGCACACCTCAACATAATAAAACTGTACCCAAGAAAATTACAGCCCAAACCATCTTATTTGGAGAAAATCAATTCCACTGATGTAAGCAAGGAGACACATATGTCCACTATACATTACAGATGCTAAAAAAACTAACCAGGAGACTTCTAAAAACAAAAGAAAATTCAATAATGTCACAGGATGCAAAATCCACTTGAACAAATCAATAGCTTTTCTGTACACCAGAAGCAAATATTCAGAGAAGATCATGATCAAATTCACATTTACAATATCATTAAAATTAAATGTGGTGGTGCATGACTTTAATCCCAGGATTCACGAGGAAGAGGCAGGCAGATTACTGAGTTTGAGGCCAGCATCATCTACAGGAGCTAGTTCCAAGACAGGCCCTAAAGCTACAGAGAAATTCTGTTTTGTACAACAAAAACAAAAACAAAAGGGAAAAAAAAAAAGAATTAACCCAATTCTAAAGAAGTGAAGTATCTCAATATTGAAAACTGTAAAGCTCCAAAAGAAATAGAGAAAGGTGCTAGAAAATTGATACATCTGATGCTAATATATAATATAATTATTTTTGTGAAAATGACCAATTCATCTAAATCTCTTTACATTACAGTACAATCCCAGTAAAAATGCCCATCTAATTATTCACAAAAATAGAAAATAAACTATCCTAAAATTCATTTGGGCCATATAATATCCTGAATATTTAAAACAATGCTAAGCAAAAAGAACAATGCTGGTAGCATTATTATTTTAGATCATATGATAGAGTCATTATAATAAAAATGCTGTAGTAGTAGCACAGAATCAAACATGGAGACCAATGGAACAAATTCAAAGACCCAAACAACTAATTCACAATCCTTTTGCCACTTAATACTTGATAAAGATTCCAAAAATATTCTGGAGAAAACATACCATCTAGAGATTTTTCCTAAGAAAACTTGATATTCCCATATAGAAGACTGGAATTAGAAATGTATTTATAATACACTCATGCCCTATACACACATACACATAAACACACACATAGACACATGTAGACACACCACACACACACACATCCAAATTAATCATATAGCTAAATTTGAAATATGAAGCACTGAAATACCTAGTAGAATATGTAGCTGAGAAGCTACATCTTACAGGTACAGGAAAGTAAATTTTTTAATAATATCCCATTGGTCTATGAATTAAGATCAACAATTATCAAGTAGGACATTATGAACCATAGTTTCTGAACAGTAAAGAAGAACTGTGAATGAAAACTTTTGATAAGATGATGTATTGACAAGGTCTGATTGTGTGATTAAAATTTCAGTACTGTAGAGAGATTGGAATGTTGTAGGTCCTGAAGTTAATTACCTATCTTGGACTGGCATAATAATCATTCCTTCTCCCTTTCTTCCATTTCTGAGCTCACATTTTTTATAAAAAATAAAAATATTCTACTAATTAACCAGACATTTGGTTTCTGCCAATATAAATGCTAAGACCATTATCAGATAGCATCTTGAACTTATAAAAAAGCTTCCTCTATCTCAATGTAGCTGGCATTGATCAATATACATTCAACTTGCTTTACTTTGATTTTTTCCATTCTTTAAACTATTATACTTTTTGGAAGACATCCACTCCAAAACATGGAATTTAAAGGAACATAATTCTGTGTTCCTTGGCCATTTTCACTGAATATGGCTTTAAAATAAACTATTGTTTACTCTTTTTAAAATGAGAGCTGTAGTTTTCCATCAACAAAATCAGCTGGTTAAAGGAGAAAGAAACTTTTCCACCTATACAACTGACAAAATTTTATATCCAGAACATAAAAAAAAAACTTAAAAGAGCAAAACGACAGCAATGAAAATAAAAAAAAAATCCATTTGATAAATCAGTTTGAGATATGCACTGAAAATTTCAAAAGACAAAATGTGGTCAAGAAATATATCAAAAATTGTTTATTATCCCATCCCAAGTAATCAGTGAAATACAAATTAAAATAACTTTGAGATTTCATCTTACCCCAGTCAAAATGGCAAATATAAATACAACAACCAAAAGCAAATGCTGGAAAAGTTTCAAGGAAAATCAAACACTCATTCACTCTTCATGAGTTTACCAATGGGTGCAGTCACAATGAAAATCTGTGTATATAATTTTGAAGTGCTAAAAATAAATGGCTGTATAACATGTTGGTATATGCCCAAATTATTCCTCATCCTAGTCCACGTATTCTTGTTCACTCATGTTCATTGATGCTCTATTTACAATGGCTAGGAAATGAACAAACTAAAGGTCTTTCAATCAAAGAATAAATAATGAAATTGTAGTATACATACCTTATGAAATAGTATTCAGTTGTAAACAAAAATGAAACCATTAATTTGGAAGTAAATGGAAAGAGCTATAAAAACATATTGAGTGAAGTACTTGAGACAAAGAATGACAAATATTACATATTCTCTCTTATCTATGAGATTCTAGCCCAAGTCTTCACATGTGAGTATGTATCTTAGAGCAACTTATAGACAGAAGTTTCTGTCCCATCTGGTCCTGCAACCATTCAGTCCCAAAGAACATACAGAGCTTATATTAATAATAAACTGTTTGGCTCAGACTTATTACTAACTAGCTCTTACAACTTTAATCCATAATTGTTGTCTATGTGTAGCCCTATGGCATGGTACCTTTTATCAGTGAGGCATTCTCATCTTACTTCCTCTGCTTCTGGCTGGTGGCTGTTTCTCTCTGCTTTTCCTCTTACAAGAATTTTCTTAGTCTGTTTTCCCTGCCTATAATTCCTGTCTACTGGCCAATCAGCATTTTATTAAACTAATATGAGCGACAAATTTTTACAGTGTACAAAAGTATTATCACACAGCAGTTCCCATTTTTTCTTTTCAAAACATGACCCTGAATCTATTTTCCATTGCTTAGCTTTTTCCCCTGATCATTATTCATAGTAACTTGTAAACAAAACACTAAACAAATGAGAAAATTCCGTAATCCATTTTTTTCAATTATGGGGATATTATTCATGGCTCCTTCCTGCTGATTGTGACACTGATAATCATATGGGGATGCAGAGAAAATTTAGGATTATGGTCAAGTCCTGACTAGAGTATTCAGTGAGGCTGAATCATCTCAACCAGTAGGCGTGATGCTGTTCTGGATGTAGAACTCAGTAGAAACTTCAGGAAGGTGCTATAAAATGTTATTTCATCTGGGCTAGCCTCTCCGAATAAAGATTTTCAGGGGGTCTTCCTTGATCAAACATTTTTCTTAACCCAGAATGAATGTACAGCCTCCCATTTCCTTTGGGAAAAAAAGCAAAATCTTTCTACACAGTAAAATGTCTTATGACTTAAATTTTGAAGTCAAAGCATTTTTAAAATTTATATGATGGATAATTCTAGTATTGTCTTTAATCAAATGTCATTCAGTCGATGTTTTTCCTTCCTCAGCAGTTAAACAACACAAAAACAACAAAATAGCTTACAGTATTCAGATTCTCTATTTATTTTCCATCTTACATGCCTTTATTATTTTTACTTTTATTGTTATTTTTAATTTTCTGGCTAGCCTAAAACTCTAGAGGTCTGTCTGCCTCTGCCTCTCAAGTGCTGGAATTAAAGGCAAGGACCACCATGCCTAAATACTCTATTTCTCTTTTTAAAATGATGTTCTCTATCTTTTTTTCTTTTCTCTCCCAAGCCTACAAATACTTTTATACACACTCTAAACTGCATAGAGGTTTTTTTCCCCTCTAAATCTGTTTTTACTGTCTGTCTCTATCTTTTTCTGAACAGATGATTCTTTAATCTGCTAAATGATATGGCTAATATTAAAGCTGTGGCTTTGATGACTGGTTCCACCCCATTACTTAGCTTTTACAGAGTCTAACTTCATGGCAGAGATACTTCTGGGAGACAGATAAATTGTCACAACTCTGTGGAATTTCTAAGTCCATGCCACCATCAAGAAACCTGAGCTGCTCACACACACCATTTAAGTGTTTGTTGGCAGAGCCTCTTAAAAGAACTGCGCGGATTTTGTCATTAACGTTAAGTCAGGGAACTACTCATAAAGCAGGTGCAACTTTGCCAGCAAACAGAGCCTACAAGAAAAAAAAAAGACAATTACTAAAAAGCCGTGCTTGACTCTGTTCTTATCTATCTAGAATCACTTTTTAAAGGCTTTCTCAAGGTTTTATGTGGAAATTCTTGCCAAACCTTTTGGCATCATTTGTAGACAGAAGTTTTAGACTGTGTGTAGATCCTGCACAGTCCTGTTGCCATTCAGTCCCAAGGAAACACAAAGGTGTAGAAGGAGGAACTATTTGCTTGTTCACAGTTTCTCAGCCCTGAGATAATCGCACAGAATCCATGTTATTTGTAATACTGTTTGGCCAATAGCTTAAGAGTATTTCTGGCTAACTCACATATCTTAATTTAACCTGTGTATTGCCGCATGGTTGTGATGTACCAGGTAAAGTTCTAACCACTTCTTTGTTCCTGGCTTCCCAGCCCCAAAATAACCACACAGAAACTGTATTAATTAAAACACTGCTTGGTCCGTTGGATCTAGCTTCTTATTGGCTGACTCTTACATCTTAATTTAACAATTTCTATTCATCTATATATTGTAATGTAGCTGTGGCATGTAAGGTAAAGTTCCTGCATCCACCTCTGGCAGGGATACATGGCTTTTCCTGACTCTGCTCTCTTTCTCTCAGCATTCAAATTAGTTTTCCTTGCCTAGTTCTTCTCTACCCTATCAGATCAAGCCAGTTTTTTTATTAAGCAATGGTATTCACAGCACTCAGGTGGGAATTTCACATCACCTCCCCCCTTTTCTGTCTAAATGAAAAGAAAGGGTTCAAATTTAACATAGTAAAATAACATACAACAAAACAGCTATCAAGCAAGAATTACTGTTACTATATTTATATCTACTTTATCTTTTGATATAACTAAGGAAAACTATTATTATAACTATTCTTCAACTCCACTAAAGACTCCAGAAGGATATGTTACCTAAGTATACATTGAGTGCATTGTAAGCAATTTTCAAAACTTTAGAATTGACAGAGACATCTTGCTTCCTAGACAGTCATCCAAAGTTCTGTATAGTTGGGGCATCCATCTTTAATTTACAGGTGGATGGTATCAAGAAGAATTTTCCATAAAGCAGTAAATTTCAAAAATAGTTCTGCCTATATTGGCAGTTTGTCAGTCACTTTCTTCTGTATCCTGCAGAATGTCTTGCAGGTTCTTTCATGAAAAATGAACCTGAAGGACCATCTCACCTTTAGGCAAGTTCAGCAGTCATTTCATTGTAGGTCCTCCATGTCCAATTCACACAGTATACCATCAGGTAGTCCAGTCAATAGCAGATTCTTGCCCAAATGGCTAGCAAACTTCATAAGGAGCCTCTATGGTGTTCATCTTCCTCTTGAAGTATATTGGTGCTGCCAGAAGATGTGTCTCATTGTCATGAAAAGTCCTAAGTTATTAAAATATTGTAAATGCCATATTCTGAAGGTCTCTAAAAGATTTGAAGAATACCTATCTAATGGAAATATATCTCTATATATCTAGAAAACCTAACTGACATGACTTATATATTACTTGATTATTATAGATTACTATCTATTAACATATTTCTTAATTATACATTGCATTTTTAAACGAACTGGAAAAACACAATATCTTAATCAAGAACAGAAATACATATACATAGTGTATCAAAATTGACCTTAAATTTGTATCAATAAAATAAAATCCATACCAATGCAAATCTCTATAGCATATCCCCATTTAAATGTAAAGAAACATGTATAAACAATATCTGAGAATAGGGACTCAGTCCTTTCCAAACTGCTTTCTGTTTTTTGTTGGGTAAAATAATTCTTTGGGGGTGTTCATGGTTACCTTTCAGGGGTATTCATCCATCAAACCACATTAGTCTGAAATTAAACCACAGATTCTCATCTTCTGTGGAAACAGAAGCAGAACCTCTTTTCTAAGAAACATACCCTTAGACTCAAATTTTGAAGGCAAGATACCTCTACAGTATATATTAGTTTAGCTTAGCAGCTTCAGAATCAAATAATTCTCTGCAGTCAAAAAATTCAAAGAAAACACAATAGTATACATAGATCAGATTCTCTGTATATTTTCTACCATTATATGACTTTTTCTTTACTCCTTTTAATCAATGGCTGTCTTACTCTGCTCTTTAAAGACTTTACCTGTTTTTTAAAAAAATCATTTACTTCTTTTTTTATAACTGTTTATATTCTTTTTCTTCTCTCTCCCAAGTTTATGTACATTTATTCAACACTGTGACCAATTTGTAGGTCCTTTTCATCTGAATTTGTCTTTATTGTATATCTATAATCCTTTTCTGACCAGGACTGCTTCTTAAAATATTAAGTGTTTCTTAAAATCCTAAGCAACAGCAATGCTAGGGAAAATATAGCCCTGCCTGATTGCTACACCCAGTCCAACATGGTAGAAGTCCATTCACTGCCTCGGAGACTGCTGTGTAGAAGCCATCCTCACCACCTCAACTCTGATAACCAGTTGGCCCATGTTGCCACAAAGTAACTTTCAGCAAGCTGCCCACAAACCCCGAATAAATACTAGGCTCCCTGAAAGAGCCAGGGTTCATACTGACAACACTACCCTGAAAGCTAGGGTTTCAAAACTGTGCTTTTTTTTTTTTTTTGCTACTGCTGAATCAGAAAGACCTCTCATAAAGAGCTATAGTATGCCACCAGCAAACAAAGCTCATTTGGGAAAAAATGTAGCTAAACTTTGTTTTTAGTATTTAGAATCCTTTCCAAGACATCTCGGGTTTTAAGTGGATTTAGTTGACCATGCTGGTGTACTAATTTGTTGTATATTAATTATAAACTGTTTGACCTTTTAGTTCAGACTTATTACTAACTGGCTCTTACATCTTAAGTTAACCCATAATACTTGTCTATATTTAGCCATGTGGCTTGGTACCTTTGCTCAGTGAGGCATTCTTATCTTGCTTCCTTTGAATCTGACTGGTGACTGTGTCTCTCTGCCTTTCCTCTTACCAGAATTCTTAGTCTGTTTGCCCTGCCTATACTTCTGTCCTGGCTACTGGCATTTTTTTAAACTTATAGAGTGACAAATCTTCCAGTGTACAAAAGCATTATTCCATAGCAGTAGCTTCAGAGAACAGGAATGTTAAGACAAACTATTGCCAGTGTAAGGAAAGGGAAATTAGGGAGCAATAAGAAAATAAATATCAGGGAGTAAGTGACCTACTTAGGGAAATTGGAAACACGGTAGCTCTTTAGGAAATATGGAGGTAGGCAAATCCAGAAAGTGGCAAGATTAAAACAAAAGTAATGGCATCTTAAAAAGTCATAAGGAATTATAGTATTGACTAGCTAAAATAAAAACCTTTAATATAAGTTCCCTCAGTCTAAATGTCTGGTTTTGTGGTAGTAATATGCAAATGTACATATCTTGTTTTAGTGAAATTTTATCAGGCATGATATTTCACAAGAAACTCTTTTGTGAATTTTTGGTCATGTATATATAAGATTTTCAAAAAATATAAAGACTACCGATATTGTTATTGGTTGCCACACATAGGTAGAAATTAAGTCTTTATTACTAAAGACACATTACATTTACTAATTACAGCCTATAGACAACTGTACAGAGAAAACTTGAATTACTTCTCTTGAGGACTAAGTGCCATGATCAGAAGGTACTATGCAAACTTTCAAAGGAAAGAGTCAGTAATCATCCCATATAAGTAAGATACCTATGAACCACAACAATGAACAACATGGCATGAAAAACTTAAAGTTCATACCTAGCCAACTACTCATGGGTAGTAACGTCATAGATCTTGGAAGAGAACCTAAAAAAGTTACTTTAGTAAACCAACGTATTCCCTACTTACAATCTAAATACTTTTAATAGTGACAACTGGATGTGACCTCATTCATTATCAAGGTCACATCCAATTTAATGAGACCATTATGGAAAATCATAACAAATCAAAATGCAGAGTTTGAGGAACCTAGTCCCAGTGGATACACTTAGAAAACTAATTCCTCACCTAAGGCTTGGGGAGCAAGGCAGATAATGGAACATACATATTGGGAGAGTCAGGGGACCAATGATGCTTCTGTGAGATGGAATCTCTTACTAATGTCAGAAGCTATATTCATAAAGTGTCACCAACCTGACTCTCTAAACATGAGCTCAACAAGATGGATATTTTTGGATGGAGAAAAGTCCTGGAAACCTACAAAAAGAACCTGATCTAGTAATAAATCCTGAGAGGGGGAATATCTTTTTCCCAAAGGGAAAAGTACATCAACTGGTTATTCAATAATGAATGGCCCCCTAAAAACATACACACAAGTAACATTATACACACTAACCAGGCGTTTAGAAATAATTTTGCATATTCATATACATATATACATGTAAAAGAAATTAATTTTAAAAGTATGAGATGAATTTGAAAGAGAACAAGGAAGGGTATAAGGAAGAGTCATGGGACAAGAAGGGGAAAAAGAAATTATATTATTTTGTTGCAAGGAGAGGCCAGCTGCTTCATCCCTGCTGCCCAGCTAGCTTAGCCCTGAAATAACCACACAGAAATTGTATTCATTAAAACACTGCTTGGTCCATTGGCTCTATTTTCTTATTGGCTAATTCTTACATCTTAATTTAATGCATTTCTCTTAATCTGTATATCATCATGTGGCAGTGGCTTACTGGGAAAAATTCTAACCAGGATCCATCTCAGACAGAGGATCCATGGCTTCTCCTTGACTCTTCCTCCCAGCATTCAGTTTTGTTTTTTCATACTTACCTAACTTCTGCCCTATCAAAATGCCAAGGCAGTTTTTTAATCATTAAGCAATGAAAGCAACACCAAAACAGAAGAACCTCCCACATCATTATTGTATTATAATATCAAAAATAAATGAAAAAATATTCTACCAGAATTAGGATTACGAGTTCTTTTTCTACTTTAAAAGATACCTACCAAGAAAGAATGAGCTGCAAAATATCCACTAAATTTACCCATATATTCAAGGCAAAAATTCTCTTTATTGCCTATTTGTAGCTATGTCTTCAGAATCCCACTTGTTACCAGTCTGCTATTGTTTTTGGAAATGGACAGTGGAGAGATTAAAACATGTAAGATTTTATACAAGTTTAGCAAAGTTAAAGTGTTGCAGAGTAGATGAAGTTTTAATAAAATAAGTATCGTTTTTTTCTTTTTTTCTTCCAATAAAATCCTCTGACTTAAGAAACTTAGGGGCAGAACAGTTTTAATTTACCTTACAGTTTTAGGTCATAAACCATCATAGGACAAGTTGGCACAGGGTCTCTTAAGCAAGAACTGAAGTAAAAATTGTGAAGGAATATTTATAATTGCTTTGTCCACTGGCTCTTAGTCAGCTAGATCCTTGTATAGGCTAGGCTCACATGTCTAGGGATGGAACTGCTCTTAGTGGGACTGATCTTTCCACATTAATCATCAATCCAATCTTTCAGAGACATTGCCCCAGAACAATCTGATCTGGAAAATATCTCACTTTTTTTCTCCTTCACATGATTCTGCTATGTCAAGTTGACAGCTGAGGTAGACGAGAGCATTTTAGTTCCAACTTACATTACAATTTATATTATATATAATATAGCAATATAATATATAATATCAGTAAAATATATTCATGCCAATCAGATTAAAATGTGATTAAGTAAATTTCATTATTTCTTTTTTCTTTTATTCAATTTTTTTGTTCTATATTCCATTTGGTCATTATATTCAAAGGTCCTTTGTATTATTAGTGTTTCCTAGAGAGCTTTTATTATCAATGGTCTTCAAAATCATGCAGAATTCAGCTGTTTTGTAGAAAATTTCTTAAAGAACAATCATCTAATGGAATAGAACAGAGTTTGATTATTTCCTATGATGGTTCTGAGGATATGGATCTATTTAAAGGCATCTAGATAAGAAAGGACAACTCTGAGACGTTCCATCACATGTACATATGCCCAAATACACCTGACTATTGACCCTCATTACCTTATAGGGCCTTTACAAAAAATGTGGAGGGAATTATACTTTCCTTGATGATAGAGAATTTAAATAAATTGGCTGGGATATTTTATTGCTGTGAGGATTGTATTTCTACTTGTTTAATTTATTAATTTATTTCTGTTTACCATCATGCATACTTACTCCCTGTTCAGACTTAAAATATGAAATTAGGTTTTGTTGTTTATTTATTTTAAGAGCTTTTAAATGTTTTACCATGAATTCCTGATTTTTGTTTTGCTTCACATTGTGTTGTCTTTTACACACCTTTTGTTTTCTGACCACCATAGTAAATTCTGTGTTCTTTTTGTATAATCATACCCATGTATATAGAGCTTTTAGTTCCTTATATTTCAGGTTGGACTTAGAAATCAAGATCTGGGCAATACAATTACAATCAAGAACTTAATTTTGCCATTTGTTCACATTCCTCTATATAAAATCATTAGATTATCTAATTATATATCTCCTGTGATGATGAATTCAGGTTTTGTTTCAATCTTTTCTATTATCAATAATGGTATAGCACACTATATTAAATTTTCTTGTATTTGTAAAAGTGATTCAACCTCCACTCTGCCGAGTCACACTTTGAAATTACCTCAAAACATACACAATTCTATTCTGTACAATAGAGCTGATAGACCCTTAGGTTATTTCAATAGAAGATGAGGTAATGTAGTTCTTTTGTGTGTTATTATAAATGTGACTGAAATCCCCCTCTGTATGCTGTTATATGTTTTATTGTCATTGGTTAATAAAGAAACTGCTTTGAGCATGTAACCCCACCAGAGAAAGACACTAGACACTGGATAGAACTTTACTCTGTAAGCCACTGCCAAGTGGTGATGCACAGATTAATAGAAATGGGTTATTTTGGGATTTAGGAGCTAGCTGAGAATGTGTTTAAGCTATTGGCTGAACATTATTGCAAAGAATATTGTTTCTGTGTGGTTATTTCAAGTCAGAGCTGCCTCCGCCAATATATATGCTCTTTTTTTTTTTTGGCTCTTGTTATTAAATTCATCAATATTTCATGTCTAAATGACCTTCTCCAAAACATCTATCGTCTTTCTAGCCATCAGTTTGTTTGTTGTTACTCAATATAATGGAGAGTGTAAATTTGTATGTGATAGCAGTGAGATATATATTATGAGATCCCTTCCATTGGCCATCGACTTTCATGCAACTATATTTATTTTAAATATTCAGTTATGGAATTTATCAGTTCTTGTAAATATTGAGTTTTAAATAACAGACCATTTGATGGCCATAAAAAATACATGTATATTTATTACTGTCAGAGTTTATAATTAGATACATCAATAACAACTTACTATTGGCTGATATTTGCATGCTCATCATCTTTATAACATATTGACTCCATTATCTTCAATATAAAAATATTGCTTGTGAGAGATATCAGAATCAATACTTACTGATGGAAAGAAAAATTCTCAATATTGGCCAGAATAAATAGCCAGGCTGTGATACAGCTCCAGGGGAATAATGATTCTACAAACCTCAGGCACACTGTACATAAAATAGAATTTCAAGGCTCTATACAAAACTGAGGTGATCAGAAAATATTTATATCTTCCTATTGATTCATATTAGGATACAGTCTATTGCTAGAAAGAAGACATGATCCCATTGTCAGCTTTGTTGGCCAATCCACAGTGAAGACACAGAAACAGAAAAGATTTCCTGAGACAATTGGGAGCATGGGGGTAGGGGTTGAAGGGTGGGTGGAAAAGAAGGAGGAAGAGAGAAAGGAAGCTGGGAGAACTTGAAGGAAACAAATAGTCAAGAACAGGGAAGTTTTGTAGGAGGCCATTAGTTTGTTTGTTCCTGGCTGCTCAGTCCCAAAATAATCACACAAAAACCTTATTATTTGCAATACTGTTTAGCCAATAGCCAATGTATTTTTAGCTAACTCTTATATCCTAAGCTAGCCCATCTCCATTGATCTGTTTATTACCACATGGCTGTGGCTTACTGGGAAAAGTTCTATCCCTAGTGTCTGTCTCTGGTGGGGTTACATGGTGTCTCTTAACTTTGCCTTCCTTCTCCCAGCATTCAGTTTAGTTTCGCCCACCTAGCTCTACTCTTTTGCCCTACCACATGCCACGATAGTTTCTTTATTACTCAATGGTATTCATAACATACAGAGGGGAATCCTATATCACCTCCCCTTTTCTGTTCAAATAAAAAGGAAGGTTTTAACATTAACAAAAAAAATACATATAAAAAAGCACACCTCAAGCAAGAATTACAGTTATATTTATATATACTTTATCTTTTATCTAAGGAAAACTGTAACTATAATAATTTATTCTTCATCTCCATCAAAGAATTCAGAAGGATATAATTTTACCTAAGTAAGTAGGAAATGCATCATAAGTAACTTCCAAACCTCTAGAAATGACTGGACAGTCACCCAAAGTTCTTCTGTATTTTTGGGGGCATCCAATCTTCAGCCCACAGGCTCATAGTATTCAGCATACTTTTCCATAATGTAGGAAATTTGAAGATCTGTTCTGCTTTGTATTGGCAAGGCCATCAGTTGCTTTTATTTGTGTTCTGCAGAATGTCTGAAGGCTCTTTTATGAAACAGGAACCCCAAAGGATTTTCCCACCTCTAGCCAAGTTTAGCAGTCATTTCTCTGTGGGTCTTGCATGTCCAGTTCACAAAGCATACCATTAAGCAGTCTAGGCAAGAACAGTTTCTTGCCCAAATGGCTCCATAAGGAGCCTCTTCAATCCCCAACCTTCTTTTGAAGTAATGGGTGCTGTCAGGAGCAGAGGTGTCTCATTGTCATGAAAAGCCCTAAGTTATTAAAACATTTTAAATGCCATATTCTGTTAGTCTTTTACAGATTTGAAGAATACCTATCTAACTGATATATATATATATATATATATTAACCTATATTTTTTGATTATATATTACATTTTTAAATGAGCTGGACAAACACAATACATTAATCAAAATCAGAAAAACACACATAACAAAATTGACCCAAAATTTGTATGAATATATCAAGACCCACAACAAAGAAAATTATTCATATTTATAGCATATCCCCCTTTAAATGTAAACAAATATTTATAAACAATATCTGGGAATTTGGGCATAGTTCTCTCCAAACTGCTTCGAACTTTTTTGGGGGTGAAATATTTTTGGGAGTGTTCACAGAGAGCAACTGGGGGTCTTGGTCCATCAAACCACATTAGTCTGGAAGAAATACACAGGTTCTCATCTTACGTGGAAAAAAATGCAGAACCCCTTTTTCCAAAGCAACGTATCCTTAAATCCAACTTTTAAAGTCAAGGAACTTTTAAAGCATATATGTTAGTTTAGCTTAGCAGCCCATAAAATAAAATGTGTCTCTGCATTTAGATCATTCACAGTCAAAACATTCAAAGAAAATACAATATTTTTCATAATCAGACTCTGTGTATTTTCCATCTTTATATATTTTATTTAATTTGTTCTATTTTTAGATGATTTACTTCTTTTTATAACTCTTTATATATTCTTTTTCTTCTCTCTTCCAAGCATATATATATATATATATATATATATATATATATATATATATATATATATTTATCCAACACTGTGACCCATTTAGATGCATTTTCAATCTGAATTTGTCTTTATTGTGTATCTATAATCCTCTTCTGATCAGGACTAAATTGTTAAATGGCTTGACTAGTACTAAGGCTGATTTGTCATTTGGCTCTGCCCAGTTCAACATGGTGGAGATCCATTCATTGCCTCTGAGAGCCAGTCTCTCAGTCCCAGATCCAGGGTAAGGTCACAGCATGTCTCTGTTGCCATTATGCAGGTTGTAACACTCTGCTCACAATAAGTTTAATTTAAAAAAAAAAAAAGAGGAAAAAGTTTCACAAACCCCATTTAAATGCCTGCCTTACTGAAAGAGCCAGAGTTCATGCTGGCAGCAAGGCCCAGGAAGCAGCTATTCTGAAGCAGCATGGATTTTTTTTTTCTATCACTGAATCAAGAAGACCTCATTTAAAGGAGCTGCAAAATGCTGCCAGCAAGCAGAGCCTACACTCTCTTCAAATGCAGCTAAACTTTGTCTTTTAGCATATAGTATTTCTTTCTAAGCCCTCTATGGTTTTATGTCAATTTAGTTGAGCATGTTGGTACACCAATTTGTAGGAGAAGAGTTGGTTGGTTGTGCCAGGACAAAAAAAAAGTAACTGACAAACTGCCAATATAGGTAGAACTGTCTTTGGAATTTCTTAATTCATGGAAAAATCTGCTAGATACTGTGGACAAACTGCCAATATAGGTAGAACTGTCTTTGGAATTTCTTAATTCATGGAAAAAATCTGCTAGATACTATGGACTTGTAGGCTAAATATGGATGCCCTAATTGTACAGAAGAACTCTGGGTGACTGCCCAGGTAGTGAAATGTGTCTATTGATTCTAAAATTTTGGAAGTTGCCTACAATGCCCTTCCTGTTTGCTAAGGTAATAGTATATCTTTCTGAAGTCTTTGATGGAGTTGAAGAATAAATAGTTATAATTATAGTTTTCCTTAGTTATGATAAAATATCAAGTAGATATAAATATTATAACTGTAATTCTTGCTTGATACATGTATTATTATACGGAATTTTACTTTTTTAAAGTTAAAACTTTCCTTTTTATTTAAGCAGAAAAGGGGAGATGATATATGAAGTCCTTCTGTATGTGTGCTGCTTTTATTGGTTAATGAATAAATCTGTTTTGGACAATGGCTTAGCAGAAATAGAACGAGGTAGGAAAACTAAACTGAATTTTGGGAGAAAGAAGGCAGAGTGAGTGAGAACTCATGTAGCCCTGGAAGAGACAGGAGTTGGACAGAACATTATCTCATAATCCACAGCCATGTGACAATTCACAGATTAATAGAAATGAGTTAAATAAAAATGTAAGAGTTAGCCAATAAGAAGTGAGAGCTAAGAGGCTAACCAGTGTTTTAAATGTTATAGTTTCTGAGTGATTTTTTTCAGGTCTGGACAGCCAGAAATAAACAAGCTGCCTTCTACAACAGGGAAGGACAGAGACAGAAAGCAAAGAAAGAGATAACATACTAAGGGAGCCATTAATGGCTAGCAATTAACCAGGCATTAGAGAAATTCCCAGGAAACTACAAAGATGTACCCACTGAAGACCCTAAGCAGTAGTGGAGAGGGAGCTCAAACTGGTCTTGCCTGTAGTCAGACTGATGACTATCATAAATGTCTTAAGTTTTCTACTGCTATGAAGAGTTACCATGACCATGGAAAATATTATAAAGGAAGACATTTATTTGGGGTAGCTTACAGTTCAGAAGTTTAGTACATTGCCATCATGGTGGGACAAGGCATTGTGTCAGCAGACATGGTGCTGGGGAAAGAGCTGAGAATTCTATTATCTGATATATTTTATATCTTTTTATCCATTTATAATATATTAGGGTATTTTTTATGAAGCTCTGAATCCTACTTTTGCTCTATGTGTTATCCTATATTATTTTCTCTTCTCTTATATTAGCTGATTACATTTAAGTTATAGAAATGATTTGTTTCTAGCCCTAATACTATTTGATGTGAAACAATGCTGTGTGTTTACCATGCAATTACTAATAACTTCTAAAATCTTTCATCAAAATTGTGATTGTTCTCCTAAATTTGGTGTGGTAATAGAAATACTTTCTGCACAACAATTATTTTTATACTAAAGTGCACTCTCCAACATTTACCTCTACTTTTCCACTAATTATTTTTTGGCTTGTGTTGTTCTATTCTTCAGTTTTCATAGTCTTGACAATTGGGGTTAGAGAAACCATGAATGGTGGCAACTTACCTTGACAGTTGTGAAATATTCCAATTTGTGATGCTGCTTTATCCATCTGCATACACATCTGTGATGGTTTGAATAGGAACAACATGTATAGATTCATATATTTGAATGCTTAGTCATCAGGGAGTATAACTCTTTTATAGGATTAAAAGGATTAAGTAAGTTTTAGAAGAATTTTAGAAGAAGTTTGTCATTGGTAGTGGGCTTTGAGGTCTCAACAATCCATGTCAGGTCCATCTCTCTCTCTCTCTCTCTCTCTCTCTCTCTCTCCTCATTTCTCTCTGTCTCTTTTTTTTTTCTCTCTCTTTTTCTGCCTGTGAGTCAGGATCTAGCTCTCAGCTACTGCTCCAGCACCATGCTCCCTGCCATGCTACCCTCCAGGATAATAATGAACTAAACCTCTGAAACTGTAAGTAAGACTGAAGACTTTCATTTGTAAGAGATGCCTTGGCATCACAGCAACAAAACAGTGAGTAAGGCATCACCTATCCAAGTATTTATACTAGGATAAACTTGTAAATCCATTTTATAAGACCAGCAAGACCTGAAGAAAATCAGTTATATTTTTACCTAACCGTGTTAGTATATCTTCATATAATTCTCTCTTTGGACTACAAGAAAATATTGCCCAAACTCAAGAAAATAGTAACAATTGAATCAAAATTGTTTTAAAAACTTGTTATTCCTCCCAATTTCAAATTGCATCTTGTTCTTAAACACAGGTATTATTTTTCCATTTCTTTATAAACACATATTATTCTAAAATAACGTGGCTTGAAAAATATTAGGATGATTAGTACATAATATAATCACTATCATTTAGATTGTAAGTTAAAATATTTATTCTTCTTATAAAGATTTTTAAAAAAAAATTGGATAAGTTTTGGTGCTGCTTGAGTATATATCTTGACATTCTGTTATCTATGAGGAATAGGATAACAAGGGGGTTCTAAAGAATCACTGTAAAATCTGTTTCTATTTCTTGGAAGAATGAAATAAAGCAGTCTTTCTTAGACTCTGATATGTGAAGGGGCATGATGATTTGTACCTCATCTCCTTAGTGTGATTCTACAAGGTATAAAATAACACATGGGCCCAGATTCTCAGACAACAGGGCATTCAACACTTACGTTGTAGTGGCACACTGCCTTCTGTTACCTTTTGTTTCCAAGCCCTTGTATACTACAGATGGTAAGGAAAGCAGGACTTTGTGCATTCCTGCCATATGCTACAGCCTTAATTTAAAAATGATTTCATAATTACTTTACCAGCCATTCCATCAACTTTTTCCTGACCAGGAAGGAACATGAGAACATGATGACATTTCTCAGAATAGTAAATTTTTTTGTGTATTTTATCTGGAAGAGATATGTTTTCTGCATTATCCTTGAAAATGTACCAGTAAATTTGTGGTGTAAAATGTTCAGTCATTTCTAATTCTTGACAATGGCATTGCAATAAGAATGTCAGATATAGACCCTAGATGAATGGTAGATGGGGAGAAGTTATGTAGCTTAACTATGCAACCACAATATCTGCATTAAAAGCTAACTTCTTGAAATCACATAGCTAAATATATGAATATAAACTAATGCTTTTCTTAGTGACACAGTCATGAAGTAAACTCATTTATTATAGTTTCCTTTCTTAAAACTTTACTTGATACTTCAAACTTGATTATTTCTATTATTTTTATCATTATTAAGTCAAAATGTCTATATCTAATGTTGTTCCAGAACTTGCTACATAGTCTAAACAAGTCTCAAACTTCTGATTTTCCTACGTCTGTTTCCCAAGTTCTGAGATTGCATGAGTATACTACCACACAAGCTACCAATGGTGGTTTAAATAAGTAGGGAGCCCTCGGGGCTCATATATTTAAATAATCATCACGGAATGTCACTATTTGAGAAGGAATAGAAGGTGTGACCTTTTGGTGTTGGCATAGCCTTATTGTAGGAAGTTTGTCACTTAGTGTGCATGGGGTTTCAAAACCCCATGCTAGGCCAAGTTCTCTCTTTTGCTTCAGATCATGATGTAAACCTCTCAGCTGCTTTCTCAGCACCTTGTCTGCCTGTGTACTTCCATGTTCTACACCATGCTGACAATGGACTAAGCATCTGAAACTGTAACAGAACCCCTAGTTAAATGATTTTCTTTATAAGAGTTGCCTTGTTCCTGGTGTCTTTTAAAAGCAATGGAACAGTAACTGAGATATCATCTGATCGCTGATCCTTTTTTAAAAACAATACCTTACTTTCTATTACGCTAACATTTGATTGTTTTCAGTGAACCAAATCTAAAGGGGACAAGGAAATTCATTTAAGACCATTTAAAAACACTAATTTCTTATTTTTCTGTTAGAAAGTCATTATATATTAGATAAGAAGCTCTTAAATTGTTTCCAGACTTTAATGTACAGATGTTAGAAACATTATTAGATTCAGAGATGTTCCTTTTAGGAGTTGAGTGTACTTCAGTGCTAATTATAACTCTTAATGATTATACAGTGTCCTGGGAGATGTTAATGAAGAAGACTGCAAGACTGTATCCCATTGTAAGTTTTCCTTTCTTATACATGTGTAAGGATTAAAAAAATGTGTTTGAAAACCCAAAGGACAGTGCTAATTGATTAAAGTTCAGTAAATGCTAACAATTTCTTCCTGACCCAGGAGTCAAGTAAGGGAATTATAAACATATGTTCTCTGAAATCCTTGGTAGGATTTAGTCTCTAGAATTAAAAGAAACAAATGAGATGAGGAAAATTCAAGCACTGATATTTCTTGCCAATCCTGTAATAGACATCACTTAATTAAAAAAGACTTGATAAAGCAAAAGAATAAAATAACAACAACAAAGTAAAACTAATTTGCATTTCTATTGAGGGAACTTCCTGAGTCTAATTGACTTACTAAAATCTGTGTGTTTATCAGCAACATAACTGTAAATTAAAAATTTTCACATATTATATACAACACCAGGGTTACCAGCTCTGTAAATTATTTGGTATATAATTAGCAGTCAAAGTGATGTTCCCTGAAAACATTATATCTTTTACTTGACTTGATATAGTTTATCTGAGCTGCTGCATCCAATGGCTTATTTTTGCTAAGTCAGTTAACATTTCGTATTGCAATTCCTGGCTGTCTTGTGCTTGCTGCAGTTGAAGGAGCTAAGTGCTACCATTTCTCTTCACTGTTGTCAGATGTGAGCATCATGTTACAGACAGAAGAATAAAATGTTCTTCCCTTTGGAAATAGGGAAGTCTTTTCTCAAGATATGTTATCACAGAATTAAATGCCTTGTTCAATTGAAGTGATTTATCTCTAAGATTGATCATTTTAGGTGGCAGCTGATGTTGCAGCACTACTGATTCCTAGGATAAGGGATAGGGGTTCTGACTTTTTAAATGCTTCCTAAGATTTCCCCAGGAATTTCTGATGCATTCCTTCTGATTTACATGTTAAATCTATAAAATAAAGATTAAAAACGTCCCTAAGCTGCATAAAGCCTTGGACTCAATCTATAGCAAAGTGAAGAAAATCTATAAACTCAAGCAAATTACTATGGAAAAAGAAGGAAAAATGCTAAACATTTCAACTGTTTGAATGATAAGTGAATGATAAAAGAGAGTTTTATACTAAATTATTTGCACATTTATGAATATTAGTTGAGATTTTAGACAGAGCAATTATGTGTCCAGCAGAAACTGTGAACAAATAAATGTATTATGTTATAGAATCTGGTCTTCTTTCAAGAAGTTATAGAATTTGCCACAATGTAATCAGACAAATAACTTAACTCTTTGTTGTTGCATTCGAGAGAGATTTTTGCTGCAGTTTTAGAGCCTGTCCTGTAACTAGCTCTTGTAGACCAGGCTGGCCTCTAACTCAGAGAGATCTGCCTGCTGCTGTGTCCCAAGTGCTGGGATTAAAGGCAGGTGCCACCACTGTAGGGCTATAACTTAAAACTCTGAAGCTAATAATTCATCAATTAAGATATTATGACAAATTATTTTCTGCTGTGTAGTTCTCCTGGCTGAGTTTGCTTATTTTTCTTCTAGAATTTTCAAATGTTTTGTTAACTTACTGGTGTGGGATTTTTCCAGCTTCTTTATGTAGGCATTTATTGCTATAAATTTTCCTCTTAACACTACTTTCATTATGTCCCATAAATTTGGGTATGTTGTGTGACAATTTTCATTGAATTTTAAGAAGTCTTTACTTTATTCTTTTATGTCTTCCATGATGCATTGATGACTCAGGTCAGAATTGTTTAATTTTTATGTGTTTGTGGGTTTTCTGGAATTAGTGTTACTGTTGAATTCTAATTTTAAGCCATGGTGATCTAAAATAAACAAAAGAGAAAAAAATACAAAGATTCAATGAGACAAAGAGTGAACTCTTCAATAAAATCAACAAAATAGACAAACCTCTATCCAAACTAACTAAAAACAGAGAGAGAATATCTAAATTAACAAAATCAGAAATAAAAAGGAGTATAGAACAATAGAAACAGAGGAAATACAGAGAATCATTAGGTCATACTACAAAAACCTGTACTACACAAAATTGGAAAACTTAAAGAAAATGAACAACTTTCTGGATAAATATCACTTATCAAAATTAAATCAAGACCAGATAAGCAAGTTAAATAGACCTATAACTGCTAAAGAAGTAGAAACAGGCATCCATTAAAAGTCTCCCAAACAAACAAACAAGCAAAAAGTCCAGGGCCAGATGGTTTCAGTTCAGAATTCTACAAGATTTTCAAAGAAGAACTAGTACCTATACTCCCCAAATTCTCCCACACAGTTGAAACAGAAGGAACATTGCCAAACTCTTTTTATGAGGCTACAATTACCCTGATACCCAAACCACATAAAGACATTATTAAGAAAGAGAATTCCAGACCAATCTCATTCATAAATATTGATGCGAATATACTCAATAAAATACTGGCAATTAGAGTCCAAGAAGACATAAAAAAAAAAAACCCAACCACCATGATCAAGTCAGCTTCATCTCAGAGATACAGGGATGGTTCAACATATGAAAATCTGTCGATGTAATTCACCATATAAACAAACAAAAAAATAAAAACCACATGATCATTTTATTAGGTGCTAAAATTCCTTCAAGAAAATACAACATTCCTTCAGGATAAAGGTCTTGGAGAGAGCAGGGATACAAAGAATAAACCTAAACATAATGAAGGCAACATGCAGCAAGCTAATAGTTAACATCAAAATAAATGGATAGAAACTCACAGTGACTCCAATGAAATCAGAAACAAGACAATGTTGTCCACTCTCTCCATATCTATTTAATATAGTTCCACAGGTTCTAGCTCGAGCAATAAGACAGCAAAAGGAGAGCAAAGGAATACATAGTGAAAAAGAAGAAGAGAAACTCTCACAATTTGCTGATGATATGATAGTTTACATAAACTACTAATGGTGCTATGAGAATAGTTGAACAAATGTCCTTGTGGTATGAATGTGCCTCCTTTGGGTATACGCCCAAGAGTGGTATTGCTGAGTCTTCAGGTAGAACAATTCTTAATTTTCTGAGAAACTACCATAATGATTTCCAAGTGGCTGTAAAAGTTTCTGCTTATTCCACATACTTTCCAGTGTAAGCTGTCATTACTGTTTTTGATCTTAGCAATTCTGACAGGTGGAAGATACAAAGGGTTATTCAATTTTTTGGCTCTATTGATATATTCTTTATTACAGAATATGTCGTCAGTTTTAGAGAAGGTTCAAGGAGGTGCTGAGAAGAAGGTATATTTTTCTTTGTTTGGGGTAAATAATCTATAGAGGTCTATTAAGTACATTTAAGAAAAGACATCTATTATTTCCCTTGTTTTCTGTTAAGTTTCTGTCTGACAGATACGTACATTGGTGAAAGTTGGGTACTCAAGTCTCCCACTATTAATGTGTGGGTTTGATGTGTGATTTAAGTTTCAGTAATGTTTCTTTTAAAAATCTATGTTCCCTTTTATTTGGGGCATAGCTATTCAGGAATGAAAATTCATCTTGATAGTTTTTTTTTCCATTGATGAATATAAAATGTCCTCTTTCTCTTTTGATTAATTTTAGTTTGAAGTCTATTTTGTTAGATATAAGGATAGGTAAACCTATAGTCAGAGGCTGTTTATTCATTTCTTGGTCACCTAGACCAAAAATAATCATACAGAAAACATATTAATTATAATATTCTTTGTCCAATAGCTTAAGTATACTTTTAGTGAGATCTTAACACATATTTATTATTTTATATTTTATCACAAGGCTTATGGTTTACCAGTAAGTTTCCGGGAGGCAGATGTCTTTCTCCTCTGGTGGATACATGGCTTTTCTATGACTCTGCCTTCTTTTCTCTTCTATCTCTCTTTGAAATGTATGCCTGCCTTGCTCTATTTTTCCATGTCATAGGTCCAAGCAGCTTTTTTTATTCATTAATCAATAAAAACAACACATTTATGGAAGGCCGTCCCACAACCTTTCTCCTTTTCTGTCCAAATAAAAAGGAATATTTTTACTTTAACATAGTAAAATTGCATATACAAAGCAGCTATCAATCAAGAATTATAGTTAGAATTTTAAGACAAATTAAGGCAAATACTCTTTTTGTGTTCTATCTTTGTAAGTCTAAAGTTTTATATCTTATTTTTATAATAACTAAGGAAATCTATAACTATCTATACTTCAACTCTGTAAAATACCCCAGAAAGACATAATATTACCTAAGTAAACAGAAAGTGTATTGCAAACAACTTTTAAAACTCTAGAATTGACAGAGACATCTCGCTGCAGGGACAGTCACTCAAAGTTTTTTTGTAACCTTGGGGCATCCATCTTTAGCCTGCAGGCCCATAGTATCTGGCAGAAGGAATCTTCAAAGACTGTTCTGCCTCTATTGGCAGTTTGTCAGTCAATTTCTTTTGTGTTTTGCAGAAAGACTGGCAGACTCTTATGAAACAGGAACACTAAAGTACTGTCTCACCTTGTTTTAGGCAACTTTAGAAGTCATTTTTCTATGTGTACTCAAGTCCAGTTTATACAGCATACCATCAAGCAGTCCAGGTAATAATTGTTTTTTGCCCAAATGGTTAACAAACTTCATAAGGAGTCTCGTCATTGTCCACCATCCTCTTGAAGTTGATTGAGCCTGTCAGGAGCAGATGTGTCTTATTGCATAAGTTCTTAAAGCATTTTAAATGCTGTATTTTGTTAGTCTTTGAAAGGTTTGAATACCTGTACATCTAAATTTTATCTCTGTATTTCTAGTTAACCTAACTAACATGACTATAAGCTTGACTATTATGAATGACTGTCTTTTTAATGTATTTCTTAATTATACCTTACATCCTTAAGTGAGCTGTACAAACAGAAGACCTTAATCAAGAGCAGAAATATACATATAGCAAAACTGAACTTAAATTTGTATCAATAAACAAAGATCCATCTCTATAAAAAGTATTCATCGCTATAGCATATCCTACTTTAAATGTAAGTAAACATTTATAAACAATTCCTACACCATACGCCTGCTTCATACTTAGGCCCATTTGATTTGATAATCTTTTATCAATTCTTTACTTTGAGGTAATGTGTGTCTTTGAAGTCTGTTTCTTATATGCAGGAGAAGGATGAGTCCTGTTTTCATATTCATTCTGTTAGCTTGTATCTTTGTATTGATGAAATGAGTTCATTGATATTAAAAGATATTATTGACTAGTGATTTTTAATTACTGTTATTTTTTTTTCATTGTTGTCATGGTAGTGTGTGTATTTCCCTTTTTTGGATTTTGATGGTATGAAATTATCTATTGTTTGTGTTTTTGTGGATGTAACTGAGTTCCTTGTCTTGGAGTTTACTTCTAGTACTTTCTGTAGGGCTGGACATGTGGATGAGTATTGCTTAAATCTGGTTTTGTCATGAAATATATTATTTTCCTCCATTTATATCGATTAAATTTTTTTGCTGGGCATAGTAGTCTGGGCTGGCATTTATGTTTCCTTGGTGTTTCTAAAAAGTCTATCCAGGACCTTCTGGCTTTCAGAGTCTCCATTGAGAAGTCTGGTATAATTCTGATAGGTCTGTCTTTACATATTACTTGGCCTTTTATCTTTAGAGCTCCTAAAATTCTTTTTCTATTATAATGTTTTTATCTATTATGAGATATGGGTACTTTTTTTTTGTCAAGCCTGTCTGGTGTTCTGTAATCTTCTTTTTTAGGTTGAGAAGTTTTTTTCTATAATTTTTTAAAAATATGTTTTACCTGTCTTTGAGTTGGGAATTCTTGTTCTTCTTATATCCCAATCATTCTTAGGTTTGTGTTTTTCATGGTGTCCCAGATTTTCTGGATGTGTTTTGTGTTTGGAATTTATTGGATTTAACATTTTCTTTTACTGATGAATCTATTTCCTGTATTGTATCTTCAATGTCTCAGATTCTCTCTTCCATATTGTTTATTTTCTTTGGTGGTGCTTATATGTGTAGTTCCTATTCACTTTCCTAGCTTTTCTTTCAGAATTCCCTCAGTTTGTGTTTTCCTTATTGCTTCTATTTAAGTTTTCAAGTCTTGAATAATTTTCTTCACCTGTTTGTTTTTTTTTCCTTTGCTTTCCTTAAGTGATTTATTTATTTCTTCCAAATTTTTGTTTGTGTTTTTCTCAAGTTTTTTAAGGGAATTTTTATTCCCTCTTTGGAAGCATCTATTATATTCCTAAAATATTTTTTTTAAGATGGCTTTCTTGTGCTTCAACTACACTGGAATGTAAAGGTATTTCTGTTGTAGGATCATTGGGCTCTGGTGGTACCATATTGCCCTTTTGCTTGTTTATTTCATTCTTACACTATAGTAAGAAGCCACTTGTTCATCCCAGCTGCCAAGAACCAAAATAACTACACAGAAAATGTTCATTAAATCATTGCTTGGAGCATTAGCTCTAGCTTCTTATTGATTAACTCTTACATCTTAATTTAACCCATTTCTATTAATCTGTATGTCACCCTGAGGTTGTGGCCTTCCAGCAAAATTTTTAGAACATCTACCACGTGCCACGGATTCATGTCATCTTCCTGACACTTTTCTTCTCCCAGCATTCGGTTCTGTCTTCCCTGCCTACCTAAGTTATGCCCTATCAACAGGCCAAAGGCTTTTCTTTATTAGTTAACCAAGGAAAGCAAGACATAGACAGAAGGACCTCCCACACCATGTCCCCTTTTCTGTTTAAATAAAAAGGAAGGTTTTAATTTTAAAATAGTAAAATTACATATAAACAAAACAGTTATCAAGCTAGAATTACAGTTATAATATCTATATCTACTTTATTTTTATCATAACTAAGGAATACTATAACTACAACTATAAATTCTTCAACTCCATCAAAGATTTCAGAAAAATATCTTTCCTAATTAAACAGGAAGTGCGTTGTAAGCAACTTCCAAAACTCTAGAATTAACAGAGACATCTCACTGCCTGAACAGTCTACCCAAAGTTTTTTTTGTACTGTTGGGGCATCTCTCTTCAACCTACAGGCCCATATAACCAGTAGACTTTTCCACAAAGGTGGATATTTCAAAGACAGTTCAATCTATATTGTCAGTTTGTCAGTAAATTCTTCTGTGTTCTGCAGAATGTCTAGCAGACTCTTTCATTAAGCAGGAACACTGAAGGAACAGCAAACCATTAAGGAAGGTTAACAGTAATTTCTCTGTGGATCCTGTAGTCCAGTTAATCTAACAAACTACATAAAGAATCTCTTCAATGACCATCTTCCTCTTGAAATAGAGTGGTGCTGCCAGGAGCAAATGTCTGTCACTCTCATAAAAATTTTTTAAGTTCTTAAACATTTTACATGCCACATTCTGTAGATCTCTGAAATATTTGAAGAATATCTATCTGAAATATATCTCTATACATCTAAAAAAATCTAAATATCATGACTACAAACTTGACTATTATAGATGATTCTTTATTAACCTATATTTCTTAATTATACATAACATTTTTAAATGAATTATTTAATCACAATACTTTAATAAAGATCAGAAATACATATACATATAACAAGATTGACGTTAAATTTCTATTAATAAAGCAAAATCCACACTAATGCAAAGTATCCATCCCTATAATATTTCCCCCTTTAAATATAAAGAAACATTTATAAACAATATTTGGGAATATGGGCACAGTTCTGTCCATACTGCTTCCTGCTATTTGGGCACTGTTAATCAGGTTCAACTCAGTCAGCAGTTAGACAAAATAATTTTTTTTTATTTGTTTTATTGAAAAAATAATTTCCACCTTCTCCCAGCCTCCCATTTCCCTTCCCCTCTTCCCACTCCTCTCCCTTTCCCCCCACTCCTCTCCCCCTCCCTCTCCAGTCTGAAGAGCAGTCAGGGTTCCCTGCCCTGTGGAAAGTCCAAAGTCCTCCCCCCTCCATCCTGGTCTAGGAAGGTGAACATCCAAAAGGGCTAGGCTCCCACAAAGCCAGAACATGAAGTAAGATCAAATCCCAGTGCCATTGTCCTTGGCTTCTCAGCAGCCCTCATTGTCCACCATATTCAGAGAGTCTGGTTTTATCCCATGCTTTTTCAGTCACAGTCCAGCTGGCCTTGGTGAGCTCCCAATAGATCAGCCCCACTGTCTCCGTGGGTGGTGCACCCCTTGTGATCCTGACTTCTTTGCTCATATTCTCCCTCCTTCTGCTCCTCATTGGGACATTGGGAGCTCAGTCCGGTGCTCCAGTGTGAGTCTCTGTCTCTATTTCCATCCATTGCCAGATGAAGGTTCTATGGTGATATGCAAGATATTCATCAGTATGACTATAGGATAGGGTCATTTCAGGTTACCTACCCTCAGCTGCCCAAGGAGCTAACTGGGGACATCGCCCTGGGCACCTGGGAGCCCCTCTATGTCCAAGTCTCTTGCCAACACTAAGATGGCTCCCTTAATTAAGATATCTGTTCCCTGCTCCCCTATCCAACCTTCTTTTATCCCAATCATCCCATTTCCCCAAGATCCCCCCAACCTCCCCTTCTCACTTTTCTCTCCCACTCTCCCGTTATCCCCCTCCCACCTCACCCCCAAGTTCCCAATTTTTGGCAGGCAATCTTGTCTACATCCCATAACCAGGAGGATAGCTATATGTTTTCTATGGGTTCACCTTCTTATTTAGCTTCTTTAGGATATCAAATTATAGACTCACTGACCTTTATTTACCTCTAGAAACGAAGTATGAGTGAGTACATCCCATGTTCATCTTTTTGGGTCTGGGTTACCTCACTCAGGATAGTGTTTTTATTTCCATCCATTTGCATGCAAAATTCGAGAAGTCATTGTTTTTTACCGCGGAGTAGTATTCTAATGTGTATATATTCCACACTTTCTTCATCCATTCTTCCATTGAAGGGCATCTAGGTTGTTTCCAGGTTCTGGCTATTACAAATAATGCTGCTATGAACATAGTTGAACAAATGTCCTTGTCATATGATCGGGCATCTCTTGGGTATATTCCCAAGAGTGGCATTGCTGGGTCCATGGGTAGGTTGATTCTGAATTTCCTGAGAAACTGCCACACTTTTTTCCAAAGTGGTTGAACAAGTTTGCATTCCCACCAGCAATGGAAGAGGGTAGCCCTTCCTCCACAGCCTCTCCAGCAAAGGCTATCATTAGTGTTTTTGATTTTAGCCATTCTGACAGGTGCAAGATGATATCTCATAGTTGGTTTGATTTGTATTTCCCTGATCGCTAAGAAGGTTGAGCATGACCTTAAATATCTTTTGACCATTTGAACTTCTTCTGTTGAGAATTCTCTGTACAGATCAGTGGCCCATTTTTTAATTGGGTTAATTAGCATTTTAAAGTCTAGTTTCTTGCGTTCTTTATATATTTTGAAGATCAGACCTTTGTCTGTTGCGGGGTTGGTGAAGATCTTCTCCCAGTGAGTAGGTTGCCTTTTTGTCTTAGTGACCGTGTCCTTTGCTTTACAGAAGCTTCTCAGTTTCAGTAGGTCCCATTTATTCAATGTTGCCCTTAATGTCTGTGCTGCTGGGGTTATACCTAGGAAGCGATAGCCTGTGCCCATCTGTTGTAGGGTACTTCCCACTTTCTCTTCTATCAGGTTCTGTGTGTTGAGATTGATATTGAGGTCTTTGATCCATTTGGATTTGAGTTTTGTGCATGGTGATAGATATGGGTCTATTTTCATTCTTCTACAGGTTGACATCCAGTTGTGCCAGCACCATTTGTTGAAGATGCTTTCTTTCTTCCATTGTATACTTTTAGCTCCTTTATAGAAAATGAGGTGTTCATAGGTTTGTGGGTTAAAATCCGGGTCTTCTATATGGTTCCATTGGTTGACTTCTCTATTTTTATGCTAATACCACACTGTTTTCATTACTGTAGCTCTGTAATAGAGTTTGAAGTCAGGGATGGTAATGCCTCCAGAAGTCCTTTATTATATAAGATTGTTTTGGCTATTCTGGGATTTTTGTTTTTCCACATAAAGTTGATTATTGTCTTCTCAAGGGCTTTGAAGAATTTTGATGGGACATTGATGGGGATTTCATTGAATCTATAAATTGTCTTTGGTAGGATTGCCATTTTTACTATGTTCATCCTCCCAATCCAAGAGCAAGGAAGATCCTTCCCTTTTCTGGTATCCTCTTTAATTTCTTTTTCAATGCCTTAAAGTTCTTGTCAAATAGATCGTTCACTTCCTAGGTAATAGTTACCCCAAGATATTTTATGCTCTTTGTGGCTATCGTGAAAGGTGATGCTTTTGTGATTTCCCTCTCTGCTTCCATATCCTTTGTGTAGAGGAGGGTGACTGATTTTTTGGAGTTGATCTTTATCTGGCCACATTACTAAAGGTGTTTATCAACTGTAGGAGTTTTTTGGTGGGGTTTTTGGAGTCGCTTATGTACACTATCATATCATATGCAAATAATGAAACTTTAACTTCTTCCTTTCCAATTTGAATCCCCTTGATCCCCTTATGTTGTCTTATTGCTATTGCTAAAACTTCGAGCACTATATTGAAGAGGTATGGAGAGAGTGGACAGCCTTGTTGTGTTCCTGGTTTTAGTGGGATGGCTTTGAGTTTCTCTCCGTTTAGTTTGATGTTAGCTGTCGGTTTGCTGTAAATAGCTTTTATTATATTTAGGTATGACCCTTGTATCCCTAATCTCTCCAAGACTTTTATCATAAAGGGATGTTGAATTTTGTCAAAAGCTTTTTCAGCATCTAATGAAATGATCATATGGTTTTTTCTTTCAGTTTATTTATATGATGGATTACATTGATAGATTTTCATATGTTGAACCAGCCCTGCATCTCTGGGATGAAGCCTACTTGATCATAATGGATAATTTTTCTAAGGTGTTCTTGGATACGGTTTGCCAGTATTTTGTTGAGGATTTTTGTATCGATGTTCATGAGTGAGATTGGCCTGTAATTCTCTTTCTTGGTTGAGTCTTTGTGTGGTTGTGGTATCAGAGTGACTGTAGCTTCATAAAAGGAATTTGGCAATGACTCTTCTGTTTCTATATTGTGAAATACATTAAGGAGTATAGGTATTAGGTCTTCTTGGAAGTTCTGGTAGAATTCTGCATTGAAACGCTCTGGTCCTGGGCTTTTTTGGTAGGGAGGTTTTTGATAACAGCTTCTAATTCTTCACGGGTGACATGTCTATTTATATTGTTCACCTGGTCCTGGCTTAACTTTGGTATATGGTATTTATCTAAAAAAATGTCCATTTCTTTTACATTTTCCAGTTTTGGGGCATACAGGCTTTTCTAGTAAGATTTAATGATTCTCTGAATTTCCTCTGTGTCTGTGGTTATGTCGCCCTTTTCAGTTCTGATCTTATTAATTTGCATATTCTCTCTCTGCCGTTTGATTATTTTGGATAGCGGTTTATCAATCTTGTTGATTTTCTCCAGGAACCAGCTTTTTGTTTCATTCATTCTTTGGATTTTTTTCTGTGTTTCTATTTTGTTGATTTCAGCCCTCAGCTTGATTATTTCCAGTCTTCTACTCCTCCTAGGTGAGTTTGCTTCTTTTTTTTCTAGAGCTTTCAGCTGGGCTGTTAAGTCTCCAATGTGTGCTTTCTCTGTTTTCTTTAAGTGGGCACTTAGTGCTATGAACTTTCCCTTAGGACTGCTTTCATAGTCTCCCATAAGTTTGAGTAGGTTGTTTCTTTATTATCATTGAATTCAAGGAAGACTTTAATTTCTTTATTTCTTCCTTGATCCAGGTGTCGTTCAGTAGTTGACTGTTCAGTTTCCATGAGTTTGTAGGCTTTCTGGGGGTAGCATTGTTGTTGAATTCTAACTTTAATCCATGGTGATCTGATCAGACACAGGAGGTTACAAATAATTTTTTGTAACTGTGGAAGTTTGCTTTGTTACCGAGTATGTGGTCAATTTTTGAGAAGGTTCCATGAGCTGCAGAGAAGAAGGTATATTCTTTCCTATTTGGGTGGAATGTTCTATAGATGTCTGTTAAGTCCATTTGATTCATTAACTCCATTAATTCTCTTATTTCTCTGTTAGGTTTCTGTCTGATTGGCCTGTCCATTGGTGAGAGAGGAGTGTTGAAGTCTCCTACTATTAGTGTGTGCAGTTTGATGGTTGCCTTGAGTTTTAGCAATTTTTCTTTTACGTATGTGGGTGCTTTTACATTAGGGGCATAGATATTCAGGATTGAGACTTCATCCTGATGAATTGTTCCTGTTATGAGTATAAAATATCCCTCTCCATCTCTTCTGATTGATTTAAGTTTGAAATCAACTTTGTTAGAAATTAGTATGGCCACACTGCTTGTTTCTTAGGTTCATTTGCTTGATAAACCATTTCCCATCCCTTTACTCTAAGTAGGTGCCTGTCTTTGTGGTTGAGGTGTGTTTCTTGTAAACAGCAGAATGTTGGATCCTGTTTTTGTATCCAATCTCTTGGCCTATGCCTTTTATACGTGAGTTGAGTCCATTGACATTAAGTGATATTAATGACCAGGGGTTGTTAACTCCGGTCACTTTTTTAGTAGTAGAGTTTTTGTGTTTCCCTTCTTTGAGTTGTGCTGGAGAAGGGTCTCTAGATGTTTCAGTTATTGTGGTCATTGTTGGACTCCTTGGCTAGTTTTTTTTTCCTTCTGTTACTTTCTGTAAGGCTGGATTTGTGGCTACATATTGTTTAAATTTGTTTTTATCCTGGAAAATTTTGATTTCTCCATTTATAATGAACGAAAGCTTGGCTGTGTATAGTACTCTGGGCTTGCATCCATGTTCTCTTAGCTTCTGCAGTACATCTATCCAGGACCTTCTGGCTTTCATGGTTTCCATAGAGAAGTCAGGTGTAAGTCTGATAGGTTTACCTTTATAAGTAACTTGACCTTTTTTCCTTTGCAGCTCTTAATATTCTTTCTTTATTCTGTATGTTTTGTGTTTTGATTATTATATGGTGAGGAGATGTTTTTTTTTTTTTTTTTTTTTTTTGGTCCAGTCTATTCGGTGTTCTGTATGCTTCTTGAACCTTCAAAGGAATATCTTTCTTTAGGTTGGGAAAGTTTTCTTCTATAATTTTATTAAATATATATTCTGGACTTTTGAGCTGTACTTCTTCTCCTTCTTCTATCCCAATTATTCTTAGGTTTGGTCTTTTTATTGTGTCCCAGATTTCCTGAATGTTTTGTGATGAGAATTTGTTGGTTTTGCTGTTTTCTTTGATCAGTGTGTTTATTTTCTCTATGGTATCTTCAGTGTCTGACATTCTTTTTTCTATCTCTTGTAATCTGTTGGTAGTACTTGTCTCTGTAGTTCATGTTTGTTTACCCAAATTTTCCATCTCCATCCTTCCCTCGGTTTGTGTTTTCTTTGTTACTTCCATTTCATTCTTCAAGTCTTGAACCACTTCCCTTATCTGTTTGATTGCTTTTTCTTGTTTCTCTTCATTTGCTTGGGTATCTTTGAGTGATTTATTCATTTCCTCTACCTTTTTGTTTGTAATCTCAAATTGTTTATGGCAGTTTTTCACCTCCTGTTTAAGGTCTTCTATTATTTTCATATAATTCACTTTTGAGTCAATTTCTTCTAATTCTTCTGGAGTAGGGTGTACAATTCTTATTTCGGGATCTCTGTATTCTGGTGATGTCATGTTGCCTTTCATGTTGTTGGAGGAATTCTTGCATTGGTGCCTTCCCATCTCTTCCTTCAAATGGAGCCAGGAGAAGCCTGGTGTCTTGGTCCAGTCTTTGTTGTGACTGAGTCTCTGGGTGTATCTCTTCAGTGTAGAAGCAGGAACCGTCCCATCCAGATGGAACTCCTCAGCACCTAAACAGTGCCGCCCATCTAAATGGAACTCCTCAGCACCTAAACAGGGCCGCCTGGTAGCCCAATGCAGACAAAATAATTTTTGAGGGTGTTCATGGCAACCTTTTAGGGAGGCATGGTGTACCTAACTAGAAGCAATCCACAGGTTCTCATTTTCTGTGAAAACAAAAAAGAACCTCTTTTCCAAAGCACTATATCCTTATTCACAAATTCGGAAGTCAAGATACCTTTATAATGTACATGCTGATTTAGATTAGAAGCCCATACAAAGAAATGTCTCTCAATACTAAACTCCTTCACAGTCAAAAAATCAAAGAAAACACAATAATATACGTAATACAGACTCTGAATTTCACATCTTTACATGGCTTATTTTTTTACTCCTTTTAATCTCTAATGGTCTGTACTGTTTCTCTTTAAGGACTTTCTTTTTTTGAATGATTTACTTCTTTTCCCAACTCCAGATGTTCTTTTCCTGTTCTCTCCCAAGCCTACGTACATTTATCCAACACTGTGACTCATCTAAATTTGTCTTTATTGCATGTCTGTTATTCTTTACTGTCCAGGAGTGCTTTTTAAAATAAAGCTGTGCAATTATTAGGGTATGTATGGTACTTCTTACTTGCTGGCCCAGTCTAAAACTTATTTGCACAATTTTTATGATATATATGGTACTTTCTGCTCATTCAGCGAGGTTGCTCAGCTTAGTCCAGCAATGTAGCTGCTCACCACTTCTGAGAGACATGCACAGTGGCCCATTTCTTGGCACACAGCCAATTCATGTTGACATTAAGCAATCTGCAACAGTCTGCTCACAAACCCCACTCAAATGCTCCATCTCCCAAAAGAGCCATAGGTTGCACTAGCAGCATGGCCCAGAAAGCATGCATTTAAAAATGTCTGAATCAGGAATATCTCTTTTAAAGGAGCTGCAGCAAACCACCAGCAAACAGAAATAAGCTGTGTTAAACTATGTATTTTTTTTTTTTGTCTAGAATTCCTTTTCTAGCACTCTCAAGTTTTACATGGATTTAGTTGGCCCCATGTTGGGTGCCAATATATAGTAAGGAGCCACTTGTTCGTCCCTGCTACCCAGAACCAAAATAACCACACAGAACCTGTATTCACTAAATCACTGCTTGCCCCATTAGCTCTAATTTCCTACTGACTAATGTTTACATCCTAATTTAACCCTTTTCTATTAATCTGTATATCACTGTGAGGTTGTGATCTAGCAGCAAATTTTCAGAACAGATCCATTACATCTCCCTGACTCTTTCCTTCTCCCAGCATTCAGTTCTGTACCCCCCCAACCTAAGTTATGCCCTATCTACAGGCCAAAGCAGTTTCTTTATTCATTAACTAAGAAAAGCAACACAGAGACTGAAGACCTCCTACACTATTACACAAACATTTACTCATCCCTACAAGCTTGTTTGTTTCCTCTGTTTGGACTTCCACTATAACTTCCACTGTTATAGTTTCTACCTGTGCCTATGTAGTCCTGCTGTTTCTCCAACTGGTGTTTGCATCTGTGCCTGTGTAGTGTGCTGATGTTTTGGAATAAGGCTGGCCAAAGGGAGGGTGTTCATCTGCTTGGAGTTGGGAGGCAGAGTGAATCTTGGTGGGACAGGTTCCAGTGGATGGCATGGATGGGGGTGTAGGCTTGATGTAGGTATCTCAACTGCTTGCAGGCTAGTGGGGACTGCAGCAGGGCAGTGGAGTTCCACCAGAGGGGGGTGGGTCCAGTTTCCATGCTGCTCCTAAGTTGTGAGGTGGAGGCAAAAAGAATGTGCCCTGGTGTTTAGTTAGGATCTGGACTTGGGGCAGTCCATCTGGGAGGCTAGCCAATCAGCTGTTTTTCCTACTAATGTAGTTTGTGTCTGTACCTATGTAATCTGCTGGAGTTGTGGGGCAGGGTTGGTCATCAGGAGGATGTTCAGGTGCTTGGGTTTGAGCAGCAGAGTAAGTCTTCATGGACATCATCTAGTGGGGGCTGTCGTGGTGGTGCAGCCTGGAGGTAGGTATTTCATCTCCTTGAAAATTGGTGGAGATTGCCAGTTGGCTATGTTTTAATTACTATGGTTTCTCTTCAGATTTAGATTAGTTTATAATTAAAGTTTAATTATAAAACTGTTGTTAACTATCAAACTATACATGTCATTACTTTATTCTTAGTATTTTCATGACATATTGGCCGTTGCTGTTGTTCACATGACTATGTACATCATAGCTAGGCAGGGCTATTGTTTTCCTCCTTTGGAATGTTGCATGGCACATTCTAGTAGAATGAAGGCTAGTGTTTGCCCAATAGTACATGGTCTTCCCTGAAAACGAACATAAAATAACATCAAACATACGGAGAAGATTATATTTATAAATATACATTCACATACATATTTGCATGTAACAACAATTTTAAAAAGAAGTCCTAAGTTTGAAAGAGAGTAAGATAAAAAATAGTAGATAGCCAGGCGGTGGTGGTGCATGCCTTTAATCCCAGCACTCGGGAGGCTGGTCTACAAGAGCTAGTTACAGGACAGGCTCCAAAACCACAGAGAAACCCTGTCTCAAAAAACAAAACAAAAAAAAAGTAGATAGCTGGGTTGGTGGAAGGAAAGAAAATACAGAAATGATATTTTTGTATTATAATCTCAAAAATAGAAGAAAAATGAAACTAATAAATTTTGTCTTATTATGCTACATGAAAAAACAAATGTTTCAATCTTTTCACCTTATTTAGTTACAAAAGACAGAACAATGTTGTTCAGACATGACAGTGAGAACCATATTATAATTTTATGTATTTATGTCATATTTCCATATATTAAGTATTTAATTAGAATTAGTGTATCTTAGATTTTCAATGTTGATATACCTCTTTTATCCTCTTATCACTAACTACTCCTTCTTGTCAAGAAGGTTACAGGTTACTTGTGTTAAATAAATATGTATTTATCATATAACAGACAAATAAATAATTAAATTTCCTTGTTTTATAAGTTCAAGCTATTTGAAAAAGAAAAGTTTGAGGAGCATTGTTCCTTAATTAATGAGCTGATACATGGAGAAAAAGTCAAAGAAAGAGTTAAATTTTTATTGGTATAGATTTATCTCTAAAATATGAATGACTCTTGCTTTTGAAATAGCTACCAGCTCAAGTACAATAGGTCCCCCCTCTCAGTGGAAATAATCTTGTACCATCTTGTAATATGGACTTCTCATTCACAGACATCTCCTATCTTTTATGCTAGTTTACACTGAATTCTTTATATTTCAGCCTTCTGCATGTTTAAATTTTACTTAGAGGGAAATGATATGTTGAACTTCTCACAACTCACACTGTTGAGAAATGGTTGCCTTAGTTACAAAATTGCCTTTTTTAGTAAACCAACAAAAGTTATTTATTTCTTTGTGTTTGTTTCATTTTTCTGTTTTCTTATATTTGGCCTATGAGTGATGATTTATTTTAACAGGTCCCTACCTTATTTAACTTATTATAATAGTTTACTGCTTTTATTTGATTAAACTTTGTTTATTTTGAGTTATACTATGTATGAACCTGTGTGTGTTTGTGTGTGTGTGTGTGTGTGTGTGTGTGTGTGAGAGAGAGAGAGAGAGAGAGAGAGAGAGAGAGAGAGAAAGAGAGAGAGAGAGAATATGGGCACAGTGGTGTGCATATAGAAAGCAAAAGACAACTTATAGTAGTCAGTTCTATCCTTTCATCATATGACTTTTAGGAAGTGATCTTAAGTCATTAGTTTTTGTCAGGAGTACCTTTGCCCACTGAGCCACACACTGAAAGACAAAAAAAACAGTGACAAAATCTGAATTAATTATGTCCATGTACAAAACAAGATTAAACTATTGAGCATGTGTGCAGTATGTATTAAAATAAAAATAATGTGAATGTTATTTGACTGCTTTTTAGGATTTTTTTTTGTTTTGAGATATGGATTGGTTTTGAACATAACTTCAAGCATTGAGACTCTGTGTTGAGTTCCTGTAAAAAGAATGGTTATTGAAGTGGAACTTAGTAATGGAGCTTGGATGACAAACATCAGGCTGTGAAAAGCTTCTCATCTCACCTTTTTTTTTTCCTGTCAAAGAGGTAAAAATAATAAAACTAATTCAGAAATTTACTGAGTTCTATATAGATCTATGTGTGCCATATGTATTGGCAGAAGTTTTTGTCCCATAAGCTAGAATCCAAATATCTACACAAAGACTTAATATTAATTATAAATTCTCAGTATTGGTGGGAGACATGTTTCTAGTCCAGCTCTAGGAAGTTTTTGTTTTATGCTGCTAAGGATGTTTTTACCTCGTCTCATGCCATTGAGTAGTATACAACCCACTGTTCATAAACCTCACACAAGCGCCAGAGAGCAGGGTCTATTAAAAGAGTTATGCCTATGTTTGTCACTAGACTGATCCTATCCAGGAGAAGATGATCACCAGAAAGTCACATTTGACTCTGTGTTAAAATTTTATTTTTACTTTCTCAGGAATTATCTGGATGAATGTGGCCCTGACATTGGGTGACATATGTAGTTGGAAATTACTGTCCCAGAAGCAAGCTTCCAAACAACCACATGGAGACTTATTAATTACTATGCTTGGCCTGTTGTTACTAACTAGCTCTTGTATCTTAAATTAACCCATAATTTTAATCTACATAGTAGTACCTTATTTCAGCATGGCGAGTTCATCTTGCTTCTCTCTGTGCCCTGGTTATCCCACCTTCTTCTTTCAGGATTCTCGCAGTTTGGTTCTCCTGCCTAACATCTTTTTGCCTAGCTACTGGCTACTAGCTCTTCATTAAAAACATGAGAGCAACACATCTTCACAATGTACAACAAAAATATCTCATAATACTTTAGGGTCCACATATTAAATTGGGAATCTTGAATGTTAAATCCTAGAATTATAGGGTTGAAATTACTTCTGGTTCTTGACATTACCCTTAAAATTATTTTTCAAAGCAATTGTTATTTTGATTTTTGTTTTGCTTTTCTTTTCATAGTTTCTTATTTTTGTTGATAGAACAATTCTGAAAGTGTCTTTTATGGATAATATCTTTAAGAAACACATCATTAGGAAGTTTAAAATTCATCAGAGTAGAATGGAATTCATTAATTGAAACTGGAAAATGAAATAACTAGATTCGTCAAGAAAATGTTCATTCAGAAGTCACTAGAAACATCATTTTTGCTGTCTAGCATTTTCTAATTCTCTTGCAATATCATTGAATTAATTTGATAAATGTTCTGCCAAATATTTTAGAATGAGTATTTATATTGTGTAATGGAACAAACAATCATAACAGAAAATGTGAATTATAGCTTCTAAAATATGAAATGTCAATATAAATATATGTGACTTTGTTTTGTAACTACAGGATATAAAATTGCTTAATGCCATGCCTTTGAGTTTTTATGGTCTTTTACACGAAGCTGCCTTCTGCTGGGATGAATGCCTCATATATTCAGCAGTTAAATAGATGGTCTGCTTCATCTTGACCTTTGGAGAGTATATGTTGAGTAGCGTGCTCATTTCACTACTTCTACCATTTCTAGCTGTCTTCCAGTGGCAAGGGTGTTTCAAATGTTTTCTAATCAGGCAAGCACCTTTACTAAAAGGTCAGCATACTAAAATCTATATATCAGAGATTAAAATTATGATTCACCTCTACCATGCAAGAAATTCTAATTAGAGAAGCACTACAATCATCATGGTCAAACTTGGTCTCAAATATTACAGCCCTTCATTTAGGATTACAGAATCCATATGCTCATAAGAGAATGTAGTTTGTAACTGTGCTTACAGTGTTGTTTCTCTTATTTTTCAGTTTTCTCTGTGAATGTTGAAGTGCCCTTTCAGGATGTATATCAGAAAATATTTCTTCAAGGCTAAACAAGCTGTTTTATATGTCAGCTGAAGTTAATTCATTTAGAATATCCCACTTTTTCACTGTATCTAATCTTTCCAACCAACAATGGACTGAACAACACATATTCTAGAAGATAAGCAGTGGAAGTTACATACATACAGAAAAACCAAGTCATAACAGAAGAAAATGTTATTAAAAGAAACTTTTAGGAATCTATGAAATCAGTTCTAAACAGAATAGGAAAACTTGAACAAAAAACATTGATTTATGAAGTTAATTGTGTTTAATATCTTTTGGTTATTTATTCTTTAATGTATGTGAAGGCAGAGATATTGGGCGCTTTAAAGAAATCTCACACTGGCTCAGAACTGAGATATAGACAGTTATTTATTTAGAAGAAAAACTTACAAATCAGGATTGTCTGCTTGTAAGGTAGATGGAGATGCGATCTAAACAAGCCTAATGAGCAAACGGGAACAAGAAGGGGGGGCAGAGAGAAGAGAGCAGACCCAATAGGCATCCAGGTAAATAGTCTATCAGGCCATGCCCCAGTAGGCGGGGAAACCTTCCTGCAGCATGTATGAGTGCTCTGTCTGCTTGTATGTTGGCATGCCAGAAGAGGGCATCAGATCCTTTATAAATGATTGTGAGTCACCCTGTGGTTGTTCTGGAAGAGCAGTTAGTGCTCTCAATCACTGAACCATCTCTCCAGCCCAAAGTTTCTAAGACTTTATTTTAGATAAGTGTATGTGTATTATTTATAAAACATTATATTTTATAATATGACGATAATTCATAAATTCTTATCTGTTTTGAGAAATATAGATATTTCAATATATTGATTTAGTTTGCATTCTAATATTATTGCATCATTTTTATCTTCCTTTCCTCCTTCCAACCCCCCTCATATACTTCCTCATGTTTCCTTTCAAATATATGGCTTCTTTTTTTTTACTAAGTATTTTATATGCATGCATATAATGTAAAATCTTATTATAACTTGTTCAATCTGTATCATTCTACTTGTAGGTATGTTTTCAGAGTTAATTATTTAGTTTTCAATAAGCAATTGGTGTGGTTTTCCCTGGAAGAGACTATTTCTCCCACTCTCAGCTTTTGTGAGTTGCCTTAAGTTCTCTCTATAGCATTCAGTCCTTCTTGGTTTTGCCCCCATCTACTTTAGTATGTCTATTGGTCTTGTTATACTCATGTTTAGTCAGACTGGTGAAACTCTATTTGTGTATATCTTCTGACATTCCCAGGAGACATAGTCTCACAGCAACCTCGAATATCCTCTTGTTTTGTACAGGTAACCAGTGGGACTGGAATTCACAGCTCTGCACGACAACTGGTTATCCTTGTCTGTAATGGTTTCGGTCTGTTTTTTTTTTTTTTTATTTTTAAATTAATTTATTATGTTTTCCATTATTTAAAACAATTTTCAAATTCAAATACACTTTGATCATATTCTTCCTCTCCCTCAAGTCCCTTCAGATCTTTTCCCCATCCCTACCCACCCAACTTTAAGTTCTTTCTTTAACAAGAAGCAAAAATCCTGTACAACAATAAAATCTTCCAAAACTTAGAAACAAGAAAGTCATACCAAGAAAAGAAAGAAAAAAAGATTGAAAACAAACAAAAAGCCCAACTTGTAACCAAATAAAGCTCAGACAAAATCCTGTGGAGTCCAACTATATGTTGTTGGTCAATTACTCCTGAACATGAGGCTTGCCCAAAATTAGTTGACATGCTCAGTGTCACTCATCGTAGAAAACTGATTGTCTCTCCCCTAACTGGTATAAGTGATAGTTCAGTTGTTAACCTTTTTTTTTTCTTTTTTTTTTTTGTCAAAGCCTCCGTTTATTAGGGACAGGGTAACAACTTATATACCCCCTGAATGAGGGCTTGGGAGCAGGGCACAGGAGCATGGAATCTGGCCGCGTGGTCCCAGTCACGTAACCTACATCCGGTCAGGTAGGCCAAGAAGTCAGGAGTTGCCACACCTAGTTCCCTGGATAGCTGGAATTTAAGGCAGTTCCGCTATCAGATTAGGTTCGTTAGCAATTAGCGAATAGCTAATTGGGTGTGGGGCAGGTTTTGCCAATAGGACTATTCTTAACATAATTATGGGTTTGGGGTTCCCTGCAGGCTCCCCAAGGTGATGGTTTCTGTAACAATCTTTAGGGGGGAAACGGCTCCCAACATATTCCTCCTTTCTTATATAAAGGCAAGTAGTTATAGGTGGAGGGCACCAAGACAGAGTCAACCATGGTGTCAGATCTAAAGGAGAGGGGACTGGGGCAAGGAGAGACCCTCCTCTCGACTGGTGAAGTAATTAACCTCTCCTGGGAACAGAGGGGTGCCTTATGAGTAGCATTAGTTTCTTGGAGCTTCTCAAATAAAAGGTATCTAGTAGGATTAAAGTAAGCAGATCACAGGGCACCCTGTCTTAGGCTATGTGGAGAGCGCCTCGTACCTAAAAACCATGCCATGTTGAGACGGCCTGTACGGCCTCTGTATGGTTTGAAATTTAGGTGAGGATCCACACTAACTCCCGTCATTGGGCCCCTGTATCTATCATTAATGAAAAATCTGTGAGGTGCTCCTTAAACAAAAGATATGATATAATTTTGGCACCAATAACTCCATCTCCAGACAAGAAGAAAGGGGCACCTTCTAAACCCAGTATTCACCTTTTAGTCTGGCCCATGGTATGTCCTCCTTCCTAAATGCCTACTCCACAAAAAGTTACGTGTGCTTGCCTGTCATCAATTAGGGAGGTGAAAAAGGGATCAAAATCTAAAATTCTTAACATATGCATTAAACCCAAACACTTTACAGTATGTGTCAAACCTTTCCCAACATCTATAAGCAGTTACAAATATCATTAGATTAATTTCAGTAAGAGTACAATGACATACATTGTTGTCAAATACCACCATTTCCAGACTCTGAGCAACAGTCACAGGAACCCCAGTCTTTCCCCTTCTTAAGTGAAGAGGTTAGTATTTTAATTAAAATGAGTTCTGTGTCCCAAAGATTAAAACAGTCTGATGTCCAGTCTGCATCTCAGCTCCAAAGCAGACCAGAGTTCAAGCTGCAGAAGCAGTTTAGCACTTGTGCTTCAGGGCCGGTGGGATTCCTGGGTGAGGTGAGCTGGATTGAGCTATCTGAAGCACATCCTGGCATTATCTCAGCCGGGACTCCCTGGACTCAGGAGGCAGGATTGACACCCTGTAGAGTGGAGCAGCAGGTTCTGTTATCAGGGACTCCTCTCCTTGGGGGCAGGAAAAGCCAGACTAAGGACCTCTCTGCAATCGCCTCAGGAACTCCTCTGTGTCCGCAGCGCAGCCTCGACATCAGGCCCAGCTTTTATTTTCTTTCTGTGAAAAAAGCATAAACATATCCTCGACCCCAAATATATATAGGTCGGGTTTTTTCATAATGCATTGCAAGGGCTTTTCCACCTTGCCCTAGCAAAGGTCAGCTTGGTGTTATCATGTCAGATCCGTTTGCATCTGGATCTACTTGCAAGTTTCATAAGCTGCTTACAAGGAGCCTTATTATGCTCCATAATATTTTTTTATTATTATTAGCCATATATGCAGTTCCTCCATTGGAAGAGCCATTTGTAAAATTTAGCATAAAATCCTTTAAGGGATTTTTTTTGCTATAACATTAGCAAAATACAGTTGTGTGAATTGTAGCAATAATCATCTGGGGGATCAAGCCATTTTTTAGCTTTTATCCTGCCCTTTTGTACCAGACAGGCTACTGGTTTAAATTAAGAGTTTAATATCTTAATTGGCAAAACTTGAGAAGATTTTGCCATAAAGAGCATTTTTTCATAAAAATGTTGTAGAATAAGTTTTATATTTAATATGCACACTTGCCATAGCTGCATTATAATTAATATACTGTATTTGTTGATTATTGTATACTTTACCTGTTGATTTATATTTTACCTGTTTGAGTACCTGTTAGGCAGCTTTAAGCTCTCTCTATTGGAAACTGTTTTTTTTTTTATTTTATTTTTCTATTCTAAGATGGCTCCCTTAATTAAGATGTGTGCTTCTCTGCTCCCCTAACCAACCTTCCTTTATCCCAAACATCCCGTTTCCCCAGGTTCCCCCCATCCTCCCCTTCTCACATTTCTCTCCCCTTCTCCCCTCACCCCCCCTCCCACCACACCCCCAAGATCCCAAATTTTTGCCCGGCAATCTGGTCTACTTCCCATAACCAGGAGGATAGCTATATGTTTTTCTTTCGGTTCACCTTCTTATTTAGTTTCTTTAGGATATCAAATTATAGACTCACTGACCTTTATTTATCTCTAGAAACCAATTATGAGTGAGTACATCCCATGTTCATCCTTTTGGGTCTGGGTTACCTCACTCAGGATAGTGTTTTCTATTTCCATCCATTTGCATGCAAAATTCGCGAAGTCATTGTTTTTTACCGCTGAGTAGTATTCTAATGTATATATATTCCATACTTTCTTCATCCATTCTTCCATTGAAGGGCATCTAGGTTGTTTCCAGGTTCCGGCTATTACAAATAATGCTGCGATGAACATAGTTGAACAAATATCCTTGTCATATGATCGGGCATCTCGTGGGTATATTCCCAAGAGTGGCATTGCTGGGTCCATGGGTAGGTTGATCCCAAATTTCCTGAGAAACCGCCACACTGCTTTCCAAAGTGGTTGCACAAGTTTGCATTCCCACCAGCAATGGATGAGGGTACCCCTTTCTCCACAGCCTCTCCAGCAAAGGCTATCATTAGTGTTTTTGATTTTAGCCATTCTGACAGGTGTAAGGTGATATCTCAATGTTGTTTTGATTTGCATTTCCCCTGATCGCTAAGGAGGCTGAGCATGACCTTAAGTGCCTTTTGGCCATTTGAACTTCTTCTGTTGAGAATTCTCTCTTCAGATCAGTGCCCCATTTTTTAATTGGGTTAATTAGCATTTTAAAGTCTAGTTTCTTGAGTTCTTTATATATTTTGGAGATCAGACCTTTGTCTGTTGCGGGGTTGGTGAAGATCTTCTCCCAGTCAGTGGGTTCCCTTTTTGTCTTAGTGACAGTGTCTTTTGCTTTACAGAAGCTTCTCAGTTTCAGTAGGTCCCATTTATTCAATGTTGCCCTTAATGACTGTGCTGCTGGGGTTATACCTAGGAAGCGATCGCCTGTGCCCATCTGTTGTAGGGTACTTCCACTTTCTCTTCTATCAGGTTCAGTGTGTTCAGATTGATATTGAGGTCTTTGATCCATTTGGACTTGAGTTTTGTGCATGGTGATAGATATGGGTCAATTTTTCTTTCTTCTACAGGTTGACATCCAGTTGTGCCAGCACCATTTGTTGAAGATGCTTTCTTTCTTCCATTGTATACTTTTAGCACCTTTATCGAAAATGAGGTGTTCATAGGTTTGTGGGTTAAGATCCGGGTCTTCTACACGATTCCATTGGTCGACTTCTCTATTTTTATGCCAATACCACACTGTTTTCATTACTGTAGCTCTATAGTAGAGTTTAAAGTCAGGGATGGTAATGCCTCCAGAAGTACCTTTATTGTACAAGATTGTTTTGGCTATCCTGGGTTTTTTGTTATTCCATATAAAGTTGATTATTGTCCTTTCAAGATCAGTGAAGAATTTTAATGGGATCTTGATGGGGATTGCATTGAATCTATAAATTGCCTTTGGTAGGATTGCCATTTTTACTATGTTGATCCTCCCAATCCAAGAGCAAGGGAGATCCTTCCATTTTCTGGTATCCTCTTCAATTTCTTTCTTCAATGCCTTAAAGTTCTTGTCAAATAGATCCTTCACTTCTTTGGTTAGAGTTACCCCGAGATATTTTATGCTGTTTGTGGCTATCGTGAAAGGTGATGCTTCTCTGATTTCCCTCTCTGCTTCCATATCCTTTGTGTATAGGAGGGCGACTGATTTTTTGGAGTTGATCTTGTATCCGGCCACATTACTAAAGGTGTTTATCAGCTGTAGGAGTTCTTTGGTGGAGTTTTTGGGGTCGCTTATGTAGACTATCATATCATCTGCAAATAACGAAAGTTTAACTTCTTCCTTTCCAATTCGAATCCCCTTGATCCCCTTATGTTGTCTTATTGCTATTGCTAAAACTTCAAGCACTATATTGAAGAGGTATGGAGAGAGTGGACAGCCTTGTCGTGTTCCTGATTTAAGTGGGATGGCTTTGAGTTTCTCTCCGTTTAATTTGATGTTAGCTGTCGGTTTGCTGTAAATAGCTTTTATTATATTTAAGTATGACCCTTGTATCCCTAATCTCTCCAAGACTTTTATCATAAAGGGATGTTGAATTTTGTCAAAAGCTTTTTCAGCATCTAATGAAATGATCATATGGTTTTTTTCTTTCAGTTTATTTATATGATGGATTACATTGATAGATTTTCGTATGTTGAACCAGCCTTGCATCTCTGGTATGAAGCCTACTTGATCATAATGGATAATGTTTCTAATGTATTCTTGGATACGGTTCGCCAGTATTTTGTTGAGGATTTTTGCGTCGATGTTCATGAGTGAGATTGGCCTGTAATTCTCTTTCTTGGTTGAGTCTTTGTGTGGTTTTTGGTATCAGAGTGATGGTAGCTTCATAAAAGGAATTTGGCAATGACTCTTCTGTTTCTATATTGTGAAATACCTTAAGGAGTATAGGTATTAGGTCTTCTTGGAAATTCTGGTAGAATTCCGCATTGAAACCGTCTGGTCCTGGGCTTTTTTTGGTAGGGAGGTTTTTGATAACAGCTTCTAATTCTTCGCGACTGACAGGTCTATTTAGATTGCTCACCTGGTCCTGATTTAACTTTGGTATATGGTATTTATCTAAAAAAGTGTCCATTTCTTTTACATTTTCCAGTTTTGTGGCATACAGGCTTTTGTAGTAAGATCTAATGATTCTCTGAATTTCTTCTATGTCTGTGGTTATGTCCCCCTTTTCATTTCTGATCTTATTAATTTGCAGATTCTCTCTCTGCCGTTTGATTAGTTTGGATAGGGGTTTATCAATTTTGTTGATTTTCTCCAGGAACCAGCTTTTTGTTTCATTGATTCTTTGGATTGTTTTCTGTGTTTCTATTTTGTTGATTTCAGCCCTCAGTTTGACTATTTCCAGTCTTCTACTCCTCCTAGGTGAGTCTGCTTCTTTTTTTTCTAGAGCTTTCAGGTGGGCTGTTAAGTCTCCAATGTATGCTTTCTCTGTTTTCCTTAAGTGGGCACTAAGGGCTATGAACTTTCCCCTTAGGACTGCTTTCAAAGTGTCCCATAAGTTTGAGTATGTTGATTCTTTATTTTCATTGAATTCAAGGAAGACTTTAATTTCTTTCTTTATTTCTTCTTTAATCCAGGTGTGGGTCAATAGTTGACTATTCAGTTTCCATGAGTTTGCAGGCTTTCTGGGGGTAGCATTGTTGTTGAATTCTAACTTTAGTCCGTGGTGATCTGATAAGACACAGGTGGTTATGGAGATTTTTTTGTAACTGTGGAAGTTTGCTTTGTTACCGAGGATGTGGTCAATTTTCGAGAAGGTTCCATGAGCTGCAGAGAAGAAGGTATATTCTTTCCTATTTGGGTGGAATGTTCTATAGATGTCTGTTAAGTCCATTTGATTCAATACCTCCATTAATTCTCTTATTTCTCTGTTAGGTTTCTGTCTGATTGACCTGTCCATTGGTGAAAGAGGCGTGTTGAGATCTCCCACTATTAGTGTGTGCGGTTTGATGGCGTCTTTGAGTTTTAGTAATGTTTCTTTTACATATGTGGGTGCTTTTATATTAGGGGCATAGATATTCAGGATTGAGACCTCATCCTGGTCAATTGTTCCTGTTATGAGTATAAAATATCCCTCTCCATCTCTTCTGATTGATTTAAGTTTGAAGTCAACTTTGTTAGAAATTAGTATGGCCACACCAGCTTGTTTCTTAGGTCCATTTGCTTGATAAACCTTTTTCCCATCCCTTTACTCTAAGTAGGTGCCTATCTTTGTGGTTGAGGTGTGTTTCCTGTAAACAGCAGAATGTTGGATCCTGTTTGCGTATCCAATCTCTTAGCCTGTGTCTTTTTATAGGTGAGTTGAGTCCATTGACATTAAGGGATATTAATGACCAGTGGTTGCTAACTCTGGTCACTTTTTTAGTCATAGGGTTTGTGTGTTTGCTTTCTTTTAGTTGCGCTGGTAAAGGGTGTCTAGAAGTTTGAGTTATTGTGGTCATTGTTGGTCTCCTTGGTTTGTGATTTTCCTTCTATTACTTTCTGTAAGGCTGGATTTGTGGCTACGTATTGTTTAAATTTGTTTTATCCTGGAAAATTTTGTTTTCTCCATTTATAGTGAACGAAAGCTTGGCTGGGTATAGTAGTCTGGGCTTGCATCCATGTTCTCTTAGCTTCGCAGTACATCTATCCAGGACCTTCTGGCTTTCATGGTTTCCATAGAGTAGTCAGGAGTAAGTCTGATAGGTTTACCTTTATAAGTAACTTGACCTTTTTCCTTTGCAGCTCTTAATATTCTTTCTTTATTCTGGATGTTTTGTGTTCTGATTATTATGTGGCGAGGAGATGTTTTTTTCTGGTCCAGTCTATTTGGTGTTCTGTATGCTTCTTGAACCTTCAAAGGAATATCTTTCTTTAGGCTGGAGAAAGTTTTCTTCTATAATTTTATTAAATATATTTTCTGAACCATTGAGGTGTATTTCTTCTCCTTCTTGTATCCCAATTATTCTTAGGTTTGGTCTTTTTATTGTGTCCCATATTTCCTGAATGTTTTGTGATGAGAATTTGTTGGTTTTGCTGTTTTCTTTGATCAGTGTGTTAATTTTCTCTATGGTATCTTCAGTGTCTGACATTCTTTCTTCTAACTCTTGTAATCTGTTGGTAGTACTTGTCTCTGTAGTTCCTGTTCGTTTACCCAGATTTTCCATCTCCAACCTTCCCTCGGTTTGTGTTTTCTTCATTACTTCCATTTCATTCTTCAGGTCTTGAACCATTTCCCTTACCTGTTTGATTGCATTTTCTTGTTTCTCTTGGTTTTCTTGGGTATCTTTGAGCGATTTATTCATTTCCTCTACCTTTTTGTTTGTAATCTCTAATTGTTTATGGCAGTTTTTCACCTCCTGTTTAAGGTCTTCTATTATTTTCAAAAAATTCACTTTTGGGTCGATTTCTTCTACTTCTTCTGGAGTAGGGTGTACAATTCTTCTTATTTCGGGATACCTGGGATCTGGTGATGTCATGTTGCCTTTCAGGTTGTTGGAGGAATTCTTGCATTGGCGCCTTCCCATCTCCTCTTTCAAATGAAGCCAAGAGAGGCCTGGTGTCTTGGTCCAGTTTTTGCTGTGACTGAGCCTCTGGGTGTATCTCTTCAGTGTGGAAGCAAGGTCCGTCCTGCTGAGCTTGATCTGCCCAGTGATGTCTCTCCTGGCACCTGGATCCGATCTCCCAGCTGCTTGGGTGTCTCGCGAACAAAGGGCCGGGCCCGCTTGGTGCAGGCCGGCCACCTAGACAAAGGAGCCACCACCCTCCCGAATGCCCTCCCAATTCGGACCCTGTCCCAGCGCCCAAACAGGCTGAGCTGGGAGCTGTTGTGTGGTTCAAAGAGGGGGAGGGGGGTCAGAGGTAGTGCGGAGGGTCTTGGATGCAAGTTGGGTGGGACAGTAATGGAGAAGAGGTATCAAGGAGTACAGCCCCCGCAGACTGACCAGGGGAGTGCAGGAGGGGTGGGGAACGTCTGAGCTCCCTGTCCCGGGCTGCCGCCGCGGCCAGAAACTCACTCACCCCAGCGATGGCCCACCTGGCACCCGGATCCGATCTCCCCGCTGCCTGGGCGTCCCGCGAACAAAGGGCCGGGCCCCCTTGGTGCAGGCCGGCCACCTAGACCTCGGTCTGTTTTTAAGGAGATGGTTCCTTGATCAGGGTTCTCCTAGGGTTTCTACTGCTGCAAGGAAAACACCAAGACCAAAAAGCAAGTTGGGAAAGAAAGGATTGGTTTATCAGCTTACACTCATACATTGCTGTTCATCACCAAAGGAAGTCAGCACAGGAAATCAAACAGGTCAGTTTCTGTGAGGCAAGAGCTAATGCACAGGTCAGAGGGGAGTGCTGCTGCTTTGTTCATACCAGTTTCTCAGCTTACTTTCTTATAAAACCCAGAGACATCAGCCCAGGAATGGCACCACACAAATGGACCGGGCCCTCCACTAGTAATCACTATTTGTAAAAATGCCTTCTTGCTGGATCTCATGGAGGCATTACCTCAACTGAGGCTCCATTCTCCCTGATGACTTCTGTGAAGTTAGCACACAAAACCAGCCAGAACAAGAGATGAAGAAAGCCCCACTTACCTGTAGGTATAAGCACAAACTTTTAGAGTATAGTTGGGAATTGTTCTAGATTAATAAAATGGTGATTGTAAATTATCATCCAAGATACATGACTTCTATGAGTTACGTTTACAGGACCAGATATGATTTCCCTCTTACTGAGAGAATTTTTTTTTTGTTTTTTTGTTTTTTTTTGTTTTTCGAGATAGGGTTTCTCTGTGGCTTTGGAGCCTGTCCTGGAACTAGCTCTTGTAGACCAGGTTGGTCTCGAACTCACAGAGATCCGCCTGCTCTGCCTCCCGAGTGCTGGGATTAAAGGCATGCGCCACCACCGCCCGGCTTATTGAGAGAATCTTAAATTCATTTAGAGAGATGTTACTTACTGACAATGCTTGTGCATCACTAGTGCACCCTTAAGGTTTTCATGATATGCTGATCATTGTGGTCCATAGGCATCACAGCAGCATAGGACTATTGTTTTGCTTTTGTCCTTTGGAAAGTCGTGTGACTACTTCTGGTATCATGAGATATAGCCCTTATAGAAGAGCCATTCACATGTGTCCCAGCTCAAGAATCTCTCACTCTGTCTGATGCACAATGATGTTTTCAACATAGGTAATTACCTTCCACCTCTGTGGGGTAAACACAGGCAACATCAGTAGGCTATATGTTTTGGGAGTTTCTTGAACAATTCTAACCAACATCTAGAAAGTGGACTTCTTGTGAAATGTGTTGTGGTTCTTGTTTGTTGATCTTTGACTTTTGTAGGAAGTATTGTCAGCACACGTGAAATAGTTTCACTTAAACTATATTTATTTATTACACAGACTTGAGAGTATTAGGGAATATTATAATTTCTCATGATATTTTTATTATCCTTATAATTCTTGGACTCTTATTCTGCATTTATCTCCTTTCTCCTTGCTTAATTAAAGACCTTTTTCACTTTTTTCTATTTACATATTCAGGTTGTTGTTTAGTTTCTGTTTCTCCATTTAATTGTCAAAACAATTTAGGTTTCTATAGTTGCCACAGCATTGTAAATACATATATGTGCATGTGTGTGGATTGAAGACTTTTGCATTGTGAATAGCCAAATTTGAATTTCAGTGGGAAACTATGTGTTATTTACAGTATATCTTACAAATTATCAGAGTAAAGAGTTCTTCATTGTCTTTGAGCTTTTGTGTATTATAAATCTCAATAAATGAAAGCTAATAAATTTTATATTGCCTGAATTTAAAATAGTTTTATTTCCATGAATATTTTGCTTACATGTATATGAATATACCACATATGTGCCTGGCTTCCAATGAGGCCAGAAGGGATCACCCTGAACTGGATTTAGAGATTGTTAAAATTGCCATGTGGATGCTTGGAATTGAACCTGGGCCCTCAAGTTAAGAATATCCAGTGAGTTTCAGTGCTGAGCCATCTCTCCAGTCCTTTTTTTTGTCTTTAAACAATTCAACTTTTTATCACTAAAATTTTAGTTTTGTCTCCATAACAGTTCATCTTTATATTTTTATTCCAATAAAACATGCTATCATTTGAGCTTTTCTTTTAATCAAGGAAAACATCTGCATGCTTCCATCATATTACACCATATACCAAATTTTATTTAAACCATGTCTGTCATTATTTTTATTTTAATATTTTTAATATTTTTCAATGATTTCATACAATGTGTTTTGATCACATTCACTCCATTCCACAACTCTTTTCAGATCTGATACCTTTTTTCTACCTACCTAAGTTGTGTTTTTATTTTTTAACTATCAAGAACAACTGTTGCCCCCCCCCAAATTGTTGTATATATGGATTTCAACTGAAGAGTACTTGACAAAACAGAGGCTGAACTCTTTTAGAAAACTAATTCGACCTCACACATCAGCTAATAATTGACAAATCTCCTTGATTTGGGGTAGGACTTCATGCCATATTTCCTCATCCAATTGAATTTGGTGTGATTTAGGCTTTCACAGATTTTATATACTGTCCCAAACCCTGTGAGTTCACACACACACACACACACACACCCCAAATTTTTAAGACATTAAGATTTTCTGTATGGTATACTTTATTACTCTTAATTCTGCAATATGTTCTCAGAAGGTCTTTAGTGTTACTTTTCTTCCTCTTCTTTATGAACAAGTCCTTGATGGTACATGCATTAAGACAAATAATAAGTGGAACAGCATGAGCCTAAAATGCTACCAAACAGCAAAGAATATCATACTTCAAATAAGACATCCTATAGAAAAAAAAACTCTCACAGGTATACATCCTGTATAAAATAAATATATAGTATATCTGAAGAACCTCAAATGTTAAAAATCACAAAATAAAACAGACCAATTAAAAACACAGATAATAAAAATAAACAGATTCCCAAAATATGGAGTAAAATGAACTTGAAACACTACTACAGCTAAAAATTATATATCCATCCTCACACAGTGATAGCCAGGGACTTAAATACCCAAAATTGGGAGCAGACTGGTCAACAAAGAATTATACCAGAGTTTCAGGGAAGAGTTAGTATCAATACTCTTCAAATTTTTCAACCCCAATAGAAACAGAAGGAATATTGCCAAATTCTTTTTGTGAGGCTGCAGTTACCCTGATACTCAAACCATACAAAGATACAAAAAAGAAAGAAAGAAAATTATAGTCCAATATCCCTCATGAACATAAACATAAAAATACACAATAAAATACTACCAACTCAAGTCCAAGAACACATTAAAAAAAAATCATCCACCATGATCAAGTAGGCTTCAACCCAGAGATGCAGGGATGGCTCAACATGTGAAAATCTGTCAGTTTATTCCAACATATAAACAAACTGAAAGAAAAAAAAAAAACAATCATCTCAGATGCTGAAAAATCCTTCAACAAAATCCAATACCTTTCCTGATACAAGTCCTGTAGGTATCAGGGATACAAGGAACATAATTACATATAATAAGGCAATATACAGTAAGTTGACAGCCTACATCAAACTAAATGGAAACTCAAAATTGTTTCATTGAAATATGGAACAAGATAAGGCTGTTCATGCTCCATATCTATTCAATATAGTTCTCAAAGTTCTGAATAAAGCAATAAGACAACTAAAAGAGAACAAGGGGATACTAATTGCAAAGGAAGTAGTCAAACTTTGGCTACTTGCAGATGATATAATATACATATATGACCCCAAAATTTCTATCAGGGACTGCTGCAGATGTTAAACATTATCAGTAATGTGGTATATAAGATTAACTAAAAAAAATCAGAATCCCTCCTACATACAAATGGGCTGAGAATAAAATCAGGAAAAGATCACCCTTTACAAAAACATAAAATATCTTGGGTTCACTCTAACAGAAAAGGGAATACCTGTATAATAAGAACTTTTAAGATTTGAAGAAAGAAATTGAAGGAGATATCAGAAAATAGAAAGATCCTCCATATTCTTTGATAGGTAGAACCAACATAGTAAAAATAGCAAACTTAACAAAACCATTCTTCAGATTTAATGCAATCCTATCAAAATCCCAACACAGTTCTTCACAGACCTTAAACAAACAATACTAAACTTCATTTGGAAAAACAAAAACAAAAAAAAAAAAAGGATTGCCAAAACAATACTGTATAATAAAAGAATTTGCAAAAGCATCAACATCCTTGCCTTCAAGATCTACTGTAGAGCCATAGTAATGAAAACAGTTTAGTATTGGCATAAAAACAGACAGAAAGACCAATGGAATCCAATTGAAGACCCTGATACTAAACCATATACCTATCAATACCTGACTTATGACAAAGAAGCCAAATTTGGACAATAGAAAAAAGAAGGCATCTTTACCAAATGGTTCTAGCATTACTGGATGTTAAGATTTAGAAGGATGCAAATATATCCATATCTATCACCATGCACAAACTCAAGTCCAAGTGGAAAAAAAAAAACCTCAGTGTAAATACAGTTAGTCTGATCTGGATAGAAAAAAAAATGGGAAGTAGCTTGAACACATGGCACAGAATACTTCTTCCTAAGTATAATAGTAGCACAGACAGTGAGAGCAACAATTAATAAATGGGACCTCCTGGAACTGAGAAGGTTCTGTAAGGCAAAGGACATGGTAAATAAAACTAAATGGTAGACTACATAGTGGAAAAAGTTCTTCACCAATCCCATATATGATAGAGAGCTGGTCTTCAAATATATAAAGAACTCAAGAAACTAGACATCAAAATACAAAAAAGTCCAACTAAATCTGGGGTACAGATCTAAACAGAGAATTCTCAACAGAAGAATCTCTGATACCTGAAAAACATTTAACTAATTGTTCAAGATCCTTACTCATCAGGGAAATGCAAATCAAAACAACTCTGAGGTACCATGTTGCCCTCTCAAAATGGATAAGATCAGAAATACTGATGAGAGCTTATGTTTTAAAGGATGTAGAGTAAGGGGAACTGTAGTAGGAATCCAACTGTCTGGTTTCAACAAGTTACACAGCCCAAGTGGAAATCTCCTGGGACATGCTAATAAGAGCATGCACACTGTTAGTTTTCCACTGAGCCAACCTAGGGTAATATCAGAACACCAGATGATATGAACCAATAAGGAGAGACAACACAGCTTCCTGATAATGACACCCCTTGAACCCTGGGAGGAGGGTATAAAGTCAACCCCATGTTCAGAGAGTTCGGTTTTATCCCATGCTTATTCACTCCGAGTCCAGCTGGCCTTGGTGAGCTCCCAATAGATCAGCTCCACTGTCACAGTGATTGGGTGCACCCCTCGCGGTCCTGACTTCCTTGCTCATGTTCTCCCTCCTTCTGCTCTCATTTAAACCTCGGGAGCTCAGTCCAGTGCTCCAATGTGGATCTCTGTCTCTATCCCCATCCATCGCCAGATGAAGGTTCATATCCAGACGGATGACTATATGTTTTTCTTTGGGTTCACCTTCTTATTTAGCTTCTTTAGGATCACAAATTATAGGCTCAATGTCCTTTATTTATGGCTAGAAACCAATTATGAGTGAGTATATCCCATGTTCATCTTTTTGAGTCTGGGTTACCTTACTCAGGATAGTGTTTTCTATTTCCATCTATTTGCATGAAGGCTGATGAGAAGCCAAGGACAATGGCACGAGGTTTCAATCCTACTGCATGAACCGACTTTGTGCGAGCCTAGCCTGTTTGGATGCTCACCTTCCTGGACCTAGATAGAAGTGGGAGGACCTTGGACTTCCCGCAGGGCAGGGAATCTGGACTGCTCTTTCGTCTAGAGGGAGGGGGAATGGAGTGGGGGGAGGGGGAGAGGAGTTGGAGGAGGGGGAGAGGAGTTGGAGGAGGGGGAGGGAAATGGGAAATGGGGAGGAGGTAGACATTTTTTTTCAACAACAACAAAAAAAATTAAAAAAATAAAGTTACTCACAGGAAAAAAAAAGTCAACCCCATATCCACAATAAACAAGTCAGCTTCAGCTTCTCATTTGATTCCCAGTATCTATGTCATTGACTTCATGACTTCTTATTCCCTCAAGAGGTGGCAAGGAGGAATGATCACTGCAACAGGGAACATTCTTCCACTGCTGGTGGGAGTACAAACTTTTACAGTCACTTTAGAAACCAGTATGGAAGTTTCCCAGAAATTTCGGACTCTACTTTAAGACCTGGTAATACTACTCTTGGGCATATACCCAAAGGATGTCAATCATAGTACTAAGATGCTTGCTCAACTATGCTCATAACAGGATTTTTCATAATAGCCAGCATCTGAAAACAATGTACATAGCCCACAACCAAAGAATGTATAAAGAGAATGCATTACATTTACATAATGGACTATTGCTCAGTGTTAAAAAAAATGACATCATGAAATTTGCAGAGAATTGGTGAAACTAGAAAAAAGTAATCATGAATGTGATAACCCAGACCCAGAAGGACAAACACAGTATGAACTCATTCATTAGTGGACATTAGATATAAAGCAAAGGACAATCTGGCTACAATCCACAACCTCAGTGAATCTAGGTAACAAAGAGGATTCTAAGAAAGAAACACGTGCATTGCCTAGGAAGGAAAATTATATAAGATCTCTTGGATTAACTGGGAGCTGAATGAGGGAGCAGGGAGTTGATGAGAACATGAAGGAATGGGTTGGTTGAGTTGGGGAGGAATAGAGAGAGAGAGATGAAAAAGACATCTTGATAGACAGAGCCATTATGGGGTTAGTATGAAACCTGTTGCTTGAAAAATTCCTAGGATTCTACAAGGATGACCCCAGCTCAGATTCATAGCAATAGTGGAGAAGGTGTTTATACTGGCCTTCTCCTATAATAAGATTGGTGAATACCCTAACTATCATTATAGAACCTTCACCCAGTAACTGATAGAAGAACATGCAGAGATCCACAGCCAAGTACTGGGACACACTCTTGAAGTCATTTCAAAGCAAGGAAGGTAGAGAAACCCTGTCTCAAATAAACAAAACAAAAAAAAAAGCAAGGGAGGAGAGATTATATGAGCTGTGGGTGTCAAGATCAGGATGGGAAAACCCAGAGAGAAAGCTCCCTTGAGGTAGTAAGAACTAATGGACTCTGAATTGACAGCTGGGGAACATGTTGGGACTGAACTAGCCCCTCTGAATGTAAGAGACAATTGTGTGGCTTGGTCTGTTTGTGGAGCCCCTATCAGTGAAATGTATTAAAATTACTTGAACTTCATTTACACCAGTCAACATGGCCAAGCGTAATAAAACAAAAGATAACTAATGCAGTCAAGTATGTAGAGTAATAGAAACACTCAGCAAATGCTGATGGAAGTACAAACTTATACAGTCTCTATGGAAATATCTAGGGAAGCTTCTTAAGCACATAGGATTAGATCTATGTCAAGATTAAGCTACACTATTTGTTTTAGTTTGAGTTACAATTCCTATGATGAAACACCATGACCTAAAGCAACTTGGGGATGAACGTGCTCAATTGATTAAGATTCAGTATCACTGTTCATCATTGAAGTAATTTGGAGCAGGGACTCTAATAGGACAGGCACCTGGAGGCACGCGATGATACAGTGGCTACAGAGAAATGCTGCTTACTGGTTTGCTCATCATGGTTATCTGTTTACTTTATAATCCACTTCAGAACTACCAGCCGAAAATGTTACCACCTACAAAGGACTAATCAGTCCCCCAACAATCTCTTATTCAGGAAGTGTTCTTTAACAAGACTTTATTTAGGCATTTTCTCAGCTGAGTTTCCCTCCTTTCAGATTACTCTAGTTGGTGTCTAGTTGACATAAAGGTAGCCAGTAAATTACTCTTGGGCATACTCTTATTATTCTGTATTAGGGTTTCTGTTAGTTAGGGTTTCTATTGCTGAGAAGAGACACCATGACCATGGCAAATTTTATAAAGTAAAAACATTTAATTGTGGTCACTTACATTTTTCAGAGATTTAGTCTATTTTCATGGGGTAATATTGTGGAATACAGGCAGACATGGTGCTGGAAAAGTAACCGAAAGTGCTGCATCTTGACTGGAAGGCAATAGGAAATGGCCTGAGATACTGGGCATGGCTTGAGTATATAAGAGACCACAAGTCCAACTCTACAGTGACGTCATTAATCCAACAAAACCATAACCACTCCAACAATGCCACACATCTTACTAAGGCCACTCCCTTCAGAGGCCCTTTACTTTTAAACCAACACATTTTACTCCATGTACCCTCAAAACTTGTAGCCATATCATACAGTAATAACATATTCAATACAACTTCAAATGACGCCACAGTCAATAACAACCTCAAATAATTTAAAAGGCTAAAGTTGAAATTTTCTTCTAAGATTCATGCAGTCTCCTAAATGTAATCCCTTGTAAAATTAAAACCAGAAAGCATAACATATACTTCCAACATATAATGGTACATCATTTTAAGTATTTCATTCCAAAACATAGAGATGGGAGCATGATGAAAAAATAAAACACCAAGCAACCAAAAGCCGTCTCAGCAAACTCTAAATGCTGCATATCCATGTCTGATGTTAAGGTATTATTCAGATCTCCAGCTCTTTTCAGTTTTGATGACTACAAGGTGCTCCTCTCACTTGGACTGGTTCCACTCCCTGTTAGCCGTTTTTCTCAGCAGGAAGCCTATGAATCTAGCATCTCCAACATCTTGAGGTCTCCAAGGATTCCAGGCTTCACTTTTAGAGTTTCATCCCTCCATTCAGGGATGCTCCTGACACATGCCTAATATCAGCATGTTTTGCATGTTTGCCTAGTAGCAGAGGAGTATTCCACAACCCCTTTTCTATATCTTTAAAGCCAAAACCACATGGCTGAAGTTGCCAAGTTCTACTGCTTACTGGGGATAGAACATGGCCCCTTATTCAATTATATCTTTATTTGGTCTCTGTTTTGATGATGTCCTTCACTGCCTAAGCTTGGCTCTCTTGCCACTGAATCTGTAGACCAGGCTGGCCTCAAGTTCAGACATCTCCAATCCTCAACATTCTAACTGCTGGGGCTAAAATTGTGCTTCCCCACACTTGGCTTTAAGCTTTTCTTTAATTCCTTTTTACAAGTTGGAAACATAACTGGGTGAGATCTTACCCTGAGGTCATCAGTTCCCTTATTTGATTTATTAATGTGTTTATCTCCTTGAACACAGGATTTAGCTCCATTCTACTTCATGGTATCTGTTTTCTCAGTCTATACATTTTTTATTTACTCACTATGTTAGTTTGTGACTGACCCCATGATCTTATAAGGAGTGGCACTATTAGTAGGTATGGCTTTGTTGGAATGGGTATGTCCTTGTTGGAGGAAGTGTGTCATTGTGGGGGAAGGCTTCAAGATTTCTTAAGTGTCTCACTTGACTTCCTATTTCCTTCAAGATAGAGAATTCGCTGCATGCCACGATACTCTCTGCAATGATGATAATGAATTGAACATCTGAAACTGTGAGCCACCCCAATTAAATATTTTGTTTTATAAGAGTTGCTGTGGCCATGGTGTCTCTTCATAGCAATAGAAACCCTAAGACACTCGACTTATTCCTTTTCCTTATAGATCTTCATTGGAGTTACCACTAACAATCACATGATAGAGTCTATAGTAAGCTATTTGGGGATTGCCTCTGTTAATGGACTTATTCTAAAACTCTTTGCTTTAGCATCAGGTAGACACTTCAGATAAGGCCAAGAAACAACCACATTCTTCAATGAAATAGCACAAGAACAATCTCGAAACCACATATTAATATTTTTATTCTCTGAAACCTATTAATTATGCCTCTACACTTCTTAAAACTTAAACTCATTTATATCCAACTATCAGCATTCATCTCTTTATTAAACCAATTAGAAGGTACCATTACAGAGACCCATCTTCATAGTGTACAAATAAATTATTCACAACAATTTAGCCTATTATTATCACGGAGTGACATGATGGCATGCAGGCAAACATGCTTCTTAAGAAGTAGCTGAGCAACAGAAAGTGGTTTTAGACATTGGGCATGGCTTGAGCATATATGAGACCTCAAGCCTTCATTCATAGTGAGATATTTTCACCTACAGGCATTACCCACTCCAACAAAGCCACACTCCAATAGTTCCAAGCCCTTTGGGGCCGTTTTCTTTCAAACAATAACAAAATCTACATCCTACTAAAGATACATTTGATCGACCATCTTCATCGATCCTTCATTCATAAGAGCCATAACTGGAAACAGTCTAGATGTCTATCAATGGATTAAAGGATTAAGAAATTGTGGTGCATTTCACAATAGAATATGATTGAGTAGTTAAGAACAATGAAATCATAATATTTGAAGGAAAAGATTGGAACTAGAAAAAATCTCCTGAGTTACCAACTTATATCTAGAAAGACAAATATGATATATGTTTATAAATAAATGTTAATTTTAAGTGTTTGATAAGCAAGCTGCACTCAATATAACTACAGAAATTATGTATAGACTTTGGGATTGGAAGAAGGATGGATTTCCCTTGAATGGAAAAAGAGAATACATAGTTATGGATGGATGAGTGGGGAACTATAACATGAGGGCCAAATGGAGAAAACAGGAAAGGTGGGGTAAGGACCATTTGAAGGGCTGAATTAAAACTTAACACAACAGTAAGCTTCAGAAATTACAAACTGGTATTAAGTTTATCTAAGTGAAATGTCCAAATAAAGTGGCAGAAACTCACAAAAGATATCTCTTGTCACCAAATTGAACTTCGCGAACCAGAAATGGGTTACATGTAATTGATTTGTTGGCCAAAAGTTTCCATGGTAATTCCCAAAGAACAGAGGTTGTTAGAGCGTGTATAGTTTTCTCTCTACAAACTGAAGGCTCTATTGTTGAAGACAACACCTGCATAATTCATTGAACATTGAGTAGTTGCTGTGGAGATTACTTGGAGCTCTAACCACTATGTGCTATCATCTTTGAAATAGTCAGGTACTCTGTGTGCTAACAAAGGAAAAACACAAACACTAACCTATCAGCAAATGCTTTGACCTACAATAGTACTCTGTATGCATGATATGGTACTTCAATGGTGGCAATCTGTTTTTTGGGAGTAACACACATATCTGCTTTGACTTAACGCCCAATCAATAAGATGGAATCCATACATGAAACTGATTGGGTGAGCAATAGCCTAAGATTGGACAGTGCCAAGACACAGGATAAATCAAGTCCTATTTTTCTGTTCAAAGGATGTAGTAATAAAATGATTCCTAATGGCATTCTGTTATATTGAAGGATAAGTAAATATCAGTGTATACACACACACACACACAAACACACACACACACACACACACACGCCTTGCTCAGTCATCATCAGGAAAACATCCTCCTGCAGCAGATGGGAATAAATACAGAGACCCACAACCAGACAATTTGCAGAGATGGAGAGATATTGAACACTAAGCAGTAAACAATATATTTCCATTGAATCCTTCTCCTGGGAGCTTATGGTACCCTATGAAAGAAGAGGCAAAATGAAAAATGATTGCAATATTTCCACAGGCAATGGAAGACACCAGGAAACAAAGCCTTATTTACAAACAGAGCAAAACTGACCACATATATACTCAAAGATACTGTGGCAGTGTGCACAGGGCCTGCCAAGGCCTGTGCCAGATAAGATTCCATCTCTGAAAAGAGAAGGACACAATAGCCCATTCATAACTCAGAAGTTATCTCCAACTGATAACCCTTGCAATTGAAAAACCAGTTTTATTCAACAAGTATCACTGGGAATATAAACCACACTTAGGGGGCAGGCTCCATTCCCAGAGTAGTTCACCCACACAAAACAAACTCAATGCCTTATCTGGAGGGTCTGCATTTCATGTTTTGTTTGGGCACTTTGTTGATTTATTTATTTATTTATTCATTTTACATTACAGGTCCTCTGCATGCATATGTGTGTGTATACATACATATATGTATTACATCATGCATGCATATATTATGGCTTCAAGTTTTGTGTTTGTGTGAGTTTGCTGTGTGTGATCTTGCAGATCTTTGTGTCTATATGTGTTTATTCTGTTTTCTCTTTGATTTTTTTATGCTGTTTATTTTTTGCATTGTCTTATTCTTGTTTGTCTGGTTTTGTTTTATTTTATTTTGCTTTATTTTATTTTTATTATTCTCTAGGTGCCCTCTGGTTTTCTAAGGGGAGACACAAAGTGTGTGGATAAAGATAAGGGTGGAGGTGGAGAGTGCCTTAGAGGATTTGGGGGTGGTGGTGAAACTGTAACCAGAAAATACTGTATAGAAAAAAATCTTTATTTCATAAAATGAAAATATTTTTCATTAATAACGTTTGTAAAAATACATTATATTTATGCATGTATATGTTTATGATATATGTGTCTGTGTTTTGGTTGGGGAGTATGGTTGCCAAGGTACACTTGGTAAGATCTGAGAATAGTCTCATTTGTCAGTGGTCCCTTCTGCCCTTGTTGAGGCCGAATCTCTCTCTTGTTTGTGAGTAAACTGCTGCCTCCGGCAAGAGGGCCCCCAAGCTTCCAGGTAATTACCTACCCCTGCCCCCATCCCATACCAGGAGCGATGGGAATTTACACATACCCAACAATATTTAGCATTTACAAGGACCATCAATTTCCCAATTCAAGCATTCAAGGCTTGAGTAAAGCAATCTTATGGATTCCATGTTTTCTAACCATGATGGCAAGAAGTTAGCCAAGTCAAGCAGAGTCTGGAATATCATACAAGATTTCAGTACTAAATTTCATTATAGTACTACTTAGTGGTAAGGTTTTATTTTATTTTGTAGCTACATTCCTCCTAAAGTAGATTCTTTCACTCTTTTGATTTTCTGCTCAAATAATGTCCTTTTTAAACAAATTAGTGTGATTTTTATATATATATATTTTTAAAGAAAACAAGCTTCATTTTATTTACCAATCCCTGTTCCCACTCCCTTCCCTCCTTCCATTCCCTCTACTTTCTCCCAATCCTCACCTCCTCCCAATTCACTCCCCAGATAGGTCAATGCATATTGCTACAAGGAAGGACCATGATCCTCCCCACTATATCCAGGCTGGGCAAGATATCCATCTAAAGAGAATGGGTTCTAAAATGCCAGTAAAAGCAGCAGAGACAAATCATGGTACCACTGCCAGTAGCCCTGCAGTCTGTTCCAGATATACAGCTGTCACCTACATTCAGAGGGTTTAGCTTGGCCCTTATGTCAGTTACTTCTATGTCCAGCCAGAGTTGGTGAGCTCCCTTTAGCTCAGGTCAGCTGTTTCAGTGGGTGTCCCCATCATGATCTTGATTAGGACTAGAAGCTAAGAAAGTAGTGCTTTCTTAGCAATTTTTTTACAGTGAAAACAAAGATAAACCTTATGCTTTAGGAAATAAAAAAAAACAAGGAAATTTTTATAGAATTTATTACTTTGAGTGAAGTAAATCTATCAGCATGAATTCTAAAATTACTTATTTTGAATGTGTGATTATTTTTCTGTAGTGTTTTTATAGGTATTGCTTTTACTTATTTATATTAGGAAAGCACTACCAGTGTAAAATTTTGAGCAATCAAAGTCGTATCTATTAATCACTAAGTTTCTTCAACATGTTGGAACAATTCTAAACTACCAAGGATACTAGAAATTATCAGTAGAAAGCACAATTTTTTTGTAATGTTAGTTCTTGGTGTATAAATATTTCATGTGAAAACCCTGTGATTCATTCTTTAAGCTGTAAATATGAGCCACCTTTCTGATGACTCAGCAATTTAGCAGCTATTTGTTTTCTTAGAAAGCCAATAAAGAGGGTGTTTGGAATAAAGACAGCTCTTTGAAGCTTAATTCTATTTTAATTACCCAAGGACCCCAGAGGCTGTGAAACATTGACCCATCTGTAGTTTGTATCATAGCAGTTTGAACTGTATTTCATGATTAATATCACTCTGTGCAGTATTTGAGTTTGTTTATTGTTTTAATTTCATTTTTCCATAAAAATAAGTAACAAAATTAAACATGTGAAACATTCTTAAGTATTCAGTTTACTGCAGGAAAGTATGCATATAATGATGTGTAATAATCTCTATTGTCTGGTTCTTTTCATCAGATGAAGTTTATAGTGTGCTCCTCAGTAGAAAGTAACTGTTCTTTGCTCCTCAGGTCCTGGCCCTCATTCTTTACTTTCTCTAAATTTGCTTACTCTGTATGAATGAATCTTACATAAGCTTCCCCAGAAGCATGGAAGCATTTGGTATATCTCCTTTAGTGATGGACTTATTTAAACAAACACAGCAATTTGAAAACAAAGCTTTTCCTTTTAACAAAAATATATCTATGGCTTCTTCTATTTATTACTGTTAAATGTCTCAAATATTCTTCCATGATTTAGCATACATGTTACTATTTATTTTTTCTGAACTAGAATAATATTTTATCAAGTATGTGTATATTTTATTTTAACCATTCATTCATACCTGAAAGATATTGGCTTGCTTCCATCAGTCCACTATGAATGTATATGTTCTATATATGACCATGCATTTTGTTGACATTATAAATTCTTTTAGACATATACCAAAGGTAGGGCTACTCGATCAGATTGTAAATATTTATATTTACAGTCTTTGTGCCATTTAAAATCTCCATCAGCAGTGTGTAATATTTATTATCAATACTTATTCTCATTTCTTTAGTTCTCTCCCTATCTTCTTTTCCCCTCTTTTCTCTCTTTTTCCTAGTCTTTTCAACCTTCTCTTTTTTCTTAGTTTTCATTTATATTTTTCCATTTAGTAAAATTTAACACCTTTTTGCATTCTTATTGACCATTGTATATAATTTTTGGAAGAAACAGCTACTTTGACTCTTGATTGTTTTTCTAATTTGAATGACTTATTGTTATGATTTTATGGTTTGCAGTTTGATATTTAGAAGTATATTCTTGATATTGATCACCAGTTATATATACAATTGATAAATATACTCTTCCTTTCTGTGGATTACCTTTTTACTCTACTAACAGTGTCTTTTGAAAGACAAAATATGTGTATGTATATGAAATTTCTCTAATTTTCTTTTCTTTATTGCTCGAGGTTTTCATACTATGTACTAGAAACTAAATCCAAAATCAGTAAAAACTATTTTTGCTTCCTTATAAGAGATGGGATATTGCTTGTAAGATCTTATTTAGATCTTGGAACCAGTTTGTTATACCATACACAAATAAAGTACAACTCCATCTTTGCAACTTATATTTCCATTTATTTTTCATTTTAATTCATTGCCTTGTGAAGCTTAGCTGCTACAGTATAAGGAGTGGACCATAGTTTCCTCTTTTTCCTTTAGTGTCCATGTCTATCAGTATGTGTGTACTACAGAGTTTTTAAGTTTACAGATTTGTAGTAATAATTGTTGTCAGTAAATATGTACATTTTTATTTGATCTTTTTTCCAAGAATATTTTATTTATTTGGGATTTTTTTAGAGTTCAAAAAGTTTTAGAAAGATGTCTTTAATTTTGCAAAAAGACATTATTTTGATGTTATTCTAATCATTTGATAGTATTTCTGGTATCTTTAGATTATTAAACCATTTACCTAATGAATATGGTGCGTCTTTGCATGTATTTATACTAAAATCTTAATTCTTTCCTCATTGTTCTGTAGCTTCATTTTATAGGTCTTTTTTTTTAACTGCTTAAATTAATTCTTTAGTGTGATATCCAATTTGAATATGTTTTAAATGGAATTTTTTCAAAAGGGAACTTTATTTGTAGAGCTTGAAGACTGAATTTCTATGTTATGGAAAATTGTATCCTATTATTGTTTCTTAAAGTTCTAGGGTTAGAAACATGCCACACATACTATGTCAAAATACCAGGAGAATCCTGCTTAAGTAAACACCAGAGCCTGCAGCCGTAGGGCTTTTCCTCTGAATTCATTGATAGTTGAAATCAGAATCTTAACGAACTCCACTCAGCATCATGGTGATACTAGTTTAAATTTTTTTAAAGTACTACCACATTCTTTCATTTGTATTCCAATAACTACTTTTCTCCCCAGAATGTGGAAACAAACAGCAAACAGGATTAATGACTGAGCCAAGCTCATGGCATATAATAGAAAATAAACAGATAAAAAAAGCTATGAGTTTTAATCAGAACATAGTAAGTATTTTTATGGTCACTTTCCAATTCTGATATTTATAAAAATAAAGATACAAAGTGAAAATACAAATTCAAGTTTTCAACAATTAAAACTTATGTTCCTACTGAGAAGGCACTGACATTTTCTGGATGGGGCATTAAGAAATTTTTACATTCTTGCTTTATATTTTATAATTATTATGGGACATCAAATGGTATTATTGAAAAATTTCAGCTAAATTATAGTATAATTGAGTTCATTGGCATTGTTCCCATAAGAATAACATTTTAGCAATAAAATATCTTAAACTATTGAAGATATATGAGTTACTAATATAAGGAATTTTGGCAGTTATTCTTTTTGAGGCAAATATACTAAGATTTGGAATACAACACCCTGACAAATATTAAGGATTATCATGTGCTATATTTCAGTTGGCTAGTAAGATTTTTTTTTCAGTAGATGAAAATAAATAGTTTCAACCTAAGTTAATATTAACATAGAAAATAACTTTACTGCCTTCATTAAGCCAATATACTCGGTCTAATACAGAATACAGAAATAAGAGGTAACTGATTCATGATTATCTAGTGAAGAAAATATAGTGGTTCTTTTAAAAATAACATAATTTGGTCACTTAAGTTTGGAAATAATGAGTTAGATGATGCTTTAAAAGAACTGGCAGAGAGGAAATGCTAAAATTATAATAGTGAGAAAATCAGAAAAACTGTTAGGAAGGTTATCCTATTTTGTAATAGAAGAGAAACACACTGCTGACAAGGCTTATTTCTATAGGTAGTATAGAACATATATAGGTATGTTAACATCTTCAAATTAGAGTTCTTATAGACATTCATGGGTGAATTTTTAAGTTATGCATTGTTTTCTTAGGAGAGGTTTCACTCTGAATGAACACCATATATTCCTGGGCACTTTATTTCCTGCTATTGTAAAACTAAACAGAACAAAATAGCAAACATTTTGCTTTTCTTCCTCCAAAATACCGCTGTGGTTTTATTTAGAGTTGCCATTCTACTTTGGTGGTATTCCTTTTCATATGTTTGTCACTTAAATGTTTAACTGTGAGTGGTGTGCAGATATTAAGGTGTTTACTTTTCATAATTTATATTATTTTAAAGTATTTTATTGATACTTTTCAGTTTTCTGAGCTTTTCTTATTAGATATGATGTTAGAGTTTCTTTGGAAAGATTAAACCTCAGTTCCATCATTAGGAGTTTTTACAGTAAAACTTTTAGACCATCTCATGCAACATAGAACTTCTGAATGTGTTGTAAAAAGAATTGATAAGCATAACACTGTTGTAAGCATCTCCTCTTTTCCTAAAATAACATTCTGAAAAAATATAAAATATATAATTTAATAATTAATCAATTGTCTTCCTTAAGTACTTCTGTGTACAAGGAAAAGAAATGCAGACTAGAAAGCAAGTAGAAATAATTTAATAATTAATTAAGAATAATTTTTCTTTCAGGTAGTGTACATTACTCAACAGATAAAGAGAAAAGTATGTGTGAGGGAAAGATAATGTTGCACCCTTTCAAATCTCAGATTCCATTATTATCTGCAGACCCAGGCTCTTCTCTTTATCACAGCATGCAAGAATCTACAAGCTCAGAGCTCTGTCATTTCATATATTTTGTTATATGTATATGGAAATTGAAATTCTAGGAGATAAAGTGATTTGCATTTTTTCTTTTTAGTATTCTGAAGAAAGAGTCTTATTTGCAATTTAACTTTAAAGCTAGTAAATATAGATACAGAATCTGAGAAAATGGTCATTGTTTTCCACAATTACTTTTTGCTTGTTGAAATTTAGGTACATGTAGGTCATAACAACAGTCACTGATCAGTGCAGATTTATCTTAGCAACCTTCTAAGGGGCTAAGGTGCAAATAATTGTCTGTGCTTGGTAAAAAGAAATGTTAACTTCAGCAACTTTTGGGATATAAAATTTCAAAGGTGGCAAAGGCCATATAGGACATTAAAATTGAACTCTGACTCATGATTCCTAACATTGGCTATGGAAATAAAAGAACCAACTGTCAAGCAACCAAACTCCAAAGAGTCAGGATTTAGTGCAAACTTTCCAGCTACAAGCTGCCTAATTCTTCCACCTCCTTTATTCCATTTGAGAGCAAGTAAGGAAGAAAAACAACTTATCTGATCAATCAAATAGGCTATTTTCTAAAAGATAGGCCATCAATGGCAACCTTCACAATTTACCTAAGCCCTTTCCTCCATTGTTTTCATTATTAAGTGTTTACACTTGAATGCCCATTTTTATTATTTCCCAAGTGAAAATGAAAGTGGAAGATTCCTAGGTTACAGGTAGCCTTTTTTTTTTCTCATTTGAGCTGTATTTATTTATTTCCACACTGTTTATTTAAATTTTATTTATCTGACCAAACCTAATTGTATATTTGTGACCAACTAAGAAAATAATAAACAACGTTTTTGATAAGGACAACAAGACACCAAATATCTAGTGAGGCCAAGCTGCTGGGTTTGTTCTGGAAGAAAGAAAGTATAAACCCTCACTGTGCTTAGTAAGATGGAGATGTTTTCAGGAAACTGGGCTAAGTGCCGTGCTTCCTGGAGTGGGGAGTTGATGGACTTTTCAGTGCCTTTGCAGAACTCAGGTCCGATAAAACTAAGACTTTTAGCTGACAAGTTTGTATGTGTATTTAACTTCTGCCAATTCATGTGTCCTCTGGGTCTTTCCTTTGCCTAGAGTATTTATAACCTGAAGAAATCTTATCTTTTTCTTATTCTGGAGGTTTCTATTCCTTATACTGTGCATTTTCTATTCTTATTTTAATTTTTACCTATCCCCTACCTCTCCTTTCCTTACAAACATTATGAGCATTTATACTATACCTAGCTCATTTTATAGATATATAGATATGGATAGGCCATTAAATTTTGAAAAAAAATATGTATGTCAAACGATTTAGTAGTAACATAATAATCATTTTACATTTTGAAAATGTAGAGTCAGTATCATCCTGATGTGGGAGAATTGTCTGTATTCTGTCAATCATATTTTAAATAAATGCTGATTGGACAGGCAGGAAATACAGGTGGGTCAAACAGGCAGGAAGTAGAGGTGGGACTATGAGAACAGAAGTATTCTGGGAAGCAGGAAGCTCCCTCCACATTACTGCCCAGACCACCGAGAAGCAAGATGTAATCTACCCGGCTGAGAAAGGTACATAGCCACATTATTAACATAGATAAGAAAAATGGATTAATATAAGGTACAAGAGCTAATAAGTAGCCTGAGCTAATGGGCCAATCCATTTATAATCTTATGGAGAACTCTGTGATTTTCTTTGGGGCTTGTTGGCTGTGGGGTACCAGGTGGGATGGGAACCCCAGTGAGCAGGCCCCCTCTTGTTACATCATCCATTCAAACAATGAAATGAGACACAGGGAAAGAAAAAAACTAAAGAAAGCATTCAATGCTAACATTTTTTTTGTGTGTGTGTTGTTTTCCTCCTCACTTTGAATTTGCAACAATAATTTATTTCTATTCTATTATTTTGCTGTTTGATCTTTATAATTTCATTTATAATTCTTTCAGACTGCACTGAAAAAAGGAGGAACAAATGTTTGTTTTCATTGCTTGAACAAGAATATTCTCTACTTCCCTGTGATAGAATGATTCTAGCTAGTTCTTATTTTTGGTTGAGTTGTATGTTTAAGTTTGTAACAGCTATTTCCTTCAAACTGAATCATTCCTCCTTCAGATAAGATGAAATCTCATATTCTCGGGATACTAAGGAAGCTTAAAAAGCTCAGGCAGGTCTGAAAGTTCTAAAAATCGTGGTCTTTCCCAAGGCTGTGTAAGGAGTAAGCAATGGCTGGAGCAAAGATTCTTCAGTGAAACCGCCTGAACACTGGCTCAAGACCTCCAGAGGTGCTACTTTGATTGATTGTCACCACCCTGGGTGACCTTTTTGCTGGTGTTACTGTTAGGACAATTTCTTGGGTCATTCATCTGTGGCCTCTTTGTGGTTAGATAGATTTTGTTCAGATCCCCAAAGAAAACGTTTTGCATGCCTTTTGGTGAGACTGCAAATACATTATGGCATTCAATTAGTTAAATTTAAATAAAAGACTAAGATTTGTAAGAAAACCAACAAACAAACAATAACAATAACAACACCTAAAAACTCACTGGGATCAGTAGAAGAACCCTCCAAGACTTGAATTTCTAGAAATAATCCCTTTTAGTTAATCAAAATTGGTTATAGCAAAAAAAATGATAGAAAATGGAGGAAAGGAAATGTTTGTGCAGAGTAAGGCCTTGTGGTGATCAACTAAATGTTCATGTATTTGTAGTGTAACTCAGTAAAAATTTCTGATTGACTTCTGCCACTTGGACAGACAAATGCCTTTAATCATAGAGATTAAAGCCTCCTCTGTAGTTACCTAGGAACACATAAAAAGTCTGCCACCCACTTAGAATATATCCCATATTCTGTACTTTTTTTTACTGATTCAAATGTCAATAATTCTATTGAAAATAAATCCAAATTTTATAGTCTTTATTATTTCGACAAGTGTTTTCTTTGAATCTTTTTCTTTTTTTACAAACAGAACATGAAATCTGAGGCCCAAATTCAATAAATGTGATATGGGATTTCCTTCTGTATTCTGTGATTACCATTAATGAATAAAAAAATCTGCTTTGGACCTATAGCAGGGCAAAACTTAGTTAGGCAGGGAAAACTGAACTTAATGCTGGAAGAAAAAAGGGTGGAGTCAGAGAGAAGCCATGTAGCCCTGCCAGAGACAGACTACCAGAACTTTAGCCAGTAAGCTACAACCACATGGTGATACACAGATGAATAGAAATGGGTTAAATTAATATATAAGAGTAGCCAATAAGAAGCTAGAGCTAATGGTCTAAGCAATGATTTAATTAATACAGTTTCTGTGTGTTTATTTTGGGGTCTGGCAGCTGGGAACGAATACACAGCCAAGCGGCCTTTTTCAACATAAATGTCCTATTCAAAATGAATGATGATTTTCCTTGTTTCTGTGTAACACTTTGAAATTGAAATTTGAGTACATAGCAATTTTATTATTATTTTTAATTTCATCATTTCTCAAAACTGTTGACTAACTGCTGAGGACTGGGTTCTATTAGTTTAAAGTAGAAAATGAAGATGAGGTTGGCCAACAAGAAAAAGCCCAATGTACTATCTGTCAGCTGCTGGATGGGAGCAGGGATGCTGTTCAAATATGTCAGAGATTGGGGCCTTACTGGGATGCTTCAGAAATGCCTGAGCAGGAATGTAATTCTTATTTTATTTATTGCACCATTGCTTTGTCTAGAAATTTACATACTTCTCCTGAGTTTTCAATTACTGCAAAGCTGAAGTTTTTATATTTCAAGTAAGTTCTGCTAGAAATTTGACTATTAGGTCAACTCTTTCAACTCTTTCATCTTATGTACTTTCAGAAACATTTTCAGTTAAAAATAAGACTAGAAATTACAGTTTAGCAAGTTCAGTTGATGCCAGATTTTTATCCTCTTCTATAACCTGGCACAAATCCCACCATGTGGAATTGCTTTTGCAGTCAATACTTAATGCTTACGTTTAAACCATCCCAGGAGTAAATCACATTAGCTCTTCAAAATGATTCAGTTAATTCAAGGTCAGAAACTCACAGTATTTACTGCATGATACACCCTGGTGGGGCACAGTGCCAGGCACACATTCAGTATATTTCAGGTCAATTGAATGAGAATTTAACATGGAAAGTTTACCTACCCTGGCCTTCTAGGAGATCTAAAATTCTGTGATATGATTTTGGAGGATGCTAGCAGGTCTCTACATGGACTCAGACTAAATATATTTTGTGGGGGAAGTAATATTGATTTTTAAGAAAAGATTTGACCTTTCCTTTCTAAAGTACTGAGATCATTTAAGATTTTTTTTCCTCCTCTAAAGAAAGAGATAGTCTTCCACACAGTATTTGTGCCGGTATGTTTTAAAACTGAACATTAACTCTTAAATGGATACCCTAATAACTTTGTGTTTATAATACATTTTTTAGAGCAAAACATGGCCATGGTTTGGGTTTTTTTGAACACTATAAATAGCTAGAAGAACCTTTCATAGGAGTTCTGAAATACACTTTTTTAAAAATGCAAAATAAGACTTAAAGATAACATTAAAAACTGAAATTTTAATATAAATTTTTATAAATCATTGTTTTTAATCATGAATGTATTTACCATTTCTGAACAATTATAGATGCATATTTACTTTCTATAAATTACTGTTGTATGTAATTACATATAATGACATTTATAGGTGTTGCATGGAGGCTGTTTGTTCTTCCCTGCCACCCAGCTAGCATAGACCTGAAATAATCACACAGAAACTATTAATTAAGTGACTGCTTGGCCTATTAGCTCTAGCTTCTTATTGGCTAACTCTTATGTATTAATTTAACCTATTTCTATTAATCTGTGTATCATCAGGTCGTGACCTATCAGCAATGTTTCAGCACATCTATCTCCAACAGTGGCTCTATGGCTTCTCCCCCAACTCCATCCATCTTTGCTCCCAGCATTCAACCTAGCTTTTTCTGTCTACCTATGTTTTGCCTTGCTATAGGTCCAAAGCAGTTTCTTTATTCATTAATGGTAAACACAGCACACCAAGGGGATTCCTACATCATATAGGAACTGGGAATAAGACTCAGTCAGTAAAGTGATTTCACAACATGCATAAGGGCATCAGTTTGGTCCTACGCACACATATAGAGAATCCAGCATGGTAGCATGTACTTGAAGTCTTTGAATGTACTTTCAGGGTGCTGAGGAGGAAGACCTTACTATTACCTTATCTTATGTAGTCAAACTTAAGCCTCAGTAAGAAACTTTTTCAAAAATCTAGTGTTGTAGCTTCTGAAATGTTATCTGAGACTGACTTCTGGCCTCTAAGTTCTTGTCACATTGATGATGATATTAACTATCACAGAGTGTATTTTTAGATATATGAATTAGAGTGGAAGCCTCATAGTAGCTTAATTGTTCACCTCTCAGAAAGCCATTTATAAGAAAGCATAGACTATTTCTATGATGCTCCTTACTTTTAACACCATATATACATATACTAGCACTATATCTTGAATGTAACAAAATAATTGAAAAACTTCCTTTTATTAATGAAATTCATGCAGAAATATTTCACTGAGAAGCTATACTTGGATCAAGCAAAGAATAGGAATAGTATAAACATTATATTTCCTCTGTCATTCTGTTGTAATTTATGTTTTATTGATGGAGGAAGGTCATTGGTTAAGTAATAAAGAAACTGCTTGGCCTCATAGGTTAAAACATAGGTGGGAGGAGTAAACAGAGAAGAATGCTGGGAGGAAGAGGAAGTGAACTCAGAGGCCAAGCTCCCCTCTCCCGGGCAGACGCCATGAAGCAAGCCGCCAGGTCAGACATGCTGAATCTTTCCCAGTAAGACAGGTGCTACATAGTTAATTAGAGATGGGTTGATCGGGATATCAGAATTAGCCAGTAAGGGCTAGAGCTATTGGGCCAAGCAGTGTTTAAATGAATACAATTGTGTGTTGTTATTTTGGGGCATAAGCTAGCAGGCAGCCTTGGTGCTGGGGACGCAGCCCTGCTGCTCCTATTACTACAGAGTGGCGCCCAGATGGGATGGGCTAAATTCACTTAAAAACCTGAGAGAGCTTAATTTTAAACAGAGAAAAAACAGAGTTTAGTGCAGAGTTTTGGTCTTTGTTGTTGGCATGCCTTAGAGAGATTTCCTGATTCAGCAATAGCAGCAGAAAAAAAGCTGCATCATTTTAAAGCATGGCTTCTTGGGGCTGTGCTACCAGCGTGAACTCTGGTTTTAAAGCATTTCAAGGCTTTTATGGTACTGGATGTTTCTGTTCCTGCTTGGGATCGGAAGGATAGTGCTCTGAGACTGTGCCAATGGCTCAGTACTCCCCACCTGCACCTGGGCAGAAGGCAGAATCAGGCTTAGGCAGGCGGAAGAGCATGGTGGATTCCCGCCGCCATACAGAGACTTGTTTTCAGACTGCATAGTTCTCTGCCTGTCAGATTTGGATGTAACTTGGATGAAAAACATTTCTGTGCTGCATGCACAGTCTCAGAATTAAAGTGCTGAGTGCCGCTCCTACCTGGTGGCCCCAGAGCTAGCACAAAATGGTACGTCCTCCATTTTGAAATTTTCCTTACTCAGCAGCAGGAAAAAAACCTCTGTTGTTTTAAAATGCCGGCTTACTGGGCCGTCCTACCAGGGCAAACTCTGACTGTTTGAGGCAGGAGGGCTGACTACAGAGAGAGGACTTGTGTGTTGTTTGTGGATATAATGCTGTAGCTTACTTGCTGGCAGGGACCTTGAAACGCCATAGACTTGTGGCAATAAACGTGGCTACAGTGGTACCTCCACCACGAGGCTGGAAAGCTAAGGAATGGGCTGGATCCAGCTGTCAAAGCCACAGCTTTAGTCCTACTGATATTGCTTGGTAAATTAAAGACTCATGTGTTCAGAAAAAGAGAGATATATAGTAAAGAGAGATTCAAAGACAAAGAAAACTTCTAAATGATTTACAGTGTGTTAAAAATATGTGCAGGAGCCTAGGCAGTTTAAATGCTCACCTTACTAGACATGGATGGAGGTGGATGGTCCTTGGACTTTCCACAGGACAGGGAACCCTGATGGCTCTTTGGGCTGAAGAGGGAGGGGAATCTGATTGGGGGAGGGGGAGGGGGAGGGAAATGGGAGGTGGCGGTGGGAAGAGACAGAAATCTTAAATAAATAAATAAATAAATAAAATATGTGCAGGCTAAAAGTTGAAGTTCTTAAAGTAAAAAACAAAAAAAAGGAAGAGAGTTGCTGGGTGTTGTAGGACACACCTTTAATCCCAACACTTGGAAGGCAGAAGAAGATTGACCTCTGTAACTTCAAGGTGTGGTAGCACACACCTTTAATCCCCAAATGCCTGGGAGGCAGAGACAGGCAGATCTCTGAGAGTTCAGGACAGGCTGGTCTACAGAGTTATTCCAGGTCAAAGATATACAGAGAACCTGTCCCAAAAAGCAAAAAGTTAAAAGTAAAAATAAACAGAATAGAGTTAAAATAAAGCCATACACACATGGAAAATACACAGAGAATTTTGATACTGTATGCTATAATGCTCTCTTTGAATTGTTTGAATGCTGAGGAAGGAGCAACAGCTGCTAAAAGATATTTGTTTATAAATGCTGCTGAAATAATCCAACATAGATATTTTGAAAATGCCTTGACTTTGAAATTTGTATCTAAGGACATGATGCTTTGGAAAGGAGTTTCTTATTTTGTTTTCACAGAGGGTAAGAGACTGTGGATTGCTTCTATTCCAATATGGTATGATGGACCATGCCCTTCTGAGGGTTGCTGTGAACACCTTCAAAAAATTACTTCACTCAACTGCCAACTGAGATGACCCTGGCACACAGGTTATACCATGAAAGATCCAATTAACGAAGCCCTTATACAGCAGGAAGCAGTTTGGAGAGAAATAACTGTGCCCATATTCCCAAATATTGTTTATAAATGTTCTTTTACATTTAAAGGGGGATATGATATAGATATGAATAATTTGCATTGATATGGGATTTTGCTTTAGTGATTTAAATTTAAGGTCAATTTTGTTATATGTATTAAGGTATTGTGATTGTGTAGTTCATTTAAAAATGTAATGTGTATAGGTTGTTAATAGATAATCATCTATAATAGTCAAGTTTGTAGTCATGTTAGTTAATATTTTCTAGATGTACATAGATATATTTTAGATAGGCATTCTTTATATCTTTCAAAAATTATAGAATATGGCATTTTAAATGTTTTAATAATTTAGGGTTTTTCGTGACAATAAGACATGTCTGCTCCTGGCAGCACCAATCTACTTTGAGAGGAAGATGGGCATCCTAGAGGCTCCTTATGGAGTTTGATAGCCATTTGGGCAAGAAACTGCTCTTGCCTGGACTATTGTATAAACTGGACACAGAGAACCCACAGAGAGAGGACTACTGAACTTGCCTAAAGGTGAGATGATCTTTCGGGGTTCCTGATTCATGAAGGAGTCTGCAAGACATTCTGCAGAACACAACAGATAGTGACTGAACTGACTTTGAAATTTCCTGCTTAATGGAAATGTCTCTGGATACTATAGGCCTGTCGGCCAAAGATGGATGCCCCAATGGTACAGAGAAACTTTGGGTGACTGTCCAGGCAGTGAGATGTCTCTGTCATTTCTAGAGTTTGAAAGTTGCTTATTTCTTGTTTGCTTAGGTAATATTGTATCTTTCTGGAGTCATTGATGGAATTGAAGAATAGTTAGTTATAGTTTTTCTTAGTTATGATAAAAGATAAAGTAGATGTAAATATTGTAACTGTCATTCTTGATTTATAACTGTTTTGTTATATGTAATTTTACTATGTTAAAAGCCTTTCCTTTTTGTTTAAACAAAAAAGGGGAAATGATGGAGGAAAGTCATTGGTTAAGTAATAAAGAAACTGCTTGGCCTCATAGGTTAAAACATAGGTGGTAGGAGTAAACAGAACAGAATGCAGGGAGGAAGAGGAAGTGAGCTCAGAGGCCATGCTCCCCTCTCCAGGGCAGATGCACGCGACAAAGCAAGCCACCAGGTCAGACATGCTGAATCTTTTCCGGTAAGACCGGTGCTACACAGTTAATTAGAGATGGGTTGATCGGGATATCAGAATTAACCAGTAAGGGCTAGAGCTAATGGGCCAAGCAATATTTAAATGAATACAATTTGTGTATTGTTATTTGGGGGCATAAGCTAGCCAGCCGGTCGGGGTGCTGGGGATGCAGTCCCGCAGCTCCTATTACTACATTTTATGATCTTGTTTTATTATTCTGCATGTAAAACCATTTGTCTTATCATGTGATTATAACCAAAATACTCTGTTGTCTCACTGTGTGGTAAAGTCTAATTTTGCTGATTTACTGGAGTTAATGAGGAATGGGAAATCAAGATGACAGGTGAATAATGCCTACACACTATGAAAGACACTTTTGTAATAACACACAGCTAGTATACTCTCTACATTGAAAAAAAAATTTGAAAGATTTAGGTAATCACAAAGGATGTGACTTATGGAAAAAGTAAACCAAAAAGTACCTCATTTCATAGCCACTATTTGCATTTGTCTTACTCTACTGAATAAATTTGCATGTCAGAGACAAGCAATCATAAAAAGTCATACACCTTTCCTTTGATTTACCAACTTTACTCTGTTCCGTTCATGTTTCCTAGCAGTACCAACATTATGACTGTGGTGTGGGTCTCTTCTTCTGCCACCAGTGCTGCCCGGATTGGTTTACTTCTTGAGTGCATATCAATCTCTATCCTCTACCGGATGTGATTTCTTCAAAGTACTGCACTCTATATGGCTTCCTAGATAAGAACCTTCAAAAGTTTCTAGGTCTCTAAAATTAAACCCTCTCAAACTTCGTGTGGTCTCTGAAGACATTATGACTTTCCCTCATCTTATTCCCACCATGTCACACATTCCCAACACCCACAGCCTTCTTTCTGGGCATGAAATGCAGCACAGTTCTCTGTCATAATATTTCTAGTTTTATCTTTGAAATTTACTTAATTCATCTTTTAGTTCATATGCCAATCCCTTACTTTTTGCAAGATTTTCTCATTCTTCTTGTCAAGTCTATGTTATTACAGCCCCGGTTCATTTCTCTTGATTTTTCAACACTGAGCTTTTTATGTATTCCAGGCTGGTCTCCAATTTGTTATCTACCTGACCCAGGGTCCTGCGTGATAGGATTTGAAGGAATTATAAAACACTTTATAACACAATGCTTTTAATACTTCTTAGTATTTATTAAAGTTCATAAATATGTTATGAATGTCTAACTCTCTTAATTTTGAAAAATAAAATTTTGAAGAATTCAGGGTTACAAATATTGTTCAGTGCTAAGAACTTTCTGTAAAAGCTTAAAGATGTGAGATAAGAGTCTTGTAACCTACTTTAAGACAATGTATTGCTGTTAGTCAGGTCTACAATGACAGAGGACAAACGCAGATGAACCCAGGGTTCTTCTACAGTGTGTTGATCACCTTTAATTATCAATTTGAAAAAAAAAAAAACTTTAACGTTGTCTAGGAAATGAGTCTCTAGAAGTCTCTGTCTTCATTGTGTTCCTTTATGGGCATGTCTGTGGGCTTATCTGGATTAAGCTCATTTATATGGGGTGGCTCAGCTCACTATTCCCTAGCAAGAAATTCTGAACAGTAAAAATAGGAAACTGGGCACAAGCAAACAGCATGCATTTGTTTAACTCTTGCTGCTCATGACTGTGGCATGAAGGAACTAGTTTGATTAAATTCTGGTTACCTTTACTGTAACCAGACATGCTTTATCTGGAAAGAGGAGCTATTAAACACAACCATAACTTACTTTTTGCCAAGGTATTTTCTCATAGAAACACATATGATGTTAGAACAAATGATGAGCTTCAAGTTCAGTGAAGAGGGTTTGTTTCAGAATGTAAGGTGGAGACTGATGAAGGAAGAAATCTTGATAGCAACATCTAGCCTCTATGTGTATAAGTATAGGAAGGACACCTTCACACACACACATAACTGAGTTAAGGTTTCTATCAATTTATGATGCGTCATTTTATTCCTAGACACTATAGCAGGGATCACAGTAAACTCCAGAAAATCCAAAACCAATTTAAATGTATAAAGCTAAATTTTCCCTATTTAAAGTTTCACTTTACTATACTAACTTAATTTAAAATTTACCATGTATAATGGATTCTATTATTATAAAAATGGTTCATAGTTGGAGGAGTTAATTAAAATATTATTGAACGATCATCACATACAACAGAAAACATGCTTCTGTGTCTGTTAACTTTTTTACATATCTTTACTTTTTTTAATTTATAAATTGATTAATTAAAATAATTTTTGATAAATTTATGTGTATGGAGATTTCTGTATGACTTTGTAGATGTGCATGTGTGCACAGGTACCTTCATAGTCCAGCATTAGGTCTCCTGGAACTAGAGTTATCATTGGTTGCAAGATATCAAGTTTGGATGTTTGAAATTGAAGTTAGGGATTTTATTATAGAAACAAATACTGCTGAGTCATTTTTCTAGTCCTCTTTTATTAATTTAAAGTAATGTTATTACTTATGGTAGTCTAGTTGTAAATGTAATACAATAAAATACAAAAATTCCAAACTTGAAATTTCTCAAAAATTGAAATGAGAATAAAGAAATAATGACACTGTTACAATTATAAATATAATACCAAGAAAAAAAATGATGTGAATAGAATATTATAGTGGGAATGGAAACTAAATATAATGTTAAAGAATCAAATCTAGAAATTAATACATATAAATGTATATATGATATACAAAATTAAAGATATGTTAGTTGACATAAATTAAGCATAGAAAAATAAAACAAAGTGTCCTTAGTAATAATAAAATTTTCCAAGCTATACTTCTACATTCAGTCTATATCTAATGAAAGTAAACAGCAAATAAAATGTAAGGGAAACCCTACTCTCTCTTTCACACACATACACATACTGTAGGAACTATGGAGTTTTCATAGAACATACACAGACACTGGGTGCTCAGTACAAAGGAGATTTATTACCCTGGAGAGACATATTGGGGGACTGGGGGTTGCCTCTGGATTAGAAAGACAGTTGCAAGAGTCTCTGCAGTAGTGTGTTTGTGTGTGTGTTTCACGGAAAGAAGGTAAGTCCATGTTAGATTGAGTTGTAAGTCCTGAATAGACATGATTGTCAGTGTAGCCAAATAATGTTTTGATTGCTGGACCTTGATGATTTGATAGTTGAACATTGGTGTCTTGTTTCAGGAATGGGTTAAGAGTAAGAAAGTGGCCAAATAAAGGAAGATACCTTGGGGATTAGCTTTAGAAATCTAATCTAATGGTTTAGCAAGAGAGAGGGAAAGGAGGTGGGCAAGACCTGTTGACACCATACTTGTGCCTGTAAGAACTCTAAGCACACACGTGCTGTTAATGCTTGACAGCAAAACCAAACTTAAAATTATGCTTACAATATTATGTTTTGCATTATTGAAAAGTAATATATTTGCAGGATAAAGAATATTTTTCTGATCAAGAGATCAATTTTAGTAGTTGTGTATCACTCTTATTAGTAATGTTCCACATATATATTTGATTATCCCTGTTCTCTTTTGTGTGATGAAAAAACAGTTTCAACTTTAGCATAGGAAAGCTTATCACAAGTTAGATTTTTTCCTATTTTTAACAGTTTAACAGTATCCAATCCTTTGCATATGTCACCAGGTAATGGACATAAAGAATTGCAAGATTCTTGTATTCAATATTAGGAGAGGTAAATGAATTGTATTTAGCATGAAAAAAGTTAATGCTCATCTCAGAAAATACTAACATTTAAACTCAAGGAGTACATAGATAAATAGATGTCAATACCCAAAAATAATGCATTAAGATAACCTAAAACAAATCATGTATATTTTTGAACAAAACTAATTTGAATAACCAGTACAATATTAATAATCTAAAAAATTCAGAGGCCATAGGCATAGCCTGCAGTTCAAAGCAAAATAGCAATGTTTTTGGGAGAATAACATGAAATAAAATAATAATAAAAATAAAACAGTCAACATTTAGAGGATTTGTCTATGACATAGTTGACGAAAGCTTGCAAGCTTTAAATATGTATATACAAATGAGAACTGCACTTAAGGTTGCAGTTTACCATGTCTGCATAGCTCTCTGAACTGGACACCATACGGATGACCCCCTTTCAGCAGGATTTCTGTTATGTGATGTGTTTGCTCTTTTTGCTTTTGGGGGGACCCAACAACCACCTCCCAAATAAATCACTCACAGAGGCTTATTCTTAGTTATGAATGTCTGCCCTTTGCTTGGCTTTTTTCTTGCCAGTTTTCCTTAACTTATATCATCCCTAGCCTCTGGGACTTTTCTGTTCTCTTCTGTAAATCTCCTTTTTACTCTGTGGCAGATTTAGTGACTGGCCCCTGATGGGCCCCTTTCCTTGTTGTCTTGCTTGCTCCTTGATCTCTCTTCCAGCTTTCTCCTTCTACTTATATTCTATGCCTACCAGAAATTCCTAAAATTGCTCCTGCTTTGGTTTTGGCACTTTATAATGACCATCAGGTATTTTAGAGAGGCAAGTAATCACAGCTTTACAGAATTAAATAGACGCATCATAAACAAAAATCAAATGCCTTAAAATAATATTCCTTTAATGTTACAAAGAGAGGGTCTCTTGTTTGTTCCGGCCACCCAGCTAGCTTACACCCGAAAGAACCACACATAAACTATATTAATTAGAACACTGTTTGGCCATTAGCTCTAAATTCTTATTGCTTATTTCTTACATCTTAATTTAACCCATTTCTATTAATCTGTGTATCGCCACATGACTGTGGCTTACTGGCAAGATTCTAAACAACATCTGGTTTAGGCCAAAGATCCATGGCGTCTCCCACTCTGCCCTACTTTTCAGCATTTAGTTTTGTCTTTTACGCCTACATAAGTTCTGCCCTATCAGGCCCAAAGCAGTTTCTTAATTCAATTAAGCATTAAAAGCAACATACAAACAAAAGAAACTCCTACACCAAATTTTCTGCATTTTTTTCTAAGCAAAATAAAAGCTTTAACTTGAACATAGAATACAATAAGAGCAATTATCAAGTAAAGATTATACTCACAATGTGCCAAATTCCAATTTATCTGTTTCTGGTAAATTTAAAGCAAATACTCCATAGTCTATCTTATCTCAGTAAATACAAAATTTTATACCTATTTTACTTTCTATCATATCAAAAAAAAAACCTGCAACTGTAACTATCTAGTCTTCAACTCCATAAAGACACTAGAAGGACATATTATTTAAGAAAACATAAGGTGCATTGCAAATGACTTCCAAAATTTCTTGAAATGACAAGGACATCTGACTGCCTGGACAGTTATTCAAAGTTCCTTTGCAAGATTGGAACATTCATCTTCAGCCTACCGGCCCACAGTGTCTGGCAGACATTTTAATAAAGCAGGAAATTTGAAACACTGTCTTGCCTGTATTGAAAGTTTGTCAGTCACTTTGCTCAGTATCCTGCAGAATGTCTGGCAACGTTTTTTGGGAGGCAGTACCTCTTGACAAACCATCAGCCTTGTTTTGGCCAAGTTCAGTGGTGATTTTCCCATGTGTCCTGTTTGACCAGCTTATACAACATATTCTCCTGCAGTCCATTCTTGCCCAAATGGCTAGCCTTGTCTTGTTAAAAAAAAATCCATAAGGAATTTCTTCAATCTCTGTCATTTCTGATGTAACTTTGTACATCACAAAAAGCCCTAAATTAAGAAAACATTTAAAATGCCATATTATGTATGTCTTTGAAAGTTTTAAAGACCAACTATTTGAAGTCTAACTCTATATGATTTGGAAAATGTACTTAGCATCCACAAGTTTGATTGTTATAAATGATTAGTAACTAATTTATGTTTCCTGATTATTCTTTATAGTTAATAACAATAGCTTTCAAAAATTAAAACTTCACCCTACATTTTCAGATAACAAAAAACCTCAAACAAAAATAGAAACATACATACAATATGTTGTACCAAAATAACCTTGGATTTTTATCAATAATATACAAAAATTATTTAAATGAGATTAGAAACATATATACAGAGTGTTGTACCAAAATTACTTTAAATTTGTATCAATCTTCAAAAGTCCTTTAAACAAGAGAAAAATTATATATACAGTGTAACAATATTGACTTTAAATTTGTGTTTATATACCAAAATCCATGCCAATGCAAAATATTTGAGATTAATAGTTGTCTTTTATCCTATATTCCTATATTTCCCTGGATTATAATAGACATCCATAATGCACCAAAAAAAAAAAAACCCGATAGCCACTCCTACTCTTGGGAATATGGGCATTGTTTCCTCTAGACTGCTTCCTGCTCAGTGAGTGTGAAGGCATCTTCAAGGTCAAAGAGAGAAAATTTAAATAAAAACCAAGTCCTGGGAATGTCCGCATTAACCTTTGTTGATAGAGAGCACCTGTCAAGATTCAGGAGGTCCCCTCTGATCAAATCAGATCCATATCAAGCTGGAACAAATCCACAGTCTCTTGTTTTCTGAAGAAATAAAAGCAAAACCACTTTTTTTATTTCCATCTGAAAAATACATTTTTTTTTTCACTTTTTAAAGTCTAAGGCATTCTTAAAAATATCTAGGCTGGTTTATTCCAAAATGCCATTTTCAATTCTAGGTCTCTTAGCAGCTGTTCTTTGTTTTTCAGCTATCAAAAAATTCAAAATGTATATATGCTTGTTGATCATTTGAGCAACCTCCAACTCTCTGACCATCAGACAAGGTGGAAATGGGCCCACGTTTTTGGGCCTTCGCATCAAAGCACACTATAAACCATTTAGAGGTGTTTTCTGTCTGGACCTTTTTTGCTGTGTGTCTTTTAAACTTTTTAGACTGCACTAGCAAACTTTAGGCTGATAACCTACATCTGGATGCTCCGTGTGCTCCATAGGCTGGCTCTGCCTACTCTCAGGTTAGGTTCTGAAAGCCAACCCCAAAGCTTAAACCCTGGTGGGAGGTTTGGGACCGAGAAGTGCGTTAAACATTTCTAGCTATGGAAGTCATTACTTGTGTTGCCACAAGTAGTTTTTAGTTAGTTTGTCTATTCTAGTTTCTATTTAACAGTGCCTACTGGACAGCAATGCCTCTTATAGGAGGCATTTTTCCCCCAGTTTTCTCAGGCCCTACATGTAAATACAGGTTCATGTTGGAACATGAAAATGTTGTATGATGTTTTAATCTTGGCTTTTTTTGGGGTGGGGGGGTTACCAGACAGCTCCCAAATGAATCACGCATGAAGTCTCATCTTAATCATAAATATCTGGCCTTAATTGGCTTGTTACTTGCCAGCTTCCCTTGATGTATATTATCTCATCTGTAATGCACGAAATAATTCCACACTAGTTTGGAATTATAAAGGGATTATTTATTTGAGGGGAAAAAACTTATAGAACACCATCTACAGGACTGGGAAAGGAGTCTAGTCGCCAAAACTGGAGTCTAAAGCAAGAGGGGGAGAGAAGGGCTGCTGCTGCTTTTTAAAGTGAAAGAGACCACACCCCAGTGGGCTGGTATCTCAAAGGCAATTGGCTGAAGTAGTGGAAGAAGCTCCCACAGCACCTTTACCTTTTGTTTAAGTAAGAGAGTTTTAAACCTACTACAAAATTATATACAATAAGAACAAATATCCTATTTTAACTAGCTTAAGTATTGCATAATAAATAACTTGGCAAAGTCATGAGAGAAAAATAACTACATTTATCTAGTCTCCAACACCATTGAAGATCCAAGAAGGGAAATAATGTTACCTGAGTAATTAGGAAGTGCAATCAAACAACTTTCAAAACATGCAGCAAATCACAGAGACAACTGGATACCTGGGCAATCACCCAAAGTCATGTTTGCAACGGTGAAGCAACCAACTTTGGCTAAGGCCTAGAATAATTGACAATGTATAAGTATGTTGATCAGAGGTAGAAATGTACACTGAATTAGGTATATTATATATATAATGTTTTAAACAGAGGTAGATGCATGCGTACATATAATAGTCAATAAATTTAACTTTGTATCCAATGTAATTGTCTATAAACAATAGCTCATAAATACCAAACTATTATCCCATCACATCTGGATTTTTTTTTCCTGTTTTCTTACTCTGTAAATCTTAGTCTTTCTTTTTGGATTGCTGTTTAGCTGGGTGACTGACCCCCGATATCCTCCTCCCATAGTTCTCTTGTTGATTGCTCCTTGATCCCCATTCCAGATTTCTCCTTCTATTTATATTTTCTTCCTTACAGCCATGCCTATTCTTGTTTATGACCTGTTATTGGTGATACAGCTCTTCATTAGGACAACTAGGTATTTAGAAAGGCAAAGAATCACAGCTTCACAGAATTAAACAAATGCAGCCTAAACAAAAGTCACACACCTTAAAATAATATTTACCAATAGACTCCCTTTGTCTGCCAAACCTTATTTGGAGAGTGTTCCTAAGGTCTTAAGTCTGACCTTATTTTGTGGATTACTGTGAATAGAGCTCCCTTCAAAAGCATTATGATTCAGTGCATAAGTTTACCTCTTTCTTTCTGTGAGCTCTAGTAATTGAATTGGTACATAATTAACATTTCTCTGTCCTCAAATCATTCTGCATATGCAAATTAGGTATATTCTTTCCCTTCTTCTCCTTGTTCCTTTGTCTTTCCCTACCCTGACAGGCACTGTATAAGGTAGATCCTTTGCTTTAATAAACTAGTTGTCTCTCTGAAAATGACTCCTACAATAAACCAGGAGGAAAGGGAGACCCAAATACAAAGAGAAAATTTTAATATAACTGCCTTATTACCGTTAAAAAATTAGAAAATAAACAACAAATTAACTGTAAATAAAAAGAAAATCAATGACATTAAAGACTAACAACAAGTAGTACCAAGGAATCATGACTTAATTTTTTAAAAATATTAAAAAATTGTCCTTTTGTCTGACTATAAGAGAGCTTTTCATCACCAAACTCAGCATAAAAGTGCTTCTTTCATAATTTAATGAATATTTAAGAAAATCAAATGTTGTTATTTTTATGAGTAAAAATTTATTGAATACTAAACAAGTTCCATTATGTTTAATCATATTAATATTCTACTAGAATATAAAATAGTCCTTAAAAAACATTGTATCTAGTAGACAGGAATCAGGGCTTGTCTCATTCAGTAGAATGGATTGCGCAACTATCTACCACAGACAATGTAATATTAAGTGGTGTTTTAGGTGATTTTTAATGTAAGATGATTTGTTACATAAACCTTACTGTTCTTTTTTGAAATAGAGGAGCACACTATAAGTCAGAGTTAAAGAACAGCTTCAGTCTTACCTATAGGCCCAGTAAGGTTTCAGATCCAAACCATGGTGGTAGAATTTCAGAATATGACAGAAGCATTCATCACAATCCAGAAAAAAACAGAAAGCTAAAAAGCTGAAAAGCAAAGTAAAATTTACACTGGAATATAATGGTGAAAGCCCCATTTGTTAATAAAATTTGTGGGAAACAGTTATTCAACCATAAAATATATTGGTTGTCAGTTTGATACAGCTAGAAAGAAGGAATCTCAACTAAAGAACAGCCTCTATCATTTTAACATGTAGGTAAGTGTCTGAGGCATCTTTTTTATTGCTAATTCATGTGAAAGCACCCGAACTATGGTGGGCGGTGACATCTGTGGACAGGTGGTCCTAGGTTGTATAAGAATGGTAACCGAGCAAGCTAGGGAGAGCAAGCAGGTAAGCAGCATGACTTCACGCACTCTGCTTCATTTCCTGCCTTCATACTCACATCTTGAGTACCTTCGTTAATTGACTAGCTGGTGAATTATAACCTGTGAGCTGAAATAAGCCCCATCTCCTACAAGTTTGCTTGTTGTCAGTGATTTATCCAATGAACAGACAATAATTTTGAACAGTAAATTTCAAGTACAACTTAGATTCCTATATGTTACTGTGATATTATATTAGGCCTCTTTTCTTAATTTGTTACAAAATAAGTTAAACGTAGTAACCTGGAGCCACCCTTATTTTGTCTATAATTAGTAAAAGTATTTTGGAAATTTGAATATTAATTTGTGGTAAAATATTACATTTGTTTTGTTATATTAGTTGTTTTAGAAGGCACTTCTAGGAAGGAACATGGAAAGTTTTTAAACTAATGAGAAAAAAATATCTTTTTGAATTCTAGCTGAAATCTATATTAAACTGATTTCTGGGATTTGGAATTCAATTTGGAATGACATATTTTATTACTACAAATAAACAATGAAATTCTGCTATGAGCTTGAGATCCCAAAAGAGGAAACGTCTTTTAATGTATTCTTCCTAATAAAGGTGAAAGTGGGTGTATTCTTAAAATAAACTCTTTAAAATTTGTATTTTAAACATTATTCATTTAGAATACTATATTAATTAAGGTGGTGGATGCATAACAATTTTTAACAGGAAAGGATGATTTGGATCACCAAATTTTGAAACTTAGAAATTGATCATGAAATTTTTTTCCAGTCAGTCAACTCTAAATTTACAAGTTAGAATAACAATGACAAAAAACTTACTTATCCTAAGGAATATTGGCTTACAGTCTTCAAATAGTTACTGTCCATATATATAAGATTTAATAATGAACATAAGATAAGCATGGATATGTATGTTTCTATGCTCTTACCTTTAGCATTTTGCTACCAATAGACAGTGCAACTTGAGCTCAACATAGTCATGTTTCATGGTCCTCTACAACATACATTCTTCTTTCAGTCTCTTATTTCTGTGATTCTTTAAAAATTGCTAGGTATCTAATGAGTTTTGCTTATGTTCATCATTTCTAACAAATTATAACAATCTGTGCAATTAAAACCAGTTTTAAAGCATTTTTGTGACTTGTCAGTGATAAACTTATCGCATCTTAGAAAAAGTAAGTATTTTATAAGAACTGCTGTACATCAAATTGAAGAGACAAGTATCTTACATTTGCTTCCAAATTTATTTGACATCATCCTTACCGATTTTCATACTCAATGCCTTGGACTATGCAAATGGATTGAAATTTTCATAGTGATTTTGTCTTAGATATTAATAGGAAAGGTAAAGTTTTCTTTTATTGGATTCATTGGGTATCTATGAATTTTGTTCTCAGGAACTGGATTAACTCAGCGACTGGTAACATTTTTTTTTCAACTTAAATGGTTTTAAATTTAATGCAAATTTCCAAGGCAGTCTTCACCTCGTTTATCCAGTGTTAAAATGGTACTTAAATTCTGTGAGAAAAAATATACCTCATGAGAGCATTGGAGACTCAGGGTAGCAAAAGCAAGACACTTTCTTTTCTGATGTTGCTAAGTCAGGCATCAGCCCAGAGGGTAGACACACTGACTGCATCAGAATGCAGCTTTTAAACCTAAACACAAGACAGCTAACAAGCTCCTTCCTGCAATTCCTTATTCAGTGGCATAACAATGAGCTCTTTTCTTTCTGTCTGCTTCTTATATTGGTTCTTCCCCCCCCCCCCAAAAAAAAAAACTGTGCATGTCAATGTGTCTTCATTTTACTTCTGATTAATTTTAAAGCATATCAGTTACAAGACTATATCTGTAAAGTGTTAGGTAAACTTAGTGTTAGGAGCCAAACTTTCTTGTTCATCTGTTGTTTAGAAGACTTTGGGTGTTTGATGTTGTTTAGAAGACTTTTCAGTGTTAAACTATTAGCTGGGTTACAGCTTCCTGCTTATCTCTATGTGGACCTAAATTGTCTTCATGTACACTTGGAAAGAAACCATCAAATTTTATTTCATCTAAATACAAAGCCATTGTCCCATTACTATTAACTGAACTACAGAATAGGGAATTTCTCCTTTTCGTCTTTTGGGATGTTAAGTAATCCTGTCTCCGTATTCTCCAATCCATGACTATTTCTTTGTCTTTCCACAAGTTTATAGGGGAACAATGACACAACTATGCCAGCAACTAAAATGACTCTGTTCCCAGAAGAGGTAGTTACTGAAATAAAAACAGGCTCCTAGTGTAGAGATGACAAATCTGTCTGGTGGCAGTACCAGTAGAGTTTCAGTGTTGTCAGGTTCCCTTGGGTAAATGTGTCAGTGAGAGGAGTTAATGTACTAGTTTATTACAAAAGCCAACTGTGAAACCTGATTTTGGATTTTATTCAGAAGAGTGTAGCTAACTACAAGGTTGAGTAATTCACCTGAGAATTTTATGAATGAATATCACCTTTTCTTCTTTCTTTTTTCCTTATTTAATCTTTGGACTTAACCACCTCATTTGTTGCTATAAAATGTATTTATTTTCTAATAAAGTCAGAGAGATATGATCCTGTTTTATAGTTATCAAACTTGAGACTTACTCAGAGACCAAACCACAGCATAACCCTGCAGGCCTGATGTGGTGTTTTAATGGGAACAGCTTAGACTGTCAGTGATAATGTGTGCTACAATGGTAGAAGTCATCAGAATTCCTCATGCAGCTATTCAGTATAGAGAATACAAGCAAGTTTCCTTTGAACAACTTTATTCTAAAATCCATATAGGAAGCTTCAAGCTTAGAACCTCTGGGTTCCCAATGCTGACAGCAACTCCACCTCTGAGATCACAAGAGCACACACTCTAAGGAACACCTCTTTTTCTTTTTTCACTTGCTGCATATGTTCCAGTCAGTAATGTACAGAGATGTACAGTAACTTTTTCATGTAGCTCTTGCGACATGTGGCTCTTTTTTGCATCCACATGAATGCTTTGCTGGGTGGTGGTGGTGGGCATGGAATGGTGATTAGACCTAAAAGAGTGTAAAACAAAGAAAAAGTGGTGTACATTTCAGTTCCACCCACATTAGGCTGTCATCTCACCTACCTTAGTCCAGCTAACTTGATATCTGGCTCTCAGTATTATGATGTCTGGACCCCCTGAGCATAAACACATAGCTCTCTTTACTCTACTTGCCACTAGACATAGGTTTCCTTTGCATTATCCGTGAGTTAAAAAAAAAAAAAAAGGTCAGTGAAAGACACTACACTCATGCCATTCTTTTTTTAAATCTCACATTCTTCTTTATGAGGTCAAGAGTATGAAACTTTGGTTTTTAGGGAAATTTTGCATCTCACCTTTTGAAGTGTAAAGCCTCACTGATTCTACTGACATGAGAAATCCCATAAAAGAGACACAGTTCAGAAGTAGTTGAAAAAATTTAAAGCATAATTTTTGACTGCTACCAATTGAATTCTCTGGATATAACTGAGGGGGTCTTCCATAAATAAGCTTAGAAATCACAGATACAAGGACATGCCTTATTAAAAACACAGGTGAAGAACAAAAGGCAAAAGAACCTTTTAACTGCTCATAAAGTTTGAATATGAATTATGTATTGTATAATGCTAGCAATCATATTCATAAGAAATCTGGAATTATCTGTTTTCACAGAAGCTGGATTTAAAAGTGGCTGAACTGTATAATTCATATTTAAAGTACAGGTAATCTCATCTCAGGAGCTCTGACTGTGTTCATCTTTACAGCTCAGTCTTTACAGTTCACCCTCTTAAGACAAACTATAAACCAGTCTAACTAAAAGAAATTGGGGGGAAACATGAGGGGGCTTCTTAGAACATTGAGATCTCAACTAAAGACAGATGAAGTTAGGGGAGACAAAGCTTCAAGGACTTCTTTATAAAATTGTGGGAAATTTTTATTTTATGTGTAACTATTAAAATCTGTGATACTTGGCTAAGGCAATCTTAGAAAACCAAGGATTGGTTTCAGAAGATGATCTGATATAACATGCTTCAGGTAACTAGTTTTGTTTATAGAACTGAAATGGACAAATTTTTCCATTAATTTGAATGATCATAGTACAAATAAATGGTATTCACAACTGTCATTAAAAATAAGAAGTCAGTGGCTGGGAAGCTGCCTCAGCATAAAAAGGTACTTGCTGCCATGACTGATGCCTGAGCTGAGTCCCCAGAATCTACATAGTTGACAGAAAAGTTATCCCCTGATTATGTTTGTAGCTACACAGTGAATGCTGATGAGTTTTCCTACTGTAGCACACAATATCACTAACGGACTATTATGCTCCCATTCAAATACCTCATCTTCATAGGTATCCTATGGGTTGGCATCTGGCCACACATTACAAATGTATTCAGGAATTGCTAGACTGCTAGACTGGCTTACACAATAGGAGCTGGGTAGTCTAACCCTGGGAATCTGGAGAGACTGAGATTTTAGTAGCTGTTTAGTGCAAGCACTGGATGCATCCACAGGCCCAATCTAGCATCTTGGAATATCCTGTGCCTATTCCTGGTCTATGTTGGAAGTCTGGTAAAACTGTTATCAGACTTTATTTATATCTTTCAAAGACTACAGAATATGCTATTTAATGTTTTGATAACTTAGGATTTTTCATGACAATGAGACATGTCTGCTCCTGGAAACACCAATCTACTTCAAGAAGAAGATTGGCATCGAAGAAGATTCTTATGGAGTTTGATAGCCATTTGGGCAAGAAACTGCTCTAGCCTGGACTATTGCATAAACTGGACAGAGAACCCACAGAGAGAGGACTGCTGAATTTGCCTAAAGGTGAGATGATCTTTCGAGGTTCCTGATTCATGAAAGAGTCTGCGAGACATTTTGCAGGACACAACAGATAGTGACTGAACTGACTTTGAAATGTCCTGCTTCATAGAAATGTCTCTGTAGTCTGTAGATGGATGCCCCAATGATACAGAGGAACTTTGGGTGACTGTCCAGGCAGCGAGATGTCTCTGTCATTTCTAGAGTTTGAAAGTTGCTTATTTCTTGTTTGCTTAGGTAATATTGTATCTTTTTGGAGTCTTTGATAAACTCGAAGAATGGTTAGTTATAGTTATAGTTTTCCATTGTTATGATAAAAGATAAAATAGATATAAATATTGTAACTGTAATTCTTGCTTGATAACTGTTTTGTTATATGTAATTTTGCTATGTTAAAGTTAAAGCCTTTCTTTTTTTTGTTTAAACAGAAAAAAAGGGGGGGGAAGTGATGTGGGAGTGTCATATATCAATCTATTGATTTCATTGGTTAAGCAATAAAGAAACTGCTTGGTCCTGATAGGTTAAAACATAGGTGGGAGGAGTAAACAGAACAGAATGCTGGGAGGAAGAGAAAGTGAGCTAAGAGATACCATGCTCCCCTCTCCCGGGTAGACAAGATAGCTCTGCTCTCTGAGGCACATGCAATTCAGCTCCGACCCAGGATGGACATAGGCTAGAATCTTCCCGGTAAGCACACCTTGGGGTGCTACATGCCTTATTAGAAATGGGCTAGTCCAGGTGCGAGAGTTACCTGAGAAGAGGCTAGATATAATGGGCCAAGCAGTGTTTAAAAGAATACAGTGTCCATGTAATTATTTCGGGCATAAGCTAGCCAGGCGGACGGGGTGCTGGGGACACAGCCCTGCTGCCCTTATTATTACAAAATGGTGCCCAACGTGGATACACCACGTAACAGCAATAAATAATCTCCTTAGTATGGAAGCAAATGCAAGCAGAGAGAGCTATGTTCTGTTCTTGTACCTGTTTATATCTTGGCCACATTAGAAAAATATTACTTACTCTGATAGTAGATACTCACCTACCATTTTAATCTTTTTGAAATCATCAACAGACTTCTTCAGAGTTTTCTCTATTAGTTAATTCCATATCCCATCAAGTTATCAATCAGTTTTAATTGGTTGATTATCTTCAAGAGTTTACATCTTGTAAACCTGATATCCAATCACATCCCTTTATGTCATGTCTAATTTCTAAAATAAATGTAGCGAAATGACAAACAAAATTAACATTTACAGGGGGATCTTACCATATAAATCTGTGGGCCAATAACTGAATATAGATATTTATGACAAATCTCTCTATAGAGTCCATGGATAAAGGCAGAAAAGAATGTATATCATGTTTTTATTTTCAAGAGAATAAGGTCTAGAAGCTATGTGTATATTTTCCTTTTGGATTATTTTTACATGTTTTCTATAATAAAAAAGTAAATCCAAACCAAATGAACTAAAAAAAAAACAATCTAAAAAGATTTATATAGAATATATAGCAAAATTTCCTTTAGAGAGTGTATAGTAATTTCTATTACTGCAATGAATATTTAGGACCATTTTCTTATAAACTGTTAGGATTATTTTGGCTGATGGTTTTAAGATTCTTGTTCAAGCAAAGGTGCCTCCAAAACTGAGGGCTTCAGATGAGGCAGAAGATCATGGGGGAATAGATGTTGAAGCAAATGTGTTCAACTTATGTGCCAGAAAGCTGAAAGGATCAAGGAAGGGGAATTCCTCCAATTCTTTCAGGGTAAAATGTAAATGATGTAAGAACCACTCAACAAGTTGTATCTCTTGAACATTCTACCACCTTTACAGTGACACATTTACAACACACCTTTTTGTCCCGTGCACCGCTGAGGAACACTCACTTAAACCAGAGCAGATATCAAGTATTTGCATATTCAATATTGTCTCCTTTCATCGCCTGATGAAGGTTAATATTTAGGAGGATGCCTATATGTTTTTCTTTGGGTTCTCCTTCTTATTTAGCTTCTCTAAGATCACGTATTAGAGGCTCAATGTGCTTTGTTTATGTCTAGAAAACAAATATGAGTGAGTACATCCCATGTTCCTCTTTTTGGGTCTGGCTTACCTCACTCAGGATAGTGTTCTCTATTTCCATCCATTTGCCTGCAAACTTCAAGAAGTCCTTGTTTTTTATTGCTGAGTAGTACTCTAATATGTATATATTCCATACTTTCTTCATCCATTCTTCAATTGAAGGGCATCTAGGTTGTTTCCATGTTCTGGCTATTACAAACAGTGCTGCTATGAACATAGTAGAGCATATACTTTTGTTGTATGATAAGGCCTCTCTTGGGTATATTCCCAAGAGTGGTATTGCTGGATCCAGGGGTAGGTTGATCCCGAATTTCCTGAGAAACCTCCACACTGCTTTCCAAAGTGGTTGCACAAGTTTGCATTCCCACCAGCAATGGATGAGAGTACCCCTTTCTCCACACCCTCTCCAGCAAAGGCTATCATTGGTGTTTTTTATTTTCGCCATTCTGACAGGTGTAAGATGGTATCTTAAAGTTGTCTTGATTTGCATTTCCCTAATCGCTAAGGAAGTTGCGCATGACCTTAGGTGTCTTTTGGCCATTTGAACTTCTTCTGTTGAGAGATCTCTGTTCAGCTCAATATTGTAATACTTGCACATTTCAGAGGTAAGCAACTGTTTTGTAGTGAAAGTGGACTTCAGTGATAACCTAATAAGGTAATGTATTCAGCAAATGTAACCTCTGTGTTCTATAAATCATTGATTACTGAATCCTCAGCCCTAAATAGGGTATCTATATTACCTCTTCAAGAATCAGGGAGCATCATAGGGAAAGGCAATAGAAGGAAGGGAATAGTCTGAAGAAGATGTAGAGGATCCAGTCCTCTGTAGGACCCAATATAGGACCCGATATAGGACCCAATTCCCTAGGGTCCAATCCTTCAAGCAGTAATGTTTGCTGCTGTCTTGAATCTACACTTATGTTAAGAAACACAAGCCCTGCACATGGTTTAGCCTCCTGTTATACTTTTATGGAAGGAAGAGAGGTCTCATGAGTTTTTCCATAACACTGTACTTGAGATCTGCCCCTGACCAAAGTTATATAAACTGTTCACAACTGCTGATTGCTGGGAATGAAGATTCTTCTTCAATGATGCAATCTTCCACAAAGTACGAATAATCACTCACTCATGATTCCATGCGCGAACCCAAATGTAATCATCAGTTCACTCAGATAGACTTGGGTAGAATAAATTTTTGGTGTCCTGTTGAGGTAAATAGATATTCATGTCTTGCAAGAAAAAGTTAATTCAAAATTCTAAATCTTATTGTATTTCATGAAAAAAATCCAAAACTGTGTGAATATCATATATTTTTCACAGACATTTCAACAAACTTAATAGTAACAATTTACTTTTTAATATTTGAGTTTTCTTTTTCTACTCAAGGTATTTCTGAATAAAAATATTCTACATTACCTCTAATGGTAAACATTTCATATTGGAAATGTTATGAAATTTATTGTTCTTAGATTCCTATATAAATTATCCTAACTTGACTTTCATTTTGCTTTTATTAAGCTATTTTCCTTTTCAAAAACACTCAAAACATATAGAAACAGATCTTTTTGATAGATGATGTATTATAGAACTTGGCTATAAAGTGTTAAATATCAAGGATTTGTGACAACTGTTACTGTATTACCAGAGTGTACACAAGAATATTTCAGGAAAATCAAAAAAGAAGAATTAAATTACACATTAAAGTAAAAATTACAAGGTTTTGTCTACAGTGTTTGTAACGACTCAGAAAAATCCTCGCCCCTCAATACATACCAAAGATACCCTTAAGGTCAAGTCCATGACAGTGAGAATAATGATATATTTTGCATCTTTAGCTGATATGAAGAGTCATATGATCATTATAATATTGAGTTTTACTCAAAAATAAGATCCCACTATCATAATTCAATACTTTTTTATTATATCAGACTTTTATCATGATTTCTACTGATAAATAGGGGATATAAGGTACTGACTGAAAGATACAGTACTGAAATGATTTGCGTATAAATTCATTTTTACTAACTTTAAGACTTCTGGAAACTTTCACGTACTTCATAGAGAAACATCTTAAAATTGTTTAGGGAACAAATTTGGTTTATCTTCGTCTCTTCAAAGATGAATGAATCACAATATGTATTTTAAAGGCTTAAACAGAGAAGGTGATAGACTCATACTCAAGTATTTTCAGGCATCTTGAACCATATTTTTACCTGAAAAAACAGATGGGAATTCCAATTCTCACAATTTATGTCAAACTCATGAAGTGATTTTAGAACTTAATGTTTTATTTCAAAAGTGTGTATTTTTTTCCCACAGGAAGGAATAAAGTTTGTGGGGAAAATAAAAATAACATAGTAATGGTCTCAAAGTACAAAAAACTTGTGAATGAGCTGTATTCTGAGATCACACTTTAAGAGTAACTGCATCCCACCTTCCCTGCTGCAAGCTTATATATTTCTCACATTCAAACTCATGAATCTTTGCAAATTGATTCCTTATTACATTTGGGTGGGTGCTCTACTCTTTGCAGGTGTAATTTGAAACTGTTTGAAAGAGTCAGACAATTGACTTTGGAAAAGAAAAATTTAGTGGTAGAATGTAGAATCTGTGAAAGTGTATGACACCACATTTAGTAATAACAACATGTCTCCTGCTTGCTGGATGCTTCCAGCTTAAAAAAAAAACAAACCTATATTAAAACATAGAATTTAGTTCACATATATATTTTTGGGGAGACCAAAATGTCACCTGTGTAGCCAAGGCTGGCAGCCAACTTATGATTCAACAGTCCCAGTCTTCTGAGTGCTGGCATTGTGGCCATGAAAAACCATATCCCATTTTAGTTTCCAAAAAGTAATTCATTTAGCAACAGTCTGAAGTATGCATTTATCTTCTTTTCATGAACAGGAAATTTGCATTTCTTATGTGTGATCTACAGTCAGGATATAAACCCCTACTCTAAGTTTATGACTGTCTGTACCACAAATGACCATACTTCAACATTATTTATTATCCTATAAAGCATATCTGTGAAATCATCTGAATTTACAGTTTACTTCATGGTACCATTATCATTACATATTTACATTGTTGTTGTACCAGTTGTTGCTTAATACCCCACAGCCATTTATTCTCTGTGGTTTTACCAGTTGTGTGTAGATTTCTTTTCTATTCTTTCTTTTCTTTTCTTCCTTTTTCTTTTTTTTTTTTTGAGAAAGCTTAGATACAGGTTATTCAGTTGTTTATGGAAGAAAAGGGAAGGGAGAGGGAGGGAGAGGAGAGGAGAGGAGCTCTGGCAGCCACCACCTCTCCCAGAGACAAACAGAGAGAGACTGGGCAGAGAGAGCACAGGTTGGAAGAAGAAGGAAGATCAGCTTGCCTCAAGGTAAGGGGAGGGAGTGGGTGGGGTTTGTCTCTTAAAGGAACAAGTCAGACCATTACATTCCCATTTCTTTTTTATATAAAAAGCCTGGAGGTTAGGTACAACAGGTTAATGAAATTGGGACCGAGGACTCTCAAGACTGCTTCCTGCTTATTTGTGGGTGTCATCTTGAGAGGAATCATTTGACTTCATCTAAGCCAAAAAGAAGCAACTTTTATGATGAGTAAGAGCAATGCCTCTTGTGGGGTGTGAAGCTATTTAGAATATTGTTAAGAATTATATTGTTTTAGGAAAATGGCAATTTTCCCTATCTGTTCTAAAATCTCAAGTCATGAGTAGTTGGCAACATTTATAGTTCCAGGGATAAATTTCCACCTATTGAGTGGGTCTAAAGCTAATTTGATATCTCTCGGTTATCACCAAGATAAAAGGCTTCTGTCACACAACTGAGGATATCGTTTTGTTCTGGTTGCTGTTGTAGTTTAAAGGTTTTACTACTGGGTAGACTCTCTTGGCAACTTCAATAGCACATTCTTATAGTATGAGAGCTAGTATTCGGGATAGTTTCCATGTGTTTTCCAGTTCAATTCCTCTAAATCCTGGGTGTTTAGACTCTGTGCATGTGCACACTGGCATATGCTCTCAAATACATACACACACACACACACACACACACACACACACACACACACGCGCGCGCGCGCGCGCGCGCGCGCACACACACACACACACACACACGCGCGCGCGCGCGCGCGCGCGCGCACACACACACACACACAAATCCAGAGTCTCTGTGTTGTCAGAAAGCTTTTAAAATATTGATTGTTTTTTTAGCACTATTAATTTATTTAACTCTCAACCTCATCTTTTTTTTATTACTCTCCCTTTCTTACTCAGAATTCTTTGTATTTCCCCAGTTCCAATTCATAGAAGTACAGGTGCTAACATTTAGTTTTAAAATGTATTAATATTAGGAAAATCACACATTTATATTTAAGCTTTCTGATTTTAGTTTCTTTTTTGTGTTTGTCAGTAATGAGTATTGAACTCTGGAGGACTTGCATGTCCTATGACAAAATCCTAATCCCCTTTTTATATTGCCTAGATCCAGGTTTTCATATATTGCCAGTTAAGTTTTCCATAAAGATCATATTTCTTAATAAAAAATTTTAAGGATTAACTTTTTTTCAGATTCCATGAAGGTGGAAATGGATTTATTTCATATTTATTCAGGAAAATTATTTTGTGTATTTTCCACTAACTGTATTATCCTATGTACTAAAGATGTGTTCTGTGGTCTTGTCTTCATTTTATAATTTTATTTCTGATTATAAGATAAGAATGAAATCTTTAACACTTTTAGTTTTTTATACAATCATCTTTTTCTCTTTCATATTTTTAAATCTTTGAGCATGATCTTTTAAAAATTTTGTTGTGCTTTGGTTTTGTTTCAATTTTTCAGGTGATTAAGTTTGTAGAGATATTTATCTATAAAATTATAATTAGCAACTATAATTTAATAAATATTTTCCTTATATATTATTATCTTATTTCATATTCTTATTTTTTTAAAGTTCTTAAAGTTTTCCCACATTGAGTTGATGAACTTTGTCACTTTTAAATTTTTCTTGCCAGTTATGATGGTGTATGTCTTTAATCCCAACTCTAGGAAGACAAAGGCAGGCAGATTTCTGTGAGTTTGAGGCCTAGATGATTTACAAAGCAAATGAATACCAGGGCAGCATAGGCTTTTTAAACAGAGAAATCCTTTCTCAAAAAACAAACAAACAAACAAAAAATCTTTTAGACCAATGTTTCTATTTTGGTCATTTAGGTTAATATAATATCAAGGTCTAACCTTGTCTAAACTTTAATGTCTGTTTAGTCTCTAATGTATGGTTAGGTAAGTTTTCATCTTGGATATTGTGGTTTTATCTCTTAAAAACCAACTTGGATCTCATACACACATATACACACATACATATGCACACACACACACATATATACATGCACACACCTATGCATATACATCAAACACATATACATCCATATAGATATTCCATGCCTCTTCTTCCGTTTTGGACATGGGATTGAGTCATAACAACTCCCTCTAATCTGTTCCTTCCTGCTAATTCTAGTACCTATGATAATTGTGTTGGTTTTAGTTGATTAGAGGTTGGGCTTCCTTTTGTGTGCTTGAAAGTCTGATAGTATACAGAGGTAATCAACACTAGAAACTCTGCTTCTTTGTGTACTGGATATTCATAAAATCTTATTAAAACCCTCAGTTTTGTTGTGAATACAGTTTCAAATAAAAGAACTGATTTTTTGGATCCTAATATTTTGATATATTAAACAATTTTCAAACACGATGCAGCCCCTGGGGTATGTTTCACCAGTTTCTGCTCATTTCCAGACTGGCTGATCTATTTAATTAATTAAGTCACTAATTAAATAATTATTTTTTGCTGAGGTGTACTGTCTTGATGAGACCTTCCTGTTCAGTTCTTTTTCTTTCAGGATTTTTCCATAATGCCTAGATATTTTGACTTCTCTAGAATACGGGAACCATTTCCCATTCTCAAATTATGTACCATGCCCCACCTGACTTTTCTCTCTCCATTGAATTAAGGAAAGTCTCTCATAGTGGCAACCTGAGAAATTAATATCATAATTTCTGTTGTCTTGTTCCACATACCCTAGGAGCCATTCCTAAGTTTCTGTCTGGTTTATTAAAGCCCACTGTTATAAGAATTATAAACAAAGTTTGTTTTAATCATAAAGCAACCATGGCCTTGTTACTATATCTTTTGAAAAATGAAAAAAAAATCCATGAAAATAATTTTAAATAATTTTAATGCGAAGTATTGAACACACGAATGTTTTTTTCTGACATTTGTTATATTCATAAAAATGAAATAAAACTTTCTCAGTGATATAAAATGTGCCCAATAAGTTTTGGGGTAGTTGGACATGCATTCCTTTTGTGCTAACATTCATGGATATGTGCAAAGGTTAGGCACAAGAAAAAAAATGGTAGCTAGCATTAGTCAAGGGAGTAAACATTATATCACAAGACCTTTTAAAAAATAATGGAAACTGTTGTTGACTAAGTCAAATCACTTCTAGACTAAATTGTTGCTGTACAATTGGGACACTTTAAAACTGGAAAAAAAATGTGGCTGAAAGTGTACCCCTCAGAGCTGAGTAAAAATGAGGTATAAACAATGCAAAGATACACAGGTCTCCTATAATTCAGATATACCTTAGGTTTATGCTATATTCTGTGGTTCAAAATATTTTAAGTTAGAGCTTGATGAAACTCTGGAAATTCAGTTATCCACTTTTCAGGAAGACATTAAATATCACACTTGGAAAAATAAATTTTAAGAGCATTTATTAGAGCTAGGTATAATGATGTCCAATTTTACACACAGCACTCAGAAGACAGAAGCAGGAAGATAACTTTTAGTTTGAAGCTATCTTAGTCTACACAATAATCTTCAGACCAGCTAGGGCTTCATGATGGAATCATGTATTAAAATTATGAATTTAATTATTAAAATGAAATTGTGGGTTTTATATTTGGTAAGGGTCTACTAACGAGCTCTTTGAGCTGGTTTGAGATGCACATACTTCACTGAACCCTTGTTTTCCAAGTTGCTCTGAGTAGTTCTCAGCAGCATTGCAAATGGATATATGCTACATTTTTAGGAAAGAGCTTAATATTTAGTGTGTTTTTGTTCATGCAAACTGAGTCAGATTCTTCTACATGAAGGGTGAGGGCAAGTAGAGAACTCTCATACATTACTGTGGAGATGAAAGATAATAACCACTTTAAATCTCTTCCTCTTCACCGCATGTAGACTTTGCAAGAAAGTACACCACTTCCATTTTGTTAAGGCACCAAATTAATTGGATTTACAAAGAAAAACTAGCTGACTCTAAGAAAGAATCATACCTTCTAAAAATGTAATTTTATTATGGATAACGTGACAGGATTAATATGTAATAGTTCAAAATATAGATATAATCAATAAAAATGAAGAATCGAAATATTTTTTAAAAAGATAAACTCTAAAAAATCAGTTGCACTTTTATACACAAAGGATAAGGAAGCAGAGAAACATCACCTTTCATGATAGCCACAAACAGCATAAAATATCTTGGGGTAACTCTAACCAAGGATGTGAAGGATCTATTTGACAAGAATTTTAAGTCCTTGAAGAAAGAAATTGAGGAGGACACCAGAAAATGGAAGGATCTCCCTTGCTCTTGGATTGGGAGGATCAACATAATAAAAATGGCAATTCTACCAAGGGCAATTTATAGATTCAATGCAATCTTCATTAAAATCCCATCGAAATTCTTCACAGATCTTGAGAGAACATTAATCAACTTTATATGGAAAAACAAAAAACCCCAGGATAGCCAAAACAATCTTATACAATAAAGGAACTTCTGGAGGCATTACCATCTCTGACTTCAAACTCTATTACAGAGCTTCAGTATTGAAAACTGCTTGGTATTGGCATAAAAACAGAGAAGTCGATCAATGGAATAGAGTAGAAGACCCAGATTTTAACCCACAAACCTATGAAAATGAATATCATACAAAATCAAAATGGTTTTATTTGATATTTTACAGAGAAAAATAACTGAGCAATCTATACTGTGCCTGGAATCTTTACTTCACACCTCCATGATATTTTATGGTAACATTCAATATCATAATATTGTTTACATTGTCAGTGCAAGATGCTGCTGCCATGTATCTCTCACAGTTTTCTTTGTGGCTGTTAATTGGGATAGTGAGGATGTTATCACTCCAGCAGAGGTCTTCTTTCTTTGGGAAAGCAATATTGCATTAGTCATTTTACCAAGTTGACTTTCACTTGACTGTACACAACATAAAACTTGACCTAGAATGTTCTAAAATAGAGCCTTTTTGTTTTTACACATTTAAAGTTTGCATTTAATTAGTTGCAATGTATTTAATTGTGTGTAGATTGGATCTCTTTGATGCTAATTGGCCATCCTATTTTTATCAGAATTGTGCTGCTCTGAATATTGAGACATGATTTGAGATAGGAAAAATGCAAATAAACACACATAGGATATGAGGAACAACTGGATTCTCTTGTCAGAGATATTTTTTTTAGCAGTTCTTACCATTACTCAAGCCTCAATCTTATATACTATTAACTATAGTTGTATATGCCTAATTTCAAGTGAAGTAGGGCTGGGAATAAGAATTTTTTGTTACTTACTTTATCTTTTGTATTCAAGTAACGGCATATTGATTGGGAGACAATTTTCTGTTCAAAGTTGTGTATGCTGTAGCTGTTTGTTAAATATACATGTGTTTCAGTCCTTGTCTCAGGTACAGTTTAATCTGCTCAGAAGGATGTGATGTGAATAACATTACATAAGTTTCAAAGGAGAATGATGAGACATAAAACACTTCTGTTATCAGTCTAAATCAGTAAGTGCATCCTAAGCTTGTATATAAAGAAATATTAATTTCTGGTGCTAAATACGGTAGTGAATCAAATATTAACATTAAGTATAGGCAAATTATTATCAGAAATATTTTTATAGTGTTATATCAACTAGAACTCAGTAGAACTTTAGTATAAATCTTTACCAGGTGCCATACAAATTCGGGTAAAACTGTGGTAAGGAACAAAAAGCCTCATGCCTTCTTCACGAGTATTTCCTCTGCCTATTAGAGGGTTACCATGCACCATCTTTTAACAGTTTCACACTGAGTCACAACAAAACCATAAAGACCTATTGTTTCAATTAGACTTATCTCATGACTTATGAAATACCATTCTACTCCATTAGCTTTCCTGGTAGTTCCGTTTCTGGTGATCTTTGAGTTGTACTCCCTACATTGATGAGAGCCCCTTCTGTATCAAATAGTCACTAACACTAACTATTCACCTCAGAATATACACAACTCTAAGCTTCTGTAGATGAATTTTAGCTTGGATTCATCAGCATTTGAGTAAAAAGTAATTCCTATAGCAACTTTAAACCCAAGTAGTAAATCAACTTGTATGACCTGGCCAAATTCCTCAATGGATAGTATTGATAAAAGGAAAATGGTTACTCATTTAAAATATGGTCTACTGAGAACAAGAAACATATTTATAATTTGTTCAACCAAACATTTTTTGATTGTGATTTTTTTTCCCTATATGTCAATAAATACAGAATTTAGTTTATTTGTTAGTTTGCTTGTATGCTTTCTGGCTGTTTTTTTTTTTTTTTTCAGAGATAACGCCTTCATCTAATCTTTATTAGAATAGTTCTATATACCATTTTTTTCAGGTGTCTCAAACATGAGTGGATATGTATGTTCACAAGAACTTTTGCAGCTGGGCTATGATAAGATATCTAATGTTTCATTCAGATGAAAGTTTTCCTAGATGTACAACAATAACATAAGCATCTATGATATCTATGAAGTCAGTGGATTACTCAATATGAAAAATATCTTAAAGAAGCTACTTAAGGGTGTACAAAGGTTTTCAGTTCACCATTTCATCCATGGTTGACTGACCAGAGCTATTGATTACAACATCACAATAGGAGATATCAGGAAAACATGGTTTAGACAGTAGGCAGATTACAAAAACTAAGATCAGGTATAAGGAATAAAAAGTCATGCTCCAAGTGACCTACTTTCTCCAACTATATTCTAACTTCTGAAATTATCATCACATTATAAAATTATTTCACTACTTGGGCACTAAGTCTTCAAAATTACAGCCTTGGAAAAGGTGATATTTCATGTCTATTTCATAGTTCTTGAACTCAATGGACTTTCCCACTTTCTTTTGTGTATAAATAATTTGGTACAAATATCATTAATCCACATGGAAACTCATGAAAAAATATTCCCCAACTTAACATCAGGCCCTTAAAAAAATACTTGAGAAATTGGGATTCTAATTTTGTAAAAATTTTAATAGAGGACCTTGCGAAATGGGTTAGTTATCTCAAGAGCTAATGGTTATAATATGAACCACATATCTCCTTAATCTTTCAATTATCCTCTCCATCATATTTCCTAGTTAGTACTTTGACCATTTCTTATGTGTGTTATAACAAGTAATACTCACAAGAAGTAAAATAGTTATTAGTGTCATCATTTTTGACTTCCAAAACAATCAGATAAAATCATATTATTTCTTTGAAAAATACCCCACCTCGGGGCTGGAGAGATGGCTCAGTGGTTAAGAGCATTGCTTGCTCTTCCAAAGGTCCTGAGTTCAATTCCCAGCAACCACATGGTGGCTCACAACCATCTGTAAAGAGGTCTGGCGCCCTCTTCTGGCCTTCAGGCATACAGACAGAATAGTGTATACATAATAAATAAATAAATATTTAAAAAAAATACCCCACCTCAAATACTTTATTATTGCAATGGAAAAATGTTACAGATAACAAAAAGAGAGAGCAAAATTATATATGATAAGACATTCAGTGGAGAAAGGAAGGTTAGCTTTAGAGTGGTTAGAGAATGTTTGCATGAGTATCTAAGTTGCGGTTTCTATTCCAATGGTAAAATGCCATGTCCAAAAGCAACTTGGGGACCAGGGGGAAAAGGGCTTATTTCAGTTTACAGCTCTTTGTATAACTGAGGGAAGTAAGAGCATGAACTGAAGTCAGGAGATAGTAAGGTGAAACTGAAGCTTGTTGCTGGCTTGGTATGTAATGCCTTGATCACCCTGCTTTCTTAGAACTCATTCTGGTGCCTATGTTTGGCACCACTCACAGTGGGCTGCCACCCCCACATGACATGGATCCTTATTTACAAAAATTCCCAATATAATTACTTGTAGGCCAAATTTATGGAGGCATTTTCTCAACTGAAGTTGTCTCTTCCTGAAAGATTCTAGTTGGTTGCTAATGTTGACAAAACACAAATCAGAACAACTGATGTCTTGACAACTTGATACACAAGCACATTACATTTAAACTATAAGCTTTGTTCTCTTGCTCACCTTGAACAGATTCAAATTTCTGATTCATTGTTGTGGTGCCAAAAGCAAAATAAAGTTCCAAGGTCAGGATGGCTCAATTTTGTGCTTTCTTCTCCAAGGAAAGTGTTTTCTTAGGCTCATGATCAGCCAAGCACCAGCAAAGCACCATTTCTAAGGCATCCAGTGGGAAACTTTCAGTATTTAGAAACTTTGCTGTTCATTCTACAAGACCTTATTCTGGTAAATACAAAGATTTTTGACAGAACAGTTAACTTCAGTTGCCTGTGAACTTCAGAGAGAATTGCCACTAGTTTTGTACAAGCTGTTCTGACATTCTTAGGTCAGTCGCATATCAGAGGAAGAACATTTTGTCTTCATTTCAGTAAAGCTCTAAATGTATCAGAATAATTGAGGGTTCTGGCTTCCTTGGGCACCTCATCAGGTTTGTCTTCTTCCATGCATTAGGCATCTTTGACATCAACAGCATTGTCTTTTTCATACACTCAACACTTCAGTAATTGTCTCCTACTCTGAGCTGCTAAAGAAGTTATAAACTATATATATATATATATCAAATATTTCAAAATTTCTGTGTTAATTTGAGAGAAAAATCATACAGTGAAGATAATACTAAATAACTAAATTTGATGTGTAAAGCTGATATTTAAAAAAGACACAATGAAACAAGAACAATAGGAGTAAGACTACTTAGTAGCATTCAGTACAGCTCACATAGGACTACCTAATGAAAAATAAGCATGATGTTGCACAACACATCACAGACTGGAAGAACTGAAGTAGGTTAGTATATTAAAATATACTAAAGACCTATATTCACAGTGTAAAAATTGTCCCAGAGAAAGAGAAGCAGGCTTAAAGTCCTTTGAAGTCACAAGTAATAGTGGTCTTCCAGAAAACATAACCTGTAAATCATAAAATACACAAAGAAACTATCAAGTGGAGATGCAAAAGTAAGGAAAATGGCAATTTCCTCCCAAAATAGGGCACAAGTCTATACATTTAATATCATTAAGAAGAAACTAGATAAAAAAAAAAGTCAAGACTGTTTGCTTGATGATAATGCAAACCATTCAGAAGAATAAAATAAGAACTTCTCTTAATGAAGTGGGCCAGCTTAGTACAGAAACTAAATTCAGAATGAGAACCTGAGTAGTAACAGAAACAATGATATTGTTTCTAATGCTCTGCCCTAAGGGGATGTATTCTGAGATATGATTAGTAAACAATTTTATAAATCTGTAAGCATTATAGGATGCTTCCAAAAGAACCTACACAGTATAATATTCTGTACACTTTGGCTCACCACCATACTCTCATGCTCTGCCTGCTTGGCTTCTGTGACATATTTTTTTCTTTCCTAATTCCTTATTGAACAGTAACCTTAGAAGTGATTCTAAATTTGTTTAAGTCCCTTTCATAGCAACAATTAATGACTAACAATGTACTTTTCATTAATAAGTAATACAAATGTTAGAATCTTTCAAACCAACCAATGAGATCATGCAGTAAATAATAAATTTTACATTGTCACTAAGCTTGATCCTTTATTTTAACAAAGATTTTGTTGTTGTTGCTGTTGATGCTGTTTGTTTGTTGTGTGTGTGTGTGTATGTTTTGTTTTAGTTACCATAATCTTCATGGTACTTAGAGATCGGTTTCTGTTGAAGATATACATGGTGGTATCGCCTTCTCTGTTGATATCTGGGCTTCAATCCAGGTGAGAAAATGTTTGGTATGTCTAATACAAACTTTCTTAAACATTCCTTAGTCTTAGTGTATTCCATGAAGTAGATCTCATAACAGCTACTGACACTGTGTTCAATTAGATACTGGGGCATTTAGTCTTTAATCATTTTTAATTTCACTTTAATATTAATTGAGTCATGCTTTCTACTTTGAAATACTAATATATTTTCCTTACATTTGGCAGCCACACAGATGTAATGGCCAGGGTTAAATCAAAGTATCACAATTATGAGGCTGTTATTTGGACAATATCATACAAAGATTTACAGAAATTATATTTTATCTATCATGGCAAATTTGCTTATTCTACAACTACTACAAATACCCCAAAAATGAATTGTGCTACAGTCTTGTTGAAGCAACAAAGTCACTAAATGGAATGTTTTTCAGTTTCTTGACAATCTTAAATATCTACTTACACAAATTTAATCATTGACAGAAATGTCATTATGCCATTCAAAACAGTATATACAATATATATGTATATATATATATATATATATAACACTATATAATTTTATACGTGTGTCTAAGTGTGTGTTAAGTGTGTGCAGAAAAAAAGAAAATCACACAATGACAAAATAAGATAAACCCACATTCTTTGATTCTAATCAAATAAAGTATAAAAATATTTCCTTTTAGAGTCAACTATTAGAAAACAAAGAAACAGAATATTTAAAAGTGAATAAGGTATAAATTTAAATATAGAGAAAAATGATCAAAACAAATTTGGAACTTAGATCAGATGTGCAAAGCTTCTGTTCTCTTAGTTCTATTTCACTAGAGCACTGGGAGATCCGAAGTGGTAAACATTGACAACACAAAAGCAGCAGCCGGTGAACACGGCTATAAACACAATCTTTTGTGATGTAAATGGTTTTATATAAACTAGAAATTGAGGAAAATATTAAGTAGTTATTAAAATTTATGCTTAATCTTGGTTTTCAATTTTAGTTAAGTGGTTTAAGTTCCCAAATGCTTTCTTGATAATATCCTTCTGTGCTTTGGTTAGTCTATATTGTTTCAGAGGCAGAAAATGGAAAATAGTGAAGGACAAAAGAGAAAATGAGTCACTAAAGAAGCTGACACCTCATTAGATTTAAAAAATGCACCCTGTTTTTCCATGAATATCATTAAATCCCCAAGAAGGCTAAAAAGTCCTATCAAATTCCAGATGGTAGCAACAAGCACAATAGCTCTACTCGTTCAGAAATGTGCACTCTACCAGAACAGAATGAGAATTAATTCAGCAGCCTCCTAGGCCACACCATATCTTTAAAAAGAAATTGTTTCCTCATATATTAAAATATTTGACTTCCTAAATGTCATGAAAATATTCCAAACAAAACTACTTCATCCCAAAAAACTCAGAGACCAAGGAATAAGGTAGAAGTCTCTATTATATGCCTAGTGTATGAGGAGAAATGAGGCAATGTAGAAGGGTTCTTGTAGCAGAAAACCACACTGTAGGGTAGGTAAAGAATCCCTAGTCTCAAGGCAGTTAATATTTCTTAAGAAAGTAAGTTGTATGAATTAAGAAAATATAATTAGCCAGGTAGTGGTGGTGCATGCCTTTAATCCCAACCCTTGCAAGACAGAGGCAGGCAGATCTCTGTGAGTTTGAGGGCAACCTGGTAAACAGAGCAAGCTCCAGGGCAGGCTCCGAAATAACACAGGAAAAACCCTCTGTAGAAAAACAAATAAAAGTATGTATGTATGTATGTATGTATATACACTAGCAAGTAAAATAAGGAGACCTAGAACATTGAATTATTCAGGCAGGTGAGATGGTTCGGTTTGAAACATGCTGGCCACCAACCTGTTGATCATCTTAATTCCAAGAAACCATAGAGTGGAAGGAAAGAATTATTTCCTGAGATAATACTATTACTTTTATACATCTGCTAACAGACACACATAAACACAGAGACATAGGCATAGGCACAGAAAGAGAGAGAAAGAGAAAGAGAGAGAGAGAGAGAGAGAGAGAGAGAGAGAGAGAAGAAAATAAGATGCAGCTTAGTATTTTGGTCAGGTCAAGCATCTTCTTCTCTCAGTTGTAGGCAGAGCTTCTTTGTGTCCCAGCAGATGCTCACAAATGCTAAGTCAATAGCTTAGGCTTATTACTAGCTAACTCTTACATTTTAAATGAATGCATTTATATTAATCTACATTCTGCCACGTGGCTTTATCTTTCTTTCATCTTGTATCACCTATATCTTCTCCATGAATGACTTGAGACTGCTCTGACTCCACCCTTCTTTGCAGTGTCCTTGGTCTGGTTTCCCCATCTAATATTATCCTGTATATGTATTGGCCAGTTAGCTTTTTTGTAAACCTAATCACAGTGACTATATCTATACAGGGTAAAGGAATAATCCACATTTCTTTCTGTTCAATTAAAAAGAAATGTTTTAACTTTAACGTAGTAAAATTATATACAAAAATAGTTATTGGGGCGCCGGGTTTGCATCCCCAACACCCCAATCACCTGGCTAGCTTATGCCCGAAATAACAACACACAAACTGTATTCATTTAAACACTGCTTGGCCCACTAGCTCTAGCCTCTTACGGGCTAACTCTCGCAGCTGGTCTAACCCATTTCTAATATTCTGTGTTAGCACCCGAAGGTGCGCTTACCGGGGAGATTCTAGCCTTTCATCTTGGGTTGGATCTTCATCGCGAGCATGCATCAGAGAGCCGAGCTATCCCCTCTGGCCCGCGAGAGAGGAGGCTGGCTTCTCTGAGTGGAGCTGCATGATTTCTGACCTCACTTCCTCTTCCGCCCAGTTCTGTTTACTCCACCCACCTATGTTCTAACCTATAGGACCAGCCAAGCAGTTTCTTTATTTTAACTAATGAAATCAACAGATTGATATATGACACTCCTATATCACTTCCCCTTTTTCTGTTTAAACAAAAAGGAAAGGCTTTAACTTTAACATAGCAAAATTACATAAAACAGTTATCAAGTAAAAATTACAATAATCTTTATCATAACTAAGGAAAAGTATAACTATAACTAACTATTCTTAACTCCATCAAAGACTCCAGAAAAATACAATATCACCGAAGCAAACAAGAAATAAGCAACTTTCAAACTCTAGAAATGACAGAGACATCTTGCTGCCTGGACAGTCACCCAAAGTTCCTCTGTACCGTTGGGGCATCAATCTTCGGTCTACAGGCCCATAGTTTTCAGCAGACATTCCACAAAGCAGGAAATTTCAAAGGCAGTCACTATCTGCTTGTCCTGAAGAATGTCTTGCAGACTCTTTAATGAATCAGGAACCCCGAAAGATCATTTCACCTTTAGGCAAGTTCAGTAGTCCTCTCTCTGCGGGTTCTCTGTGTCCAGTTTACGCAATAGTCCAGGCAAGAGCAGTTTCTTGCCCAAATGGCTATCAAACTCCATAAAAATCCTCTTCGATGCCCTTCTTCCTCTTAAAGTAGATTGGTGCTGCCAGGAGCAGACATGTCTCATTGTCATGAAAAACCCTAAGTTATTAAAACATTTAAAAATGCCATATTCTATAATCTTTGAAAAATATGAAGAATGCCTATCTAAAATATATCTATGCACATCTAGAAAATCTTAACTAACATGACTACAAACTTGACTATTATGATTATCTATTAACAACCTATATACATTACATTTTTACATGAACTACACAATCACTATACCTAATCAAGATAAGAAACACATATACATAACAAAATTGACCTTAAATCTCTATCAATAAAGCAAAATCTATACTAATGCAAATTATTCATACCTATATCATATCCCCCTTTAATGTAAAAGACATTTATAAACCATATTTGGGAACATGGGCGCAGTTTTCTCTCCGAACTGCTTCCTGCTGAATGGGGGTGTTGTTAATTAGGTCTTTCATGGTATAACCTGTGTGCTAGTTTCATCTCAGATGGCGGTTGAGTGAAGCAATTTTCTGAAGATGTTCACAGCAACCCTTCAGGAGGGCGTGGTCCATCATACCATATCGGAATAGAAGCAATCCACAGACTCTTACCCTCTGTGAAAACAAAATAAGAAACTCCTTTCCAAAGCATCATGTCCTTAGATCCAAATTTCAAAGTCAAGGCATTTTCACAATATCTATGTTGGGTTAGTTTAGCAGCATTTATAAACAAATATTTTTTAGCAGCTGTTTCTCCTTCCTCAGCATTCAAATGATTCAAACAGAGCAAAATAGCATACAGTATCAAGATTCTCTGTGTATTTTCCATCTTTGTAAGGCTTTATTTTAACTCTATTTCATTTATTTTTACTTTTAACTTTTTGAGCGTATATCTTTGACCTAGAATAGCTCTGTAGACCAGGCTGTTCTTGAACTCTCAGAGATCCGCCTGTCTTTGCCTCCCAGGCATTAAAGGTGTATGCTACTACACCTTGGGCTCACAGAGATCTGTTTGTCTCTGCCTTCTAGGCACTGGGATTAAAGGCATGTGCTACCACACTTTGAAGTCACAGAGGTCAATCTCCCTCTGCATCCCAAGTGTTGGGATTAAAGGCTTGTACTATCACAACCAACTTCTCTTTTTCTTTCATTTTTTTTTACTCTTAAAAACTTACTTTTAGCTTGCATATATTTTTAACACACTGTAAACCATTTAAAAATTTTCTGTTTTTGAATCTCTTTTTACTGTATCTCTCTCTGTTTTTCTGACCACATAGGTCTTTAATTTACCAAGCAATCTCAGTAGGGCTAAAGGCGTGGCTTTGCCAGCTAGTTCCAGTCCATTCCTTAGCTTTCTGCCATTCCAAACTTGTAGCTGAGGTACCGTCCAGAGCCGCCTTCAGTGCCATAACTCTACAGTGTTTCAAGGTCCTTGCCAACAAGCGAGCTTCTGCAGCCTGTGCTTGCAAACCACACAAACCGCCTGTGTTAAAGAGTCAGAGTTTGCCCTGGCTGGACAGCCCAGAAAGCCGGCACTTTTAAACGGCGCAGCTTTTTTTCCTGCTATGGCTGAAAATCGAAAAGCATGCGATCTGCTTTTCGTCAACACCGTTTAAGTGTTTTGTGGCAGGACCTCTTAATGAGCTGCGGGGTTTTGCAGCTAAAGCTGAGTCAGGAAGCCTCTCTTAGATGAGAGCGCTTGCTTGCCTCTGGAAAGCGGAGTAGAACTGAGAAACTGCTGCTACCGAGAAACCATGCTTTACTCTTTCCCAAGCTTTCTCAGACTTTCTGTGGATTCAGTTGCCCACACGTTGGGCAGCCATCTGTTGAAATTGGGGCGCCGGGTTTGCATCCCCAACACCCCAATCACCTGGCTAGCTTATGCCCGAAATAACAACACACAAACTGTATTCATTTAAACACTGCTTGGCCCACTAGCTCTAGCCTCTTACGGGCTAACTCTCGCAGCTGGTCTAACCCATTTCTAATATTCTGTGTTAGCACCCCAAGGTGCGCTTACCGGGGAGATTCTAGCCTTTCATCCTGGGTTGCATCTTCATTGCGAGCATGCCTCAGAGAGCCAAGCGATCCCCTCCGGCCCGCAAGAGAGGAGGCTGGCTTCTCTGAGTGGAGCTGCATGATTTCTGACCTCACTTCCTTTTCCGCCCAGTTCTGTTTACTCCACCCACCTATGTTCTAACCTATAGGACCAGCCAAGCAGTTTCTTTATTTTAACCAATGAAATCAACAGATTGATATATGACACTCCTACATCAACTACAATTACAAACAATTACAAAAACAATCAATTACAAACAATTACAATTATAAAATCCAGTCCATTTTTATTTAGCAAATTAGAGAATACAATGCTATATTATTTATCTTTGTGAGTGTAAATATTTATACCTAATTTAGTTTTATCACAACTAAGAAAAACTCTATGACTTTCTGGTCTTCAACTCTATCAAAGACCCAAGAAAGGTGAAGTATTGCTTAATGGCAAGGACATCTGGCTGTTACTAACTTTTTTTCTGTATTGTTGAATATATATATAAATTTGGCCTACAATTTTAGCACATCTGACAGACATTTCTGAGAAGCAGGGAATTATAAAGGACTATCTCACCTTGTATTGGCAAAGTTTAGCCATAGCTTTTGTGCATCCTGCTGTTCTAGTTTGTATAGTATACTGCCAGAAATTGAGGAAGAGCGTTTCTTGCCCAAGTGGCTAGATTTTACCATAAGGAAAGTTAACTCTGTATGGAGGTTCTTTGATATCCACTGTCCCTTTTGAAGTAGATTGGTGTTGTCAGGAGCAGACACATCTCACTGTCATGAAAAGTCTCAGGTTATTAAATCTACTATTATGCCATGTTCTATAGGTCTTTGAAGTGTTTAAAGACCATATATATCTAAATATATCTGTTTATGGGCTTGAAAACATACCTAACATGGCTATAAGTTAGACTATTATAGATGACTATTAATTTATATTAAGGGACTGAAAGATGGCTCAGAGGTTAAGAGCACTGACTGCTCTTCCAGAGGACTTGAATTTAATTCCCAGCTACCACATGGAGGCTCATAACCATCTATAATGAGATCTAATGCCCTCTTTTGGCCTGTAGGTATAAATTCCATTTTAAATGAGTTGCATACACACTATATCCAAACAAGTAGAATCGTATATAGATTATAACAAAATTAACTTTCAATTTTTATCAATAAGCTAAAATCTATACCATTTTAAAATGATTTGTGATTAAAGTAGATTCAATAATCTATACTTTTTTTATTTTATTATATCCCCCCTTTTTTTTTCTTTAGAAAGAGCTCTTTGAAATTCAGCTCTTTTGTGTGGATTTTTTTTTTACTATGACCAATAGCAACTTGTATCCTACCCATCTAAGCAAAGACAGTCATATTTGCTTGAATAACCAATACCTGCCCATACACCATCTCTAGGGAATGTGGGTGTCTGTACATGCTGGTGCTTTGGTGAAACCTTGGAAAAGTCAGAATAATTGTTAGGTCTTGACTGGAGTATTATGAAGGAATGGGACATCATGTCCAGAAGCCTATAACTTGTTCTTATTGCTGGATCACTTGACCTTCTGTTTTTATTGGTGTCCTAGTAGCCTTGCTCTGAAAATACTTAAACTTTAAAAGTGTGCTTACATAACGGCATAAATACAAGTATAGGCTGTGCATTGTACACAAGCCAAAAACCATTTTTTTTTTGTTTTATGTTTGAACAGACAATTATCCATCATATGTCTTAAGTTCTTCTGGGTTTATTTCTAAATGTTTGAAACAAAGACTTTTAGGGAGTCTTCTCCTATCACACCTGATCAATATCAATTTGGAATGAATCAACAGCTTTCATTTCCTGTAAAAATAAAAGGAAATTCTCTCCCCCAAAACAACACAACTTTTATATAACCACAGACACAGAGGAAATTCAGAGAATCATTAGATCACACTACAAAAGACTGTACATCACAAAACTGGAAAATACAAAAGAAATGGACTTTTTTAAATAAGTACCATATACCAAAGCTAAACCAAGACCAGGTGAATGATCTAAATAGACCTGTTAGTCGCGAAGAATTAGAAACGACTATCAAAAATCTCCCTTCGAAAAAAAGCCCAGGACCAGATGGTTTCAATGCAGAATTCCATAAGAACTTCCAAGAAGACCTAATACCTATACTCCTTAATGTATTTCACAATATAGAAACAGAAGAATCACTGCCAAATTCCTTTTATGAAGCTACAGTTACCCTGATACCAAAACCACAAAAAGACCAAACCAAGAAAGAGAATGACAGCCCAATCTCACTCATGAATATTGTCAATAAAATACTGGCAAACCGAATTCAAGAACACATTAGAAAAATTATCCATTATGATCAAGTAGGCTTCATTTCAGAGATGCAGGGCTGGTTCAACATACGCAAATCAATCAATGTAATCCACCATATAAATAAACTGAAAGAAAAAAACCATATGATCATTTCATTAGATGCTGAAAAAGCTTTTGACAAAATTCAACATCCCTTTATGATAAAAGTCTTGGAGAGATTTGGGATACAAGGGTCATACCTAAATATAATAAAAGCTATTTACAGCAAACCGACAGCTAACATCAAACTAAACGGAGAGAAACTCAAAGCCATCCCACTTAAATCAGGAACACGACAAGGATGTCCACTCTCTCCATACCTCTTCAATATAGGGCTTGAAGTTCTAGCAATAGCAATAAGACACATAAAGGGATCAAGGGGATTCGCATTGGAAAGGAAGAAATTAAGCTTTCGTTATTCGCAGATGATATGATAGTATACATAAGCGACTCCAAAAAAATGCCAAAGAACTCCTACAGCTGATAAACACCATTAGTAATGTGGCAAGATACAAGCTCAACTCCAAAAAATCAGTTGCCTTCCTATACACTAAGGATAAGGAAGCAGAGAGGGAAATCAGAGAAGCATCACCTTTCACGATAGCCACAAATAGCATAAAATATCTTGGGGTGACTTAGACCAAAGAACTGAAATATCTATTTGACAATAACTTTAAGTCTTTGAAGAAATTGAAGAGAACACCAGAAAAATGGAAGGATCTCCCTTGCTCTTGGATTGGGAGAATCAACATAGTAAAAATGGCAATCCTACCAAAGGCAATTTATAGATTCAATGCAATCCCCATCAAGGTCCCATCAAAATGCTTCACAGATATTGAGAGGACAATAATCAACTTTATATGAAAAAAAAAAAACCCAGGATAGCCAAAACAATCTTATACAATAAAGGAAGTTCTGGAGGCATTACCATCCCTTACTTCAAACTCTATTACAGAGCTACAGTAATGAAAACAGTGTGATATTGGCATAAAAACAGAGAAGTTGACCAATGGAACCATATTGAAGACCTGGATTTTAACCCACAAACCTATGAACACCTCGTCTTTGATAAAGGAGCTAAAAGCATACAATGGAAGAAAGAAAGCATCTTCAACAAATGGTGCTGGCACAACTGGATGTCAACCTGTAGAAGAATGAAAATAGACCCATATCTATCACCATACACAAAACTCAAGTCAAAATGGATCGAAGACCTCAATATCAACCTGAACACACTGAACCTGATAGAAGAGAAATTGGGAAGTACCCTATAACAGTTGGGCACAGGAGATCGCTTCCTATGTATAACCCCAGCAGCAAAGACATTAAGGGCAACATTGAATAAATGGGACGTACTGAAACTGAGAAGCTTCTGTAAAGCAAAGGACACTGTCACTAAGACAAAAAGGCAACACACTCACTGGGAGAAGATCTTCACCAACCCCGCAACAGACAAAGGTCTGATCTCCAAAATATATAAAGAACGCAAGAAACTAGACTTTAAAATGCTAAATAACCCAATTAAAAAACGGGGCACTGATCTGTACAGAGAATTCTCAACAGAAGAAGTTCAAATGGCCAAAAGACACTTAAGGTCATGCTCAACCTCCTTAGCAATCAGGGAAATGCAAATCAAAACAACTTTGAGATACCATCTTACACCAGTCAGAATGGCTAAAATCTAAAACAAACACTAATGATAGCCTTTGCTGGAGAGGTTGTGGAGGAAGGGGTTCCCTCATCCATTGCTGGTGGGAATGCAAACTTGTGCAACCACTTTGGAAAGCAGTGTGGTGGTTTCACAGGAAATTCGGGATCAACCTACTCCTGGACCCAGCAATACCACTCTTGGGAATATACCCAAGAGATACCCTATCATATGACAAAAGCATTTGTTCAACTATGTTCATAGCAGCATTATTTTTTATAGCCAGAACCTGGAAACAACCTAGATGTCCTTCAATAGAAGAATGGATTAAGAAAGTGTGGAATATATACATATTAGAGTACTACTCAGCGGTAAAAAACAATGACTTCTCGAATTTTGCATGCAAATGAATGGAAACAGAAAACATTATCCTGAGTGAGGTATCCCAGACACAAAAAGAGGAACATGGGATGTACTCACTCATAATTGGTTTCTAGTCACAAATAATGGTCATTGAGTCTATATTCTGTGATCTTAAAGAAGATAAATAAGAAGGGGAACCCAAAGAAAAACATATAGTTATTATCCTGGATATGGGAAGTAGACAAGATTGCCTGGCAAAAAATTGGGAATTTGGGGGTGGGGTGGGACTGGGGTAAGGGGAGATGTGGAGAGAATAGTAAGAGGGGGAGAATGGGGGGAACTTGGGGAAACGGGATGATTGGGAGAAAGGAAGGTTGGATAGAGGAGCAGGGAATCACATAACTTAATTAAGGCAGTCATCTTAGGGTTGGCAAGAGACTTGAACCTAGAGGGGCTCCCAGGTACCCAGGGCGATATCCTCAGTTAGCTCCTTGGGTGTCCGAGGATAGGGAACCTGAAATGACCCTATCCTATAGCCACTCTGATGAATGTCATGCATATCACCATAGAACCTTCATCTGGAGATGGATGGAGATAGAGACAGAGACCCACACTGGAGCATCGGACTGAGCTTCCAAGGTCCCAATGGGGAGCAGAAGGAGAGAGAACATGAGCAAGGAAGTCAGGACCACGAGTGGTGCACCCACCCACGGAGACAGTGGGGCTGATCTAGTAAGAGCTCACCAAGACCAGCTGGACTGTGACTTAAGAGGCATGAGATAAGACCGGACTCTTTGAACATGGCGGACAATGAGGGCTGATGAGAAGCCAGAGACAATGGCAAGGGGTTTTGATCCTACTTTATGTTCTGGCTTTGTGGGAGCCTAGCCAGTTTGGATGTTCACCTTCCTAGATCTGGATGGAGGGGCAGGGACCTTGGAGTTTCCACAGGGCAGGGAACCCTGGCTGCTCTTCGGACTGGAGAGTGAGGGGGAGAGAAGTGGGGGGAGGGGGAGGGAAATGGGAGGCTGAGAGGAGGTGGGATTTTTTTTTTCTTTTCTTTCAATAAAAAAATCAAAAACATAAAAAAAAGTTTCATCATTCAAACTCAGTTTATATTAATACTTCCCTGAATGTGTTTTGAATTTATAATCAGAGCCATGACTTGCTCAACTCCAAAGGGGGAATTTAGGTAGCAATCAGTATCCACAACCACACATGATAGTGTTCATCCTTCCGTGTACAGTAGCATTTATCAGAGCAGGCTGCAGGCAGTAGGTGATTCTAAAGTCAATAAAAGCAATAAGATAAACAACATAAAGGTAGTAGGTTACTCGTGATCAGTGAATCTGATTTTTAATTTCAGTTTTAACTGATTTCTTTTGAGAACAGCTTCCCAAAGTTATAAAGTAAATAAGCTAACAAAGCCACCAAGCATATTAGATATATGTATAGAACGCAGTGAATTGTTTGACCAGCAGTCTCAGCATTATATGAAACTGAGGCTGCATTAAACAGTATTTTATGAGTTTTCCTACATGGAAAACTGCCATGACTTTGAAATATTTGTACCTAAATACACTTCTCCAAGACTTGAAGTTAGTGTCTCACTGTATATTGTGTTTGCTATTTTGTGCTCCTGAAAATAAAGAATGTGAGTTCAGGCATTCTAGTAATCTCAAAGAGACCATAAACTTGATTGTGTAGTATAGTGTAGTCATTAGTATGTAATGGCAAAAGTCTACAAGTTTTCTGAGCTAGAGAATTGCTATGTAAACTCAACATGCTCACCAGGCTTATGATTAATAAGAATTCATGGTGGCTATGATATTCAGTCATACTGCAGAGAGACAACTTGTGCATCTTTGTATCAATTACCTAAATTCAATGGGTTTCTGGAGGAACAAAGATACAAGATAATATAATTAGATTAAGCAAATATGTTTCCTATTTTAATGGAGTGTCAGTCTATTTCCTTTAATTCATTGTTTGTCGTTCATAACTTAAAATTTATATTCACTTGCTCAACCTGCATTAATTCCACACTATGATCCAGTTATGGTACAAAGAGAAAAGGGTGATGTCCCTGAAGCTCCATATCTTAGGGATATTTTGCTCTTCTGAGAGGTGGGAAATAGGTCAGATCAAAATATTTTACATATGACACATTATGTCATTAAATGTGTTGTAAGTTTCCTTTTTGATGATATTACAGTAGAAGATTCTTGGGTTAGAGTGACTGCTCATGCAGTATATGTTAAAAAATCTGCTCATATTAGTTTATTATGATCAAACTTGAAAACTGGGCAATTAATCTTTTGAGGAATTTTAAATTTCATAGAGAGACAGATAAAAATATTTTATACATTTCTTTGGCACACAGTGCTTTGTTTTGCTTTTATTTTCTTTTGATGGCAAAGCTTCACATTTCTTGCATGAACAGCTACATATTTGAAAAAGATTATTTCTGTTCAAATAATAAAGATTATTTCTAATCTTGACTCATATAACACTAGATTCCAAATCATAGATACTTCGTATGCAGTATGTAATTTTTGAGAAATTGGAATTTTTTTAAAGTACAATTTTTATGAAAATGCAATCTACTGAAAAACAGCCACTTCAAGGAAAAAGCCAAAGTGTTTCTAAAAAGCCATGTATTATTTTTTATAATAAATTTAAAATAACAAGAGTAGTAGTATCATTAATTCCATAGAATATTGTCAGAGCATTAGTCCCATCTAATATTAACATGATAATATGTTGTGTTTTTCATTAATTCTTTGTGTGATTATAAAATAAAGTTTGATTCTATAGAAATATAATGATATTTAATAATTTTACAAATATAATGTTAAAATTGGAATTTTGATTGTTTTAGTCTTTGAATACTACTGTGAAAAAATGGCTTAATAAAATTTAAGATACATCCAAAATAAAGTGAATTTTTAATTAGTTTTATTATTTTAAGGTTTCATATATTTTAGCACTATCTGCTTCCAACTCTCTCAACTGGCCTCCACAATATTTATCTCAAAATAAACTATGCCTTAGATACTTTTCAAATTAAAATATAATAATAATAATATTATTATTCCCATTTTTCCTCTCTTCAGTCTCTTTAACCCTCATCTGCTCTATCTTGAAATCTTGGCCTCTTTCTCTTTAACTACTATTGGTATAGACACACACACTTATATATACATGTATGTATATATATATATTTGCATATATATGACTAAATATATCAATACATTATGCTCAGTCTATCTCATGATTTTAGGGCTGACCACTTAGCATTTTATTGGATAATCAATAGACTTATTCATGGATGACTTACTTCTTTCCTTTACCTAAGGCTCAAGGAACATCTTATAAGGGGAGCAACAAAAAATTTAAGAGTCAGAGGACTAGAAACCTGCTGTGATATTATGTCATTTAAAGTGATATAAAAGTTTCCATGATAACTAATTATGGTGGACTAAAAAACTTTGAACAACTATACCACCAATAAACATGATATAATAGAGAAAGAATATGTCTCATGGTGTCTCACCCCTAGAAAGAATTACATGCTTTCTCTTTTAATATTACTGCTGATCTCCTGAGTGCAATTAGTGCTATCCATATGGTCATAGGTAAGTGGACATATCATGAAGTGTGAGCAACTTGCCAGTGAATAGAAAAATATTTGTAAAACATATATTCTATAAGAATTTTATTTTTACAATTTGTGAGCTACATGCACACTAAAAACAAAATCACACACAAGCTGATTGAGATACTATCAGAACAGAGAATTGTGACAGCTATGTGAAGAAACACAAATTTCCGAATCTGACCAACAGGCTGTTGAAAATGTAGTCATCAGAAAATGTCAGTCAAAGCTGCAACAGGACAGCTCTCACATATTAGTGTCCATCACAAACACTGAAAAGGAAAGACTTATCGGGTAGTACATCAAGAAGTGTGTACTTATATATTGAGGGTAAGGATATAAGTTGATGAAGCCATTGTAGATAGCAATATGACAGCATATACAGGGTCATGAAAAGTCAAAGCTAAAATACAACTGTATGATTCAACAATCCAATTCTAGAGAGTTTGCAATGTCCATATAATAAGTAATTTAGTAACAAATGTACTTAGGTACAGTACCTTAGAAACCACCCCATTGCTGAACATAGTATTTTGGTGTGCAGTATATGTGAAAAACTTGATGTGAGCAATGGAAAAATATATTAAGAAAATTAGATTTAAAATTATCAGAAAATGTGATATATAAAACCACATGGTCTTGGACACCTTAAATGAATATCCTTGTGGTTCTGAAACACATTTGAGCTGGAACGATATTATGCTGCATGATATGGAAAGGAACATGAAGGACTAAGACTTCTCATTACCACCTATAGGTGGAACAGATAGCAGTGGAACACATAGGAATATAGATGGGAAAAAATGTTACCCAATTTTGATGGTGGGTAGAATGGAGAAATTGTGGTTAAAGGGGCCAATGCTTCAATATATGATGCCCCAATTCCAGAGAAGGAAGATACTGTATACTCTGAGAAAGTAAAGTTTAATTACTCTCATCATATATACCAAAAGTGAGGTAGCTGTATAAGAAATAGGATTGCTCATGAATCTGAAAGAGTAACCAAGAAATAATGTTGAGCATCTTAAGTATATACTACGTCTAGTTATTCATCAATGAAGTTTTCAATAATCCCTTTAAATTAATATATCACATGGAATAAACATTTCTTACCATTTAAGTATTTAATCCTCTTAGAATTCAGATATTGAAAGTCAATCAATAATCTGAAGAAAATTAGGTTTTGAGTTTTGGAAACATGATTATGTTATCTTCGAGCAGACTGGAAGCATTCTTTGTGAAATGATGTACATACATAAAAATTCATATTTTGAGATGAATAAATGAAGATTGGGAATATAATCATAGCCTACAAAAACATTAACAACAACAATGACAAAAAGGAACTCTGAATGGTGGAAATTGGGAATGACTCAATAGCTGGAATAGAAAGTTGGCTTCTCTGGAAGTTCGTCTAAGTTCACTGATCAGCTGGAATGGAAAAGTCAGAACTAGTCCTGCAAAGCAGATTTAGTCAAATGTTACATTTAAATGTATTTTTCAAATAAATTTCTTCCCTTTACAGATGGATACAGTAGAGAATAAAACCTAAATAGGAAAGGAGTTACTTATGAAATCACAACCTCTAAGGAGTAAGGAATGAGCACAAACCCACTTTTTACCTCCTTTTGGTTTGGGCATGTCTTTAAAAATGCCATTGCAGTTTCATTTAGCTAGTTGATTTAAAATTGCACATGGAGGCTGATTTTGTAGAATTTCTTTGATATTTTATAGTTCTATGGTTTTATGGGCACTATAAATGACACAAGCTTATAAATGGCATACAAGAACACCTATCCTGAAGAACAGGGAGCAGCTTAGCTACTGACTTTGGAAATCTATTAGCAGTCAGTACAGTTTAAATTTCACCAGACTCTTTAACATGGCCATTCAGTTAGTGTAACATTACCTGAGTACTTTGATCATAGATCTTCATTACTTAAATGTTCTTTCCCTTTTTCTTTCTCTGAGCAAGTAATACCTGACTCATATAGAGAATGATATCTTTTGGTGTCTTTGTGTTAACACCTTAGCAATACATCTCCCATCACAGCACAATTACTCATCTGAAGACATGGGACACACAGGAAGGCTGGAGGATAGATACCCAGAAAACAAAGCATTTAAAGTGTAAATGTAAAACCTATCATGGTGTTGTTTGTGAAATCTGGAATCACTGTTGTTTCCATTAAGTACCTAGACCTGTGAGCCTATTTCTAATATTTTCCAGATATTAAAGAAGTTACATGTGGAAAGCACTCAGAATGAGGCAATCTAAAAACATACGGTTTTCATTTGGGTTCTCAAAACTTAACTAAGACTCTGTTTATCAAGTTTAAACTATTGTCTCCATTGAATCAAATCTACCTAACTATATTTTTAGAGAAACAACGGGAATGCTAGTGCTGTCAGTACTACATACAATTTCCTTCATTATAAGTGAAATCACTCCTGCTGAGCCTGAGGACTCTTCAGCACTTTTGCTTTCCCTGAGAGAGCCATAATTGATTATTCCAAACCTTAACATTGGCACACAGGATAAGGAGACAGTCTCCAGATACACCTGCAATGCTTTTGCTAAGTTTAGCTTTTCAAAAGATGATATAGATTTCATAATACATTATTACAGTATGTGTTCAGAAGCAGAATGCTCACACAAAAGGCTGAAAAGGGAATCATTTCAACCTCAAGCAGAAAGCTATTATTATCTTCATCCAGGATTCCAATTAAAGAATATCCAAGAGAAAACAACACGAGTGAAGCTAATAACCAGCATTTCAAATTAAAACTGCATGTTTAAAGAGTAAAAATAAGGCAAGAGAGCCACCTCTCACAAATTCCATAGAAGTTATTTAGAACATTAATCAGTATAAGTAAAATGAAGTTGTGAACAGATGCCCTTAAGGTCATAAGATCAAATTATTTTGCTCTTAAATATAGTGGAGCAATGTGTAGCTTTGTGTTTTATACAAATTAAGTAGAGTGATAGAAAAAGTATAGAGTACAGTGATTGGTTTTTATCTTGTGTAACGGACAAATTGCTAAAATGAAATTCTTAGCCACTTGTCAAATATTAGGAACTTAGTTTTTCAGAAGTTTGGTTACTGTTACCCCAATATATTTTATGTGATTTGTGGCTATTATGAAAGGTGAGATTTCCCCTTCAGCTTCTTTATCCTTTGTGTATAAGAGGACTACTGATTTTTTTTTTTGAGCTGATCTTGTATCCTGCCACATTACTGAAGGTATTTATCAGCTGTAGGAGTTTTCTGGTAGAGTTTTTGGAGTCAGTTATGTGCACTATCATATCATCTACAAATTACAAAAGTTTGACTTCTTCCTTTCTAATTTGAATCACCTTGATCTCCTTATGTTGTCTTATTTCTATTGCTAAAACTTCAAGAACTATGTTGAAGAGATATGGAGAGAGTAGACAGCCTTGTCTTGTTCCTGATTTTAGTGGAATCAATTTAAGTTTTTCTCTATTTAATTTGAAGTTAGCTGTTGGCTTGTGTATATCGCTTTTATTATATTTAGGTGTGATGCTTGTATCTCTAATCTCTCCAAGACTTTCATCATGAAGGGGTGTTGGTTTTTGTCAAATGCTTTTTCAGCACCTAATAAAATAAACATATGTTTTTTTTAAAAGTTTATTTATATGGTGGTTTACAGTGATAGATTTTCTTATGTTGAATGAGCCCTGCATAACTGGAATGAAGCCTACTTGATCATGATGGATTTTTTTTTCCCATGTGTTCTTGGATTCGGTTTTACAGTATTTTATTGAGAATTTTTGCATCCACGTTTATGAGTGAGATTGGTTTGTAATTTTCTTTCTTGATTGAGTCTTTGTGCAGTTTGATATCAGGGTAAGTGTAGCCTCATAAAAAGGAGTTTGGAAATGACCCTTCTGCTTCTATTATGTGGAGAATTTTGAGGGGTATGGGTAATAGTTCTTCTTGAAAGTTCTGGTGGAATTCAGCACTATAACCATTCAACCCTGGGCTTATTGTTTGCTTGGGAGGTTTTTGAAGACAGCTTCTATTTCATTGCAGCTTATAGGTCTATTTAAATTGCTCACTTGGTCTTGATTTAATTTTTGTATATGGAATCTATTGAAAATTTGTCCATTTCTTTTACATTTTTCAATTTTGTGAAGTATAGGTTTTTGTAGTAAGACCTAATGATTATCTGAATTTCCTGAGGATCTGTTGTTAGGTCCCCCTTTTTATTTCTGATTTTGTTAATTTGCATGTTCTTTCTCTGCCTTTTGATTAGTTTGGATAAGGGTTTGTCAATCTTGTTGATATTCTCAAAGAACCAGCTTTTGCTACATTGATTCTTTGTATTGTTTTATATGATTCTATTTCATTGATTTCATCCATCAATTTGATTATTTCCCATCTTTCATCCATCAATTTGATTATTTCCCATCTTCTCCTCTGCCTATGTGAGTCTGCTTCTTTTTTTTTTTTCTAGAGCTTTAAGGTGTGCTGTTAAGTTGCTAATGTGAACCTCTCTGTTTTCTCTATGTGGGCACTTACTGCTATGAACTTTCCTCTTCACCCTGCTTTCATGTTTCCCAAATGCTTGGATATGTTGCAACTTCATTTTTGTTGAATTCAAAGAAGATTTTAACTGTTTCTTTATTTGTTACTTGATCCAGGGGTTTTTTTTTTTAGTAGTTAACTGTTCAATTTCCATGAGTTTTTAGGCTTTTTTTTTATTGAAAAAAAAAAGCAATTTCTGCCTCCTCCCCGCCTCCCATTTCCCTCCCACTCCTCCCTCTCCTCCTCTCCTCCCCCCACTCCTCCCCCTCCCTCTCCAGCCTGAAGAGCAGTCAGGGTTCCCTGCCCTGTGGAAAGTCCAAAGTCCTCCCCCCTCAATCCTGGTCTAGGAAGGTGAACATCCAAACTGGGTAGGCTCCCACAAAGCCAGAGCATGAAGTAGGATCAAAACCCGGTGCCATGGTCCTCGGCTTCTCAGCAGCCCTCATTGTCCGCCAAATTCAGAGAGTCCGGTTTTATCCCATGCTATTTCAGTCGGAGTCCAGCTGGCCTTGGTGACCTCCCAAAGAATCAGCCCCACTGTCTCCACGGGTGGGCGCACCCCTTGTGGTCCTGACTTCTTTGCTCATATTCTCCCTCCTTCTGCTCCTCATTGGGACTTTGGGAGCTCAGTCCAGTGCTCCAGTGTGGGTCTCTGTCTTTATCTCCATCCATCGCCAGATGAAGTTTCTTTATTTATCTCTAGAAACCAATTATGAGTGAGTACATACCATGTTCATCCTTTTGGGTCTGGGTTACCTCGCTCAGGATAGTGTTTTCTATTTCCATCCATATGCATGCAAAATTCGCGAAGTCATTGTTTTTTACCGCTGAGTAGTATTCTAATGTATATATATTCCATACTTTCTTCATCCATTCTTCCATTGAAGGGCATCTAGGTTGTTTCCAGGTTCTGGCTATTACAAACAATGCTGCTATGAACATAGTTGAACAAATGTCCTTGTCATATGATCGGGCATCTCGTGGGTATATTCCCAAGAGTGGCATTGCTGGGTCCAGGGGTATGTTGATCCCAATTTTCCTGAGAAACCGCCACACTGCTCTCCAAAGTGGCTGCACAAGTCTGCACTCCCACCAGCAATGGATGAGGGTACCCCTTTCTCCACAGCCTCTCCAGCAAAGGCTATCATTGGTGTTTTTGATTTTAGCCATTCTGACAGGTGTAAGGTGATATCTCAATGTTGTTTTGATTTGCATTTCCCTGATCGCTAAGGAGGCTGAGCATGACCTTAAGTGCCTTTTGGCCATTTGAACTTCTTCTGTTGAGAATTCTCTCTTCAGATCAGTGCCCCATTTTTTAATTGGGTTAATTAGCATTTTAAAGTCTAGCTTCTTGAGTTCTTTATATATTTTGGAGATCAGACCTTTGTCTGTTGCGGGGTTGGTGAAGATCTTCTCCCAGTCAGTGGGTTCCCTTTTTGTCTTAGTGACAGTGTCTTTTGCTTTACAGAAGCTTCTCAGTTTCAGTAGGTCCCATTTATTCAATGTTGCCCTTAATGACTGTGCTGCTGGGGTTATACCTAGGAAGCGATCGCCTGTGCCCATCAGTTGTAGGGTACTTCCCACTTTCTCTTCTATCAGGTTCAGTGTGTTCAGATTGATATTGAGGTCTTTGATCCATTTGGACTTGAGTTTTGTGCATGGTGATAGATATGGGTCTATTGTCATTCTTCTACAGGTTGACATCCAGTTGTGCCAGCACCATTTGTTGAAGACGCTTTCTTTCTTCCATTGTATACTTTTAGCACCTTTATCAAAAATGAGGTGTTCATAGGTTTGTGGGTTAAAATCCGGGTTCTATACGATTCCATTGGTCGACTTCTCTATTTTTATGCCAATACCACCCTGTTTTCATTACTGTAGCTCTGTAATAGAGTTTAAAGTCAGGGATGGTAATGCCTCCAGAAGTTCCTTTAGTGTATAAGATTGTTTTGGCTATCCTGGGTTTTTTGTTATTCCATATAAAGTTGATTATTGTCCTTTCAAGGTCAGTGAAGAATTTTAATGGGATCTTGATGGGGATTGCATTGAATCTATAAATTGCCTTTGGTAGGATTGGCATTTTTACTATGTTGATCCTCCCAATCCAAGAGCAAGGGAGATCCTTCCATTTTCTGGTATCCTCTTCAATTTCTTTCTTCAATGCCTTAAAGTTCTTGTCAAATAGATCCTTCACTTCTTTGGTTAGCGTTACCCCGAGATATTTTATGCTGTTTGTGGCTATCGTGAAAGGTGATGCTTCTCTGATTTCCCTCTCTGCTTCCATATCCTTTGTGTATAGGAGGGCGACTGATTTTTTGGAGTTGATCTTGTATCCAGCCACATTACTAAAGGTGTTTATCAGCTGTAGGAGTTCTTTGGTGGAGTTTTGGGGGTCGCTTATGTACACTTTCATATCATCTGCAAATAACGAATGTTTAATTTCTTCCTTTCCAATTCGAATCCCCTTGATCCCCTTGTGTTGTCTTATTGCTATTGCTAAAACTTCAAGCACTATATTGAAGAGGTATGGAGAGAGTGGACAGCCTTGTCGTGTTCCTGATTTAAGTGGGATGGCTTTGAGTTTCTCTCCGTTTAGTTTGATGTTAGCTGTCGGTTTGCTGTAAATAGCTTTTATTATATTTAGGTATGACCCTTGTATCCCTAATCTCTCCAAGATTTTTATCATAAAGGGATGTTGAATTTTGTCAAAAGCTTTTTCAGCATCTAATGAAATGATCATATGTTTTTTTTCTTTCAGTTTATTTATATGATGGATTACATTGATAGATTTTTGTATGTTGAACCAGCCCTGCATCTCTGGGATGAAGCCTACTTGATCAAAATGGATAATTTTTCTAATGTGTTCTTGGATACGGTTTGCCAGTATTTTGTTGAGGATTTTTGCGTCGATGTTCATGAGTGAGATTGGCCTGTAATTCTCTTTCTTGGTTGAGTCTTTGTGTGGTTTTGGTATCAGAGTGACGGTAGCTTCATAAAAGGAATTTGTCAATGACTCTTCTGTTTCTATATTGTGAAATACCTTAAGGAGTATAGGTATTAGGTCTTCTTGGAAATTCTGGTAGAATTCTGCATTGAAACCGTCTGGTCCTGGGCTTTTTTTGGTAGGGAGGTTTTTGATAACAGCTTCTAATTCTTCGCGACTGACAGGTCTATTTAGATTGTTCACCTGGTCCTGATTTAACTTTGGTATATGGTATTTATCTAAAAAAGTGTCCATTTCTTTTACATTTTCCAGTTTTGTGGCATACAGGCTTTTGTAGTAAGATCTAATGATTCTCTGAATTTCCTCTATGTCTGTGGTTATGTCCCCCTTCTCATTTCTGATCTTATTAATTTGCAAATTCTCTCTCTGCCGTTTGATTAGTTTGGATAGGGGTTTATCAATTTTGTTGATTTTTTCCAGGAACCAGCTTTTTGTTTCATTGATTCTTTGGATTGTTTTCTGTGTTTCTATTTTGTTGATTTCAGCCCTCAATTTGACTATTTCCAGTCTTCTACTCCTCCTAGGTGAGTCTGCTTCTTTTTTTTCTAGAGCTTTCAGGTGGGCTGTTAAGTCTCCAATGTATGCTTTCTCTGTTTTCTTTAAGTGGGCACTAAGGGCTATGAACTTTCCCCTTAGGACTGCTTTCAAAGTGTCCCATAAGTTTGAGTATGTTGTTTCTTTATTTTCATTGAATTCAAGGAAGACTTTAATTTCTTTCTTTATTTCTTCTTTGATCCAGGTGTGGGTCAATAGTTGACTGTTCAGTTTCCATGAGTTTATAGGCTTTCTTTGGGTAGCATTGTTGTTGAATTCTAACTTTAGTCCATGGTGATCTGATAAGACACAGGTGGTTATGGATATTTTTTTGTAACTGTGGAAGTTTGCTTTGTTACCTCGGATGTGGTCAATTTTCGAAAAGGTTCCATGAGCTGCAGAGAAGAAGGTACATTCTTTCCTATTTGGGTGGAATATTCTATAGATGTCTATTAAGTCCAATTGATTCATTACCTCCATTAATTCTCTAATTTCTCTGTTAGGTTTCTGTCTGATTGACCTGTCCATTGGTGAAAGAGGAGTGTTGAAATCTCCTACTATTAGTGTGTGCGGTTTGATGGCAGCCTTGAGTTTTAGTAATGTTTCTTTTACGTATGTGGGTGCTTTTATATTAGGGGCATAGATATTCAGGATTGAGACTTCATCCTGATGAATTGTTCCTGTTATGAGTATAAAATGTCCCTCTCGATCTCTTCTGATTGATTTAAGTTTGAAGTCAACTTTGTTAGAAATTAGTATGGCCACACCTGCTTGTTTCTTAGGTCCATTTGATTGATAAACCTTTTCCCATCCCTTTACTCTAAGTAGGTGCCTGTCTTTGTGGTTGAGGTGTGTTTCTTGTAAACAGCAGAATGTTGGATCCTGTTTGCATATCCAATCTCTTAGCCTGTGCTCTCTTATAGGTGAGTTGAGTCCATTGACATTAAGGGATAATAATGACCAGTGGTTGTTAACTCCAGTCAGTTTTTTCGTCATAGAGTTTGTGTGTTTGCCTTCTTTGAGTTGCACTGGTGAAGGGTTTCTAGATGTTTGAGTTATTGTGGTCATTGTTGGACTCCTTGGTTTGTGATTTTCCTTCTATTACCTTCTGTAAGGCTGGATTTGTGGCTACGTATTGTTTAAAATTGTTTTTATCCTGGAAAATTTTGTTTTCTCCATTTATAGTGAACGATAGCTTGGCTGGGTATAGTAGTTGGGCTTGCATCCATGTTCTCTTAGCTTCTGCAGTACATCTATCCAGGACCTTCTGGCTTTCATGGTTTCCATAGAGTAGTCAGGTGTAAGTCTGATAGGTTTACCTTTATAAGTAACTTGACCTTTTTCCTTTGCAGCTCTTAATATTCTTTCTTTATTCTGTATGTTTTGTGTTTTGATTATTATATGGCGAGGAGATGTTTTTTTTTGGTCCAGTCTATTCGGTGTTCTGTATGCTTCTTGAACCTTCAAAGGAATATCTTTCTTTAGGTTGGGAAAGTTTTCTTCTATAATTTTATTAAATATATTTTCTGGACCATTGAGCTGTACTTCCTCTCCTTCTTCTATCCCAATTATTCTTAGGTTTGGTCTTTTTATTGTGTCCCATATTTCCTGAATGTTTTGTGATGAGAATTTGTTGATTTTACTGTTTTCTTTGATCAGTGTGTTTATTTTCTCTATGGTATCTTCAGTGTCTGACATTCTTTCTTCTATCTCTTGTAATCTGTTGGTAGTACTTGTCTCTGTGGTTCCTGTTCGTTTACCCAGGTTTTCCATCTCCATCCTTCCCTCGGTTTGTGTTTTCTTCATTACTTCCATTTCATTCTTCAAGTCTTGAACCGCTTCCCTTATCTGTTTGATTGCTTTTTCTTGCTTCTCTTGGTTTTCTTGGGTATCTTTGAGCGATTTATTCATTTCCTCTACTTTTTTGTTTGTCATCTCTAATTGTTTATGGCAGTTTTTCACCTCCTGTTTAAGGTCCTCTATTATTTTCATATAATTTATTTTTGAGTCGATTTCTTCTAATTCTTCTGGAGTAGGGTCTACAATTCTTCTTATTTCTGGATCCCTGGGTTCTGGTGATGTCATGTTGCCTTTCAGGTTGTTGGAGGAATTCTTGTATTAGCGCCTTCCCATCTCTTGCTTCAAATGGAGCCAGGAGAGGCCTGGTGTCTTGGTCCAGTCTTTGCTGTGACTGACTCTCTGGGTGTATCTCTTCAGTGTAGAAACAGGAACCAACCCGTCCAGATGGAACTCCTCAGCACAACTCAGATGGCAACCCTGGAGCACCAGCTGTAGGTGCCCAAGCTCCCTTACTGGGAACCTTGAGACCTGCCTGGAAGGCAGGCACTCCCAGCTCTGGGTGGATAGCCTTAGTGAAAGAGCTTAAAACCGGTCTGAGCACTGGTCCTAGCACACTACAGGGCAGGGTTGGGGGTGGGGTGCGGGGGGATTGGGTCGTGCCTAAGAAAGGCAGCCCTGCAGAAGGAGCTGGGGGAGGGGGGTTTGTGCTAGCTTCTGAGGCACACTGCGCCTGGATAGTAGACACTCACCCATCCAGATGGAATTCCTCAGCACCTAACCAGGGCTGCCTGGTAGCTCACAGATCCAGGGACAAGAGGAAGGAGGTGGGAGGCAGCACGGGGTGCAGGAGAACACTGGAGATCCTGGAGCACCAGCTGTAGGTGCCCAAGCTCCCTTACTGGGAACCTTGAGACCTGCCTGGAAGGCAGGCACTCCCAGCTCTGGGTGGATAGCCTTAGTGAAATAGCTTAAAACCGGTCTAGTTTGTAGGCTTTTTGGGAGTAGTATTGTTAAATTCTAACTTGACTCCATGGTGATCTGATAAGACACGGGGAGTTACTCTAAATTTTTTGTATCTATGGATGTTTGCTTTGTTATTGAGTATGTGATCAGTTTAGAAAAGATTCCACGAGGTACTGAGAAGGAGGTATATTCTTTTTTGTTTGGGTGAAATGTTCTATAGATGTCTGTTAAGTCCATTTGATTCATGACATCTGTTATTGCTCTTATTTCTCTATTAAGTTTCTGTCTGGTTGACCTGTCTGATGGCAAGAGAGAATTGTTGAAATTTTCTGCTATTAGTGTGTATGGTTTGCTGTGCTATTTAAGTTTTAGTAATGTTTCTTTTACACATGTCCGTACTCATGAATTAAGGGCATAGATATTCAGGACTGAGACTTCATCTTGATGAGTTGTTCCTGTAATGTGTATAAAGTGTCTTTTTCCACCCCTTCTGACTGATTTAAGTTTGAAATCAGTTTTGTGAGATATTAGAATAGACACACCTGCTTGTTTCTTAGATCCATTTCACTGGAAACTCTTTCCCCAACCTTTTACTCCTAGGTAGTGTCTGTCTTTAAGGTTGAGGTGAGTTTCTTGTAAACATATTTTTATCGTTTCAATAGATCTTCATATAACTGCCTGACCTTTAGGACTATTTGGTATAATTGTAATATGCTTTATAATAAACAAAAAGTTACATTTTCTTAGAGACATATGCTGGACAATTATTTGTCTTGATCTGTGCATGTATATCCATGATGGTCATAACCTCTAATAAAAGTATGATTACTAAATCAGTATTTTCTGAATTCAAAGGTGTTGGCCATTGAAAACCTTAATAAATGTCAATGATGCAGTGTACATATTTTAATTTTCCAAAACCTATCAAGTGGAACATGTCCATCTGCCAGATTTCATTCATTTGAATACTCTTTGTGTTACTCCCTGCATATAGTAGTATGTGAATAAAGAAAAAACAAGTAGAATATCTCTTTATCATCTCCTTAGCTTGCTGCATGTAGTAGAAATTTCTTTCTTTAAACCTTTGCTTTTGACATGTTTTTTTATGAAATTTTGAGACCTTGAGCATATTTTCAATCAATAATTTATCGATTTCTGCATTACCTCATGCTGGAGGACCTGGCAGACCCATATGAAATTAGATGTAATATATATATAAATATGGTACAAACCCTATTATTGATTATATCTTGAAAATGAATGAATAATGAAGTCAGTTCTATATCATGTAGAATAAATTCAGTGGTTTCAATATGCAAGACAACTCTTTATGCATATTGTGAAGCAATAACTATATTGAGGAATTTTTAAAAATCTCTTAGGAGTATGAGAATAACAAATATTTAGCCTTTTGTATAAAATAATTAGGGTTTTGTTCCACCCTACTTAAATCTTTTTATTTGTAACCTACCTTTCCTGATTTATTTGCATCAATGTAGAATATATAAGTTCCAGTTATTGTTATGTCATGTGCCATGAAGGGAAGAATCGAAATATTTCTCTTTACAAGTTTAATTCTATCACTTTTGGGATAATAGTTATTAATTTCTCATAAAAATTAGCACAACCTCTTTGCCAGGGTTCATTATCTTCCAACATATTTTTAATTTCATCACTACTAAAGGGCACTATAAACTCTGCTGGGTTGATCTCTGTTCATTGACGAAGTCTCAATTTTTATTTCAGAATGGATTCAAAGACATTTTCCACATAAATATTTAATTTTTACTTGGTTTATGTGGTAAAAAATATCCATTGTAAGATAATATCTTCCCCATGCATTATAATTCCTGTAGGAGTAATTCTGGAATGCAATATGACTAGAATGCAAATAAAATTTGCATTCATTTAATTCACATGTGCCTCCTATAATTTCTCTTCAATAAGAGTTAATTCTTTCTCAGCTTCAGCTGTTAATCACTTGGGACTATTTAAGTCTTTGGCACCAACTAAAATTTTGTTTAAATGAACTATTATATCAGGTGTTATCCTAACAGCTGGTGATAGACTAGAAATGCCTCCCAACAATCTTTGAATGCCATTATGAGTCCAAAATTTTTCTCTCCTTTTTTTTTTTGCCTTTTGTGTTCTAATTTTTGTAACTGTTTTCTATAAACTAGGAAATTCACAGAATCTCCTGTGTGTATTTTTTCAGGATCAATTTGTAATGCCCATATAGGACAAAGTTTATTCACTTATTCAAGCAGTATTTCTCAATTATCTAGGTTTAAATCACATAGCAAAATTTCATTCATGTAATGGTAAGTTATAGATTTAGAAAATTGTTTACATTTTATTTCCAAAGGCTGACTTACAAAGTATTGGCACAGGGTGGGACTACTGAGCATTCCCTGTTGGAGCATGGTAATTGATATCTCCTACTAGGCTGAGAATTATTATTAATAGGCACTATAAAGGCAAATTTTTTCTGTTCTTTTCTTGTATAGGAATATTGAAGAAACAATCTTTTAAATCAACCACTATAAAAGGCCATACTTTAGGCTATAGGGATGGCAAAGGAACTCCAGATTGTAGAGGGCACCTAGGTTGATCAGTCACCATTTTCCATATTTCTTTTTAACAAGAAAACCATGAAAATATTAAGTGCTGGTTAATACTTTAATATGGTGAGCATCTACTTACTCCTGTACTAACTGTTCTAGAGCCTGCAGTTTCTCTTCTGTTAAAGGCCACTGTTTAACCCATGTTGGTTTCCCAGTTAACCATTTGAAAGGTAGGTACCATTAAAGGTTTGATAGTTACTTTGTGTCCTTGTACAACCTGAATGACTGGTGATCTTTGTTTATAATATCCTTCACAGAAACCCAATTTTCTGGGACTGCAGGGGTGTTAATTTGGGTATTCCATTGCTGCAGCAGATCACAACCCCATAAATTCTCTGTAATATTAGCCACACATGCCTCAGTCTTACTTTCTGTCTTTCTGGCCCTATGAATTCAAAGCGTCTTGTGTTTTGTTTTAGTTGAGATAGGGTTCCAATTCCTAGGAATTGAACATCTGCCTCCTGAAGAGGCCAATGCAAATGCCAGGACTCTGGAGTAATGATATTCACATCTGCACCTGTGTCAGTAATTCCTCAATTAAAATGTTACTTATACACAGCCTTAGATTTGGTCTTTCATCATTTATAGAAGTCTGCCAAAATATATGCTTCCTATTTCCTATTGGAATTTTGGATGCATCTTCCATGTTTATTCCATCATCCAGAACAGTTTGATGATTTTTTTTTCATCAGGCGATGGATTTTTTTTTTAATGTTCCTGATGAGATATGTCCTCCACAATGTCTAGGAATGACAGGGCCATGTTTGACTTGAGGCCCTACAAGAGGCTCAGAAGAATTTTCCCAACGTTATCAGGTTGACTTGTCTATCTTTTGTTGATCTATATTCCATGGTACAATGTCAACCATTGCCACATCTTCTACATAATCCAGAAGATTGAGACCTTCTATTTCTGCCATTCCCAGAGGAGAAATTATTCCTAGGAATTTCTTGTCTACAATCCCTTCTAAAGTGTTCTTATTTTGCCACATTGAAAACATTTGGCATTTTGCTATTTCCTCATACCTTTGGAAATTGCTTCTTCCACCAAAGACTCAGTAATGAAGTCAAATGTTTGAACATTTATTGTATGCAAGATCCATTCATCCATTGGTACTCTTCTAACCTTTAAAGGCCCAAGTATATTTTTGCATTTGAAGTTGGCATTTTCAAAAGCTATAAGTTCAATACATGCTCATCTAGCTTCTGGGTCTGTTACTCCTATTTGTACAGTCTTAGTTATTCTTTGTAAAAAGTCACTAAAGGTTTCTCTTTGGCCTTGTTTAACCCTATTATATGATTCAATTCATTTTCCTGGTTCTTAATTCCCACAACTAAATTTTGATATTTGATGATATTAATCCTGTCAGCTAGCTTTTTCTTATTAGTCTATAAAGACTGTATCATTTCTAAAAGTGACTCATTCTTGGCTGTGTTATCAAACAATTTTTAAGGATATAATATGAGAAAAACTAGGTTCTAATATTCAATAAATGCATGTATCAGGAAAACCATATAAGCCTTTCAGAATACCATCCATATTATAAATAAATTTTTATTAAATTTCTGGATGGTAATACTGTATGAAATTATATAGTTTTCAAGTTCATTGATTTATTTATTAATCAAATAGTTACCTTTGTTATAATATTTCAGCAAATTGTAGGTTAAATAACTGCTATTGGCCAGAAGGTGTGACCATTGCAGCTGCGTGGAGTTAAGATGCAACCAGTGGTGGCACAAACAGTCCCTCACCACTTTGTTTCTGTGTGTTGGTGTTTGGTTAAACACTGACAAATATGCTTTGCTAGACAAATTAAGAGGAATTAAATGAATTTCGTATATGGATCAAGGAGGCCAGAGCTCGCAAGTAGGGAACACTAACCGGGAGTTACTCAAGTCATGCTATGATAGGAAAAGCATCTGTGAGGGGAAGTGTGCATGAGTCTGGGAAATTGCCAAGTCGCCATGCAGTAGCTCCACTATGGCCAGGTTTTGTCAAAGTAACACATATAGTAGGTGAAATCAAACCAGCCAGGTAGGAGTAGGAGATCTTCTGGGCTGCAGACCTTTTGGGCCTTTCAGGCCCGTCCACCTGGTAGGCAAGGAGTTGGGATTCACGAGGGTGCCAGATGAAGATGGAATTTACAAAGCTAGCTAAGAATAGAGTATAATAAAGGGTTCTTTATTCAGGGATAGACTCACCGATCACAGTCTTCTGCATAAATGGGGAAGAGACCCTGAATCTAGCAGTGGAGATAAAGAATACATATGCACAAGCTTTACAGCTGCATTTATAGTATAAGCGACTATATCCAAGTGGGCTGGTATCTTAAAGACTATTGGCTGAAGGAGTTCCCAAAGCAAGTGTGCACCACTACTGCCCAGTTTCTATGGCAAGCTAGTGTTGCTAATGGATCAAGGTCTTGTGTCACGACTGCCTGTACTGTAAGGATGTTCTACTCTCTGAACTTCAGACAAGCTTCATTTGTTAAAATAAAAATGAAATATGACTACATTTCCTGAATTTCTGTACAAACACCTTGCAGTGTTTTGATTAAATTAAATGAGCTTCGACATTATAACAGTTATTAGAGAAGCACACTATGTTCTGCAGTACAAATGATTCTTACCCTACTCTCAGTGTCACTCAAAATGTAACCAATATCACAGATTATCCTAGTAGTGTATATTTTAAATGAAACACCTTACAGGTTGGGGAGTTGGCTCAGTCAGTAACATGTCTGACATGCAAAGAAGACTTGACTTTAAATCTCTATCCATTGTAAAAAACAGAGTCAGACATGACATCATGTATCTATAACTTCATTGTTTATTAGGCAAAATGAGTAAGATCCAAGGATTACTAGAACTTATTGCTCAACCAGTGTATGCTGCAGTGATATTTGGTACAGTGAAAATCCATTTCTCAAAAGTACAAAGCAACTAATATATATACATATATATATATATATATATATATATATATATATATATATATATATATAGTGGTTTAAACCTTGAAGATCAAATCCCCAGCAATCTATTACAGCAATTTGAACATTCTTTTTTATTTTTATTAATTAATTTCTTCCACTTTTATTTTATTTTTTTAAAAGAAAACAAACGATCTTTTTTCATTTTACATATGAATCCCAGTTTCCACTAGCTTCCCTCCTCCCATTCCCTCTCAACTTAGCCCCCATCCACTCCCCAGAGAGGGCAAAACATATTGTTCTGAAGAAGGACCAAAGCCCTCCCAACTATATTCAGACTGAGCAAGGTATCCCTTCAAAGAAAATGTGTTCCAAAAGCCAGTGCAAGCCGCAAGGAACTACTAGTTTATTTTACATACTGACCACAGATTCCCCTCCCTTCTCACAAGCTGAGACTTCTAGATGACACTTTAAATTCTTATGAAGCTCTGTTTTCAGAAAACAGAGAATAGTTTGTAGTACAAAAGAAAATGAAGGCTTTGACCCTGCTTCTGCTCTTTGGTGCCCTTTCTGCCCATTAAAGGTTTGCTATCACCATGTTGATTCATTTTTGTTAGAAAATAGAGTTCATAGTTCTGATTATACCATATTACTCAATTTAAAACCTTAAGAAGTTCAACATACCTACTCAAAATAATGAAGCTCACATTCAGGGAGCCAGAATTTTAAGTCCACTCTGAGTATACATATACTTATTGAAGGTGAAAAAAGAACTGTTGGGCTTTGAGATTCCTGAGAGATAAAATAAGGCTGTGCAGCACACTATGATGGTGGCTGGGAAAAGGCAGCACACAATCAAGAGGACCATCATATAAAATTGAACCCTGGATTAGGGGGAGTCACTCAATATATCTGGGCCCCAGGATGTCTTCAGGCCAAAAATCCAGTACCTGTGTCAACCAAAGATTTGTGGGTCCCTGCACATAGCCACTTTGACCTGGGAGAAGATATTTATCTTAGCATCAAATACTACATTGCCAAAGGGTTTGCAGACCACCAGTCACAATAACCAGCAAATTATGACCAGAAGTTTGTGATCACACACAGGGAGACAACATAGCCTTCTATCACACACAGAGGGTGGCCTAGAATGAAGTAATGATAGTTTTTATTAAGAACACTGATAGTGCTGACCATAATGGTCTCTGCTAGGTTAGCAAATACTTCCAGGTCTGGCAGCTTATCTGAACAGTAGCAAAGTATCATAAGGGATCAGAACGCACCCAGAAGACAGACAAGGAATTTTGAAGCTGCATCTTATAGCCTTTTGGATAGAAAGTTGATAATAGCTCTGAACTTTCCATCACCCCCAAAAGAGAAGTCTTACCTGTTTCTTCAATATCACCTGCATGAAGTTTGTCTCCACCATGTCCCATCCACCAAAACTTTAGCCACGCCTCACCTCCCTACTCCTCCATCCCTGTGAGAGAAACATAATTTCTTGCCCAGACAGCAGCTGTAAAATCAAAACAAACAAACAAACAAAATCAAGGTAGTACTAAGAATAGTGAAGAGTATTTAAGTTGTAGCTGTGCTTTGGTGGAGCTATTCCACATGAGTGAAAGCTTAAAAGCAAATAAAGCCTTAGTAAGGAAGAAACAGAAATTGAAGGTTGAAGGTAAGTAAAAGTTGCCTTCTTATTAAGTATGGAGATGATGCTAGGCATGCAGACATATGCACTGAAGAATCAAAGATAACTTTGGTGATATAATTTGGGGACTCATCTTACATCAAGTCAAAATGTTAAGGAAAAGATCTAAACAATATTTATTATACTAGTATTGTAAATTACTTTAAGCGTTTCTCAGCACGTGTATTTTTGTTCTCAACGTAAGATTTTCTATCAATGCAAACTGCAAGGCCTAAGTACCTATGCTGATTATAAATTGTAGCTTTAGAGAAATTTATTTTAATGCTTATCACTAAGTATATCATAAAAATTCAAGTTTTAATAAAAAGACTCTTGATTTCCATTTGCAGCCATTTTTGTACAGATAAAAGCACAAACATATTTATTTCTCCAAACACAAACAGAAGGAAAAGCACAAGAGAAACTAGGCATTTCTTCAATAATTTCTTACTGCCTTAAATATCATCATATTCATTTATAAAATCTCATTATAAACAGTTATTAGTTATCAGATATAATTAAAAAACCTTAAGAACTTCAGTGCTGTCCCATTAAAAGTCTTATAATTCCCCTCATGGACAAGTCACCATGCAGTTTTGGCTAGAAATGTAACATGTTTTGCTGTGTAAGAAGATGAAATTATGTTCATCTGATTCATTGATAAGAATATTTACCAGGACTCTCCAACTAGAGTTTGATGATAAGTCCCAACACTGTAAATGCTGAATATCTAGAGTATAATACACATGTTCTAATTGCACAAAAGTGGCAGGGCAGTGGAACACAATGTCTCTCTATCTGCAAAATGTCATTCTTTATAAAAACAAGATACAGTTGCCAATACTATGGCATTAATCTTCACTAATGTAAAATCAATATTTCATTGTAAACTAATTACAATGAACATTAAGTAACAAAACTCTCCTTTCTTTCCCAGTGACTCAGAAAGAAAAGGCTGCAAGAGAACAAGTCATCCATGGCGAAGTGTTAATTAGTGCACTGAAATTTATCACTTTTATAGAATAAGTTATTTATTTGGTAATACTATTTTAATATGTTACTGATTTACAGAAATACCTTTGTTCTTCTTATATACGATCTGGCAAACAAAGAACACTAGGAATTCATTTAGAATTGAATATATGGGAACTAAGAATCCACATAATTCAATAAGACAGAAGAGGAGGGCTGGGGATCTGACTTATCCGATAAGCATGCTCGCTCCCAAAGACTGGAGCTCTGTGCTAAGATCTCCTGATTTCATATCAAAAGACCACATGTGTCTCCCTTTGCTTGTAACTTTAGTGTCTGTGAGCATCCCACTGTTGTTATCACAAATTCCCACAAAGAAAGTGACTTAAGATGCATTTTTTTTGTACTATACTTCCTGAAGTCTACTGTAGTTCTCAAGTGCTATATGTACTAACGGTTTTAAAGTTTAGAAGTCTATAAAAGTTTTCAAAAGTCTAAGATGTCATGTAGGCCACCTTTCTTCCTGGAGCTTCTTGAGGAGAACCTTCCTTTCTACTATCTGGGGCCCAACTACTAATATTGGTATGCAGCTTCTTTCTCCATTTTTAAAGGTAGCAGTGCTGCATTTTTCTGACTTTTCTACAGTCACATATTCCCACAACCACATTCTGGACAATGGCCTGACTTGTGTACTACAGAATTATTTCCTAAACCAGTCATAAATGTATGTATACAATATCCTTCTAGAGGCATTTCAGGTAGTTGTACATCTTCACTTACTGTGATACACTCTCAAGTGGGTACATGAAAAAGGATAAGGTCATGGCCAATATGATCCCAAGAAATACTGTTTTCCCTCACTACAGGGGGAGGAAGGAAAACTATTTTAATAGCTTTACACACCTCTCACTAATGCTTTCTAAGGGCAGACTGTAAATCACACAAGATTCTAGGTGAATGCGAAACTGGAAAACATAGTTCTTGAATATTACTCCTGTTGATAAACAGAATAAGAAAATGAAATAAAGACAAATGGTGATTGTTAGAGGAACGTCTATCAAACAGTAGGGTTATATATAAATAATCAATATGAGACACAGTCCAAGCCTTATTAGGGACTATTTCTAGGCTAGTTACTTTGGTTATGTTCCTGATGTAAAGTTTCAAGTTGTTATTTTACCTCAATTTATTAAAATTTCAATCGCTGTATCTCTGTCTTAGACTATGAACCTTTGTGTCATAACCAGAGCTGTGAGTTTATGAACTCATTTCATTTTTTGCAGGCGTAGAACAAAGATATACAATGGAAGCTCTTTACAACTGACATGACTGTTAACTTAAGACTGGGTGGCCGAACAGATGTACTCTTAACTTTCACAAATGTATTTGGTAAAATATTGTGACTTTTCCATTTTTTTTTCCTGGTTTATAATGGTATAGATCTTGAACAGTTGCAAAAGTGGGAAAGGTTCTGACTTCATTTTACTTTAAAGGCAAGGTTAATTAAAATTTTAAACTGGTAAGTCATAAAACTTGAGGGATTAACTTACTATTATGTTATAGTTTGCCTATTCCTATCTACTAAAGAATTATTGTCTGTTTTATTTAGCATAGTAATTATTCTAGTATATGTAATTGATAACAATAAACGTATGCAAATATTGATCATTCTGTTTCTTACACTTTTTCCTTCGTTTATATCTTGTATATGACATTGTGTTATTCAGAATTGACATTAGAAGTCAACCTCTCTGACAGATAATAAATTACCCCGAATACTTGCTAAAACTTTTTCTTGAGTCACTAATATTGTTAAGTAGGTCTTTATTATGGAAACATCAAGTAAATTAAGAGGAAATGCTGGCTTTTGCTTTCATGCTCATGTGACAGTGGCCACATGAAACACCCATTTCATAGATGGCAGTTCAGCAACAAAGTGAGATCAGGGAAAGAAGCAGAACAGTGCTAATAGAAGAGGTTTTATTTTCACCAGACACCGGAATGCTTTCTTTTGTCAGTTTGTGTGCTTTTTCTCTGCGATATTTTTGACATTTGGGAAATAAAAGGAAATCGTGTATCCTGGGAGCAAAATGACATTGATAACTTGGGAAGCTTGACTGCCATTCCCCCAATTTGAAAGACTTTTCCCTTCCAACACAGAAATGAAGTAGTTAGAAATGAAAAGCAAACTTAAAAGAACACTTCTTCAAAGGAAAAATGTTTTATATTTAAAAATAAGAAGAGCCACAAGAAATTCAGGTTTATGAAAGTTCTGAGAGAAAGAGTTTTCTTTTTTTCTTTCTTATATAAACAAATGTGAGTCTTCTCCTAAGGTATAATTAACTGAGATGGAAAAGGAACACTGAACCAGATGGGAAGTAGGTCAGCTCATTTGAGGTTCTGGCTACACGAGCTTGACAGCTAGCTGAATATTTCTCTCTATATAGGAGATATACAGGTTCCAGTGATTTATTGGTCTTTCTTTCCCTAATGCCTCTTATATAAAAATATAGAAAAGAAAATCCATACTTTTTCCATCTTGCTTAGAAGCAACCTACATTGGGGACTTGAATGTAATTATGAAGTGCTATGTGCTGTGCTCAAGTGCATTGAAGATATTGCTAATTACACTCAAATATGAGCAAATATGATGGCTGTTATAAAAATGTTAGTATTTTATGAATACTACATTGTATACAACATTGAATTTAAATTAATATATTCATAATAATTGATACTTAAAGTTACATATAATCCTCTACTTCACTAAACACCCATATTTATCTTAAAAACAGAAATATTTGTGTGCTTCCTTTGCTAAAACATACTTTTATTTTAATTTTGCCAGCAGTGGAATACTAGAAAAAGTTGAAATAAATCTTCCACAGGAGCAAACTCTATCATGATTGATCCATTAACACCATCCTTCTCCTTTGGAGGACATATTCATCATGTGCACCTCCCTCAGTGCTGTTATGCCTTTGGGGATGGACACATGCTTAATTTTGTTCTGCAGTTGACAAAAAAAAAAAACCCTGGTTCTAGAATATATTGAAAAGATGTTCTCTCTAAGTCTGCATCTATCATGAGTATATTGCATGATGCCTACATCCCAGCTCACAAGTCACTCACTCTTCAATCAAATTCTCATCGACCTGTCCACAAGCTTATCTACTTTTTATGTAATCACATGTATTCTTGAAATGAAAAACAGGGTTAGTAATGAGATATGTGAGATATGAATACTATACTTTTTGCCTCCTGCTTAAGAACAACTAAATTGGGGATGTGACCATGATTATAAAATGGTATATACTATGTTCAAGTACATTGAAAATATTCATAATCACTTTCAAAAACAATAGAATATGATGGATGAAAGAAATATGTATACACACACATATTTTATATATATATATATATATATATATATATATATTCCTAAACAAGTTGTTTATTATTTAGTTAGCATTATAATATTTGTAAGAGACCATGGCCCATGGTACCTTCATCCTATTTTTTTTTTTTGAGATAGAGTTTCTCTGTTTTGCTTTGGAGCCGTTTTGAAACTATCTTTTGTAGACCAGGCTAGCCTCGAACTCACAGAGATCCACCTACCTCTGCCTCCCAAGTGCTAGGATTAAAGGCATGTGCCACCACCATCCAGGCCCATGGAAAACATGTTGGCATTAAAAAGCCTTACAAGTTTTTCATATTGAAGTATTATCTGTGACCTTTAACTTCAATCCAACTAGACATGAATTCTAACTGAACAAGTAGAAAAGCATACTTCAATAATACATATTTAGTTTATGATTTATGAGGAAATGAACTCTGGTTTAATTAACTGGACAGAATACAGAAAATGCTTATATGTGTTACTTTTGTTAGGAATTTTTTAAAAGAAACTCTGTTATTTGATTTTCCTTCTGGATATTTTGACCTTGTCCTGCTCCATTCTTCTTAGAAATATGGCTTTCATTATAGCCCTTGCAAGCTTCTGTTTACTGCAGTAGAGATTTAAAAGGTTCCTAACCTCTCCGATGCAGTTCTTGAATTTTTTTTCAAAGTGTTCTGTTAATAAAAACAGTCACAATATTCATCTATTTAAACTCATTCTCATTTCACATGTCTTTATGAAATTACTCAATCAAATAGTCAACATTTTCTTATACTTCTTCAACAATAAAATAGTCAACATTTTATATACTTCTTCAACTGTACCTGTACCTCATCTGTTGAATGCTTCAGTCACATTCAATTGCTTTCAATAGCCTGAATGGCCACGCCCAGAGTTGTGCTTGAGCTTTTGATTTCCAGCATCATTCATCCTGCCTCTAGTTGATCTTGATTTACATTGCACATAATTGTATTTCAAAATTCAGACCTAGTACTCACCCAGGTATTTCTTGATTCTTTAGACAGATATTCTCATCCCATTTTTGTATGCTTTCACAATATTTTGAGTATTTCTTTAATGTACCATATAATGGTTCATAAATTATTAAGCAGTTAACTCACTATAGACTGTAATTCTTCTAAAGTCTAGTCTAATGTATAAAAAAAGAGTGTGAAAAAAAAAGAGTGTGAAAATCATGGTAGAAGGTAATTAAAGTGGTAGAATATGAATTTAATATAAGGGAAATGTCTATATGTTAAACTTGTATATGAATCAAAATCATGTTAATCATTGTGAACTGCTCTGCTCACTGAAATCATTCATCATATCAATTTACTATGGCAAGCGCATTTTGGCAGGTTATCTGTGTTGACATAATGGTTAGAAAGTAGAATCAAGAAATGAAATATGTGTGTTTACTTAAGAATGTTATATCAGCATAAGTAGTCATCAGTGTTCTTAATCTTTGCCATTCTTACAGGTATAAGATGGAATCTCAGAATTTTGATTTGCATTTCTCTGACAACAAGGTCCCCATGTTGATCATTTACTTAAATGTCTTTCAGCCATTTTAGATTCCTCTGTTGAAAGTTCTCTGTTTAGGTCTGTACTCCACTTTTTATTGGGTTATTTGTTCTTTTGATCCCAATTTCTTGAGTTCTTTATATATTTTGGAGATCAGACCTCTGTCTGATGTGAGGTTAGTGAAAATATTTTTCCATTCTGTAGGCTGTTGTTTTGTCTTGTTTACTGTGTCCTTTGCTTTACAGAAGCTTTTCAGATTTGGAAAGTCCCATTTATTAATTTTTTCTCTCAGTGTCTGTGCTACTGGAGTTATATTTAGGAAGTGATCTCCTGTGCCAATGCATTTAGGTGTACTTTCCACTTTCTCTTCTATGAGTTTCAGTGTGACTGGATTTATGTTGAGGTCTTTGATCCATTTGGACTTGAGTTTTGTGCATGGTGATAGATATGAATCTATCTGGAATTTTGCAGGCAAATGGATGGAGGTAGAAACCATCATTCTGAGTGAGGTTACACAGACCCAGAAAGACAATTATCACATGTACTTACTTATAAGTGGATTTTAAACATAAAGCAAAGAAAATCAGCCCACAAATTACAATTCCAGAGAACCTAGAAAACAATGAGGACCCTAAGAGAGACCTACATAAATCTAATATACATGGGAAGTAGAAAAAAAAACAAACAAGATCTCCTGAGTAAACAGAAAGCATGGGGACCTTGGGAGAGGGTTGAAAGGGAGAGCATACAACAGAATGTTCTATCATCACCTTCCATTGCTAATTCAGTTAAGTCTTCTAACCGCAAGCATTATACATTGGACAAAACACAAAAAGTTTGAAAAAGGAACCTGGAACCAAAAAGGCACATCAAACCAAATATCTGTAAGTCTTGATTGATAAGTTGGCACAGGAGGTACAAACACTTGCCTCCCAAACCTGACAACTCAGTTTGATTCTCAGACACCAGAGTGGAAGGGGACGACTCACTAATAAAAAATTTCTGTGACGTCATGAATAACACATACACATAATGTCAAAATTCATAATTTAATACCTTATCAATTTCATTAAAGTATTTAAAACTTTATTCTAGTAAGTCTGCCTAAGTAAAATAGTTTTTAACTCAGGGTGAAGAATAATTTATGCAAATATGCCATATTTTTCAAGACTGTGGCAATAAATGTTTCAAGTAGATGTGCCTTAAAATTTCCTCAATATACTTTTAAACAATGAGTTAAAAATGCAGCTTGAGGAGAAGAGAGATGGAATTAGATGAAGCAATATTTCAGAGTAATCTCAGGACGCCTCCGGCAAGTGGAGGAAGTCTAGTGAAATACTTTATACTTTTCAACTGGCTTTGTTCCTTGAAAAAACTAATTTCTTCAAATTGCCCAAAAGGTTCAAATATCGTACTGTTGTACTTACAAATGTGACACTGATACTTCCTTTGTTCCTGGGAATCACATTTTAAAATGATACTTCAAGAAAATACTTTCTTCTTTTTTTTTTTTTTTGTCAAAGCCTCCGTTTATTAGGGACAGGGTAACAACTTATATACCCCCTGAATGAGGGCTTGGGGAGCAGGGCACAGGAGCATGGAATCTGGCCGCGTGGTCCCAGTCACGTAACCTACATCCGGTCAGGTAGGCCAAGAAGTCAGGAGTTGCCACACCTAGTTCCCTGGATAGCTGGAATTTAAGGCAGTTCCGCTATCAGATTAGGTTCGTTAGCAATTAGCGAATAGCTAATTGGGTGTGGGGCAGGTTTTGCCAATAGGACTATTCTTAACATAATTATGGGTTTGGGGTTCCCTGCAGGCTCCCCAAGGTGATGGAAAAAAAAAAAGGTTAACAACTGAACAATCACTTATACCAGTTAGGGGAGAGACAATCAGTTTTCTACGATGAGTGACACTGAGCATGTCAACTAATTTTGGGCAAGCCTCATGTTCAGGAGTAATTGACCAACAACATATAGTTGGACTCCACAGGATTTTGTCTGAGCTTTATTTGGTTACAAGTTGGGCTTTTTGTTTGTTTTCAATCTTTTTTTTCTTTCTTTTCTTGGTATGACTTTCTTGTTTCTAAGTTTTGGAAGATTTTATTGTTGTACAGGATTTTTGCTTCTTGTTAAAGAAAGAACTTAAAGTTGGGTGGGTAGGGATGGGGAAAAGATCTGAAGGGACTTGAGGGAGAGGAAGAATATGATCAAAGTGTATTTGAATTTGAAAATTGTTTTAAATAATGGAAAACATAATAAATTAATTTAAAAATAAAAAAAAAAGAAAATACTTTCTATATGCATTTAGTCCTCCAAGAGATTTTAAGATTTAAACAGTCCAGGAAGGTTGATTAGTTTACAGTATACATTTGTGATACATTATAATTCTAATATTAGAAATCATGACTCATATATGAGCTACATAATTTCTCCATCTTACAGTGAATAGATCTTATGGCCAAGCTGTGAGCCTTGTTATGCACGTGGAAGACCCAACATCTTACTCCAGAGATACTGGCTTATCCATGTTCATTACCACTCTATCCACAAAATTTAAGAACCAGAAACAGCCCAAGCACCCTTTCATTGGAGATGAATTTTTGAGTGAAAGTGGAAATAAGAAATATAGCAGTCTTTGGTAGGGAATGGGGAAGTTGGTACCAAAGAGGGATAGAAGAAAGAAAGATAAATGTCATTAAGGATGTTTGATAAGCCATAGGGAAAGCCGGGCGGTGGTGGCGCACGCCTTTAATCCCAGCACTCGGGAGGCAGAGACAGAGGATCTTTGTGAGTTCGAGACCAGCCTGGTCTACAAAAGCTAGTTCCGGGACAGGCTCCAAAGTCACAGAGAAACCCTGTCTCGGAAAAAAAAGAAAAAGAAAAGAAAAAGAAAAGCCATAGGGAGTCAGGTAGTGGAAGTACACTCCTTTTATCGCAGCACTCAGGAGAACTTAATGATGATATTTACCCTGACCTAAATAGTTTCTAACTGTATTCTATTATCCTTGTACCCACGGTTAAATGGAGCTTGCTTCTGAACCCTTTTACCCAGGAGATGAAGACCATTACATGAAACTATAACAACCAAAATGCAGAGAATAAGTTACTGACTGTACCCAACCTCAATTGATATAATTATAATAAAACTCCTACACCTGTGGCTTGGAAAATAATGAGGACTAGAGACCAGGAAGAATTTCAAAGACACAGACAGAGGACTAGGATGTCAATTATGCAATAGTGTCTTCGTGACATGAGAAGAAGCTGCACTCATAAAATCTCAGCAGTGTGGTTACCTAAATAACAAATATCAGTTGATATATCAAAGCATACAAATAAAATTTCACAAAATGCTGCCAGTAGGTGAAAATATACAGGCAGCCTCTGACAGCTAAGAAAGAGAAAGTTAGAGTCTTCCCTGGTGATGAACTCGCTGATATGTCATAATATTGAGAAGGAGTGTGGGATAGTAGAAGGGCTTGACAGGGGAGATGGAGGGATGGAAATATCATAAAAACTAATATATGTACAACTCATACATAAATTCTCAAAAAAATTAAAATAAAAAAAACTTTAATCCACAAGTCAAATGCAGTTCATTGCTTGTTTTAAAAAGTAAATTTAGTTCACAGCTATGCCTACCTATTCCTCTTCTATTTGTCTTTTCATAGTAATGAGATAGTAGAATAATTTGAGTCAAAGTCTATATGTCCCAAAGTACCTCAACTATTTATATTTGACATTATTTGAAATTTTTTGCTGACCATTGCTCAAATTTGCAAGAAATAATGGACTTAATTACTTTTAAAAGGGCATTGTAAACCACAGCCTTTTGCTAATATAAATATTCAAGTGTTTTAATATGTTTATATGCACACAAAGGCACAAAAATCACACAGATGCATTCACTCATTATTGTATGTCTTATCTAAGAAGATCTAGCCCACATTCAAATATCTTCCACAAAGTATAAGATCGTCAGTGTTCTTTGCACAACAATTAAAAAAATTATCTATTTTTTACATTTTTTTTGCAAAAATTGGCATTGTACTTTGAATTCTTACCAAGTATGCCAAAACCTAATATGTAGTATAAATGAACTTTTAAACTAATTTACAGATATGATTTTATACACTTATATTTATATAAAACAGTCAATTCCAGTGTTGAATTTTCCTGCATGTATGTGAGCTGTTTTGGCTGTGTTTATTCCCTATTATTTATGGAGTTTTGGGACTATCACAGTAACAGTGAAAACAGGAATAAAGCAGAAATTCTCAGTAAGGAGTGTAGTCAGACTGGCTTTTGAGGACTAACAAGGCAGGGTCCTGAAAAGATACGTTTGAAGAGAAAGAACTCAGGGGAAAAAATTCAAGGGTTCTCAGTCATTGTTGAGTTAAATACACAACAATCTGTTTGTGTGTGGCCACTCCCCAAAATTTGCAAAAAGAAAAAACACTAGAGGTTGAGATGAACAGCATCTTGAACACAGGGAAAACAATGCTGCTGACTTCTCTTCAGTCATAAGAGTGAGAACATCAGGAACTCATTAAGACAGAGAAAAGCAGAAGAATAACTAGCACAGTAGTAGTGAATTAAGTTAAATCTTGCTTCATTGGGTGAATCCATCATGGTCTTGACCTCTGCTCATATTCCTATTCCTTCCACTCTTCAACTGGACATTGGGCACTCAGTCCAGTGCTCCGCTGTGGGTCTATGCCTCTGTTTCCATCAATTATTGGATGAAGGTTCTATGGTGATATTTAAGACAATCATCAGTCTGATTACAGAGCAAGTCAAGACCGGGCCCTCTCTCCTTGGGTGTTAGGTGGGGTCATTCTTGTGGATTCCTGGGAATTTCTTTAAAGCCTGGTTTCTGCTAACCTATAATGGCTCCCTCAATCAAGATATTTCTTTATTTTCTCTCATTTCTGTCCTTCGTCCATCTTGACTATCCCATACCCTCAAGTTCTCCTCTCCTCTCCCCTTCTCCCCTCCTCTTCCCCGTCAGCTCTCCCTTCTCCCCTACCTTTATGCTCCCAATTTTGTTAGGCGATCATGTCTGTTTCCAACTTCCAGGTGGGTCTATACATGTTTTTCTTTGTGTTCACCTTATTACATAGCTTCTCTGGGATCATGAACTATACACTCAATGTACTTTGTTTATAGCTAGTATCCACAGTTTATCTGAGCGAATAGAAGCTCAACAACTCCAGCCTGACTGCGAAGGAACAAGCATAGGACCAAATTAGTCCCTTTGGATGTGGTTGACAGTTGCATAGCTGGGGCAGACTGAGGGACCACTGGCAGTGGCACCAGGATTTATCCCTACTGCATGTACTAGTTTTTGGGATCCTAATCTCTTTGATGTATACCTTGCTCAGCCTAGATATAGTAGGGAGGGCCTTGGTCCTTCCACAAATCAATGTGCCTTACCCTCTCTAAGGTACTGATGGGGCGATGGGAGGGTGTGTGGAGGGAATGGGAAGAGGGGAAGGAGTGGGAACTTGGCTTGGTATTTTTTTTTTTAAATCTAATAATTTTTTTTTTAAAAACCAGATTCATAGCCACATTAAAAAAAAAAAACTTTCTTTGACACTGTAGTGTAGTAGTGACTTTTGTGGTATTGTGACAACAATAATGGAAAGAAATTACTTAAAAGTGGAAAGACTTATTTTCAGTTCATAATTTCTAAGAGTTTTGAGCCATCAGAGTAGGGAATGAGTGGTAGGGAACCTCACATCATGATGGTAAGATCATGTGACAGAGAGTATTCACATTATGATAGATAAGAAAGAAGAGAGAGAGAGATACCCTAAACAATGTAAATTTCAAGGTCCTGCCACTAATGACCTATGCACATCCTTTAGATAAACCAAACTTGCTTCAACTTTCACAACCACCTAAATGAGTGCCAGCGAGAGACAACGTATTCACGAAATTGACTTATGAGCAACATTTTTTATTGAAAATATAATAGGCCCTAGTTGAAAATGCTCGTAAGTACCAATCAAAGTATCAAGGCAATTTCCAGTAATACAACTATGTATCTAAAAACAGTAGAGAATATTTAAATAAATACAGCAATAAAAAATTCTAACAACTCATGCTATTTTAAAACTACCAAAAAATCAGAACTACTAACCTCAGAAAATGAAAGAGGAGCAATTATTTTTTTGCATTTCAAAGTTCATGTTTATTTTTTTGTTATCTTTTTTTATTATTTTTTATTGAGAGAAAAAAAAGAAATTCCCACCTCCTCCTATCCTCCCATTTCCCTCCCCCTCCTCCATCTCTTCTCCTTCTCCCCCCACTCCTCTCCCCCTACCTCTCCAGTCTGAAGAGCAGTCAGGGTTCCCTGCCCTGTGGAAAGTCCAAGGCCCTTGCCCCTCCATCCAGGTCTAGGAAGGTGAGCATCCAAACTGGCTAGGCTCCCACAAAGCCAGAACATGAAGTAGGATCAAAACCCAGTGCCACTGTCCTTGGCTTCTCATCAGCCCTCATTGTCCGCCATGTTCAAAGAGTCCGGTTTTATCCCTTGCTTTTTCAGTCACAGTCCAGCTGGTCTTGGTGAGCTCCTACTAGATCAGCCGCACTGTCTCAGTGGGTGGGTGCATCCCTCGTGGTCCCGACTTCCTTGCTCATGTTCTCCCTCCTTCTGCTCCCCATTGGGACCTTGAGAGCTCAGTTTGATGCTCCAGTGTAGGTCTCTGTCTCTATCTCCATCCATCTCCAGATGAAGGTTCTATGGTGATATGCAAGATATTCATCAGTATGGCTATAGGATAGGGTCATTTTGGGTTCCCTATCCTCAGCTGCCCAAGGAGCTAACTGGGGATATCGCCTTTGGTACCTGGGAGCCCCTCTAGGTTCCAGTCTCTTGCCAACCCTGAGATGACTCCCTTAATTAAGTTATGTGATTCCCTGCTCCTCTATCCAACCTTCCTTTCTCCCAATCATCCCGTTTACCCAAGTTCCCCCCATTCTTCCCTTCTTACTTTTCTCTCCTCATCTCCCCTTACCCCCATCCCACCCAACCCCCAAGTTACCAAAAGAAGAGCAAATTATAAGAAAGATACACAATTTGGAATTAACCTAGATACCAGGTGTGGCATTGTGTACTTGTAACAGCAGTACTTAAGAAATAAAAACAGACGGGTAAGAAGATGAAGGTCAGACTTGATTAACATATTAAGTTTGAGGCCATTCTGCGATAAATGAAACTCGGTCTCAAAAGGAAAAAAATGATATAGAAGAAACTATATGGTAAAATTAGTATGCATAAAATTGAATACTTATGCATCCATGTTAGAAATTTGGCTAAGGCTGGATGGTGGTGGCACACACCTTTAATCCCAGCACTCAGGAGGCAGAAGCTAGTGGATGTCTGTGAGTTCAAGACCAGTCTGGTCTATAAGAGCTAGTTCCAGGACAGGCTCCAAAGCTACAAAGAAAACCTATCTTAAACAAAACAGTAGTAGTAATAATGATAATAATAATAATAATAAAAATAAAATAACAGCTTAAAAGAGAAATGTGGATAAAATAATTCATATAAGTATAGTTATAGACTATACAAATAAATGCCAAATGGAAACTTTTATATATTACAAACTAATTTGAGGGAAGGAAGAGGGCCCCTCTCTTTGGCTTACAGTTCCATGGATCCATAATAGCCAGAAAGGTATAGAAGATAGGTTAGAAGATGGTAATCACATTGCACCAACTGTCCAAAAGTAGAAAGAAATGAATTGTTGTGTTTGGTATACTTTATTACTACTTTTATTTATTTAACTTTATGTATATGGTCATTTTTTCTGTATGAATGGTTATGAACTAGACACCTGCCTTTTGCCCAAGGAGGACAGAAGTCATTGTCAGATCCTTTTGATCTTGAGTTAAAATGGTTGTGAGCCACTATATTAGCTCTGGAAACTGAAACTGACCATCTGATTATTTTAACTACTGGAGGATCATTTCTCCAGCCACAGCTCACTTTATTTTTATTCATTCCAGGAATCTAAGATATGAAATAATAATAATATCCATATTTAATGTAGGTCTTCTCATCAGAACTTTCCTAATCCAAAAACTTCCTCATAGGCTTACCACGATTTTTTTTCACAGTGATTCTAATGCTAACATGTTGAGAGTCAAAAATGTTTTGTGTCATTATTCCTGTAGAAAACTGAACAAATGTCTATTCATCCAGTATATGGGAATGACAATGAATATCATCAAGTTCAATCCAAATTGCTGAACTGCTGAGTTTTATTGGCTCTAATTATTGGAGTATGAAGAAAAAGTTACTTACGGAATAGAAATGATTCAGAGATAGCTGCATTACCAAAGTCCACCACAGGATAAATAAAAAATCTCACAAATGCTTGAAGCCTAGAGAATACTGCCCAACCTGGAGACAGCTAACCAAACTGAATGTGTCTTCCCTCGTATCTCAGTTGGTCTGAACCTCTTCCAGTCAGTTTAGTTCTCTACCTCTTCCAAACAGCTTAGCGAGTCCCTTGCAATCCTTATTGTTTACCTAAGCTTGTAAACAGAGGAATCTAGTGAATATACACAGTTTCAGGGACTTTCATAATCCCTTGAGTTGGTTACTTCTTGACCTGAAGGAGCTCCACTGCAGAATGGAATGTTTCACCTCTCCCTAAACATCCCGTTGCTTTACCTTCTTTTTAACAACCAGTGTCTTAAAGTGATTCCAGTTTAAATCATTCTGTCTTTTCAGCACCCTTGAATATCTTGATGTAAAATGTTCTGTGTACCAGCACCTCTTTTTATTTTATTTTTTATTTTTTTGGTTTTTCGAGACAGGGTTTCTCTGTGGTTTTGGAGCCTGTCCTGGAACTCGCTCTTGTAGACCAGGCTGGTCTCGAACTCACAAAGATCCGCCTGCCTCTGCCTCCCGAGTGCTGGGATTAAAGGCGTGTGCCACCACCACCCAGGCTAGCACCTCTTTTGCATCTTGTTTCACAACGAAATTCTCTACAACTTTTGGTTTGTGAGAAAACTAGAATGTAACATGATTATCAAAACTTCACTTTTTTATTTGCTAGAAAAATAAAACATTATTTTAAAGCTATAATATTTTACCTATTGTGTCTTGGGATCAAGGAGATCTAACTTTCAGTTCAATTTAAAAATCCATATAGAATATATCAGTTCCATGACAGTGTACAACTCAAAAATCAGAGTCCATCCTAACACTCCAGGTAATCACTTCAGTAAGCTGTTACTACATCAGGAAAATTTGTATACATAATTCAAATACATGGAACAGGATAATCCTTTATTTTCCAAAAGGGAACATTATGGACATAGCAAAGACTGATGATACTAAATCAAGACCAAACATCAGGAAAGCAAATACAAAGTTCTAGAACTCTATATTCGATATTGGTAGCTTACAATGGAACTTTCTAGGTTCTAGCATAGTCAAACAGTCCATCCTTTTAATTTTACTGCCTGAAATATACATTCTTTATCTTAGATGAGTTTCATTCCACTAAATTCCTACATCTTTTCTAGGAGGATGTGCCATGATCTTGACATCCCTGGCATCATTGTATATCTTTGGGATGCTATTGCAACTAAGGTTTCACATTAATAGCTTCATAAAGAGACGTATTTCAGGAAATTTGACCCAATTGGACATTTTCTGGTCTCAGAAACACTGTAAAATCATGGTACAAAACGTCGTCATCCATTGATGATTGCTTATTTCCTGACTACAAAACTGATGCCATGTGCTCAGTGTTAACTGAGCTTTACTGTTGCTTTGTAGAGAGCATGGCATTTTTAGACAACTATTGCATTGGCTTTTGTGTATTGAGCTAGTGAAGACACTTGATTTCTAGTTTTTAGCAAACAAGTTCATTGACATCCTTAATTTTGAATCTACTATGTTGAATAAAATTTCATTTTCACCAAACATAGCCTTTGATAAGTAAACTTTAAAGTTTGGGATACTGCTTCTATTGTCTCATGCAGAGCAGAAGTTTCCAACCTAGAATATGAGCAAAGAAGTCAGGACCACAAGGGTGCGCCCACCCGTGGAGACAGTGGGGGCTGAGTCTTTGGGAGCTCACCAAGGCCAGCTGGACTCTGACTGAAAAAGCATGGGACAAAACCAGACTCTCTGAATTTGGCGGACAATGAGGGCTGCTGAGAAGCCAAGGACCATGGCACCGGGTTTTGATCCTACTTCATGTTCTGGCTTTGTGGGAGCCTATCCAGTTTGGACGTTCACCTTCCTAGACCAGGATTGAGGGGGGAGGACTTTGGACTTTCCACAGGAACCCTGACTGCTCTTCAGGCTGGAGAGGGAGGGGGAGGAGTGGGGGGAGGGGAGGAGGGGAGGGAGGAGTGGGAAGGAAATGGGAGGCCGGGAGGAGGCAGAAATTTTTTTTTCCAATAAAAAAAAAAAGAAAATAAATGAAAAAAAATTACAAATATATAATCATGGACATATTCCTTGTCTTTTCCACAATTTTTTTCTCCTCTTTTTTTTTCTGGTCATTTTATATTACAGGACTGCTTTATTTATTGAAAAAAAAATTTCTGCCTCCTCCCAGCTTCCCGTTTCCCATCCCCTCTTCCCACTCCTTTCCCCCTCCCCCCACTCTTCTCCCCCTCCCTTTCCAGTCCAAAGAGCAGTCAGGGTTCCCTGTCCTGTGGAAAGTCCAAGGTCCTCCCCACTCCATCAAGGTCTAGGAAGGTGAGCATCCAAACTGGCTAGGCTCCCACAAAGCCAGAACATGAAGTAGGTTCAAAACCCAGTGCCATTGTCCTTGGCTTCTCAGAAGCCCTCATTGTCTGCCATGTTCAGAGATTCCAGTTTTATCCCATGCTTTTTCAGTCTCAGTCCAGCTAGCCTTGGTGAGCTCCCAATAGGTCAGCCCCACTATCTCAGTGTGTGGGTGCAACCCTCATGGTCCTGACTTCCTTGCTCATGTTCTCCCTCCTTCTTCTCCTCATTTGGACCTTGGGTAATCATTACAGTGCTCCAATGTGGGTCTCTGTCTCTATCTCCATCCATCTCCAGATGAAGGTTCTATGGTTATATGCAAGATATTCATCAGTATGGCTATAGGATAGAGCCATTTCAGATTCCCTGTCCTCAGCTGCTTAAGGAACTAACTGGGGACATTGCCCTGGGCACCTGGGAGCCACTCTAGGTTCAAGTCTCTTGCTAACCCTAAAATGACTCCCTTAATTAAGATATATACTTCCCTGCTCCCATATCCACCCTTCCTTTATCCCAACCATCCCCCTTTCCCAAGTTCTCCCCATCCTCCCCTTCTCACTTTTCTCTCCCTATCTCCCATTACCCCTACCCCACCCCACTCCCAAGATCCCAATTTTTGTCCTGCAATCTTGTCTACTTCCCATATCCAGGAGGACCACAATTTTCACCTTGTTCGTAAACGTTTCCTTACCAAACTTGTTCTTTTTCTTATCTTAATAGTTAATATTTGTTCTTTCTGGATGAGCACAATGAGTCATAATTATAAATAAGTAAATAAAAAGCAGATAAGGGAACTGACAACTAACTTACTATGTATGCTTTTATGTGCAAAAAATCTGAAAGAAGTCTCTGCAAGAATCAGGCAATCCAATAAACTTACAAGCTTGGGCAGTTGCAGAAGAGAAAGGTGGGAGTTCATAATTCAGAGAAGGCAGAAAAATAAGTTATTTGAGGTCAGGAGTGCAAGTTTTTTTTTTTTAATGGGATTTGGTGGTTTGAAAAAGAATGGCCCGATATGCTTATGTTTGAATATTTGGTCCTCAATTGGTGGAACTCTTTGGGAAGGATTAAAGGGTATGATCTTGTGGGAGGGAGGTTTGTCCCTGCACTTAGGCTTTGCCATTCCAAGTTAATTCTCTGTTTCTTCCTCTTGATTGTGTCTGTCTCAAGATGTAAGCCCACTGGCTGCTTTTTGTCATCATACCCACCTTGATTATTATAACTTCAACCCCTATAAAATGCTTCTTCTCTATGCTGCTTGGTCATGCTATTTATCTTGTTAATAGAAAAATAAGACATTAAAATTCTTGGTTCAATTAAACTGAGGATCTTTGAAATGTATCAAAACCTTGGTTAGCAATCCTAACTTTTACTTTCATTAGGTGGGTAAAAAGGGGGGTTAGAGTCATTGGAGGCTGTTTCTGGAGAAGCAGCAACAAATTCCCACACTGACCATACTTTGTTATAAGGGACTTCTATACAAATTTTCTTGACTATTCTATGTGTTGCACTTTCTTCCAGGCCTGAACTATAAAGAGGCATCTTGGTATAGCAATGGTGTGGGGCCTGAATCCTTTTCTCTGTCATGATTTATACCCCTGATTTCATGCACCCTCTGGACAAGCAACACTACTAATGAGTTAGAATTCCTCCTCACTCCTTCCCTTTGAGCTTTGATACAGACTTTGGAATATGGATTGTGTTGTACCCATTCAATACCACAAATCTCAACCAAGAAAAGAGAAAGTAGAATCTATTTGTTGGCAATTGTGTAGCAAATACTGTGCCCTTCCCTAAAAATTATGGCAAGATTCTTGTCTCAGTTAGGGTTGCTGCTGTGATGAAACACCATAACAAAAAGAACTGTATAAAGAAAAGTCTTGTTTGACTTGCATTTCCATATCACTGCTCATCACTGGATGAAGTTAGAACAGAAATTCAAACAGGACTGGAATCTGAATGAAAGAATGGATCCATTGGCCTTGGGGTGGTGTTACTTACTGGCTTGTTCATCAGCCTAACTTTATTTTTTAAAACCTAAGAATTTTTAAATTTTTAAAACCATCCCAAGAATAGCAACACCTAAAGCAGACAGGGCCCTCACCCATCAATCATAATTTAAAAACTTCCCTACAGTCAGTCTTATGGAGGCATTTTATTAATTGATTTTCCTTCTTTCAGATAAATCTAGTTTGGTCAAGTTGATGTAAAACTAACCAGGATAACTTGAATGCTATCATGTTTAATTTTCCACAACAAATAAATTAGCCCTGTACTCTAAAATTCAACCTCAATCAACTTCTAATGATGTGAAGTGCTAAATATTGTGTAGCTCCTGACATAAAAGGTCCACATTTCACCTAGTATTTAGGCTAGTGTTCCTTTGAAATCTCACGATACAAGCATCCATTGACTTTTTTTCTTCTCAGCCCTCTTTTCTTTCAGGCTATCATCAGAATTAACTGTAAAGTTCCATAGAAGAGATTTTTGAGCATTCCTATTTAAAAGGTACTCACTATTTTACATTTCTTCCATAACATTGTTCCAGAAAATTAGAACTACATAGTTAATTCTATTACTCCAAGAGTCTCACTTCTTGGCATCATTTTTTCTCTTAGAACTTATCTCAATTCTCATAAATAAAAATATGCATCAAAAGCAACTTAACAAAGGGAGATTTTACTTTGGCACTCTGTATTACACAGTCTAACATGTTAGGGTTTGATATCAATGGAGAAGAGGGGGAGGTGTTGCGGGAGGTCTTCCCGCCCCTCCAACCAATAGCTGCTGAGATACCAGCCCATTGGGGCATGGTTTCTCTCCCTTCAAAAGGCTTCTATTTCCTTCCGCTGGCCCTCTTGACTTCCTGTTCGGCTGGCGATTAGTCTCGCTTCATGATTGCGAAAAGGGCTGTTGTCTGGGATCGTGATCTGTAAGTTTTTCCTCTTTAAATAAATACTACCCTATTAATAATAATTCATAACTGGTGTGGCATTGTTCGTGGCTTACGCCTTCACCTGGCGCCCAACGTGGGGATGCAGAAACCCCAGCACCCCAATTTCAACAGAGAACCCTTGCTAATAAGGATGACAAATTAAGAGCAAAATACATTTAGTAATTTCAAATATATGAGACAGTATGAAATGACACAGGAAAATAGAAATCACAGGCAAAAAGTAAAATCTCATTTGCTCTCAAAATAATCCTGAATGAGTTATAATAGATAACTTACCAAAATTTGGGAAAGAGATACATGTAGATACAGGAGGAATTCAGAAGAGAAAATGACCTTGTCTAGAAAAAAAATACCATATGTCATATTAAAGTTTTAACATTAAATATACAGAAAAATATAAAAGCAGAAACAGAGAAATACAAAGTGACACTTGAAGTCATGCTAAGAAGAAATGTACCCTTCCCTCAAATCTTGAAAAGCCACAAGGAAATTATAGTTATGAAATTGAGAATTACTAAGTTATGAATCTAGAATACTGTACTCTTTAGACTATTACATCAAAAGCAAAGCACTTTCCCTAAGACATGCAACTTATTTTTGCATTTATATTCCCTTTTTCTTCTATTGTCTTATTGTTACAGTGCTGATGTAAAGAATTGTAATGAATAAGAGTGGAATGATCTTGGTCCTGTGTCAAGTAACAAACTTTGTTGAATACCCATGGGAGGTCTCTCCCTCTCTGCGGATTGGGAGTAGGGGAACAGGTGGGAGAGTGGGAAAAAGGGAGGGAGAGGGAATTGGGATTGGTATGTAAAGGATTAAAAAAAGGAAATTGAATTGAGTGAAGAGACAACATACAGAATGAAATAAAATCTTCTACAGACATATATCAAATAGTGGGTTAATATACAGAAATTAGAAATATTTTTAAAGCAAAACCAAACAAAACCAAACCAAAATGAGTACTAAAGACTTAAATTGCAAGTACTCAAAATAATATAAATGGCTGATAAATACCAGCAGTTAAAAACATTCATTTTTCTTAACCATTATGAACAAGTAAATAAAATGACTTTTTTAGTTTTATCATTCTATAGTCTCTTATTCTCTGCACCTTGACAAGTTTTGAGTTGCTCTTAGCACTAATTCCTATCAAATACACAAAAGAAATTGCTCTAATGTTTAAGAAATGAAAATTAGTGGGTAGGTAAAGAGACAGAGAAGTTTGGAGAATGTCAACCAAAACTAACGAGGCATAAATATAATTAGGGCAATATGATTAATAAGTTGAAACTTACTTTAAAGCATAAAACTAAAATTCACTTGAAAAAGTGATTGATTACATGGATCAAATTTCTGCTAAAAGACAGAGATTATTGAAAAAAAAAATCTCAACACCAGGAATAAGCTACCTCCTTAAATTTTATTGTTAGGAGGCAGCTGAGGCTTCCAAATCAATATAGCATTTACTGTAAAAGCCTGTACTTTACTATATTGGAAAATGTAAAAGAAATTGCTGAATTTCTAGATGGATATGACCTACCAAAAATAAAAAAGATAAGAAATTTAAACAGATCTATAATAAGCAAAGTGATTGAAATAGCAATAAAAATTTCTCTAGTAAAAAAAGTTGAAGCCCATTTGGATTCACTGATGAAATCTATCAGACTTTTAAAAGACTTAGAGTAAGGTTTTTCAACTTGTCATCTAATGTAGAAATGGAAGGATTATGACAACATTGTTTGATAAAGGCAATGTTACTCCAATATTAGAACCAGTTTGGATACAACAGAAGAAACCTACAAAACAATTTCCTTGATGAATATAGGTGAAAAGTTCACATAAAACTGTTCTTAAAATTAATTCAAGAACATTACCAAATCAGTCAGTGATGTAAGAATGATATAATAAATATACAGTAACTCTAATGTATCAATCACATGCAAGGACAGAAATCACAAAAATGTTTGAAAAGATATAGGAAAGGGTTTTGATAAAATCCAATACCTTTTCATGAAGAAATTCCTGGACAGTTAGGAATAGATTTATCATATTCTAGTAAATGATTCCTATATGTGATAAATTTAAAGCCAACATCATATTAATTGGGAGAAAATAAGCACTTCTATAAAAATTAGGAGAAAGACATGGATGTCATATTGTATGGCTTTTATTAATAATAGAGTGTGAAATATTACTTAGAGCAATAAGAAAGACAAGGTTAAAAATGGGAGTGAAAATAGGAAGGATTACTTCAAATTATAATACTTCACCCAGTAATGATTTATTTAATCTTCATATTTTCAATCACAAACACAAAGTAGAAAGAGCAAGTGGAGGTAAGGTGAAGCTATTAACATGCTATGCTTATTCCAAGGTGCGTATTTCCTAAATCAAGGCTGCCTGAACTCCATCCCCTGCTCCTCTGTAACTTCACTCAAACCAAATGATCAAATATAATTAACTTAAGAGAGACATATTATTCAAACCACTAAAAATCCCCAAACAAATTTTGATGTCATTCTTCATAGAAAGAAGTATTGGTTTCTACAGTATTGATTTCTTTGGTATCTGTGGTAATATTTCACTGTTCATTACCTGTTCTGTTCACTTGGGTCCTCTTTCCTTAATTTGGTTTCTTGTTCCAAGTGTCTGTAACTCTTATCAATTTTCCTACAGTCTTAGATACATTGATTATTGGCATTGTTGTATTTGTTTCTAGTTCATTAATTTCAGGGTTGGGTTGCCATATGCAATGTGTGTATCCTGAGCTAAACCTGGAGTTTGGGGTAGAACTTATGGCTGAAGATTATGAATGTAAGTCAGATTTAGGCAGACTCATTCAGTCAGACTCTGGCAAAGAATGCTCACATTCTTTCTGGCCAAAGAGATTATTTTTATTGCTTGAGAACAGCCTATAAGTTGGAAAAATGGATCCTGGGAAACACTTAGTGGTTAGAAACTGTGCAGGCAGAGAAGACCAGTCTTGGAAGGGACATTGAATGTGGTACCCAGGTTATGTCTGATGATTGGGGGAGGTTATATGAACATGAGTATCAAGTGTATTCACCCTTCTAGACCCTGGGGAAAGATGCGGGTGATCTGGCTAAGTAGGGAGATCGGATGTCCATTGTGTATTTTGTGATCTTGAAGAAAGTACTTCAGTGCGTATTGCAACTCTTCCTGGAGGCATGATGCATACATTATTTCTGGAAGATTTTTTATTACCCTACTTGGATTGGGTTGCTGTAGTTTGTCATTGGCTTTAATTATTAACACCAAGAAGAACCCTGAAGATCATCCTTCAATCCAAGCAAGCTCTTCCTTACCTCTAACGTGGAGACACCATCCAACTCCTTCCCAGCCAGTAATCTGTGTCAGTCACCCCTCCTAAAGCATGATCCCTGACTTAGCCTTTTGAATAAAGATGATAAAAATCCCAATGTGGCAAGGAATAAGTCATAGCTTCCAGTTCAATGGAAAGTTTGTAATGCCTCTAGAAAGAAGTACTCACCACTCTGGACCTGAAACTTCTAGTATATAAGAACATAATGGCATGGAAAAAAAAAAAAGAAGCAGACATTCTCTTTCTGTGTCACTAGGAGGATGACTAGTAGCTATTGATGTTGTGTGTGTGTGTGTGTGTGTGTTCCAAAAAGTAAATGTTCTGGCTCTATTATAACTCATAGAGAGTCTGCCATGATCTCTCAGTACACTAATTTAATATGCATATATTTTGCCCAAAATGGTACTTACACAAGTAAGATTATAGTACCTTTCCTAAGGAAAGGATTTTTGACTTAATTTTAATGGGCCAATGAACAAATTTAACCAAAGAAAAAATATAAATATCTAAAACATTTAAAAATATATGAAATTAAAAATAGAAAACTAACAAGGGATACACAAAATTTCCCCATTATCCATTATGACCATGAACTTCTGATCCTATATATTTAATCAAGAGAACTGAGAAGATACATTTAAAAAGCACTTCAGATGAATGTCCATAACAACAGTGTTCACCAACTAAAAAGTGGAATCAACTCAGATGCCATAAAGTGACTCACACTAAGCACTGTGGGAAACACATACACAGAAAGGGACTTGCTCCTAACATAAGCAACTGCATAGATAAACCCTCACCTCCTTAAAAAATAGTGCTAAAGTTAAGAAGATAGAAAACACTACATATGATTTCAGTTATATGAAAGTTCTAAAATAACTATACTAAAGCGACAAAAGCAGTTACATTGGAGCTGCTCACATTTTAGGTGACAATGAGATATTTAAGCTTGAGATGTGAGCATTCCAAGCTACTGCTCCCTAGTTGGTGCTGTAAGTATAACTTTAAAAATCTATTTAACTATCCTATCAAGTCAACTGCTCTAAAGTGTTAGGAAACATGATAAGACAGTTAACTCCCTGAGAATTCTTCAGCTTGAAATTTGTTCCTTAGAAGAAATTATAGTATATTAAATATGATTGTAGCTAAAGCATTCTGTAAGGTCATGGATGGTAGTCATTATTGTTAATCTCATTTGTGCATTTTGATTTTTTCTGTGTGATTTTGGAAAAGTACGCCCTGGAAGGGTTAACTGGACAGAGATGATGCATCCAAGAGTGGGCAGTACCATCCAGCAGTGACTCGGATATAAAGACTTCAGAGAAAATATTTTCTATGCCTGTCTACTTGCCCTCAATTCTTTCTAGGGACAGAGTCTACTTTGTGGGTGCAGTTGCTCTCATCTTTCCCTTACACTAGAGCTAAATTTTGGTTGCCTTCTAATTTTCACTGAAAATTCTTATTCTTCAAGATTCCTCCTGGTTCCATCACAAGACTGGAAATTATAGACACTTAGCCTTGTGGACCAAGCAACAGTAAGTTCTGATCATTTGCAAAATGAAGACAGACATGTTTAGACTATTAGCCAACTATGCCAAAATTGTGTAAGCCAAGGTAAAAAAAAATTCTTTTCATTTTTATATCTATATACTATGCATACTGTGATATATATATATATATATATATATATATATATATATATATATATGGTTGCCTTATATATCTAAAGTTTAATAAGCCCATGAATTAGAGAAGCAAAGATGTACAGCCATGCCAGTTGAAAGAAAATTGCATCTAGTGGCCCTAATGGACAGGTAGGAGAGAAAATTGTTTTTAAGATCAATAGCTGAATAATACATGCCAGGAAAATTGTTAATCTTCTCTAGCTAGGAACTAAATCTGGTATAGCAACTGCATTCGGGATAACTACTTGATTAAGTTTGTGATAATCAAGTAGTCCTGCAAGTGGATGGCACTGAGTTGTTTCATATAATGAAGTGAATGATTCTAGTACTAGGGACTCTAATGGTTTCCACACATTCTGAAATTTTAAATGGGTAAGTATGCCACTAACTCACATATGGTAGGCACACAATGTGAGAGCCTAATATTTGTAGGTAAGCAGAAACAGTGTTATGGGATAAAATGAACATTCACCTCAGTATTAGAACATAGTTTCTGGAGATCTTGATCACTGATTTTTTTCCACAAGTTATCATAGTAGTTTATTGTATTGATGACATAATGCTGACATGATACAGATGCAGCAAGAAATCTGGAATTGCTGATAAACAAATGTGTATTAGAAGATGAAAAATGAATAATAAAAATTAAAGCCATAACCTTGGTAAAATGTCTAGTAACTGTGATAGAGGCATACAAATATGTTCTTTTGAGTTTCAGATTAATATGCTTCATCTGGTTCTTCCTGTTACCAAGAAAGAAACACAACACTGGTGGTCTTTAGAATTTGAGGAAGCATTTTTTTTTTTTACTCTTTAATGTTCCTATGACTGATCTAAGAAGGTACTTAGAAACCAGCTATTTTTCAGTGCAGAAATCTTTTCATCAAGTCTAGGTTGCTTTATAGCCCACTCTGCAATTTGGGCCATATGATCCATCAGAACTCATCAGCCATGAGGGGTCAGTGAGAAATAAGAATACTGTTTGTAACATTTGTAGACCCCCATAGATGAATCCCAACAGCAAGCTAGTAACTGTGGAATTTGCTGCTAAAATGTGCTGAGAAGCTCAATTGCAACCTGAATAACTTTATACTAGGTACTAGGCCATAGGTCCCTTTGGAAAAGGATAATAGAGAAGCTAGTGATAAATTTTTGGCATTTCATGCCAAAAGTCAAGAGGACCAATTCTACCCTTCACTCTAGGAGTTGTGGTCTACAAAGTAGCTCAAGTCTGGTACGTAGATAACAAAATATGATTATCTGTTGCCCTCAGTCAGAGTAGGCATTTATTCTGGATGTTCCATGCTTATAAGACTAAACAGGCAGTTAATAAATTTCCAGTTTCTCGCCTGTCTCTACCATGATTACATAGACAAAGCCAGAGCTCTATATGAATCACATCATTGTGAATATTGCTTTGAGTATGCTGTTCATTACAATAAGCATACTCACCTCTCATTTGTTGATTCAGTGCTGCTACTTAGTCCTTGTTTCTATAGAGATGCATTGTATTTAATCAATCTAATTGTGCCTCATCTACCTTACATGCTAAGAAGAGGATTGACAGATATCCTCATAGATGCATATACTCTTTTTATACAGCTGTCTCTTATGGTTCTAGTGAAAGGTACACTATACAGACTCTTTTGTTGGGAAAGATTTTGGTTTGAAAGGCAAAATTACTAGATTATTAAATTTTACTTGAACCTTTGGACCTCTTCATAAGCAGTACATTCCAGATCACTCACAGTAAGTCATCCTGTGTCCCATACTTCTCACATCCAATAGCGTGAAACATTATTGTCATTTTTAACTAGACCAATTTAAATTTTAAACATGTTCTTTATGGTCTTATATTTACAAATTCTTTTTGATCTAGTTTTGTTTCCACATTTTTCAATATATTTGAAAGCTATTCATACAAATATTTGCCTGAACTCTGTTTGAATACATTAGAAAACTAATGAAGTTCTACAGAGTGATGACATTTTTATTGAAAGGTCGTACTTTCTACTTCATCTCAAGGGCCTTGCTTACTCTGGAGCCTGATTATTAGCAATGATGGCCTACTAGGCATCATGGAACATTAATAAATGGTGTGCCAACATGTGGCTGACTATATCCATATAAAATTCCAGGCACAAAGGAACAGAGTTAAGCATGGCTTCTGGATAGCTGGCATTTTTTTTTTCTTCAGATGGGCTCTGTTTGCTGGCAGTGAGCAGGGATACTATGGCTTCTTTAAGAGCATTCCTGACTCAGCAGTAGTAGCAAAAACTGCATGATTCTTTTAAAAAGACTTCCTGGTTCGTGCTACCAGAATGAACTCTACTCTTTCAAAAGGCTGAGCACTTAAATGGGGCTTCTGAGCAGCATGCTACTTTTTGCTTAATGGTGACATAGACCAATTGTGACCCTGGAGCTGGGGCAGCACACATGACTCTCAGAAGCGGAAAACTCAGAGTCAGTGCCGCTGCCATGTTTGACTGGGCAGAGCCAAAAGGCAGAATTGCAGTGTTGGTCCTAGCCATGCCTGCTTAGCATTAACAAAATAAGGAAAAAGTTGCTACTGATCAGAAAAAAATTACAGATACACAATAAAGAAAAATCCGGATGGAAAAGACATCTAAATGGGTCATAGTGTTGGATAAGTGTATGTAGGCTTGAGAGAGAACAAAGAAATAGTTATAAAAACAAGTAAATGGTTTGTTAAAAAAATGAAAGTTTCTAAAGAGACTGAGTACAGACTAAGTCATTGATTAAAGAAGTTAAAAAAAATAAGCCACATAATGATGGAAAATACACAAGAGTCTAAATTATGCATATTATTCTATTTTTTTTAATTCTCGAGACTGCTAAGCTAAACCAACACACACACACACACACACACACACACACACACACACAATAAAGATACCTTGACTTCAAAATTTGGGTCTAAGAATATATTGCTTTGGAAAAGAGGTTCTACTTTTCCTTCTACAGAGATTGCAAACCTGCATATTCCTTCCAGACTAATGTGGTTTTATAGAGCAAGACCCCTAAAAGGCCTCCATAATCCCCTAAAATTCCTTTGCCCAACAAATATCAGGAAATAGTTTGGAGAGAATTATAGCCAGATTTCCAATTATTTTAATTTTTTATTTTTTATATTTATTTATTTATTTATTTATTTATTAAAGATTTCTGTCACTTCCCCGCCACCGCCTCCCATTTCCCTCCCCCTCCCCCAATCAAGTCACCCTCCCTCATCAGCCCAAAGAGCAATCAGGGTTCCCTGCCCTGTGGGAAGTCCAAGGACTACCCACCTCCATCCAGGTCTAGTAAGGTGAGCATCCATACTGCCTAGGCTCCCACAAAGCCAGTTCGTGCAGTGGGATCAAAAACCCATTACCATTGTTCTTGAGTTCTCAGTAGTCCTCCTTGTCCACTATGTTCAGCGAAACCGGTTTTATCCCGGGCTTTTTCAGACCCAAGCCAGCTGGCCTTGGTGAGTTCCCGATAGAACATCCCCAATGTCTCAGTGTGTGGGTGCACCCCTCGTGGTCCTGAGTTCATTGCTCATGCTCTCTCTCCTTCTGCTCCTCATTTGGACCTTGAGATTTCTGTCTGGTGCTCCAATGTTGGTCTCTGTCTCCTTTCATCGCCAGATGAAGGTTAATATTCAGGAGGATGCCTATATGTTTTTCTTTGGGTTCAACTTCTTATTTAGCTTTTCTAGGATCATGAATTATAGGCTCAATGTCCTTTATTTTATAGCTAGAAACCAAATATGAGTGAGTACATCCCATGTAAATGTTTGTTTACATTTAAAATGGGTATGATATATAGATGAATAATTTGCATTGGTATGGATTTTGGTCATTGATACAAATTTAAGATAAATTTTGTTATATGTATGTTTCCAGTCTTGACTAAGTTATTGTATTTGTGGAGTTCATTTAAAAATGTAATGTATAATTAAGAAATACAGGTTAATAGTAGCCATTATGATAATCAAAATTGTAGTCATGTTAGTTAGGTTTTCTAGAAAGACAGAGATGTATTTCAGATGGATAGGTATTCTTCAAGCCTTTCAAAGACTAACAGAATATGGCACTTAGGACTTTTCATGATAATGAGACACATCTGCTCCTGGCAGCACCAATTGCTTCAAGAGTAAGATGGACATTGAAGAGTCTCCTTACAGAGTTTCTTAGACAAGATGCTCTTGTCTGTACTGCTTAATATAAAGCTGTATGAACTGGACATCCAGGACCCACAGAAAAATGACTACTGAACTTACCTAAAGGTAAGATGGTTCTTCGTGGTTCCTGCTTCTGTCAGACATTCTGCAGGAAAAAGAAGAAAATGACTGACAAACTCCCATTGTAGGTTGAACTGTCTTTGAAATTTCCTGCTTTGTGGAAAAGTCTGCCAGATATTATAGGCCTGTAAACTGAAGATGGGTGCCCCATTGTTACAAGATAACTTTGTGTTACCATCCAGGCAGCTATATGTCTTTGGTAATTCTAGAGTTTTGGAATTTGCTTAAGATGCACTTTCTGTTAAGTTAGATAATATTATATCCTTCTGGAGTCTTTGGTAGATTTGAAGAGTAGGTAGTTATAGTTTTCCTTAGTTGTGATAATATATATATATATATATAGATAGATAGATATAGATATAGATATAGATATATATATATATAGATATATATATAGATAACTGTTTTGTTGTATGTAATCTTATTATGTCAAAGTAAAAACCTTCCTTTTTTTAGACAGAAAAAAGGAGGTGATATGGGGTTTTCCCCTGTATGCTGTGAAATGTGAAAACCATTGGTAAATAAAGAATCTACTTTGGGTTTATTGCAGCACAGAGTAAGGTAAAACAGGGGTTCCAAGCAGATGGAGGAAAAGACTGTAGGAGGAGTCAATGAGATGCCCTGTAGCTGCCAGAGGGAACAGACACAGGACACTGCACAGAAACTTATTGGTAGGCCACAACCACATGACAATACACAAGTTAATAGAAATGGGTTAATTTAAAATATAAGAGCTAGCCAATAAGAAAGCATCAGCTAATAAGCAAGCAGTGTGATTATTTCAGGTCTAGGTGGCCTCTGCCTCCAAATATTCATTATATTGACATTTTTCAAGGTTTATTCTATTGCAGGATAAACAGAAAATGCAGGATTAATTGACTCATACAATACTAGAGAGGGCAACACTTCAGAAGGTAGGGATTTTGATGCATATTCTAATAAAGAAGTAAAAACTATTTCCCCAGACAATATAAACTCATCAGAGACTGAGACCTCAAAATTTTCAGACCCATTTGGAGCCTTCCATAAATCTCTTCCACAAGCTACCGAATCAGGCTTCTCAATTTAACTACTGACATCCTTCTAGGCTGAATCATAAAGTTTCGTGATATGTCTTCCAATTTTATAATGAGACTTTGATTTGGACCTTGGCAATGTGATGTTAATGTCTGCTGGGCAGAAGATGCTTTCTCTCTGAAAAGCATAGAAATACTTAAGAAATTTATGTGCTTCATGAATTGAAAATCTGTCTCTGGGGCCATTATTTACTTCTGGTAGTTTATTTAGAGATGTGCGAAAATAAAATTTGGCATTATTATACACCTTACTTTCTCACAAATTTTCCCTATCTTATATACAGAGAGCATTGAGTTCCTTGAGCCTCACAACAAGTAATTCAAGATTATTAGTTGGAAAACATTGCTGACTGGTCAGAGGTTGCAACCTCCTCATGCCTGGGCAGTATTTCTCAATAGCTCTGCAACATGGAACTCCCTCCCTTCAGCATAACTTCCTGCCTCTACCTGCCATTATTTGGAGAATGTCATGAAGACAGGAGAACTGAACTTATCTGAAAGTTATTTTTAAACAATATGCCTGTCTCTAAACTAGATTCCTGTTTCATCTTTGGCTTAAACTCTGTCAGATTCCTGATAGATGATTTGTGCTAGGTGTTCTACTGAAGGATTCCACTGTTACATACAATGCCTTATATTAGAAGCATGCTACTTCATGCAAATTAGGGTTAGTCACCAGGCTCTTCAATCCTATATATTCCATATACTCTTGAATAAAGTTGAATTAATTTACATAAATCTGTCTTCTGGGATCTGTCTCCATTTATGCTCACAGAATGTATACAAAGCTTTCTGCTGCCTATTGTGCCTAAACTTTCCTTTCTTGAACTGATGGCAATAGGCCAAGTTGGAAAGAGGACACTCACAACTTTCCCACAAATTTTCACATGTGTTATATGTAGACAACATGAAGTTCCTTGCTCCTCACAACAGATAATTCAAGATTTATTAATTACATCTAACTTAAATAAATTTAAAGATATTTTTCATGACTACTGTGGAGGCCTATGTCAAGAGTTTTTGCCAGACAATGATGCCACTCATCTTTAATCCCAGAATTCAGAAGGCAGAGCCACAGTTATCTCTGTGAGTTCTGGCCAGCTTGGTCTGCAAGAGCCAGTTCCAATACAGGTACTAAAGCTATAAAGAGAAACCGGAAACCATGTAAGACTTTTCATGGGGAAGCAATATTATCAACTGTGTTAGATTCCATTCCTCTCAATGCTTGGCAAAGAGTCTGACTCTATTTTGTCATTATTCTAAGAACTTGCCTGAAAATAAATTGAAAGAGAAATGGACTAATTTTATTTGTAGAGGCAAGTTCAAGTCAGTATGCTAGTGAGTCTGTGTCATATTTACTATAAATGACTGCTATGCATGTCTTTAAGAAAAAGAAGGAAATGATACAGAAAGAAAATTTTAAAAATGAGCAGTTCAAAAAGAAAAAGATAAGATTTTGACAGCCAAAATCTGTAATAAAACAATAAAGGAGATTAGCACTTAAGGAGAGACCTCTAGCTATATATACACTGGAAAGAAGTAAGTAAAGGGTGCCCTCATGGCATGATCCTTCTGAAGGTAAGCTGAAAAACAGTCACATATGGAGTGAGCAGTTGGTTTTGGTAAGACATGGATGCTGTAGGTAGCAAAGCTGTACATGGAGTTAAAAAGGTTTTGTTGTTCCTGCTGTTTTCATTTCTGCTTTAGCCCAGTATTTTTCACTCTGATCTAATTTCTTCCCTTTGAATGGTAATGCAAATTCTATACAATTATATGTTAGGAGTATACAATTTGTGTTTTGATTTATAGGTAGTTACAAACAAAGTCTGTCTGGAGTCTCAGAAGAGAGTTTCAACTTTAAACTTTTAAAAATGTTGTGACTGCCTGAGACTATGGAAAATTAAAAATTGGATTGAATGAATTTTCATTGTGAACTGGCGAAATAAATTTGTTTGAATAATGACATACATTATTGATTTTATCACTCTAGAACCATTGTCATTATGGACTCTATCACTCTAGAGTCATTGTCATCATGTACTCTATCATTCTAGAATAATTGTCATTATGACTCTATCACTCTAGAATCACTGTCATCATAGATTCTCTCACTCTAGAATTATGGTCATCATGGAATCTATCACTCTAGAACCATCACTATTGTGGACTCTTATCACTCTAGAATCATTGCCATTATGGACTCTCTCACTCTAGAATTATTGCCACTATGGACTATATCACTCTAGAGTCATTGTCATCACAGAACCATAACTATGTACTCTATCATTCTAGAACCATAACTATGTACTCTATCATTCTAGAACAATAAGTCCACATAAACTCTTCTAAATATTTCTGGGTCATGATATTTTATCAGTGCAACTGAAAAATAACAATGTAGTAACAACTAAATTTTGCTTTTTTAAAATCAATAATACAAAAATATCTTCAAGGGACATGCACATTTCAGAGTACCTGAATTAAGCACTTCATACCTCAGCATAACATATTGAAACTGTGTATCAAAGATTTGTTTAAACTAGTGTAATTTATGGAGATTTATGAAGTAAGATGTCCCTTTCAAACATGATAGGTAATATTTTGATACTCAAACCCAAATCTATTCATTTTATATTATATAATCTAAAAGCAAGTCTCATATTAAGTAGGATAAACAGCATACTAAGCAGAAATAGACAGCTACCCAAAGGAATACAGAAGATCAAATGGTGATTGTTTCAACAACTGGAAAAGATTTTTCAATTTTAGCTATATTTAAATAAACAAATAAATATATAAATTACAGTTCTGAGATGGGTCAGAGGTTAATATTTGTTGCTTTGGCAAATGTCAACATTAACCATTTAAACACCTCATATACACCTGTAATTACATCTTAAGTCATGAGACAATCTATTCTGGCCTCTACAGACACTCATGTGTATAAATACAGACCCACTTACATAAAAATAAAAATGAAAATAGATATTAAGAATCAACAGCTAATTGGAAAGTATACTATATTACATAGATAGCTGTTCATTTTATAGTTAAAATGATAATAAGTGATTAAAACAGTAGAAAACAGTATATTATAGGATTAATATAGACATGGTAGCAAAATATAACATATAAACACATTTTACAATGTCAAATATTACAATAAGCTAAATTGCATCAAATATAACAATTTGTTTCTTAGAACATAAAATTATAAGCTAATGAGGAAGTAGCACATCAGAAATATAAAAGGTACCTTATAAATTGAATATGAATATAAATGGGCAAAATTTGTCATTGAAAAAATAAAAATTTTGATAGTAAATACAAATATAAATGGAGTGTTACACTATTTTAATGAAATACACAATAATTCAATAATGAGTAATTTTAGAAATTAAAAAAGAAAGGAATTCATCATTTCTGATAAATTCTGATAACTAAATCAAAATTTAACCTAGTTGCAGTCATATAATATAAAACAAATACTAGAAATAATGATATTACCAACATATATATACACATTTATATGTAGACAAAAATTTAACATATGCTGGTAGAACAATCTAAAATTACTATGCAATACAACAGAGTCTTAGAAAACATAAAATAAGGTAAGCATTTTGCAAGAAAATATAGCTTGCATCACTAGAACATCAAGAATTATGGAAAGTAGTTCTGTATGTAATATATCATATATTATATGAAAAACGTTTCAGTAAGAATATAACTTATTAATAATATCAGTCATCTTTGTACAATAAAAGCACTTAGAACTGAATATTCTCCGGGCAGTGGTGGCACACGCCTTTAATCCTAGCACTCGGGAGGCAGAGACAGGCAGATCTCTGGGAGTTCGATTCCAGCCTGGTCTACAAGAACTGAATATTCATCATAGTAACAAAGTATTTCTTATTAAAGTTAAAAGGACTAACATTTTAATCATATTTCCCATAATAAATTACTATTTAAGACATTAATAATAAAAAACGTGGAAAGTTCCTGAATATGAAATTACAGAACAGAATTCTTAATAATGTACAAATAAGAAAGATTTATTAGATGAATCAGAAATAACTTTTAACTGAATAAATATAAGACTGTGTACATTAAACTACATAGGATGTTTCAAATAAAACATTGCAACGTATTATTTGTAATAATAGTCTTAAAGTATAATGAGTAACAATTCAAATAATAAAAGTAACTTTTGTGAAATTTATAAAAAATGAATAAAATTATCTAATACAAAACCATATCACATAAAAGAGATCATGGTAGAAACTGAACAAAAGGGAAAAAGGAAGAACAATGGTATCAGTACTATCCAAGTTTGGTGCTTCTGGTACTTCTTTACAATTAAACTATTAACCTGTAAGAGAAGATTAGACACAGTTACACCATAACCAGTGTGAAAGGCAACATCATAGCATGCTTTCTATTTAAAAATGCAGTAACTGAATATTGTGCAACCTTTACAGAAATTCCAGAAATGATCTAGTGTCAGAAACATATTAAATATTAAATAGCTATTATAAAATTGTACCTACTTCAAGACAGTATTACTTTTTAGCCACTAAAAAGGAAGATATCATAAGAAAAGAAAAGCAGGCAGAAACATCTCAGAGAACGGCACAGATGCACTGTAGAGACCAGTGCAGACATGGTGCAGAGACTGGTGCAGACGCGGCAGATGCGGTGCAGATGCGAACTCCAAGCTTGAAACAGCGAAGCCCACACTGAGAGCAGATCGTCCCACCACAACTAAATCAAGTAGGTTTTTTGGTGGCTGGCCTACAGAGTGGTAGGCCTTTTGTTGGTGAGTTCCTTGGCGAATGGGGAACCTGGTCCTGTCCCTGAAGACCCTCCTGAGTGGTGAGAGTGTTCTTGACCTGTGGCAGGACCCAGGAAACTGAGCAGGGGCATTCCCCCACCCCCTTGACTCCCTGGTCAGTCTGCAGGGGCTTCTCCCCTCTGCTGGGGCTGCTCCTCCTCTGCTGCAACCTCTCTCTCCCTGGCCCATCCCAGCTTGCACCCAGGGGATTCCTTCCTTCACCCTCCCTTCCGCGGGGCCACGGGATCACCCAGTTCAGCCTGTTTGGGCACTGGGTCGGGTGCTCGGGGCAGAGGGCAGTGGGAATTTCTTTGTTTTGGTGGCTGGCCTGTGATGTGGGAGTGTCATATATCAATCTGTTGATTTCATTGGTTAAAATAAAGACACTGCTTGGCTGGTTCTGATAGGTTAGAACATAGATGGGTGGAGTAAACAGAACAAAATGCTGACAGGAAGAGGAAGTGAGCTCAGTAATCATGCAGCTCTGCTCAGAGGTGCCAGGCTCCTGTCTCGCGGGCAGACGGGATAGCTCTGCTCTCTGAGGCACACTCGCGATGAAGCTCCGACCCAAGATGGACGTAGGTTAGAATCTTCCTGGTAAGCGCACCTTGGGGTGCTTACATAGATTATTAGAAATCGGTTAAGAGGTTGAAGCTAATGGGCCAAGCAGTGTTTAAAAGAATACAGTGTCCGTGTAATTATTTCGGATAAAGCTAGCCATGCGGGCGGCCAGGTGTTGGGGACACAACCCCACCGTCTCTATTTCAACAATTGGAGCCCAGACATGTGAAACCACTGAAAGCCTAAGAAAGCTTGGGAAAGAGTAAAGCATGTTTTCTTGGTAGCAGCAATTTCGATTTCTCGGGTCTACACTGCTTGCTAGAGGCAAGCAAGCACTCTCATCTAAGGGAGGCTTCCTGACTCAGCTTTAGCAGCAAAACCCTGCAGCTCATTAAGAGGTCCTGCCACAAAACACTTAAACGGTGTTGGCAAAAAGCTGAACACATGCTTTTCGGTTTTCAGTCGTAGCAGGAAAAAAGCTGCGCCATTTAAAAATGCCAGCTTTCTGGGCCGTCCTGCCAGGGCAAACACCACAGATTAAAGTTAGAAGGCAGCAACAATGCTACCCCCAGAAAACCTACAAACTCATGGAAACTGAACAGTCAACTACTGAACCACACCTGGGTCAGGGAAGATATTAAGAAAGATATTAAGATATTAAGAAAGAAATTAAAGTCTTCCTTGAATTTAATGAAAATAAAGAGACAACGTACTCAAACCTATGGGACACATTGAAAGCAGTGCTAAGAGGAAAGTTCATAGCAATAAGTGCCCACTTAAAGAAAACAGAGAGAGCACACATTGGAGACTTAACAGCCCACCTGAATGCTCTAGAAAAAAAAGAAGCAGACTCACCTAAGAGGAGTAGAAGACTGGACATAATCAAACTGTGGGCTGAAATCAACAAAATAGAAACACAAAAAAACAATCCAAAGAATGAATGAAACAAAAAGCTGGTTCCTGCAGAAAATCAACAAGATTGATAAACCCCTATCCAAACTAATTAAATGACAGAGGGAGAACACGCAAATAAATAAGATCAAAAATGAAAAGGGGGACATAACCACAGACACAGAGGACATTCAGAGAATTATTAGATCTTACTACAAAAGCCTGTATGCCACAAAACTGGAAAATGCAAAAGAAATGGACATTTTTTTGAAAAGTAACATATACCAAAGTGAAACCAAGCCAGGTGAAAAATCTAAACAGACAGGTTAGTCACAAAGAATTAGAAGCTGTTATCAAAATCTCCCTTCCAAAAAAATGCCCAGGATAGATGGTTTCAATGCAGAATTCTACCAGAACTTCCAAGAAGACCTAATACCTATACTCCTTAATGGATTTCACAATATAGAAACAGAAGAGTCATTGCCAAATTCCTTTTATGAAGCTACAGTCACTCTGATACCAAAACCACACAGAGACTCTACCAAGAAAGAGAATTACAGGCCAATCTCATTCATGAACATCGATGCAAAAATCCTCAACAAAGTACTGGCAAACCGTATCCAAAGAACACATTAGAAAAATTATCCATTATGATCAAGTAGGCTTCATCCCAGAGATGCAGGGCTGGTTCAACATACGACAATCTATCAATGTACTCCATCATATAAATAAACTGAAAGAAAAAACCATATGATCATTTCATTAGATGCTGAAAAAGCTTTTGACAAAATACAACATCCCTTTATGATAAAGGTCTTGGAGAGATTAGGGATACAAGGTTCATACCTAAATATAATAAAAGCTATTTACAGCAAACCAACAGCTAATATCAAACTAAACGGAGAGAAACTCAAAGCCATCCCACTGATATCAGGAACACGACAAGGCTGTCCACTCTCTCCATACCTCTTCAATATAGTGCTTGAAGTTTTAGCAATAGCAATAAGACAGCATAAGGGAATCAAGGGGATTCGAATTGGAAAGGAAGAAGTTAAACTTTCGTTATTTGCAGATGATATGATAGTGTACATAAGCGACCCCAAAAACTCCACCAAAAAACTACTACAGCTAATAAACACCTTTAGGAATGTGGCCGGATACAAGATCAACTCCAAAAAATCAGTCGCCCTCCTTTACACAAAGGATATGGAAGCAGAGAGGGAAATCAGAGAAGCATCACCTTTCACGATAGACACGAACAGTATGAAATATCTCGGGGTAACTTTAACCAAAGAAGTGAAAGATCTATTTGACAAGAACTTTAAGGCATTGAAGAAAGAAATTGAAGAAGATACCAGAAAATGGAAGGATCTCCCTTGCTCTTGGATTGGGAGGATCAACATAATAAAAATGGCAATCCTACCAAAGGCAATTTACAGATTCAATGCAATCCCCATCAAGATCCCATCAAAGTTCTTCACTGATCTTGAGAGGACAATAATCAACTTTATATGGAAAAGCCAAAAACCCAGGATAGCCAAAACAATCTTATACAATAAAGGAACTTCTGGAGGCACTACCTTCCCTGACTTCAAACTCTATTAGAGAGCTACAGTAATGAAAACATTGTGGTTTTGGCATAAAAACAGAGAAGTCGACCAATGGAATCATATAGAAGACCCAGATTTTAACACACAAACCTATGTACACCTCATTTTGATAAAGGAGCTAAAAGCATACAATGGAAGAATGAAAGCATCTTCAACAAACGGTGCTGGCACAACTGGATGTCAACCTGTAGAAGAATGAAAATAGACCCATATCTATCACCATGCACAAAACTCAAGTCCATATGGATTGAAGACCTCAATATCAGTCTGAACACACTGAACGTGATAGAAGAGAAAGTGGGAAGTACTCTACAACACGTGGGCACAGGAGACCACTTCCTATGTATAACCCCAGCAGCACAGACATTAAGGGCAACATTGAATAAATGGGACCTCCTGAGACTGAGAAGCTTCTGTAAAGCAAAGGACACTGTCACTAAGACAAAAAGGCAACCTACTGACTGGGAGAAGATCTACACTAACCCTGCAACTGACAAAGGTCTGATCTCCAAAATATATAAAGAACTCAAGAAACTCGACTGTAAAATTCTTATCAACCCAAATATAAAATGGGGGGGGGGCACTGATCTGAAGAGAGAATTCTCAACAGAAGAACTCAAATGGCCAAAAGACACTTAAGGTCATGCTCAACTTCCTTAGCGATCAGGGAAATGCAAATCAAGACAACTTTAAGATACCATCTTACACCTGTCAGAATGGCTAAAATCAAAAACATCAATGATAGCCTTTGCTGGAGAGGTTGTGGAGTAAGGGGTACACTCATCTTTTGCTGGTGGGAATGCAAACTTGTTCAACCACTTTGGAAATCAGTGTGGCATTTTCTCAGGAAATTCGGGATCAATTACCCATGGACCCAGCAATACCACTCTTGGGAATATACCCAAGAGAGGCCCTATCATACAACAGAAATATATGTTCATAGCAGTATTGTTTGTAATAGCCAGAACCTGGAAACAACCTAGATGCCCTTCAATGAAAGAATGGATGAAGAAAGTATGGAACATATATATATTAGGTTACTATTCAGCAACAAAAATACAATGACTTCTTGAACTTTGTATGCAAATGGACAGAAATAGAAAACACTATCCTGAGTGAGGTAAGCAAGACCCAAAAAGAGTAACATGGGATGTACTCACTCATAATGGATTTCTAGCCATAAATAAAGGACATTGAGCATATAATTTGTGATCCTAGAGAAGCTAAATAAGAAGGTGAACCCAAAGAAAAACATATAGTCATCCTCCTGGATATTAGCCTTCATCAGGCGATGAAAGGAGACAGAGACAGAGACCCACACTGGAGCACTGGACTGAAATCCCAAGGTCCAAATTAGGAGCAGAAGGAGAGAGAGCACGATCAAGGAACTCAGGACCGCGAGGGGTGCACCCACACACTGAGACAATGGGGATGTTCTATTGGGAACTCACCAAGGCAAGCTGGCCTGGGTCTGAAAAAGCATGGGATAATACCGGACTCACTGAACATAGTTGACAATGAGGACTACTAAGAACTCAAGAACAATGGCAATGGGTTTTTGATCCTACTGCACGAACTGGCTTTGTGGGAGCCTAGGCAGTTTGGATGTTCACCTTACTAGACCTGGAAGGAGGTGTGATGTCCTTGGACTCCCCACAGGGCAGGGAACCCTGACTGCTCTTTGTGCTGACGAGGGAGGGGGAGTTGTTTGGGGAAGGGGGAGGGAAATGGGAGGCGGTGGTGGGGAGGAGGCGGAAATCTTTAATAAATGAATAAAAAAAGAAAGAAAGAAAAGAAAAACACATGTATAATACTACGCAAAATAAACACAAAATTCTTAATGAAAATTAACCCATTTGAAAATTTCACAATTCAGTGTTTTTCATTAATTAGATCCTTAACAAAGGTTTTGATTGATCATAGTTTCATAAGCAAAGATCATTTAAACCTATATTTTACTTCCCAGACATATTGCACTGAGTTTCTGAGTTGTTGATTTTCCCTGTCAAGCACATTGTTCTTCGTGTTTGTATCTTTTCAAATGCGTTCAAATCAAGCCTTCTCAAATTACATGAGGTGCCAACTCTCAGATTATACTTTTAGGAAGTTTTAATATATGGACCTCAATTTTCTTTGGAAATTTTATATCTTTTTTCTTTACTGAGGCATATCTAAGGTGCTTTGGATGTGTCACCATTTTGTTTTGCTTTTTTTTTTAAATTAAATTTAATTATTTTTAAAATGATGGAATGTTTATCACAATTTACCAATAAATGTCTTAAGTATATTTTATAAGTTATCTAGATTAAAAATGATTAAACAGTGTATGGGGATTTATATTATCTGAATTTCTCTGAGTCTAACATTTCAAATTTAAAAGAAAATGATTGTTGAAATGGATATATCTCTTTGGTAGAGGCACTGGAATTTCTTTGAGCCCCACTGCCCCCAAATTTTCTTCTATTTTACTGATATCTGTACTTAATGTTATCTTTCTTTATACACATACCATCTAGTGTAACACAGGGAGGCCTTGAACTCATAGAAATCTGTCTGCCTCTGCCTCCTGATTGCTGGTATTAAAGATGTATGCCAACACTGCCTGACATCAATGCCTAACTACTGGATCGCTCCACACACTGATGCTCAGGCATGTTTGTTTTATTACAGCATAAACAAATTATCGCCACATTTTCTTGTATTATGTATGTGCTCAACATATCCGTCTTTGTGCCTGTTGCCCTCAGAGTTCAGAAGGCAGACCTAGATCCCCTGAAACTGAAGTCACAGAAGATTATAAGGTGGCATAAGTTGCTGGGAACTGAACTCATATCCTCTGCAAAAGAAGCAAATTCTAGTCACCACTGAACCATCCTGCAACTCTATGCTATTTCATTTTAAGAAATTTAGTGGATAAGCATTCCAAGCAAACACAAATAAACCATGAAAAACCATAGGCAATCAACCAGAGCCTTATTTTAGCCTACACACTATTTATATTTCTTCAAAAAACAAGAGTCATAGATTTCACCGAGTTGTTGCTTCCAGCACGTTTTCATCATTCGTGGTTAAATTTGAACATTCCTGGCATTTCTACTCTTTTCAAGTCGTATTGATTTAAAATCTGAAGCACATAACCACAGGATTATATGACATCTCTAGACTTTAAGACTTATCATTCTTTATTTGTAATGACACAATATATTTCAATAGATTCCCTTGCTGTAAGTTTAGGTCTAAGATGTCTTTGGTAGTAATTGATTTCAGAATCAAATGCCAGATTTATATTGATTATTACCATGAAGCCACTCATGATTACTGTGACCTCTCTAACATGATAGTTAATTTTGTATGGCATGTCATGCTAACCTAGAGTAATGAGAACTGACATTCTGTCTGGCTTAAAGTGATTGTTTTATCTACTACAGAGTGAAAAATAACAGTTTCACCACTGTAGCAAATTAGGTAACATGGTGGGACCAACAATTTTGATTAAAACATGGCTGTAGGGCAAGGTTAGAAATCACTGAGAGACTGGTATGTAGGATGATAGGTCTGATTAATTTGTAAAGAAAGTGGCATTTAACAAATAGCAGTTTATTATCAATTTCAGATAAATTGCAGACATTAATTGCTTTTTAATGTTACTTCATGAGAGCATCAAATGTTTCCCAGGTGGTTAACATGGTGAATGCTATAATATGTACTTGCATTTAGGTCAAACAGGGATGATATATCTTTATACGAGATGATAGCATTTTAACAAAGATTAATATAATTATTCATGATATAAACCATTGGTCAATATTCAAATAAGTGTAGTTGAGATGCTGGTCATAATATAAAATAAAACTTTTAAAAGACTGGCATTCTAAGTTCCAAGAATTGCTGTCATAAACTAATTCACAAAGATCTCCATGATGAAGAGCTTTCTCTGCCATCAAGGAGAAATAGGATTCCCAATTCTTTTGTCAGGCTGCTATTTAAAAAAAAGATAATTAAAGCATCTGTGTGCTTTGTTTGTTGCTGTTGTCTGTTTTAACTAATTGAGATTCTGTTGAGAAAAAGTACTTAATGTTAGGGTTATTTACCAATGACTGGAACAAATAATCAATCATGTTTTTGTTTTGCATCAATTATGTGAATGTGAACAATTTCTCCTGTGGAAGAAAACTAAGAAACGTATTGTGGAGACATAGAAAATATATCATATTAGTTCCTAAGTATTACTAGAATAAGTGCAGGGAGACTATTTATGTAGTAAGTTGGTAAAACGAATGACAGACACTCACACATGTGTTATAGAAAGTACTATATACCGAAGGAGAAAAAATAAAAAGAAAGATTTGAACCAAACCTGGAAACTATCTAAAGTTACTGTGAGATGGTGTTTCTGTATGTTGTGAATATGTGTTGCTCTCATGGGTTGATAAATAGAGCTGCTTTGGCCTGTTGCAAGGCAGGAGGACATACAGAAAATCCAAACAGAGATACTGAGAAAGAATGTGGAATCTGAAAGAAACCATCCAGCTTTCCAAGGAACAACATGCCAGAAGACAAGAAACACCACAGCCCCATGGCAATGCTTAAGTTAATAGAAATGGGTTAATTTAAATATAAGAGCTAGCTAGTAATAAGCTTGAGCCATCAGTCAAACATTGATAATTAATATTAAGCCTCTGTTTATTTAGGAACTAACATATGGAAGAATAAACCTCAATTTACATAAAGTTAATCACTACTCAGTTTCAGAAATTTATAAAGTGTTTATAGTATGTTCTTTGATCATGCTAGTAGAAAAGAGCAAAACACAATACAGAGAGATGAATTTGACATGAGTAACTATGTAAGAAGTATAGTTTTTCTTTGAACTCATTGCCCTACAGTTAATTAAGTTGGATACTGAGCATATTCTAAGTTTTAAAATGAACATTGCTTCTGTACATAGTTGTTAAAATTATATCATATATCACATTTAAAATGCTTTAAGTCTGTAATTGGTTTGCTGAATATGAAAGGCTGTAAGTTCTCAATTAGATGCTGGCATTTCTGGTCCCATTCCCCTGTATCTTGCATTTGGATTTCAATTGGATTTAAAATTTTAAACTTCCATGTACTAAACATAATTAACACAAACAAGAGACATTCTGTTCTGCTCACTCAATTTAAGCAGATGCCTAGTTTTGTCTGTAATTTAGTATCATGGCTGTCTAGAAGTAAGGATTTTCAATTTGGTGGCAAAATATAATTAGTCTATAAATACACTCTAAATTGAACACAGTTTCCCCTGACATCTAAGTCTAAGTAAGTTTTAAATGAAAATTTCTTACACTAAAGGAGAAAAAGTAGGTTCTTGAGGGCATGTTTTGTAGATTTTATATAACTAGGAATTTGAATTTTTTCTGAATTTCCATTTGCAGTCCCCTAAATATGATCTCATTCTTAAAGCTAAAACTCTATTTAGAAGACTGTAAAAACGAGAACACTTACTATTTTTACAATTTTTTTTCTAGACAATGTACTTTAAAATATCAAGGATGACTTAGGTGTTCCTAAAACATAGATCTTATATTATATAAGAGCAAAGAATTGCATAAATGGTTGGAAGAATTTGATTAACAGAGAAGTGCATTTAACAAATTAACAATAACTACTTAGCATTGTTCCTCTTTAGTAAACATAAAAGGAAATTGAGATTGGAAAAGCTTTTGTTCCTCATTACCAATTGTTTATACAGGAAACTGATAACTTCAGTACTTCAATTTTCAAAGTTTTTCACATTATTGGTATTTTAAAGTAAAATCTATAATTATATTAGCAAATTTTGTTGTCAAAAGTGAGACATGGCTCTTTGTCAGTTAAGAAAATGAACAGAGCTTATTTACTGTTTTGGTGAGGCACAGATAATTGATTCCCAGAATGAGTTGTATTTTTTTAGATTTTCCAAGTTTATGTCCTTCTCATGCTAAATTTTTTCCAATTATATTAGTATGTGTTTTACCAGTTTCATGCCAGTTCATCTGCTTCAGCATTCAAAGTGACCACACTGCATTCCATCCTTCGTAGGAAACTACAAATCCAAACCAATGTTAGAAAAGGCATCTCTATTTTTTGTCTAGTAATGATACAAAAGAAGATGTCATCTTAATGTTTTGTAATAATAATCAGAAGCAATTACTAAATCATCTCATCAAAATTATTATTCTGGAAATGAGTTTAATGATTCCCTGTCTTTACCATCTGGATCACCAACATCTCTTCTTTGTCACTTAATAAATGACTCAACTATACCAATACAATTTATTCAATATCACATATGGCTATATAAACTGTGTGAACATTTAAATATTATTGTACAATATGTTTTGCCATTCTGTGACAGCTTTAGCATTTAATTTGACACACAAAAAGTCTCTTGATGTAGGTCCCCTTAAAGGCAAAATACAAAGACTTTTTTCTGTGTAATAATCCTATACACTGTAAAAATGTCCTGCTGTCATTGTTACCAAAAAGCTGACTGGTCAGTAGCCATACTGGAAGTATAGGTAGATTAGCCAGATGCAGAGCAATTAGGATGTGTACAAGTTTGAAAATATGCTTAGGCATAGGAGAGAAAAGAGAGTGAATATATACAGTGTTAGATTAAAAATATAGTTTTAAAACAATAAAAATAAAGCTCTTAAAAGGAATATAGTAATATAAAAACAAAGCTACATAAAAAAGATAATACACAGAGATTATGGATATTTTATGTTATTATGCTGTTTTTAAATGTTTTGCATGCTAAGAAATACTGGATCATAAAAGCTGCTAGATTAAACCAACCTATACATTTAAAAAATATCTTGACTATGGGCTGGAGAGATGGTTCAGAGGTTAAGAGTACTGACTGCTCTTCCAGAGTTCCTGAGTTCCATTCCCAGCAACCACATGGTGGCTGACAACCATCTGTAATGAGATCTGGTGCCCTCTTCTGGCCTGAAGACATACACACAGACAATTGAATACATATTAGCCAGTAAGGAGCCAACAGCTTTTTATCCTCTGTGGAAACGAAAGCAAAACCTCTTTTCAAAAGTAGCATATTTTTAGAACCAAAATTTGAAGTCAAGATATATGTTGGTTTAGTTTAGCAGCCTGTTCAATGAAATGTCTCTTTATCTCATTCATCATCAGAAATATAAAGAAAACACAGTAATAAACATAATTCAGACTTCTGTGTATTTTCCATTTTACGTGGCTTATATTTTTACTCTATTACTTTTTAATATTTATTTTTCACTTTTTCCCCTTCAATCTAACACTAATTGTGCACTGTCTCTTTAAAGACTTTTTTTTTTTTATATAACTCTTTCTACTCTTCTTCTGTCTCCCAAACCTATGTACATTTTTAAACATACTGTTACCCATTCAGAGGTTTATTTCTGTTTGAATCTTTCTTTATATCTGTAATCAATGGCCCAGAAGGTCCAACATCCATAACAGCTTCAGGACTTCTGGCTGAGATGGACCTACCACACATGAAACCTCACAAAAGACCTAAATCAACAGTAATTAGTCTAGAGGAAAAAGCCCAAATTCCCTAAATGATTGTTTATAAATGTTTGTTTAGATTTAAAGAGGAACATGCTATAGAGATGAATACTTTGCATTAGCATGGATCTTGATATAAATTTAAGGTCAATTTTGTTATATGTATATTTCTGCTTTTGATTAACGTATTGTGTTTGTTTAGTTCATTTAAAAATATAATGTATAATTAAGAAACAGTTTAATAGATAATCATCTATAATAACCAAGCTTGTAGTAATGTTAGTTAGGTTTTCTAGATGTACGGAGAAATATTTCATATGCATAGACATTCTTCAAAGTTTTTAAAGACTAACAGAATATGACATTTAAAATGTTTTAAGAACTTCAAACTTTCATGACAATTATCCATATCTGTTTTTGGCAGTACCAATCTACTTTAAAAGGATGATGAACGTTAAAAATGTTCTTCATGGAGTTTTTTCCATTTGGGCAGGAAACTGCTTTTATCAGTACTGCTTGATGGTATGCTATATGAACTGTACATGCAGGACCCACAAAAAATGACTGCTGAACTTGCCTAAAGGTGAGATGGTCCTATATGGTTTTTGCTTTATGAAAGAATGATAAAGCTGAGCAAATGAGCTAATGTAAAGATCTCTTTTAAAAAGAGAAAAAGAAGTTGATATAGAAGTGATAGAATAAATGAGTAGATTACTGAATCAATTTTTAGCTAAAAAACAACTATTAATTTCAAAGTATTTTACATGATATTTATTTTGGTGTATTGATACAAAATTTAAAGTTATTTTTGCTACACTATATTCATGTTTTCTTGTTTGGGGTATTGTGCTTTGAAAGTCATTCTAAAATGTATAATTCAAATTACTCATTACAAGTCATCTATAATAATTAAACTTATGTCAGGTATGTGTTCAAGGTTATAAAACTGATATATTTAAATATATGGTCTTCAAACACTTCAAGTACAAACAGAATATGACATTTATTAAGCTTAATAGCCTAAGTCTTTTCATGATATTGAAACATGTCTGCTCCTGGCATCACCAATCTACTTCAGAGAACATGATGGACATCAAATAAACTCCATATGGGGTTTTCTTTCTTTATCACAAAAGATAGCAATGGGGAAAAAAAAACCTTCTCTTGCCTCATTTGATGATAGTTATTGTGAAAACTGGAGCAGCAAGATGCAGAAAAAGCAACAGTCAAATACTGATAAGATAGGATAGTTCTTCAAATTTTCCTGCTTCTTAAAAATTTCTATCAGATAATCTAGGCTTATATGCCAGGGATAGATGCTCTAACAATTCAGAGGATATTAGGTGACTGTCCAAATAACCAACTATTTCTGTAATTTTTCTCAAATTTTGGAAGTCACATGCTATGCACTTCTTGCTTACTCAGGTAATATTATACTCTTCTCAGGTCTTTGATGGAGTTATTGGATATAGAACTTTAGACTCACCATGATAAGGCAGATAATAGAGTATTTTCTCTAATTTTACCAAATGCAAATGGACTAGATATTATAATTATTACTAGATAACTATTTTTGTTATATATTGTTTTACTATGTTAAAGTTAAAATTTTGATTTTTAATTAGCTAGTAAGTTGAAAGGGCTATGTTAAAATCCTGTACACTGTGAAAATGTGTTGATCTCATTTTTAGTAAAATAAAATTATTGGTAGCCTGGCAGGAATTATAGGCAGGCCAGTCAGTCACAGAGAGAACAGAACATGTACAATATGATGTGTAAGCCATGAGCCATGTGGCTGCACATAGATGAATATAAATAAGTTAATTTAAGTATAAGAACTAGTTATTAATAAGCTTGTGCTATTGCCTGAACATTTACAATTAATATTAAGACTCTGAGTTGTTCCTTGGGACCATGTACTCGGGACAGAAAATCTCCACCTAAAACCTTGATGTGAGATCTCTCAGTTTCTATATCCAGAGATCATGCCTCTATTCTAACATTGGAGATTCTTAGCCATAGGAATTATAAGCACTGCTAAAGAAACAATTATTCAGGTACGGAAGTGGCAACATAAAACAGAATCTTGGCCAGCTATATATATGACAGGTGATATATATCCATCCAACATATATAAATAACTAAATAAACAAAGACCTAATAAAACAACAGATACATTTGAAGAAATGGCCTTGAATATCAATGGTGAGTTTACCAAAGAAGAATGTCTAAAAAAAATTACCTCAAAAAAAAAAAAAAGAGAAACCCTAGGAATTAGGAAAGCACAATTCAAAGCAACTTTGAGATTTTATTTTACTATAAATATCATATTCAATATGGTAACCCAGAACTTGGCAGATAAACATTATAGGCTGCCTCTCATCAGAGGCTCTTAGTGCCAAATCTACATTAATGAGTACAAATCCTGGACTAATTACAGAAAAAAAAGGCATGTAGAAATGGACCATTTCCAGAATAGTGTAACGAATTAACCAGGCTAGCTCAAGAGTAACAGGAGTACTTTAATGGTTAAAGAGGGAGAAAACTTACACTATAAGAATGGGAGTTCCGAAATCCGATAGGTCCCGCCAGCACCTCAAAAAGAGAGAGCGTGCACTTACATCTCCAGGTTTTTCTACTTGGGCTCCAGGAGGCCACACCCTAACCAGATGTGATTGGTTGAGCTTTCCCATCAGACTAGGAGGAGTAGGGGAGCAATAGAGTAGAGGAGCAAGAAAAAGGAAATTTGATCGGATAAAGGTTGCCTCATTAAGATTTGTGTGTGTGTGTGTGTGTGTGTGTGTGTGTGTATGTGTGTGTGTGTGTGTGTGTGTGTGTGTGTGTGTGTTAGGTGGATGATGATTAAATAGATCCAGATTGTTCAGACTTTCAAATTTTCCATTGAGATATGAGATATCAGGGGATATTTGATTGGTTTTCCTTTGCATGTGCCTTATGTTTATTGTTGTTCTGGTTGTTGTAGCTCTCAGTTCATTTTGCTATGTGTTCTTAGTGTTTTACTTGTGATATGCCACAGAGATTTTCTTTTCTGGACATTTCTATTTGTTTTTTGTATGCTTCTTGTAATGTATGGGCAAGTTTTTCAATTAGTTTGGAGAAATTTTATTCTATGATCTTGTTGAAGATTTGTTCTGACATTTACTTGGGATTCTTCTCAGTCATCTATGACTATAAGTAAAAAGTTTTGAATTTTCACAATGTCCCACTTTTTCTGTGTACTGTTTTTCTATGTGCTTTTAACATTTTATATTATTTACCTATTCGATCTAGAGCTCCCCTTTTATTTTTATGTTTTGATTCATTCTACTTATAAGGCTTTTCTTTGTCTTTTTTAGTTGAGTTATAAGGTTTTCAATTCTATTTCTATTTTCATTTCCGATTGTGTCCTCTTCAGTCTCCTTATTGAATTCACTCTCAAACTCTGGACTATATTTTCATTTCTAATAGCCTTATGTTTTTTTATAATCAATTACACATTTATTTTTCTTATATTCTTTCTCCTTTATTTCATTAAGCTGTTTCTTTGTGTTTTTGTATGTTCTTATATTTTTATTTTTAATTTTATATTCTTATTTTTATAAAGATATAGTTGTTCTTTTAAATTCTGTATCTTACTAATTTTTTACTCAAATATTACTGTCAAAAATTTCTGCAGGACTGAAGATAAGACACTGTATTAAACATTCTCATTTTTTTTTATTTTTGTGATGATATCTGGACATATGGGCTTCTTTTGTTCAGTTCTAAGTATATAAGGACAGAGAAGATTAGGGAAGAATAGAGGATGGTTAGGTCAATTAGACCTTATAGCTGAAAATTGCTTGAAAAGAGTGAAGTAGCATGAACAGATGAGAACAGATGGGCTTCCTGGTGTAAGCCTAGAATATGATGGTAGATCATGTTTGGTGGAAATTTTGGATGTGGCATGGGAGGGGTTATTGATTTGACAGATATGAAGGGACAGTCCTGGCAGCAATCAAGAAATCACTAGCAGTATGTGGGGGGAGTTGGATTATTCAAGAGCATTCTGTGGGGCAAGTTAGATCTTCTGATTAGGGAGAAGGGTTGGATTGATCACAGATTACTGCATGTATAGACCCGAGAGAAGGTTGGAAAAATTCAGGCTTGGTGAAGACATTGGAATCAGCTTAGAAGAGAGCTGAAATGGGAGACAGATATACAGGACCATTGTATAAGCCTAGATACTGCTTTTAGAATTTTGTGTGGTGGTCAGACAAGGCCAGGTTAGATCTGGATGAAGGGAAGGAAAAATGGCCCATTCAGGTCAGTTCATCAAGCTATATTGAAAAGTCTGCTTAAAATACTCATCATTAACAAAAGAAAGGATATATAATTATATAACTTTAAAATGCAAGCTTTTTAAAACAGAAATGTGGTTATTGTTTATTTAATCTCTATTTCTTTAAAAATTGAAGATTTTATGAGTATTATATCATTTCCTCCTTCCCTATTACATGTCCAACTCTTTCATGTCCTTCTCACTCTCTTTCAAATATCTTAAATTATTGACCAATTATATTTACTATTGATTATGTAATCAATATAATATATATATATGATATTTATATTATTATGCATTATATATTTAACATATAATATGTATATATTTCAACTTAATTGATTTTGTGTCTGATGTTTATCTGTGTGTTCCAGTATTGGCCACTTGTGATTTGATAAAATATCAAAGGGATCATGCCTGCAGAAGAGTAAATTTTCCTCTCTCAACAGAGATTAATTACCTATATCTCCTCATTAAAGGGTGGAACCTTATGAAACTTTACACTCCATATTGGTTTGTCAAAATTGCATTAACTTCAAGATTCAACTTCCCAAGCAAATTCTACAACTCAGAATTGATTTATTTATAGAAAATTCCATTTTTAATTCTGAGTAAATTGTTGGAAGACATTCAAACACAACTAGCAATTAATTACTGAGTCGTGGGGATGGTCATAGTATTTCATGGTTATTTTGCAACTATAGAACATTTTAATAAGTTTTATTTCTTAAGAAAATAAAATCTTATTAATGCTTTCCAAGTGTTTCAGCCTATGACTTTTTCGTATATTAAAGAGTATAGGGAAATCTCTACAAACAATATACGATTTATGTGTTCATAATTACCATGTGATATAGCCTACATTGCTACAGTAACATATCTATGAAAATGTATCTTTACTATGTAAAGCACAATATAGATCTGTCATTATACACAGAAAAAAAGTTATTTGTGTTTCAATCAAAATCAGTATACAATAGTCTTTCAAAGCACCCCATTTTTTTTGCTATTTTTTGATTAATTATGATTAAATTGAGGAAACAAATGAAATACATTTCTACTTAAATTTAATAATGGCAGTAGCAATTTTTAATTCTAATTGTGTCAACTTTGTTAATAATCCAGACATTGTTACATTTAAGACAGGTTCTCTAGTATGTGTGATACATAAATTAACACACTTCATCTTCAATATGAATAATTTTATTAGGCAGAGTTCTGGTTCCATTTCTATTGTTGTTATAAAATGGGCTGGTCTCCCCCACATAACAAAAAAGCCACTTTTGTAAGAAATGAGTTTATTGAAATTTCAATCCCAAGTTATTGTCTATTGTTGTGAGGAACTCAAGATAGGAACTTCAAATAAGTAGTAGTGTCACATTCACAATAAGAGCAAGGAGAAGAAAGTGCATATATATTCAATGACTGCTTCTGTATTCTTATACAGCTCATGTCTCCTTGTCTAAAGAATGACACTACCATAGGGAAAAGTTTTTATTACATAAACAAACTTAAGTAAGAAATTCCCTACAGATATATAATACTCAGGCCAACCCAGCTTTGGTATGAAGGAACACCTAAAGTGATAGGCTTTTTAGTTTTCCTTCAGAAAAGCTAGGAGGAAAAACTGCATTCTGCCTTTTGTAGGTTTCCAGAGGTTAGCTAGAAGTTCTGTTGCTTTTTTGGGGACAGGGAGGGTTGGACTAATCAAGTAGCATTGAGGATACAGATTTCAGTATTATCATCAATTATCTTGTAACCTTGACAGTATACATGCAAAGCCCAAACTCAGTAGTGTTTCATCAATTCTGTGTCTTAGAAAAATAGCTGTGCATAGTATGTCCTGATTTCTGAGAGATACAGAATAGTGATATAAGGTTTAAAGGTAACCTTTAAACTCAACTATAAGAAGGGCAGATAACCTCCTGAAATGACGGAATCTGTTATTATTATTGTAAGATAAAAAGTCACATTTTGTTCACTTTAATAAATAAGGTTGGTTGCCCCAACTGTGGTTACCACAACTCCATAGTATGTACTGGATCACATGTAAGTGGGATAAAAATAGACAGGACGTATATCTTGGGATATAAGCTTGCCCCTCATTGGCAGAAAGATAGAAAGTATGGTAGTTTTGTGTTTTCTATCTTCATGAGCATCTGACAGACTTAAAGCAGTGCCATTCTCTGTATACCCTGGGTTTGGACCTGGCTGGTGTCTATCTTCCTGGCAACTTTTAAATAAAGCTCACATTAATTGGACAATTATGGATTTGGTCTTTCACTTTGCAATTTTCAGGTTTAACATTTGGAGAACCCAGTCAGATCCTTTGCTCCAGGCCCCTTGAGAAACCAGGAGCCACTTACAAGGTGTGAACTTTGGAATGCTAACCTGAGGTTTCAGGAGGTACCCTTGATATGTTGTCATTTTTGTTCTTTGTTTTGCCTTGTATTTTACTTAATTTTTTTTTGTGTGTGTGTATGTGTGTATCTACTTGGGGCCACTGAAATGGATGAATGACAAGGGTAACAAGACTGGTAAGTTTGAAAGCCCTCTGTTTTGTGTTCTAAAAATTTCCTCCTCCACATAAAGAAGATTTTGGCTATCCTATCACCAAGATGTGCTGTTCTTGGAGAAGTCACTCCATAGACAGTGGAGTTGTGGGGACATTGGGTTTGGTGTCAGTATATGGCAGGTCTGTACACAGTGGATGCAATGTAATCCTCAAGCCTGAGCTCAGGGATTGGGAAGCATATTTAAGGATGGGTAGAAACCTGTGGACTGACCCCTCTATATCTAGTTGTTACTGTGTAACCAGAGTTATGGTGTCTGCTCACTGTGCAGCTCTGGATGCAGCACTGTGCTCCATAACTCCTTACTGTGGCAGTTCACGGACTCTGCCAGCTGCTCTTTTTATTCTACACTGCAGCAGAAGGTTCCATTGCCATCTTTTTCCTCTTTGATGCAGACAAGCACTATAGCCTACTTGATTGGGGCTGGGGGGGAGGGGGTAAAAAAGAAAGAAGGTAAAAAAAATTAATTAATATTGGATTCAACTGCAGCAACTATTCCCCAGATAGTTGAAGCTACTGAGCCCAGTGAATTGAAGGCTACAAAGATTGATTGAGTCCTGCCAAGATGGGATTCCCTTGGCATTACAACACTGAAGGAGTTAGGGAATCATTTAGTGATTACTGTCAGGCTCTGATAGAAGGTTTTTCTATTCTTTCTTTCTTTTTTTTTTTGTACGTGTGGATGACTCTATATTTTCTGATATGTCCATAAATTTTGTGACAAATAGAATCCATGACAAAGTGGGTTAGACTCAGTTGAATGTGTGAATAATAGCATGTTTTGTTTCTGACTGGTCTCATTGAGTGTGTGAATTTTTTGTATTATGTATTTATTGAATTTGGCTTGCTGTCTCTGCCAATGTCAACTCTTAGACACCATTGCACCCATAGCTTTTTTGATGGCCAGGACTCAGATTTAGCTCTAAACTTTCTGTTTACTATGTTTTGTTTAGTAGAATCTCACATATATTTTTGACTTCTTTATGTTCTTTGTCAGGTAATCTACCTGATTCTGTGACAGAGGAAAGAGAGAAAAGCAGAATGGCTACAAAAGATTATTATATTGATTTAATAATATAATAATAATAATAATTTAAGACTTTCAATAATGTATAATTATTTTTCAAGATTTGTAAGTTTATTGAATATGGGTAAAAATTCTTAAAATCTGTGACAAAAAGTTAACATGACACATGATTGATAGTTAGAACTCTCTATATAGGTAATCTTAAAGGAACTATGCCACATGATTTCATCTTAGAACATAAAAAACTTGTGGCTTGCCAATGTCTTAGCTTGTGTTTCCCATTAGGATAGAGGTAGACAGATGTAGGTAGCTAACTTCACTAGGTTTAGAGTGGAAGGATGTCATGTGAGTACATCACCCTCTTAATTAAGGGTGACAACATGGCTTTGAGAGAGAGAGAGAGAGAGAGAGAGAGAGAGAGAGAGAGAGAGAGAGAACATATGTTTCCAAGACATTTTGGGTTGGAGTGGATTTTTGCATGATGTTTCCTGTCCTGAAAACAAGGTTTATGAAAGGGTATTTTAAAAGCAATGCTTGCTTAATAAGGCATTAAAGTTGCATCTCAATGTTTAATAAGATAATAATGAGTGCACCTAATGTGGACAGCACACTTTTGTAATGCAATATTGTCCCAGCTGGTATTGGCTTTAAAGGTATGCAAAGGTCATGGATAAAGGATGAAATTTGGAAGCACGTGTCAGGGCTAGAGCTCCTAAAGAGAGGTCAGTTACATTGGGTAATAGTCACTAGAAGCTCCAGCTATTATGATGGTTTGAAAGAAAATGGTCCAAAAAGGGAGTGGCACTATTAGGACCTGTGGTCTGGATGGAGAAAGTGTGTCACTGTGAAGTTAGACTTTAAGGTCTCATATATGTTCAAGCCACAGCCAGTGAGACAGACCAATTCCTGTTGTCTATGAATGAAGATGTAAAGACTCTCAGGTATTTCTCCAGAACCATGTCTGTCTGCATGCCACCATGTTGCACCATGATGAAAATGGACCAAACCTCTGAAAATGCAAGCTACCCCAACTAAATGGTTTTCCTTCACAATGCTATGGTCATGGTGTCTCTTCACATCACTAGAAATCTAAGACAGATACTTTATAAAGGGCACTTTAATACAGGAGCCCACAGATGAGAGATTTTAAACTTCTTTAAAAGAAAACGTTGAGTTTTGGAGGAAATTTAAAATGTAAGAAAAGTGGCCATTTTTTTTAAAGGAAGATCTTTTAAAAATATTACAATCTATGGCACTTTAGAATATTTTAAGTTTATAAAATGTTTTATTTTATGATGTCCTCATTAATATTTCACCTTAAAAATATATAAAATGTTTTCACTCTCTTGAAGATGAGTCTAATCAAACTGTCTTAAGACAAATTTTAGGTAATATTTTTTCAGTATAGATTTTAAGAATACAAACAGTGGTAATGCTACTGTTTCTAAAATTTCTATCTCTTTTTGTAAACTAAATAATATTGTGTAAGTTCATAGAATTAAGGGACTCATAAGGCTTACTTAACCTCTCACAGGTCAAACAAACTCCATATAAGTACAGCTTAATTTTCCCCAACTGCCTAATCCTGAGAATGGATCTTCTCTGTCACTGTCTCTGTCTCTGTCTGCCTGTCTGTCTCTCTCCCTCCCACTCCCGCCCCTCCAGTATTGGGATGCTTTCTCTCTCCCTACTAACAGGATAATATGGATGAAAGTTCCAAAGGTATGGTGCGGCGAACTCCTGGCCAGCAGGAAAGAACAGCCACACGACGAGGATTCTTCTCAAATCACGCTTTATTGGAGCCTCTTGGTTGAAGGGAGAGCAGAAAGCGAGGGGCCCCGAGCTCTGAACTATAGCTGCTTATATATGGATTCTGCCTAGCAACCTTTGATACTTTGATACCTTAACTGCCTTTCCGGAGACCCACCGGCAGGAAAGAAAGCAGGGGAACATCCTGTCAATTACAGACCACAAGGAAGTTCCCCTGCCGGTCAGGGGAAGTGTGGGCAGCTAGATCAAAACAACTCATCCTGTTTTCTGGTGGAAGAAACTGCAACCTTAATATGGAGTTATTAAGTGAGGCTGGGGCCAAATGCCATTTTATAATGGCAGCCACTCAAATCGGCTCCCTGCAGTATGGTTTTGCTTTATGTTTCCAAACTTTAATTTCTGTGCCTAGTCTATATCCTTCACAGAAGTTTTCTACTAGGCTGACACACACCATTCAGAAATCAGTTGCAGACTACAAACTGCTCCAAATGGCTGTGAGCATAGTTTTCTCCAAATCAGTTCCTGCTGTTAGTTGGGTAAAGAAATGATGGAGGTGGGTCTTGTATCTTATCTGTTGATTTCATTGGTTCAATAAAGAAACTGCCTGGGCCCTCATAGGACAGAAAATTAGGTAGGCGGATAAACAGAACAGGATTCTGGGAGAAGGAAGCTGAGTCAGAAGGAGTCGCCATGATGTTCTCACTCCAGAGAGATACAGGCTAGAATCTCCCCGGTAAGCACACCATGGGGTGCTAAACAGATTATCAGAAATGGGCTAGTCCAGATGTAAGAGCTAGCCAATAAGAAGCTGGAACTGATGGGCCAGGCAGTGTTTAAATGAATACGGTTTGTGTGCTGTTATTTCGGGGCTTAAGATGAGCCATGCAGGCGGCCGGGTGAGGGGGAACACAGCCGGCCTCACAGCCACGCTGCTCCGTATTACTACAGATTGGCGCCCCCACGTGATGGGCTAAATCCACTTAAAAACCTGACAGAGCTTAATTTTAAACAGAGTTTAACACAGAGTTTTGTTGTTTGTTGGTGGCGTGCCGTAGAGAGATTTCCTGATTCAGCAACAGCAGCAGAAAAAAAGCTGCGTCATTTTAAAAGTGCGGCTTCCTGGGGCTGTGCTGCCAGCGTGAACTCTGGTTTCAAAGCGTTTCAAAATGCCGCATACTCAGTCTCAAACTGCTGAGTGCGGCTCCAATGTGGACCTGCTGTGTGCCTGGAACTGTGCGCAGCTCAGGTGCACCAAATAGATCTGAGGCAGGAGCGGCTCAGCTCCGCCATGATGAACTGAGCTGGTCTCAAGCAGGAACTACCGTAATTACCTTAATGACAGCGCACTTAAGGTTTCTACTGGGCAGAATGCAGGCGGTACCGTATTAACTGTATAAGAAGCAACTTAAGTTTTTAAGAAGTGCTTAACATTTTAAAAAATGCTCCTGGATAGTAAAAAAATTACAGATTCACAATAAAACAGATTCAGACAGACCACTAAATGAGTCACAATGTTGGATAAATGTACGTGGGCTTGGGAGAGAAAAAAATATATATAGAGAGAGAATAAAGTTAATGCCTTTAAAAATAAAAAAGGTAAAGTCTTTAAAGAGACAGAGTACAGATAGTTAAGAGAGTAAGATAAAGAAAGAAATAAAAGCCACATAAAAATGGAAAATTCACAGAGAGTCTGGATTATGTACATTGTGTTTTCTTTAAAATTTTTGACTGTGAAGGAGCTAAATACAGAGAGACATTTCATTACATGGGCTGCCAAGCTAAACCATAATGGATATAAATGTATGATTTCAAAATTTGGGTCTAAGGATATGATGCTTCGGAGAGGGTCTTCTTTTGTTTTCACAGAGGACCAGACCCTATGGATTGCGTCTATCCCGATTTGGTATGATAGACCACGCCCTCCTGAAAGGTTGCTGTGAACACCCTCAAAAAATTACTTCACTCAACTGCCAACTGAGATGATCCTGGCACACAGGTTGTACCATGAAAGACCTAACTAACGACGCCCCCGTTCAGCAGGAAGCAGTTTGGAGAGAAAACTGCGCCCATGTTCCCAAATAGGGTTTATAAACGTTTTTTTATATTTAAAGGGGGATATGATATAGATATAAATAATTTGCATTGATGTGGATTTTAATGTCAATTTTGTTATTTGTATATGTATTTCTGATCTTGATCAAGGTATTGTGATTGTGTAGTTCATTTTTAAAATGTAATGTATAATTAGGAAATATAGGTTGTTGTTAAATAATCATTGATAATAGTAAAGCTTGTAGTCATGTGAGTTAGATTTTCTAGATATGTAGAGTATACTTCAGTTAGATAGGCATTCTTCATATCTCTCAAAGATTACAGAATATGGCATTTAAATATTTTAATAACTTAGGGTTTTTCATGACAATGAGACACGTCTGCTCCTGGCAGCACCAATCTACTTCAAAAGGAAGATGGGCATCGAAGAGGATCGTTATGGAGTTTGATAGCCATTTGGGCAAGAGACGCAGTATTACTACAAAGAAAGTATTTTTAGGGGTTCACAAAAACCTTGAGGGGCCTTATTCCGTTCATCAACCCATATTAGCCTGGAAGGAATTGACAAGTTGCCATCCTCTCAGGAAACAAAAGCAGAACCTCCTTTCCAAATAAACATATCCTTAGACTCAAATTTTCAAGTCAAGGTACCTTCAATTTATATAATTTAATTGATTTAGCTTAGCAGTCCCCAGAATCAAATATCTGTCTGCAATCAAAAAGATCAATGAAAACACAGTAATATAACTATTTGCAGAGAAGATATACAAATTGTAAGAGAGAATAATGTGTAAGATACTATAATTAAGAGGTAGTGATTTGCTAGAGTTATATTTCTTTCCTTACAGCCATCTGATCATTGGGTTAATGTATTAGAAATTCATCAGATTTGCATGTATATGTAAGACTTGTTCTTCAAGTATTTATATTCATACTTCAAGGATTTTCCCCAAAGTTTCAAATGGCATTCTAGTTTCCTCATTCATATCTGGTAAATAGAGCACAATTATGGTCTCTGTGGAGTTTTGATGAACAAATACTTCAACTATTTATTTAAATCACTATTGGAACAAAGAGAGAGAGTCCTTAGTAGGGTACTAAGATATTGAGACCCTGTTGTGCTTTAATGTTAACTAATGAACAAATCCCTTTCCTTTCTTCCTTTCCAATTTTCTTACTCTTTTTTCTCATATAACCTTTCATATAATCTACTGAGCTCCAGGCTATTGTCTGTCTCTAATTAAGGTAAAAACAACTTTAGCAAGGTAAAGAAATATATTGTTAAAACAAACCCCCTAACAATATGCGTATAAAGTGAAAATAAGAAGTATAATTATAGTACAAGTGAGGCAAAGCAACAACAAAAATCAATAGCATCTAGGTGTGGAGGTAAGGAACATGTATAGATTTTCTGGTTGATATAAGTTTATTTAAGTAAAATTAGAAATGGAAAAGACATAAACTTAAAAATCTATTTTTTTTTAAATATGAATCTGAGTGACTTCGTGAGTTCATGTGAACATGAGTGGAGAAGCTCACAATATCCAGAAAAGAGAGCCAGAGGCCCGGGTGCTAGAGTTATAGGCCCTATATGGATGCTAGAAACAGAACTTCATTTCTCTGGATGAGTGAGAAGACATGATAACCACTGAGCAACTTCTCAGGCCTCTTAAAATTTTTCTTCAAAAAAGAAACAGGATAAATATATAAATTATAAATGGTTTAAATTGTGTAACTTCCAAGTAGAATGATAATTTGAGATGACAAAACAGTTTATTAAAATATATTTAATAAAACACATATGATTGCAAATGACTCAAAAGATTTCGAGAGCCGGGCGGTGGTGGCACATGCCTTTAATCCCAGCACTGGGGAGGCAGAGACAGGTGGATCTCTGTGAGTTTGAGGCCAGCCTGGTCTTCAAGAGCTAGATCCAGGACAGGCACCAAAAACTACAGAGAAACCCTGTCTCGAAAATCAAAAAAAAAAAAAAAAAAAAAAAAAAGAAAGAAAGAAAAGAAATTCCAAGTCATTCTAATTATAGAATAATTTAGAGTTTAGAAGGTTTTTGTATGACATAATTTTGCTTTGTGAATTTATAAGATGTAGACCTACACTATTAAAGAAATTATTGTCATTCTAATAGATTTTAAGGCCAAAAATTGTGATTACAAATGATAATTACAAAATTATTATGTTTTTATGAAGTGAGATTTTAAAACAATTTATTTCAAAATAGAATGTCATTATTATCTTAGTTAAATGTAATGAAACTTTCCCAGAAGTTAAAATAAATTCAAAACCATTATCAGCATGAATGACTTGAGAAAAAAAAATATATCTGCACTTGGTAGTCAGAGGCAGATGGATCTCTGAGTATGAAGCCAGCCTGGTCTACAGACCTGAACCAGGGCTACTATGAGAAACACATTCTTGAAAAAGAACAAACAAGAAAGGTATAAAAGGAAATAGAAGACATCATAAATGTAGAAAAATAACATATACTTTATGGAGATACTGTAAAGGTCATTTAGTATTGTAAGTTCATTGAAAACAAATGTTATAAACATAATACATGAATACTATCAATATCATAAATTCCTTGTATATTTTCTGCAGATTCAACCTACTTTCAATAGAAATGAGGAGTTTTAGTCTTGTTTACTTTTGTCATATATCCTCGTAGTGAGATTTCATTTGTATTTTAATAACTAAATCTTGTCTGAAAACCAGAACACAAAACAGTCACACTAGTCAGCCATACAGGCCAGGCAGTGCTAGCACACACACCTTAATCCCACATATCTTCAATCCCAGCAATCACACTAGTTATCCATAGAGGCTGGGTGGTGCTGATATACACCTTTAATCCTAACCACACTAGAGAAGGATGAAGCAGAGTGAGACAGGAACTAGTTCTCTCTTTCAACCTAAAGATTTCTTAGATGTATGAGTTCTCTAGTGACTTGGCTGCTTTGCTTTTCTGATCTTCAGGTTGAACCCCAATATCTGTCTCTGGGTTTTTATGACTCTTCCTACATCTATTAGTTTACAGAAAATAAATACTGGCAGTTTAGAATTCACAACATACAGTATTGTCAGCTATAGTTCTGTGCACATGAACTTGGGTACAGAATAATAAAGGAGTGAACAAATGATGTAGGATTTCCCTCTGTGTGCTGTGATTACCATTAATGAATAAAGAAACTGTTTTGGACCTAGAGCAGGGCAGAACATAGCCAAGCGGAGGATAATAAGATTAATGTTGGGAGGAATAAAAGTGGTGTGAGAGAGATGCCATGTAGCTCCACTGGAGACAGACGTCGGAACATTAGCCAATAAGCCACAGCCACGTGGAGATATACAGATTATTAGAAATGAGTTGAATTAATATGTAAGAGTTAGTCAATAAGAAGTTGGAGGTAATGAGCCAAGCAGTGATTTAAATAATTTGGTTTCTGTGTTATTATTTCAGAGCTGAGCTGCTGGGAACAAACAATCAACCCTCTTTACAACAATCAACAAAACAGAATTTTTAAATAATGCTTTTTTAAATATTTTTTCTTCATTTATTTTACATACTGACCACAGTTTTCCCTCCTCCTGTTCATTATCTCTACTGACCTTCTACCTCTAAATCCACACCTCTGTCTCTATTCAGAAAGGGTTATGACTTCTATGGCAAGTCACCAAAACAGGGCACATCAAGATGATTTAGGACCAAGCTCCCCACCCCCCCCCCACCCCCCACCCCCACCCCCCCACCCCCCACCCCCGCATCAAGGCTGGGTGAGGCAACCTAGTAAAGGAAACAGGTTCCCAAAAGCCAACTCAAGAGCCAGGGACAGATCCAGATCCCACTGCTAGGAGCCCCATAAAGAAGCCAAGCTCTGCAACTCTCACACATGCAGAAGGTCTTAGTTGGTCCCATGCAGGCTCCTTGGCTGTGGCTTCAATCTGTGAGTTCCCAGAGCTCAGGTCAGCTGTCTCTGTGGGTTTGCTTGTCAAGACCTTGACACCCTGGTTCGCACAAACCTCCCTTTCTCTCCTCAATAGCTCTCCTGGAGCTCAGCCCAGTATGTTTGCATCTTTACAAAGCAAATGTCTTACAAAGCAAATGTCTAAAAATGTCACGTTAGAATCAGAGTCATAAAACAGAAACAAGATAATTTGAGGAATTGTATATGAAATGGCACTATGTTCTGAAGAAAGAAACATTTGAGAATATTAGCTGAAAATTCGCTTTGTAAAAAAGTAAAGAAGGCTAAAACTACACTTATATATTCACGGTTGTAGCTGAAAAAATATTCAGATTCAGAAAACATAATGATTGTCAAGAAGCATTAGATTTTTTTAAAAGTCTAGATTGAGTTTTATTGTTATATTTAACAAAAGATAAACAATATTATATAACTGTTAGAAATAACCAGGCTTTATAGGCCATGGGAAAGAAAAATTAATTATGCACATTGCACACATCCTGCTTCACATCCTACAGATACACTATTAGAAACAGATAAATTCTTGCCATCATTGAATTTGGAATAATCATTTTATTACATTAATTTATGATAGCATAAAACAAATCCCATTAGGAAATATTTAATCAAATTATGATGCATTGAGTTTCCATTTTATTAAAAAGTACTGTGAATAATAGTATAATATTAAATACTGAATATGATTTTGCTTTATGTCTTAGTAAGGATTTCTATTGCTGTAATGAAACACGATGACCAAAGCAATATGTGGAGGAAAGGGTTTATCTGACGCTTGTCTCATCATAATTACAGATGAATCTACAGCCTCAGCTATTGTATATTTATTTGGGTCAGTGTACCATTTTCATCAAAGACATCATACACCCTTGTTCATTCTCCACTGTTTTCTCACTTTTCTTCACTGATGCAAAATGGAGATAATCATAGTAATCAAAATAATTCAGATCCAGAACAAACACATTCAAAAAACTGTACTTATTCTCTCATTTTTAAACCCTGTATTTTATGAAAATAAATACACTGAAAAATTAATAAAAATGAAGTGAAAAGAAATAAAGAGAGAATGAATCAAAGGAAGAAAGGTAGAAGGCTGAAAACATCTCATAGTTCAAGTGTAAGGGTACAACCATATCCCATTACACATACATGAACATACAGCTTCTCCAACAACTGTCAATGACAGATCACAACTGTCTTTTTCTCCAGGTACAAAGGGGTAAAAAGAAATCTGGCACAGACAAACTGACAAATAGTAAATATAAATTTATATCAAGAAAAATATAGATACATCTGACCGACCTTTTTTATATTAAAAAATTGATGAATGTGCACATACATGATACAAAGATAGTAAGGAGATATTCCTTAGAAGTGGATGGGGTATACTTATTGTTTCTTAAGGAAGATATGAAAGTTCCCTATAATATATTAATGAAATAGGTTTTATATAAATAATTAACTTATATAGGTGTACATGAAAGTACACGACATGAAAGTAGAGAGAATCTTGTCTTGAGGAATGTAAAGATCAATTTATTGTTTTTAAGGAAAGTATGAATGTACCCCCACAACATGTTCATGATATTTTCAACATTAGAATTTAATGAGCAGATAAAAATGGACAAAGTAAAGAAAAAACTAGAAATTATAGTATATATTAAAAATCCAATTTTACAACTATAGTATTCATAAAGTTGATCCTAAAACATGTATTTCATTAAGCGCAATGCAAATTTTCTGGATTTTATATGTGTCAGTTGAACATCTTCTCATTTAAGTTGGAAACCATCAGGGGTGGCTTACCTGGTGTGTGGTGGGGGATGCTACAATGTTTGCATTCTAACAGGACAGAATCATCTGATTGCCATATGAGAGATAAAGTTACAACTTGTCATTTTTTTAGCTTTAATCACAGATGAGAACTCAAACAGAGGATCAAAATTGAAAGTTAGTAGATGTGATTGTCAAGCTTAAGAAAAGAAGATGGTATCACATATAATGAAGAAAGTGGAAAGATACTGGAAAAGATTTTCTAAAATGATGTAGGATACAGATACTGCGTCTCCTTAAATAAATCATGAGAGTCACAAGAGTGGGAGTGCTAGCCCTGATCCCCACTGGTTGAAACACACAAGAAAGCCACCTCTTCTCACCTGGGCAGCATCCTAGAGCTGACCCCATTGTCATTGGTGCAGTTGAACCAGCCCTGATGGCAGAAGAGCAGGAGAGTCAACCCTGCCACTCCCTCATATTCCCCTGAAAAAAATCAAGAGAGAGGTGCAGTGAGTCTTTTTTTGTTCTTCCATCCAACTCCCAAATAATGACGAAGAAATTTCTTATTAATTACAAAAGCTATAGCTTAGGCTTGATCCTAACTAGCTTTCATAACTTATATTAATCCAATTATATTAATCTACATCTGTCACATGGCATTAACTCTCTTCTGTCTTGCGCCTCCTGTTTCCACTTGCGATCTCCTGCCCCTTTTTCTTCTTCCCAGAGTCCTCTCTTTTTCCAGAAATCCTACTTAACCTATTCTGCCTAGCTTTTGGCATTCAACTCTTTACTAAACTAATCAGAAGGTGACTTAACAAAGACACACCTTCACAGAGTAAACAAATATTCCACAGCAGAATGGGCCCTTCACTATGACTGGACAAAACCGTAGATATGGCCCTGGTGTTGTGAGTGAAAAATATCTGAATCTGATAGCCTGAGAACAGAAAAACTGGCCTTCCTCCTTGCTGTAGGCTGCATTGGGTGAGATAGCTGAGCTTGCTAGAGAGCTTTCTTAGTAAGACAATAAGGGAAAGCTAGTGAGCTGACCAACCCAGTTACCAAATCCCAGACCCAGAATAGGACTTTAAGTTAGCACATCCCAGTATTCATGAAATCTTTGAATTGTTGTAGAAAGTGAATGGGAAGAACCTTTAGATTCAAAACAGTAGGCTCTCCATGACACACAACAGCAGGATATCCAAGAGCAGCCTCAGTGAGAGCCCATTATCTGTGCTGTAGCAGAAATCAGAGAGCTCTAGCCAGATTAATGAATCATAATCATGAAAATGAACACTTAACAAGTAAAGATGAATGGACTAGAAGATAAACTGTGTAACTCAATGGTCCACACTATAGTTTCCACACGCAACAAAATGATTCTTCTTCTTCCTTTTTTCCTTCTTCTCTTCCTCCTCCTCCTTCTTCTTCCTCCTCCTCCTCCTTTTCCTCCTCCTCTTTCTTCTTTTTTTTGCCTTTGGTTTTGTTTCTTTTCTGTTTTGTTCTATTTCTTTTGTTTGATTTTGGCCTCTTCTTTCATACGTGGATTTAATTGCAGGAGGTTGCAAAGGCAGATGGCAGACTCGAGAAAATAACAAGTAATAAAAATCAAGTAGTACTTAACCTTAGATATGCTTAAGTATATTTTATTTAATTTAAAAATAACTGTATTTATGATCACTTATTTTAAAAGTATAGCTTACATAGTTATGCTTAATTAATAAATATTATAAAATAAATCAAATTATAATTTTAACATAAAATTCAGTGCAATCTAAAAGAAAGAAAAGAATTCTATTCCAAATTAGTGCCTCCTGAGTTACTAAAAAATACTGATAAAGTTTGTTGAATGAAATTCAATTCTCTTATTTTTTGAATTTAAAGAAAAAATCATTGAAAATCTAAAAAAAAATACAAATAGACTTTTCCATAAAATTGTGGCTCCACTCAGCATTGAAGTGATTGAACTTTACTAATGACTTTTAAATCCATGCCATGAGTGGCTTTGTCAGTCCCATCAAAGGACACTAACTCGGAAGTCTGGGTTAGACAACATACAAAAACTGAGTGAAATGAATAATATTTTGGAGGAATCTAAGAAATTTGAAAGAATGGAATCTTTCTATTTTCCTACACTAAGTTTTCTGACTTTAGTTATTGTTTGTGACTTGTCTTTCATTATTGTATAAACCAATAATTCCTCAGATTTCTAAATTTTAGCATTCATAATTGATAAGGATATAGTTCTGGATACAAATTTAGTCTTGCTTTCACATGCTATAAGGCAGATTAATCACTTGTGAGAAGAAAATGCTCATTTTCTTTTTTTGTTGAAGAATGTTAGAAAATCAAGAGTTGCTTATGATTTTATACATTCATGGAAAATATGACACCCAGTAAACTATGTTCTCTAACTACCAGACTATTTAATAAAACAGTTATTTTATTTAAAGATTATATGCATATTGTTGTTTTTACAGTCTGTATGATTGTGCACCATATGCATGCCTGATGCATTCAGAGACCACCAGAGAGTGTCAAATCACTAGGAACTGGAGTTAGAGACTAGAGTGAGACACCATGTAGGTTCTGGAAGAGCAGATCATGCTTCTAACCAGTTAGCTGTCTCTCCAACAGCTAAGAAAAGCATATTTAGTAGATAAAGAATAACTCATTGTTCAAATCAGATATCCTTTTTATTTTCTTGCATGCATAAAGTTGGGACGAATATAGAGATCTTCAACTGTAATACTCTCACTGTGAAATCAGCCTGGTTTCCTTTATAAAATATCTTAAACTATGGTAGATTCATGAAAGCACAACCCACTTATTTCATAAATTTGTAGCAAAAGAATATGTAGTATTTTAAGAGAGAGAAAGAATAGAGGAGTTTAAAAGATTAACTGAGGCTGGGGAAAAAAGAAAGGAATAATAACTAGGTTATCAAAATTTAAGAATGTTTCAAAATATTTCCTGAAAATCTATTAGTAATGAAATTATATTTATATAATATTTGGCTTGGTGAAGGTGATGAAGTTTCCAAAATATTAAAGTTAACTTGATTTATACAATAAACACTGTAAAGTTGCAAAAAAATAAGTGTTGATTAAATGCTACAATCTTATACAATAAAGGAACTTCTGGAGGCATTACCATCCCTGACTTCAAACTCTATTACAGAGCTACAGTAATGAAAACAGTGTGGTATTGGCATAAAAACAGAGAAGTCGACCAATGGAATCGTATAGAAGACCCGGATTTTAACCCACAAACCTATAAACACCTCATTTTTGATAAAGGTGCTAAAAGTATACAATGGAAGAAAGAAAGCATCTTCAACAAATGGTGCTGGCACAACTGGATGTCAACCTGTAGAAGAATAAAAATAGACCCATATCTATCACCATGCACAAAACTCAAGTCCAAATGGATCAAAGACCTCAATATCAATCTGAACACACTGAACCTGACAGAAGAGAAAGTGAGAAGTACCCTACAACAGATGGGCACAGGAGATCGCTTCCTAGGTATAATCCCAGCAGCACAGACATTAAGGGCAACATTGAATAAATGGGACCTACTGAAACTGAGAAGCTTCTGTAAAGCAAGGGATGCTGTCACTAAGAAAATATTGAAATTTGATTCAAAAGTCAATTTTCAAAATGCATAATACAAAACTACAAAAATTAAATGAACAGAGATAGATTTATAGTTGTAAGTGGTAGTAAGTTTCTACCTTGAAAAATCATAAAAGAAGACATACAAAAGCAAGACCTCAAATAAAAGGCCAAAAGGAAATAGTGTTCTTGAGAAGATAATAATTTTCTCTCAAATTAATTTATAGTTTTGAGTTTTATTTAGAAAAGTAGAACATGTATTCATTTCTGTTTTAAAACTCAGGAAAAATTTTTAGCTCATTCAGTACAAATAGAGTGTCATATTCATTCAAAGTGTTAAAATTTGTATTCAATTTAATGAGGGAAAGAATATTAGATTATATATAGGTAAAACTCAAAGTAGAAAAGTGAATATTGAAAAGAGAAAGTTTGAAACTGAGAGGGGCTCTAAGGTATGAGAGAAATTAGGGGGTATAATAATTGGATAAAATATTATATTACTATATTATGTAGAGAGCTGCATTAGGAGAATACAGCAGTTGACAATTACTGTTCAGGAGGCCGACCCATTAGATACATGATTCCTTGGTGAGGAGTTTCACATGGAAAAACTGTGAAGTCACTGACTGTGGAAGCCAGTTATGCCTGTCTGTAATCTCTGTCATAAGTCATTTATTTCTCTCCTAAGTCTTTCATTTCTTACCTAATAACAGCTTTGTGTGTTTATCTCATGTATACATTCCATCTATTGGGCACACATTTGGCTGTGGATATGTTTAAGTTATATAATATTGATGAACAGAAATAATACTAGGATATTTTTCCTAACTCAGACTGACTTAGGAAAATTCTCAGCTACAAAGACAACCTTTTACAGGTTTAGCCAAGACCTCAACAGATTCAAAGCAGGTTGGTTGTCCCTAGAGAGACAGACACAAGGAAAAAACATTGCTCCAGGTGTTGTTTACAGATCCAAAGCCAGGGTTCAAAGCAACTTTAGTCTGCATGTTCCTTTTACTGCTCAAGGTCCAGCTAAATAGTTGTTATTGTTAAGTCTTGATTTCTAATGTCTTTTTCTGTCTGGGAAGCCTCACCAACCTAGAGCTATGTGCTTGGGTCACTCTGACATTTCTAGCCTGAGAGAAACTATCTGACTTAATTTATGTTTTGGGTGTGGATAGGGTCCTGTAATATAACTTATAATTGTTCAGAGTTTGCTTGTGAAAGGAAGGAAACAGAGAAGAGAAAGCAGTGAAGTTGAGAACAAGAAGGCAGAGGCAGCAGAGGGCGGAAATGTATGTAGGGAAGCAGACAGCAAAGGGATACAAACAGCAGAGAGGAGAGGCAGCAAAGTATGGTGGAGAAAGAGCAGAAACGAACTAGGGAGAGAACAGCAGGAGGACAACTGGACAGAGAAGAAATGAACTGGGCAGAGCTGTAAATACAAGATACTATGTAAGGCTAATTAGGAAGCTATAAAAATATGTAGCAATATGGAGACAGACTGTCAGGATTTAAGACGAAGTATAAGTTACCAACAGAAAGCATCTGTGTTTGTTTTCCCTATCAGATAAAAAGGTCTAGTTATTAGATAAATCAAACTTTTCCTATGCTAATACCACATTTATGGTTTTTCTAACATATCCTCATGCTGACTTCTGTGGCTGGACCAATAAATAGTGATAATATTACATTTCAATTAAGCAATATATTAGTTGGGATAATAAAATATGTTTGATATTTGAAAAAGGAGGGAATGTGAGAATTTAAAGAATTGAGTGAAGCTGGGTATTAGGAAAAGGGCTAATAAATGGGTTAAGAAAAATTAAGAATATATGAAAATATATTAGTAATGGAATGTCTGAACATAATAAAATTATTTTGAATGGTGGGTCCTGTATGAGTAGCAAATTCTACCACACACACAAACCCAAAGAGATGAGGTTTTTAGTAAAAATCCTACAGAAAGACATGGGTTATTATCATCTTACATGTTTTTGTTCATGGAAGTTCGAGAGATTTCACAAACAAGTAGACTGCTGTCATTTTCATAGTTGCCCACCATAACTACATGGTAAGTCCCACACAATTTGATTATTGGACATAGGGAAATCAATCTCAAACTCGCAGGGAAATTTCCTCCATGATTTTTAGCTTTAACGGTGCGAGAGGTTGCTGTGTAGGCTGCTGGCAGTGAAAAGTCACCAGGGGTCATACACAGAACTGGACCTACATGCTACAGTGCAGATGTGCCAGAGAACTTTTTTGGTTTCCAGTGGGAAGTAAGTCAGTGCAGAGGCATGTAGCTAGTTCAAGTGATGGAACAGAAGATTTAGCATTGGGTCATTTAAGACAGTAGGCTGTCATCACCTCCAATTGTTGGTATAGTAGGGATTAGCAGGCACATCTGGCTTTTTATGTGGATGCTAGAAACTTGACTTAGGATCTAATGCTTCCAGAGAAAAGTATTCTTACCACTAAACCAACATTCAAAGTTCCTTAAGTATTACATCTTAAATATAATTTTTATAAAAACTCTATTATTTATTATTTTATCTCCGCAATGAATTCCTTTACATGTACTATGCACATAATTAGAATCTGCATGTTAGTTTCATTTGCAACTTGACAATTATTTAAACAGCTAGTCACTTATGTATACACGCAGGTTTAAATAAGGAACAAAGTTGTGCTCTCATCTTTAGCAAGGTTAAGTCCTTAGATAATACTAAAATTTAAAACTGTGTGTTTTAAACATGGCTAGGGATAAGAAGCCAATTACAAAATAAAGGGCTTAATGTAATCTCTGGGAAATTGTTGCACACAGAAATGAATCATGAATTGCAGTAGGATACAGTCGACAAATTGCAATATGTGGCTGCTAAAAACATTAAAGAAAACCAGAAATTGAAGAAGCACCTTGACCCATCACAGATGCACTTGTTATATTACTATGTTTATTATTTCTTTGATCCGTAGTGGTGAATTGCTGCTCATGTTTTCTTGAGTTAATACCTGTATGAAGAACAACAACCTACAAAGAGATCTTCTGTTTAATTTCCTACTTCAAAAGTGATGTTAGTTCATTATTTAATGTCTAGTAAAGGTATTGAGAACCTTATGTTCCTATGTTGAGATGGCAGGTAAAATAGAAATATTAATGCCATCTTAATAAAAGGTAATAAGCTGTCTCATGAGTGCCATATTATCTACCAATTTTGCATTAAAAATAAACACATAAACTACTGCTCTATATTCTATTTATTCTATGCAGCTGAAATTGAATTTAAGATATATATATATATATATATATATATATATCAGTTACAGAGTTAAATCTTTTGTTTTAATTTAAATCATTTGAAATGTTCATTTTGTTTATTTCATAAAGCCCTCCAAACTAAAGATATCTAATCATTGCAGAAACTGTGTCACATACCTTATACCTTGGCTCTTATCTCCAACTGGGAAAATTCTAACACTATTAACAAAAGTACTAACTGCATAACGTTACTAAGATTCCTCTAAAAGTTCAACTGAAAGAAGCAAACGTTTTGCCTGAATTCTCTCTCACTAACATTCCCTCTTTTCTAAACAGTCAGCCAAATTTGCCATGCCATGAGCATTTTGTAAATAACAGAGAGAATCATGCCCAATCCAGAAAGGAGCAGTAAGGTGACTAGTTCCTTTGAGGAACAAGGTGGTAAAAGAATGTCCTGGGCTTCAAATGTATTCACAAAGTATCATGACATTTTTCCATGACCTTGTATCACTCAACTAGAAGAAACCTTCTTTTTTATAGGAAGGGCAATGAAATAGGGTTGATGGTTTTAGATCATATGAGTAAAGTTAGCAGATAGAAATCATAAACTGTGTCCCTCGCTCAGGTAAATATTTTCAGTATTTCTCAACTATTCTCTATTTAATAAAATAGAAGGCATTTAACTGATGGCAGCAATTGCATTTTACTAAAATTACATCATAATTTTATTTCTAAGGCTCCCGAAAACAGAGAGAGTTGTCATTTGAAATGCTTTAACTAAACGCACACATGCATGATATCGTGAACATTTTTAATTGGGTGTCTTTGCAGGAGCATAAAGTCCATAAAACATCACCATGCTGATAAGGCACCAAGATAAGTCCTCAAGGAAATACTAACAAGAAAGGAGACTAGCTTATTTTCTAATGATTTTTAGCCACGCACCAGAATACATCTAATTGATATTACTATTTAGGATGAATTTCTTTTTTTTTGATCCCTTCTAGTATCTTAATAAATATGAGAATATTCATCTCACATAAGCCTTTCAACTGAAAAAAATTTGTAGTCCTAATGAGCATATTTCTTCCATGTACCCCATCTTATTTTACTAGATCCCATGTTTCCTCCAAGTATTCCATCTTATTTTACTAGAAACTCAATATTCATCTGTAAGTTGCAAGATATCTGACAACATATACACTGTTGATTTTATTAGCATCCTTTAATTGGTAGATTCCCTATGTTATTAATCTTTACCCAAGAAGATTCTATTTTAAAAAGGTATTGCAGCTCTGGGAAAGACTTACGAAGATTTGCGTGGGAAAAAACAAACACATTGATGATTGTTTTATGCTATGAATATCCTAATTAGCTTTACATAGTTAATAGCTATGCATATATTAGACATATATGTAGAGAAAAATGGAATCACAATGAGTCCATGTGTAAAATATTCATAGGTATATATGCAATAAAATGCAATCACTTATTATTTTATAAAGTCACTGAAACAAGGGTCTATAATTCCAAATCATACAAATTTGGAGTTGAGTGATAGAAAGACAAATATTATATTGATTGAAAAATATGACTTTAAATCCATAATTCTCAAATTCAGTTTAGGTAGTTAACAGATTTTTTTTTAATTCTCAGAAATTACTATGTGATCTGTATTTGTTACAACTATTAGGAAATTTAAATCACAAAAGAAAGTTTAGAACACTTTTTTTTTCTTGTTAGATAAGAAAAAAAAACTGCGATAGAAAGCAGGGGAAATGGTAAACGCATACACCGCACTTCTAGCCATAAAGATTGGCAAACGACCTAGTTTCTCTTCCACATTATAAAGTCATCTGCAGCAGCAGAATTGAGGATAGGGTCTTTCCTGTGTGTGCAGCAACACAGCTCATAGCTGCAATGCTCATTGCAATGATATGGACTGAGGTCTTGTTTTTATCTTGCTTTGATTCCTAATGAAACTAATTAGATTTCCCTTGTCCTTGAAGTAACCAGAAAGAAAAGACAGGATTAATATTCTAATTACAGACATTTAGAGACTATATATGTCTCTGAACACAATCAACTGGTGTTGAGAAGGAACATATCAGATTAAATGACTAGATGATAGAAGAGAACTAGTAATTTCCACTACTCTTCATTTGATCTCTATTTCCCAATAGGAAGATCTCTCAAAGAATAAAATTTGTCTTAAGGCAATTCTAGTTTGGGATGTGAACTTGTTATTTTTACAACATCACATTAAGAGGTCATTTTAACCTCCAAGGATGAGCACTGAAGCTGCGAATACACATTTCCTCTTCATTGCATTTCTGTCTGTTGGCAAACTAATTTAACCTAACATAATTCAAATACTTGCAGTACCTAATTGCCTTACCCAAACAATCTGTAGATATAAACACCTGAAGTGCTATAATTAGAAGAAAGAACATCATCTGCTTATTCAATAAAAGTAATTTTCCCCATCATTACACAATAAATGTCTTTGTTAACTAATCATAGGATGGCATAAGGCCCTTCTAAAATATTAATACATTTCCTTTTTACTTCTTCTTCTGATTTGAGCATGTGGTACTATCTCTGCCTCTGACGCTATTTAGAGTGACATCACCTATGTTATGTGGAGACAAAAGAAGGTGCATTTGCAATTTCTGTGTAAATTTCTAGTATTGTAGAGAAAATTGTTATTTAGATATGGTTACAATCAGAGTTATATTCATTTACCTTATGAGTGAGAGTCCCACGCTACCTCAAAAGAGTCTCCTGTATGTTCCATGGTGAGAGGAAAATGAAACAGGAAGGACAGATTTTTAGCTTGATTTCTTGGTACTGTTCTCTGCTACAATGTATGTTTGGAATTTTTTAATCGCTGTAGTGCTTCCTACTATATTAATTTAAAATAATTCGTCATCCACTTTGAGCAGGAATAATTCTCTAAGTTTTTTTTTTTATTTTTTTATTTTTCCATTCAAAAAAAAATTACAGTTCCTCCCCTCCTCCCATTCCCCTCCAGCTCCCTTACTCACCCTCCTCCCTCCCACTTCCCTCCTAAGAGAGGGCAGGGAACCTTGCCCTGTGGGAAGTCCAAGCCCCCCCCCCCATCCAGTCCTAGGAAGCTTTGCATCCAAATAGACAAATAGACTAGGGTCCCAATAAGCCAGTACATGCAGTAGGAACAAGTCCCAGTGCCTTTATCAATGGCTTCTCAGTCAACCCCCATTTTCAGCCACATTCAGAGGGTCCGGTTTGATCACATGCTCATTCATTCCCCGTCCAGCTGGATTTGGTGAGCTCCCATTAGAACAGGCACATTGTCATAGTGGGTGGACCAACCCCTCCCAGTCCAGACTTCCTTGCTCATCTTCTCCCTCCTTCTACTCTTCAACTGGACCTCGGGGGCTCTCCATTGCTCTGATGAGGGACTTTGTCTCTTATCTCCGTCCTTCGCTGGAGGATATTCAAGATAATCATCAGTGTGGTAGTGGCGCAAGGCCAGTTCAGGCCCCCTCTACTCTGCTGCCCAAGGACCTAGCTGGGGACACATAATGACATTTTGGATTTTGCATGCAAATGGATGGAAATAGAAAACACTATTTTGAGTGAGATAGCCTAAACCCAAAAAGATGAATATGGAATGTACTCACTCATTAATGGACTCTAGCTCTAAACAAAAGACATAAGCCTACGGTTCACAAGCCTAGAGAAGCCAAATAACAAGGTCAACCCAAAGAAAAACATATATAGATCCCCTTGGAAATTCGAAGCAAACAAGACTGCCTGGCAAAAGTTGGGAGCATGGGGGTGGGGCTGGGGAAGGGGAGAGGGGGAGAGAGAAGGAAAAACAGAAAGCCTGGAGAGTGCTTGGGGGAGTGAGAGGGTGGAGATGGAGGAAGGACAGATATAGGAGCAGGGAAGAAAATTCTCTGAGTTTTACAATTTGTTTCAACTTTATTATCAACTGGTGACAAAATTCTGAAAATATTATCTACAATCAAAAGTTCTTTTAGTTTCCTCCTGGAAAACAAAATGTTTATGGTAGGTAGCATATTCTCATAGAAGATCTTCAGTGATAAAGAGCAATAATAATCTTAGTAAAAATGTAGAAAAATATTTTATCTTCCTATAGTCTGCCTATAATCCTTAAACACTGATGAAATCCACTGTCATCAATGTATCTTTTCAGAAGCAATTCAGGCAATAAGCATTTACAAAAATATGTAAAAGTTCTTCCCAATCAAGTATATTAGAAAATACTTATTCTTTCCTCACTGTCAGTCAATTTTATCTATGTTCTTTGTTTAAAAAAATGTAAACAAAAATGTCTCATATACCACCCACCACTGTATCTGCCTGCAGGCTAGACAATAACAGCTGTGAACAGAATACACGGTGGTGTGAGCAGAGAATAGGTTAAAGCAGAAGGTGTTACAGATATCGCTCTATCGCTCTTAGATATGTATGTTCATATTCAGCAATTTTAGATATGATGCTTTGTTTTATATAAACTACAATTTTCTTGAACTATTTTATTTTCTCTTTATAGCAAAAACAAAGATTATGAGATTTAGTAGTGTAGTGAGCAATAATTTCTGAAAACACTGGATACTAGGAAATGTATATATAATATATATTATATAAAGTTTCTGAGACAGAGTTTTCTGGGTTGCAGTCCTACCTATCCTAAAACTTGTTTTGTATACCAGACAGGCCTTAAACTCACAGTGATCCTCCTGCCTCTGGCTCCCAAGCTCTGGGATTGAAGGGGTACATCAACACTGCATTGTTTTAAAGATCTAAATTTATGCTCTACGTTGCAGAAAAATGTAAAGTTCATGATGAGGTGTTTGGAGGTTTCTGCCTCTTAAGACCTGATCTCTTATTTCCTAACACTTCTACTTTATATCTTCCAGACCCGAAGAATACAGACATCCTATTAAACAAATTTTAATGTTACATCATTTTTATTTATCTGGGTCCTAGTATTTTGAACACCTACCAATGGGCTGTACTTGAAATTTGTAGGTAATAAATACTATAGTTATTTATTATTATATACTAGAATTTTATTGGTGACAAAGTATAAAACTGGATCCCACAGTTATAAGTATTCTAATTTTAAAAACTACTTTTCCCCCTTAAATATGTCATCTGCTTATTATGATTGTGTGACTATGTAATAGGGCCTTGGCTCATGAGAATTTGTCTTTGTTCCCATAAAAACTAAATGCTTATGTTATGCACAAAAAATACCTGAGCATAGATTAATCAATAATTTTCAAATCAAGTGAGGTATAATTATTAGTCTTTTATAGTGTTCTATATTTTCCCTTAAAAGAAAATAAGAAAAAAGTTATGGTTTTGACATATATGTGTGTGTGTGTGTGTGTGTGTGTGCGCACGTGTGTGTGTGTGTGTGCGCACGTGTGTGTGTGTGTGTATATATTATATTTACTTTTCAGTTTTTAACTCACCATTTTTAATTGTGCAAAATTAATAGTAATTTCTGTATTATTTTATTTGAAAGCATAACATTCTCACATATCAAAACTACATTTTAATACGATATAATATTATTGTAGCAAGTTTTAAAATCTGAAGTTAGATCAGTTTTTTAAACAATCAATTCAGTGAAATACATTAGGTTTTCACAAAATTGTTGTTGCTAGATTAAATAAAAGAAAAACATCAAAGGAAATACATAAAGGGTACAGTACTCAGGCAATCTAATCAGTGAATATTGTAGATATGAATGTCATGCTTTTCTTAGGGACAGGAATTTATTCTTGCTTTGGATGTAGATGTTAAAGTTTTCAGAGGACAGCTTAATCCCAAATGGAGAAATACACACTGGTTACAGCACAAATCAGCATAGTGTTCTTAGCACCATATTAATTTTCCTTAGATGAGTCACTCACAAATATCTCCCTGTTTGAGGAAACCATTGTCTCTGGAGTGATGCCCTTGGGAGGACAGTTAGAGACCAAAGAATTTGGATAGATCCTTAGGTCGTTAGAACAAGAATTTTGAAGATTCAAACATTCCATTGCCTTTGTTTCTTGACTCATTCTGATCTAGCACATATTCCTGTCATAGTCTATTATCATCTTCATCACTCTACCAAAGTGGCCACCTCCTCTTTAATGAGATTCTAGAACTGGCAGCTAAATAAGCTTTTCTCTAATGAGGCAACTCCTTCCTTTTCTAATTGTGGCTCTAGGTTAATAGTTTCCAATCCCCAAGCATTTTCTATAGCAATCCATGAATAATTTATACATTATTACAGACATAGATGAACTTAAAATCAGTATTATACTGTAAAAATCACAAGCAAATATCCAGGATATATAACTCTTGTTTTTTTTTTCCTTTTTATAGTTTTTATTGAGCTATACATTTTTTCACTCTACCTACTTTCACTCTTGACCCTTATATCCTCTCCCTGACCTCCCCCACATTGTTTTCAATATGCTCAGGAGATTTCGTCTTTTTCTCAAACCTAAATGTCTCTCCTAGAATCCTCTTTGCTCTCTAGGTTCTCTGAGCTTTGTGGATTGTAGGCTGGTTATGCTTTGCTTTATGTATAATATCCACTTATGAGTGAGTACATTCTATATTTGTCTTTCTGAGTCTGGGTTACCACACTCAGTATGTTTTTTCTAGTATGGTTCACCTGTTTGTAAATTTGAAGATGTCATTGTCTTTCTTGAGTATTTCTAGTTTTATTACAGTGTGGCATGAGGATATACTTTTTATGATTTTAGACTTTAAAACTGTTAAAGTATGTTTTAAGAACCCAAATGTGGCAATGTGATAGTGGCAGGGTTTTTTTTTTTATTGATTTCATTGAACTATACATTTTTTTTCTGCTCTCCTCCATTCCTCTCCCTTTCCCTTCTCCCCTCTCCCATGGTCCCCATATTTCCAATTTATTCAAGAGATCTTGTCATTTTCTACTTTCCAAGTAGATTAGATTCATGTATGTCGGTCTTAGGGTCCTCGTTGTCTAGGTTCTCTGAGACTGTTAATTATAGGCTAGTTTTTCTTGCTTTATGTCTGAAAGCCACTTATGAGTTAGAACATATATTTGTCTTTCTGGGCTGGGTTACCTCATTCAATATGATGTTTCTGAGATCCATCTATTTGCCTGCATATTTCGAGATGTCATTATTTTTTTCTACAGTGGAGTACTCCATTGTGTAAATGTACCACATATTCCTTATCCATTCTTCAGTCAAGAGGTATTTAGGTTGCTTCCAGGTTCTGGCTATGACAAACCATGCTGCCATGAACATAGTTGAACACATGCCCATTGCATAAATGTATCACATTTTCCTTATGCATTCATTAGTTGAGGGGTATAAGATGTTTCAACATTCTTGCTATTACTAATAATGTTGCTATGAACATAACTGAGCAAATGTCTTTGTATGATTGAACATCCTTTGGAGATGTACCTAAGAGTGGTATTGCTGGGTCTTGAAGTATATTGATTCCTAATTTTCTTTGAAACTGCCATACTGATTTCCAAAGTGGCTGTAAAAGTTTGCATTCCCACCAAAAATGGAGGAGTGTTTCCTTACTACATGTCCTCTCTAGCATAAACTGTTTTTGGTATCGGATATTCTGACAGGTGTGAGATGGTATCTCAGAGTTTTTTTTTTTTAAATTTGCATTACTCTGATTGCTAAAGAAGGTAAGCATTACCTTAAGTGTCTTTCAGTAATTTGAGATTTGTCTTTTGAGATTTCTGTTTAGATCTGTATCCCACTTTTTAATTGGATTATTTGGTAGTTGGTGTCTGGTTTCTTAGGTTCATTGTATATTTTCGAAATAAGTCTTCTGTCAGATGTTAGTTTGGTGAAGATATTTTTCCATTCTGTAGGGTACTGTTTTGTATTGTTGACCATATCCAATGCTTTATGGAAGCTTCTCAGTTTTAGGAGATCCCATGTATTGTTGCTCTCAGTGGCTATACTACTGGAGTTATATTAAGGAAGTGGTCTATAGTTTCAAAGAATTTTTAGGGTACTTCCTGCCGTTCCTTGGGAAACTACAGCTCCCAGAATCCTCCAGTACCTGTCCACAGGTGCTCACAGATGTGAGGTCACCTTCCCAAACACCCCCGCGGCCTCCGTTAAAAGACAGCCACGAGGAAAGAGCCTCGCCCTCTTTCCCACTCCCCTCCCCTGTGTGTTGCACTGGTTCCCTTTCCTGTGTCATCTTTCCCATTAAAGGCACCCGCGTGGGAGCCGCATGTCTGTGTGTCTGTGTTTGTCTCCGCCGTAAGTGTTAGTTTGTTTGCGTGTTCGTCCACACACCCTGCTGGCATCCCGCCAGCACCCCTCTGTCCCTTTTTTTGGAACAACATTCTGGTGCCATGAAACTCGGGGACTTCCGTCCCGGGCCCCCTCCATCCGAGGCCTGGCCTCCGGGCTTCCAACGTCTCCGGGAGCCTTGGGTCTCCTGCACGGCATGAAGCCTCAACCGGGATCTGCAGCCACTTCCGCTTCCTCCCGCCACAGCCATCTCCGACAACAACCAATCCGTGAGTTTGAGCCGCGGGCTCCTTTCCCTTCTACCCGCCCTTGGTTAACGCTGATTTCGCCTTATTCTTTTTTTCTTTCTTTTCTTCCTTCTCTCTCTCATGCGGGCTTCTAACTACAAGCCCCTACCCGGCTTTTACGCCTACCGGTCTCGCATGTGCGCGAGTACCTAAAAACCGGCTTTTACGCCTACCGGTTCCGCGGCGGCGTGGATACCTATAATCCGGCTTAATCTTCTCTCTGCCCGGCTGAGATTTTTTCCTATCGCTAGGCTAGAGTCGATTTTTGCCTACCGCGGCCTCTCGAATTTTGGGGACGCCCTCATTCTGAGATTGCCGTGTTCACGGGCACCCTCTCTTGTGCCCTATCCAGGCAAATCTATAGTTTAACCATGGGATGGGATCGGACTTCTCTCTGTCTCCCCCCCGCCCAACCCCGCTTCCTCGGTCTTCCCGCATCTCAGATTCCAACCCCCCCCTCCTGCAATCTCTATGGTGACAGACCCAGCGGACGAGCCTCCGCCCCTGTCCGCGGAGTTTCTCTTCCTTCCGCAGGTTCCAAAAGTCTCTCCCCCGGGAAGCCTCTAACCGGTCCATTCTTGCTCCCCACAGCGCAAACAGCTAGCAGTTCCTTTTGGAAGCATTGGATATGCGCCTCTGCTCTTGGACTAGGCAGATCCCAACTCTACCGCAGGGACTGCCCCTTCCCGCCGAACACCTCAACTAATCGCTTCCTTTCCAGGTCCCCGATAAATTTCCCCCATTTCAGAGCTGCAAGAGCCCCTCATGAATATTCATCCAACAGGTCTCACAAGCAGCGGGAGGCCTTTCCCGCCTCAGGCTGCAAAAGCAGGCAGATTAAAGCACCTCCCCCTGGATATTTCAAAGCCTCTCTAGGCTCCAGCCATCACTAACCACCACTCTTCACTTGTTTATTCAAAAACACTCTCACCTAAGGACGACAGCCTCCTGCCAGCAGAGTTCAATTCCCCAGGATTTCCACACACCTTATTACCCTCAGACCCCAGTCTCCAGGTAAGGTAGAATGGACTAAGGGCACTTTAAAAAGCCCTCATCAAGATGTCACAGGAACTCCATCTAGATTGGGTAAGACTTCTGCCCCTCGCCCTTCTCAGACTTCGGGCTCTCCCAAAGGGCCCTTTCCCAAATGGCAGGGTCCTTTCAGAATAATTCTTCTAACCCCCACAGCTGCCAAACTTGAAGGAATCCCCCACTGGATGCACCTCACGCACCTCAAACCGGTTGTTTCCACCAACCCCTCATATACGGTGACCCAGACAGGGCCCTGCTGCCTCAAATTCCAGAGAAAACCAGACTCAGCCCCCTCTACTCCAGGCTAAGAAAAATAATAAACTCATCTACAACTTAATCTTTCTGTACTAATATACCCTCCTTCAGAATCCCTCATTGGATTCACTTGTTGCACCTTAAATCTATTTCCACAGCTCAACTTAACCTTTCTATGCCAACATACCCTCCTTCAAATTCCTAAATAACCATTCAGTTGTCGTTACAGATCATCAAACAGGAAGCCAAGGTCTCGGGCGGTAAGCAGACTATTACCTGACATAACATAAAAATCAGGTCAGTCATTGATTTTTCCTAAGACACTCTTTTAAGCTCCTGGAAGCAGACAAAAAAACAAGCGGATCATTAATGGGAATAAGTATCATCTCTTTGTCTTCTGCTCTGAATGTCGCCTCTTCTGTTCTCAAGCTGGGGCTCTCCCCTTTCTGCCTCCCCTTGCTCAGTCACTATTCACCTGCCCTCCCCCACCCACAGAGTACTCTCTATTCTCTTGTCCTGTCTTCGGTTCTGTCCTGTATTTTCCCTCTGTACTTCCTTTTCCCTATTGGCCTGGATCACTCCCTCTTCTGTGCTTGTCATGCCCAGCTCGTGCCATTCTGTATCCTAAAGTATGCTCTGTGCGTTCTCTTGACACAGGCTATCACTTTTCCTTCCACCTCTCGTCATCTTCCCTCTACCAATAACCCCCTACCCTCCAATTTTTTCTTTACTAATGCAGCTTTTGCCTTCCAGCATCTGCCAGTGAAGCCAACAAAATCGCCACACAGGACACCGGACGATTGACCATCCCAAGACGCCAGCGGACCACCGGATACTCCCTGGACCCCTCGACGCTTAAAAATGCCAGCGGATCACCGGACACCCCCTAAACCCCACAACGCCCAAAGCCAGCAGGAAGCAGTTACAAGAGACTGGGCGACGCCCCTATCCCCTACCCCCCCCTCAATTTTTTCTTTTTTAATTAACCAAAGATGGTGAAATGCCGTTCCTTGGGAAACTACAGCTCCCAGAATCCTCCAGTACCTGTCCACAGGTGCTCACAGATGTGAGGTCACCTTCCCAAACACCCCCGCAGCCTCCGTTAAAAGACAGCCACGAGGTCCCCTCGCCCTCTTCCCCCCGTGTGTCGCACTGGTTCCCTTTCCTGTGTCATCTTTCCCATTAAAGGCACCCAGGCGGGAGCCGTGTGTCCGTGTTTGTCTCCGCCGTAAGTGTTAGTTTGTTTGCGTGTTCGTCCACACACCCTGCTGGCATCCTGCCAGCACCCCTCCGTCCCTTTTTTGGAACAACACTTCCCACTCTCTTTCCTGAGGTTCAGTGTGGTTTGTTTTATGTTGAGGTCTTTGATCAATTTATACTTGAGTTTTGGGCATGGTGATAGGTATGGATCTAGTTGCATTCTTCTGCATATTGACAGTTATGCTAACGCCATTTGTTAAAGATGCTTTATTTTTTCCATTTTATAATTGTGGTTCTTTGTCAAAAGTCAGGTGTTCATACTTGTGCGGATTAATATCAAGGTCTTCAATACAATTTCATTGTTCTTCCTCCTGTTTTTATGCCAATACTAAGCTGTTTTCTTTACTCTTGTGCTGTTTTAGAGATTGAAGTCAGAGATAGTGTTGCTTCCAGAAGTTCCTTTTTGTACAAAATTGTTTTGGCAATCCTGGGCTTTTTTGTTTTTCCATATGAAGTTGAGCACTGTTCTTTTAAGGTCTGTGAAGAATATTGCTGAAATTTTGATGGGTACTGCATTGAATCTGGAGATTGCTTTTGTTAAGATTGCCATTTTTGCTATGTATTCCTCTCTATCCAGGATGCCAGCCCAGACCATTATAACCAGCAGAGCTTTTGAACAATGTAGACAAAGAAAACAAGATATTCTATGACAAAACCAGATTAAATTAATAGCTATCCAGAAATCCAGTCCTACACTAAGTACTAGAATGAAAACTTAAATCTAAGGAAGTTAACTATACCCACAAAACAAAGGAAATAGATAATCTCAAACCAGCAAATTCCAAAGAAGCAAAATCCACATACAATCCCTGTGGGCCCATATTTCATACAAAATATTTACAGGCAGGCTCACTGGCCACTAGGCAGCTGCAATCCTGTCAAACAAGCAAGATAGCCACCTAACAAAGGCCAGGATGTATTGTTCCTTCTTTGTTAGAAGTTAGATCACCAGGGGAGAGGTGTTTTCCAAAGCCGGTGACTTAAGTTGCAGGTATTTGACTAGCCCCTCATCCTCGGAAGAGAATATTAATGAGTATCCACCTTGTTATAACTGGGGGATAAAAGGTGTTTTGTAGAATAAATGCAGGTAGATCTTCAGGAATGAATGAAGCCTGAGATGCCCTTTAGAGGTAACTCTGAACTGTGTCTTGTGATTTCTTGTGCCTCCATACCCATCCAGTTAGGGGAAAATAGTTTCTGTGTTGAGGCGTATGGGCCCTGACAAATACCACCACCACCACCACCACCAATAACAACAACTACAACAAAAAAGGATAAATAATCACTGGTCATTAATATCACTTAATATCAATGGGCACAAATCAATTATAAAAAAACAGATTGGATAAAAAAAAAAAACCCAGGATCTATCCTTCCTTTGTGTACAAGAAACATACTTCAACTATAAAGACAGATATCCCCTCAGAGTGGTGGGGTGGAAAAATATTTTCCAAGCAAATGGACCTAAGAAAGAAACTAGTGTAAATATCCTAATATCCAACAAAATAGACTTCAAACTAAAATAAGTCAAAAGAGATGAAAAAGGTCATTTCATATTTATCACAGCAAAAACTAATTAAGATGAAGTCTCAATACAGAATATATATGCTCCAAATACAAGGACATCCTCATTCAAAGAGGAAACATTAACAAAGCTTAAATTACATATCAAATCCTATACAATAATAGTGGGAGACATCACTGTACAGTTCTACCAGACAGAAATTTAGCAGACAATTAAAGGAAATAACAGATGACATGACTCAAATGGCTTAGCAAACATCTATAGAACATTTTACCCAAACACAAAAGAATATACCTTCTTCTCAGCACCTTGTGGATTCTTCTCCAAAACTGACCATATCTCAACAGATACAGAAACATTGAACAACCCCTGTGTCTTATCAGATCATCATGACTTAAAGTTAGAATTCAGCAGCAACACCTATTGCAGAATGCCAATAAACGCAAGGAAACTGAACAATGATCAAATTTATCACCACTGGGTCAAAGAAGATATAATTAAAGAAATAAAAGACTCGCAAAATTCAATTAAAATTACTGCACAACATACATGGTACTTATTCTATGTTACAAATTTCCACCTCCTCCCCTTCTCCCATTTTCCTCCCTCTTCCCCCATCCCCTTCCTCTCCCTCACCACTCCAAAGAGCACTCAGGGTTCCCTGCCTTGTAGGAAGCCCAAGGTCCCCCCCCCCTCCATCCAGGTCTAGGAAAGTGAGCATCCAAATAGACTAGGCTCCCACAAAGCCAGTACTTGCAGTAGGATCAAAACCCAGTACCATTGTCCTTGGATTCTCAGTCAGCCCTTCTTGTCTGCCAGGTTCAGAGAGTCCGATTTGATCACATGCTCCATCAGTCCCAGTCCAGCTGGCCTTGGTGAGCTCCCATTAGATCAGCCCCACCGTCTCAGTGGGTGGGCGCACCCCTCGCGGTTGTATGTTACAATCCTCAGACCTGCAGAAGCTAAATGACCCAGGAAGGCTCAACGGGGATTGCAGAAATATTACTATGAATGGGAAATAAAAGAGATATCACAGCAGGACTGAGAGACTTGTCCTGTTGGGTGAGTGGGTTTAGCAAGAAAAGGAAAAGATCAGGGGAGGATGGAAGAAGACAGACAGTACTGGAAAAGACAACTAGAATCTGGGTATCTCTGGAATAAGCTAAAAACTATACATTGGAAACTCCCAAGAATTTACGAGGAGGACCCACCATACCTAAGATGCCTACCAATGGGAGAGATGGAGTCTGAATTCTCAATCACCTGTAAGTAGGCAAAATTTATAGTGGAGGGATTGAGACTGCAATCCAGCCACATTACATTTGCTCTACATATTTCCCTGCTTGTAAAATATGCTGAGATAAATGTGTTACCCAAATATGGGAGTGGCCAATCAATGGTTGTTACAGCTTGAGTCCCATATCATGTGATGGAGAACATCCCTGACACTACCTGCCCCAGACCTAAGCTAGAACAAAACATGAGTGGCATAAATTAATTAATTAATTAACTAACTAATGTCAATGAAATGATTGCTATTTTGTATATTGATGCAATTAGGATATATTTATCATCTTGCATTATACAGTTCTACATCTGATTAACATACTTGTATATGTTTACATTTTAAGGTTATTTTCCTCATTTTTTCACATTTGTTTTAAGATTGTTTAATATTATAATATGCATCCTTAGTTTTTAAGCTATATAGGTATTACAAATTACAGGTCAATAGTCATTCATATTTATCATACTTATAGTTAGACTAATCAGGTTCTTTAGATGCATATTGTATTTTACATAGGTAATCGTCAATGACTTCAAAGAACTATAAAATATGGCGTTAAATAACTTAGGATTCTGTTGACATGAGACTCGATTACTTCTGGAAGCACTGATCCATTCCCGAGGGAATGTTGAGCACTAATGATACTCCGATTGGAGTTTGTTTTCTTATTTGCAAAACTGGCCATTGGATAAAGAAATACCCCTGCATCAATCAGTGATAAAATGCACAATGGCAGGTTTTACACTGCCATTCACAAACTTATTTCCTAGAGTTTTTAAGGGAACTATACTAAGAATTGTGATTAGTGGTTAAATAGCAAACTAATCTTTAACAGGTTAATATCCCCAAGATCTCATTTATTAAGTCAAATTAAATTGTGTGTTTCTAAATGACTTGCACTATTCAGTTATTTCTTCTGTGTTTTGGCCAATGAATCAAGAACAAATTTCAAAACAATAGTTTAATAAACTGCAATTTATGTACATCTTTCGTTTTGTTGTCTTTTAGTTCATGAGTCACAATTTGCACTTTATCTCTGGGACTGTGGGGAGGGGAGATTGACGGTTAGTATTAAACAAAAATATGGAAAGTGAGGATGCTCTTGACTGTGCAATATTACTTACGGCAATACCTCAGATCTATCCAATAGTGTCCCCAGGCAATGCAGTTCATTTATCACTTTAGATAGACGTGGGGACTTACTTCTCATTGAAAAACAATACTCATCAACTCATCACAAAGTGTGACTGTTTCCTAAATACCATCAGTCACCTTGGGCATCCTCTTCTTAGGGAATTCAGTTTCTTCCAATTTTGTGTCAGTTTGGGTAGGAGGCTGTGAGTTCAACTTGTGTGATGCATCCGGCTGTAGAATGAGCTTCAAAATTGATTTTTGACAATCACCATTTGTGACCCCACTAGATAAAGGTCTCCATGGGGACCCCAAGAGACTCTTAGGTCACCACAACAGGGACAATCTGAGGGTTCAAATTCTTCATCTTTACCCCTTTTATTCTATTTAGTCAAGTTATATTAAAAACAACCTGAGGACCACTTATTTAACATTCCCCAAAATGAATGATTTAAAATATTCACATTATTTTCAAGATACCGCTCACAAATCAGCAGCAGTAGCTAATAGTGAGGTTTTATATTTGTCTTGTGAGATCACAGCATGTATTATATGTATTCTGTTGATTATGACTGGCAAAGGCCATTATCAGATGAGAAAGTCAATTATACGACCCTGCAAAAATGTCATAAGACCCATTGATTTCTTTAAATTATGTTCCTCTAAAACTCTTTTCTCAAAAATCTGTTAGGGTTTGTTAATAAATATGTTAGATTTTCTACTATTTCAATACATATGCTGATATATGTTTATATAAAATATGTTTGTAAATATGAATACACAAAGCATACATTATGTATAAGAGGATACATATTTTCTCTATTCAAGAAGTCTTACCACACTATATTTAAGTACAAATATGAGTTATGATATTTGTAACCTTTATAAGGAGAGTGAGACACAAAGATAAAGATAGAAATAATAAAAAAAAAGATAGGATTAAGAAAAGGGAGAAGATGGGAACAGGAGGGATCACGTGGGAGTATGGAATGACAGAATACTGACAGAGACAACTAGAATTGGAGACCATTTCAGTACTGAGTTAGAAACCTAGTGCAAAGGAAATGCCAAGGAATCTAGAAGGGTGACCCTAGTGAAGACTCTTAGTAATAGAGGTTATGAAACCTGAACTAGCCATCCTATGTAGCCAGACAATGCTTTCAGTGTTTGATGATAGGCTACACAGAACTTATGGGAGTGGACAACCAATGACTGGTCCTACTTGAGACTCATGGGACAGGATGATTCCCACATCTGACACAGCCTGGAGTGCCAGTAGCCAGAGTCTGAATGGGCCAGTGATCTAAGATTGAATCAAACACAACTGTCAAAGAAAACATTTTAAAAAGTCATAAAATGAGTCCTAATGATACTGGTAGACTGGAGCCTAGCACAATCATCATCAGAGAGGCTTTATTCAATAACTGAGGGGAGGAAATGCCGAGACCCATGACCAAACTTTAGGTGGAGCTCAGAGAATCCTGAGGAAAGGGGGAAGAAGGATTATAATATCAAGGGACTTTAGGGTCCTGCTCCAATATCCTCTTCAAGGTTCAGATTGGACACTAGAGAAAGTAAAAGAAACTTTATTCATAGTTATCTGAGGGTGAATAAATTCTCTCACACTGTGTTTTTCTGAACAAGTCTCTATTCTTCTGCTTCTATTCTAAGTCTCCTGTCCTAATTCTGCTTCATCCTAGCTTTTTCTCTTCCAGCCTAAAAATTCTTCTTCTTTCAGGCACCTTGAGGAGATTAAAAAATTACAGGAGTTACTTCTCATCGGTCATAAGCACATTTTTTAGGATAACCAAAGCTATAAGGAGTTGAGCCATCGCTATGGCAACACAAGGTTCCTAGGTTACAGGAGTAAGACCATGACCAGACTTGCTGTGAGTTCCAGGCCAACCTGGTCTATAAGAGCTAGTTGCAGGACAGGCTCCAAAGCCACAAAGAAACCCTGTACTAAATATAGATGATAGATAGATAGATAGATAGATAGATAGATAGATAGATAAATGAAAAGTCATATTCATGCAGATATATTTACCTGTAAGATTGAGATGTAATTATGAAATTACATATACATATCACATGATATTACTACAATGCAGGTTATGGGGAGACACCAAGCTGCTTTAGCAAATGCGAGCAACCGTTTCCAGAGTCTATCGTCTTGCAGGCTTTGCTGAACAGGCTTAACCTCCATCAGAGAATCACTCCTCTGGTAGCATGTATAGGTCTGCCCTAGGTTCTCTTCAGATATGTTAAGATTCTATAGCTTGGTATTCATGTGGGAAACCTAACAGTGGGAGCAAGGGCTGTCTCTTGTTCTTTTGCCTGCTTTTGGGACTCTTTTCGTCCTACTGGGTTGCCTAATACAGTCTCAATATGAGGAGGGGAGGAATGTGCATAGTCTTATTGTAACTTGATATGCTATGTTTGGTTGATACCTAACATACTAAGGTTACAGCTTCAGAATGAATGTAACAAGTAACCAATAATCTAATTTTCATGCTTGTCCTGTAACCTCTTTTTCTCCTTTTAGACGTCTTCATGCTCTCATTTATTAGGCTTAAACCAGAGAGTTTCTTTTGTAATTGGACCTATTGTATTTCTGGGTGTGGGTGTTGCTATGAGCACAAACATGATAATCAGTTATGTATTTCAAACGACTTTGTTAAGGCAAAGTAGTTCTTGTTGATTTGTCAAGCTGTGTGCTAATTGTCTGATGGTTTTCTGTGTACTTCTTCCGCGTGAACATCTCATTTCATTCTCAGAGTACTGGGATTACAAAGGCAAGCATACATATGTATCTTTATTTGTGGGTTCCAGTGGTAGAATTTGCACTATCAGGATTGTTCAGAAAGCACTTTAACTGCTGAGCCATTTCACCCACCAACAATTAAGATATTTTTCTTCCTCATTATATTTCTTGTTAATGATTTAAAAGTCATGTATTCTCAGATTTTTACCTTCAAATTTTGACATAAACATTTAATATTAACACATGAATGTCTTTAGACAATAAATATACAATTTATTAAGTATGTGTTATTGTAGATGTATTACAGATAAAGATGTTTAGTGTCATTTCATTGATTTTCATATGATTTATGTATGACATGATTAGGCTTTGAGGCAGCATTTACTATCTTTCTAAAATGCATATTTTTAAAATAGTAAAGTTTATTTCTCTGTGTTTTTTTTTTACCATACTTCTAAATAATTGCACCTGAGTATTAATTTGATTAATGATGCTGGAAAATATGCATTGACTATTTAAGGTCATTGAAGAAGCAGATTAATCTATAATAAAATGCTGTCACATGTAAGATTTATGATATTAAATATTGTGACATCAATTATTCATTTCTTGTGATATTATTATCCATTTTAATTCAAAATTTGAAGTTCATTACAGTGGAGGAGACTGTTTTAATATACTATACTTATTTCAGGCTGTCTAGTAATTTCCCATTGGAGTGTTTAACTGAAGTTTAAGGCACCAATAAAGCTACAAAACATAGTTTGCCTATATTTCATAGGCATCAACGCCCACTCACTGAATAGTAACCATCAAAAGCACAGTTTCAAAAGCGGCTTTCATTCTCTTCATTCTTTGTTAAGCACAGCCACACTTCAGAAGGGAATAAGCTTATTTGAAATTCATTTACTTGACCCAGATGGTGAAATCTACATGTAATTGCAATATCAGCTTAAATTACCCCATGCTGTTATGGGTGACTCAAATGTGCTGTACAATACACTGTTAACAAGAATAAAGCAATAGCGAGTTCAAACGTTTCCTGAAGAAGTGAGCACACAGGGCACAATTTGGATCTGGTTTCACAGAGAATGCTCATTAAAACACTGAATATTTTGCTTGAGTAAGGATTTTGGTTTGAGGCCTGTGGTTTTCATGTTACTATGGCAATAACTATTGTTACTAATAATACCTAATGCATTTATAATATATGGTGGTTAATTACAGCCACTCAACTTAAAGGGATTTAATTTAGATGTACCAGTTAATTTTTATATGTCACTTTCAATTTAGAAATTGAATGTATAAGCAAATTATTAATATATTTTTCAGTATGCCTTAAAGAATCTGTGTGGGAAAAAAGACATATATCCCACATCATCTTCTAATACTCAGTTTCTTTGATACACTTTCTTTTTGTCCTTTTTCAAGTGTCTTTAAAAGAAGAGGTCTACATTTTCTTTCCTTTAACTCCTTTCAACTTTGTATTTGGTCCTTTAGTCCTTTCAGTATGTTTTTCGTTGGTTGAAGATAATTAAAAATATATGTTTTTGAAAACCCACTCCACGTTTGAAGAATGAAATAGGCAGCTTAATTTTCTTGTAAGTAGATATTGGCTTTTATAAAATGTATGGCCATACTTTTTTTTTTTTTTTGATTTTCGAGACAGTGTTTCTCCGTAGCTTTTTTGGTTTCTGTCCTGGAACTAGCTCTTCTAGACCAGGCTGGCCTCGAACTCACAGATTCACTTGCCTCTGCCTCCCGCGTGCTGGGATTAAAGGCGTGTGCCACCACCGCCCAGTTTATGGCCATACTTTTTTATTCCTGGTAGTTTATATTCTTTTCGTAAGTTTCTAGTGACACTAATAAATTTCATTTTAAAAAACAATTTCCTTAGAGCTTAAAATGAAATGCATCCGTAACTAAAAATCATGGACCTAAGAAAAATACACTAGGACAAGGTATAGATAGCTTTTTGGCATACCTACAAGGCATAATACACTAATATTTGTTCTCTTAACATGGACATAGTCAACTTTTGGGACTAACCAAAATAAAGTGACACTTTACATGACTACTCCCTTAATCATGATCCTAGGTAATGTGAAACATATGAGGGATAAAGTAAGAGAATGAACAAAAAGATCAAGTATAAAGTTATTTGTAAATAATATATTTTTAAGGAGGAGATGGTAAAATTTTATAGATTGCTTATTTTGTTTCATAGTATAGAAATACTTGCTCTGTGCATCGAAATAAATATTTATCTAAAAATATTCTAAATCATTAAAAATAATGAAGAAGAGGAGAAGGACACCATGTTTATGCATCAAATACACTAATACTGTTATTAGGATTCAGAATAGTCCAGCTAAACACAAATATGTGTTTTTAGGGTTTGACAGTTGTTCCGAAGTTTCATTGACAAATACATATGTTTGATATAGATAGATGTTGGTGAATCGGGGGAGTAGAATGAAAGCAATGGAGTGGAACCACCTAAACAAAGGATGGATGAAATAGCCTTAAAGTAACCTATTATTTTGTAAGCTAATTTAAATATTGTAACTCATAAAAAGTAAAGTTAAACAGAGGTACCCTACATGGATAGACAATAGTACTCAGAAAAAAAAAAAACAGGTTATTAACAAAATTTCATTGCTAAAGATGAGCTATATCTGCACCAGTTAATGATGGACAGTCAGCAATGATATGAACGAGAAATTTGTATAAAAACATTTCTCATTAATAGCATGGACTTCTTACATATTACAAAAACATTATTCACATTCCCTGGTTTCCTGATCAGGACAGTCTAGACCTTCAATCTCTATCTTGGTTGACTCCTAACCTGCAAAACATATGCATGAACATCTGATTTAGATTCTGATAATTAAATGTCTCAGAATACATTGTCCTTCTCTAAATAAGAGTTTGCATGTGGCAGTTCTTTAGAAAGATGTGGAAAATCAAGGTTCATTATGTGATTGTTAGGCATAGTCCCAAAAATTGCTTGCTCCAATCACAAAGACATTTGCTCACCCATCTTTACTTCTGCTTTATTTATAACAACTAAAAATTGGAAATAACCAAGAAGTCTCTCAACAGAAGAACAGACTAAGAAAATATGTCAAATTTACAGAGTGTAATATAACTCAGCCATTATAAACAAATAATATCATGAAATTTGCAGCATGAAGTGGAAGAAAGAAAAAAAATCATTGAGTGAGGCATTATTATAACTGTGTGAAGTAACCCCAATTGAGAAAGATAAATATGGTATATATTCACTTATATGTGTATATTAGCTTTTGAGTCCCTGATAACCAAGCTACAATCCATAGAAACATAAAGATGGGACTAGAAAAAGCAGATAGATTTCCTTAGGAAATAGAAATAAAAAAGATAGTTATAAAGGATGTAGAGGGCTAAAATGAAAGGCTCAAATGGGAATCAGAAGAAGAAGGAACTTATTGGAGACAATAAGGGGAAATTCTGTTAAAATTAAAAGGTATTTAGGGGCTAATATGGAAATTTAATATAGAAGAAACTTCTTAAAATACATGTGTGTATGAAGTTGATCTAAATAAAAATACCAAATAATGGGGTAGACACGATGCCATTTGTTCATGTCTTGTTACCAAATGCAGTATCCAGTACTTGAATTGGGTACCAATCAATGAGTTTTTGGGTCAAAGTTTCTAATGGAAAGCCCCCAAACCTAGGCTATTTCCAAGGCAAGAGGCTTCTCTCTACAAACTGACAGCAATGTAACATTGCTGAATACAATACATTCAATTCATTAAACAAGGAGTGGTCTGAGACAAAATTTAGATTAAATTTTATGGCATATTTTTTTTGCTCAGGATCAGCACACGGATATTATGGTTCATATGGGACCAAGGCTGCATTTCAAGTTGGTAACTGAATTTGGTAATGTGCAATGTGTCTGGATTTGATGGCATAAGACATGCAGTGATGAAGGGGCTGGTGGAGAGCAGCACAGGCTTGCTGTAATCCCACAGTATAGGCCTTTAGTGAACAATTTTAAGGATTTGAAGGGATCCATGAGGCAGAATTGGAGTTCAGAGAAATTTCAAGAGATGTTATTAGTGATAGTGCAGCTTCAGAGGCTGTGGAGATTGTGGGTATGCTGGTGACACCAGAAACACAGGGACACGGGGAACCTGAGTGAGTCGAGTAGACAAGTTTCATGTGATGTCAATAGCAGAGCTGGAGAAGTAGAACTAGCTAACCCCTTTGGAGCCAAGATTATTGTAAGTTACCAACATTGGGTTTAAACCTTGAAAACTGTTGGATTATGGCTATGCTTTATTTTGATTTTTACTGTGTTCTATTTTCCCTTTTATATTAAGAAAGTATTAGACATTTTTTCCTTTAAATTTTCAGGAATCCAGTTAAGAGACATTAGAGATCTGAAGAGATCCTTGACTTCTAATGTATTGGCATTTTTAAAGATTGTGAGACTTAAAATTGTGTGTGATTTATATTGTAGATTAATATTAATATAAAAACTTAGAGTCTAATAAGAAAAGAAGAATGATGAATTAATAGTGACATGTTTCTGTGTCAAACAGAAAAGGGTCAATTAGAGACTGTTTCTTTTTCCTTCACAATTTTAAGCAAGTTAGAATCATCTAGAAATCATCAACTGAGAAATTTCCTCCACCAGATGGGCTGTAGAAAATTCTATGGGTGCGTTTTTTTTTTTAAATATATGATTTACTCGGGGGTCCTAGACCTCTGCAGGCAGGCCACCCTTTGGTAAGTGGTTCTGGAATATAGTAAAGAGGGGAATTTAGCAAGCCCTATGGAGAAGGCCGATATGCAGCATTCGTCCAAGTCCTCTGCTTCAGTACCTCCTTCCAGATTCCTGCCTTCAGTTCCTGCCCAGATACTCTTTCATGAGGGGCTGTAAACAGTAATAAGAAACAAATCCTTTCCTTCCTAAGTTGCTTTTTGTCATTGTCCTTATCACCCCAGGAGAAAGCAAGCTAATAACCTCTATCTCTCATGTGATCTCAGTCTTGATCAGAGAAGTTATTTTATAGTGAGCAGCGATTAATGCAGATATTTGTAATTGGTCCACATGTGAAGAATATGTGACAGTAAGTGCTATCCTTTAATAAGACATGTTTTTTTCCCCACTAAGACTCAGCAAAGACCAAGGAAAGAGGCAATGGAACTAAAACAGTATCATGGTGAGGAATACCATGGAATGCTCTCTTCTGGTCAGATCATACTGTCAGTTTAAATGAAAGCAAACCACTGGTGGCTTTCTGGATAAGATCGGGTCTATCATTCTTCCAGCATAGATCAATGAGAGGCTAATGGTATCTCATTCTAGATAAAGAGATATTGGCAATTGATGGCTATTGCAGAAGAAATAGTAATTTTTCTTTAGGGTGTAGTCACCAGTAGATTGTCCCTATTCCAGTGTAGAGACCCATGCCCAAGAGCATACGGCAGTGCTAATTGAAACCAGAAGGTTCTAGGAAAAAAGATGGCATGACATTGGAAAAGACCATGAAATGAAAGTCCGTGGAGAGTTGGAAGAGGAAACTGAGAACAGTATATATAAAAAAGTACATTGTACACATGTATACATTTCTGAAAAAATGAATTTAAGTGATCTGGATTTAAAACATAAATATATTTAATTTTCTTTAGAACCAATTATTTTGACTTGTTTCTAACAAATACTAGCAATCAGTGTCAGCCTGTGTTGCCCTCATGTTCTCTCATCAAAGAGAAGGGAATGAAATTCTTCCATGTTAAATGAAACAAGATTGTTAATTGCTAATTCTTTGCTTTTAGATATAAAATTAGCTTCCAATACAACAGTTGCAGAAAAGTTAATAATACCCATTTACTTTGTTTCAAGCTTCTGGACTACATACCAAAATTTGTTTTTCTGCCCTTACATTTAGAAACTAGTGTTGATTTGCATGTGACAGTTAGGAACAAAATAAAGTGAGCCTTAGCATCAATAATAATTTAGACAATACATAAACATAGTCCCAAAAGTTCACTATATTCATGTTAAGAGAACAAATATTAGTGTATTGTGCCTTTTAGGTATGGTCAAAAGCTATCTACATTATCTACAGTAAATTATTTGTTGTGTTTTACTGTAATAATTGTATACAAATATAAAATATGCATGACAAAGAATGATATTTCATGTATCCATGATGGTAAGTTTTTATGGTATAAACGTGGGTATAGTAAAATCATAATATATGACTGTTATGAAATTATAGTGTGAGGTGTATTACATATTTATGCTGTGGAATGTTAGTCTAATGATACAAAGATGTGCTGCATTCCTATATATGGCAGTTCTTTTACTCTGAAAAGTTATCTTTTGTTTATTTATTTATTTATTTTTGTTTTTCAAGAAAGGGTTTCTCTGTAGCTTTGGAGCCTGTCCTGGAACTTGCTCTTGTAGACCAGGCTAGCCTTGAATTCACAAAGATCTGCCTACCTCTGCCTCCCAAGTGTTGGGATTAAAGGCTTGCGCCACCATCTCCTGGTTGAAAAGCCATTTTACTTTGCCTATATAAAATACCTGATTGGTCTGATAAAGATCTGAACAGCTAACAGGAGGCAGGTGAGAGAAGTAGGCAGAACTGTCATGCTGAGAGAATAAAAAGAACTGAAAAGTGTTGACAGAAGTTTCTGTCTGGCCCTGTCACGCTGTGGTTCAGTCCCCCCAAAAAACACATGGAGGCCTACATGAATTATAAACTGGTTGGCCTATTAGCTCAGGCATCTTATTAATTAATTTCTACATCTTAATCCTTAATTTATGTTTGTGTTAGCCATGTGGCTTGGTACCTTTATTAGTGAGGCATTCTCATCTTGCTTCCTCTGCATCTGTATAATGACTTCAGACTGAGTCATTCCTTTTCCCAGAATTATTCTGTTCTGATTGCCCTGACTCTACTTCCTGCCTGGTCGCCCCACATATAACTACCTGCCTGGCTTCTGGCCAATCAGCATTTTATTAAACAAGTAAAAGAAACAAATTTTTATAGGGTAAAACCATTGTCCCATAGCACTCCCCCCCTTTCAATAACTCTGAATCAAATCTTGTTTGTTTAGTTTTTTTTACAAACACACATATATATATATGAATATATATATGAATATATATATGAATATATATATGTGTGATATATATATACATATATATATCACACACATATATATATATATATATATATATATATATATATATATATATATATATATATATATATATTATATGGAGTTCTTGTGATATGCTTAGCCTCTGATATGGCTGGGAAACCTCTGTTTTTGCAGATATTGGCCCACCTTCTAGTGTGACAGGAGGCTTCTACCACGTTTTCAGGGTGCTGGCTTAGTCTCTTGGCTTCAGTTTGTTGGTCTTGCCTTTAATGGAGCAACAAGCTTGTGACAATGTGAGCAGGGTCTTTTGGGATTATACTGGGGTTTCTTGGAAAACACAGAGGGGAAGTATTACCTGATTTGTCACAAACCATGAAACTCTGCTAAACCATGGAAATAGGAAAACAAAACAAAACAAAACAAAAAAATCTTAAATTGGGTAACCCAGGCTCAAAATGACAAATGTGGCATGTAATCATTTGATCACCCTAAGAAATAGGGGTAAATAGCTTAGATATTTATAGATGGATGGAATGCCATGCTGCAACAGGTATATCAAGAGAGAGAACAAGTAAGGATGTGAAATTGTGTGAGTTGGGAGTTTACGAGTATCTGGGAGGATTTGTAGAGGGCAATAATTACAATATATTGAAGGAAAAAACCTTATCAATAAATAAGAAATTTGAAAGACTATCTTTCCTGGAATAAATTTTTAAAAAGTTGACAAAATCATATACAGCAGTTTTAAATGGTGTGATCAGCAAAGAGAATCCTTCTGGCAAAGAAACTAAGTAGTAACCCCAGCACATTCTACAAGTTATTTTGTGGAACTGAAGAAAGCTTTATTGTTGCCAGTCACAGGTTGATTACAGAAAACCTAACACTGCATTTGGCAGGAAAAACAAAACATTTTCTCAGAAATTTTTACAATGTAGACACATTAAACAATAAGAAATAACCATAATTTAGGAGATAAATATTTAAGACTTCTTTCATTTTGATAATTTCAATTGCAATAGATCACATCACCTACTCCTTTTCATCCTACCTCAACCCCTCCAGTTACCATCACTTGAACATTTCCATTCCCCACACTCTCAATTTGATAATCTCTTTTAATTATTATTATTAATGATAAATGAGGGGGTTTGTGTGTGTGTTGGTGTGTGTGTCTAGATGTATATGCATGTTTCTTCTGTGTATGTTTGTGCACACACACACACATGTAAACTCACACATAAATAAATAAAACCTACTGAATCTAATTTTGTTAGTGCTATGGTTTCCTTGCTGATCACTCTTCACTGGATAATGGAGATACAAATTCTCCTTCACCAGATGTCAATAATGGAAAGTAACTTTTCCCTTCCACATTAATATATCTGTAGTATCTATTGATAGTGTCATTTCTTTGGTATTGTTTTTTAAAACTTGTAGGAGAAGTTGTTTCAAAGAAGACTCCCTGATGGTCTGGCTCTTACAATATTTTGACCACCTGCTTCTCCCATAAGGTTACGTAAACCTCACACACGAGAGCCATGATTTAGATGTATCTGATGGGGGCTGAACTCTCTATATTATCTATTAATCTTCACATACTTTTCAGTTGTGGATTTCTATGATTTTCTTCATTTTCTATAAAGACAAACTTTTTAAAAAAGGGTCATAGTCTCACATTCCTGTGAGTTGAAGGATACATTTTAGTACAATAAGAAATTATACTGGTCAGGCAAAGTGGTAATAGTAGATTCTTTTCTAACATCCATGAATTTACTATTCTAGCGACAGTGTTTAGGTTACAAGTAACAGGTATTATTTCCCTTCTGTTGACTGTGCCTTACATCCAATTACCAGAATATCAATGTTTGCATAAAGCTGTATAAAGTAGCATTCACACATTGGTGGAAGAGTAATTTTATGATCATTGTCAACTTCAAGGGAGCCTAGGCAGTTTGGATGCTCACCTTACTAGACCTGGATGGAGGTGGGGGGTCCTTGTACTTCACACAGGGCAGGGAACCCTGATTGCTCTTTGGGCTAACGAGGGAAGGGGACTTGATTGGGGGAGGGCGAGGGAAAGGGGAGGCTGTGGTGGGGAAAAGACAGAAATCTTTAATAAATAAAAAAAAGAAAAAAATCTGAACTCAGACAATAGTACTTTTCTTTCTACTTATGTACAATTCAATACCATTTAATGAAAATATGATCAAATATATCTAAATGTCTTCATTGCTAATTCCTAACTGGTGGCTTCTGAAGTAATACTCATTAGGTAACTCAAACTAATATTAAGTTGGAAGAAATCATTATTCATAAGTAAGTTATATTTGTTAAGAATTATGATCCTAAGATAAGAAAAATTATTAATTTCTTTTGAATAAAACTTCCAAAGGTTTAGAATCCTTAACTTTCTGGGGCTTTAATTTTTTTCACTACTGACAAAATACATTTTTTTCTTAAATTTTACTCATTAATTTTTTTTATTTGACCATATTCTTGGCATTTTTGCCTAAATAGAACAGGCTGGATTTGAACATAATGCCATCCTATTTCACCTTCTCAAGTACTGAAATTATAGGAGTATAAAACAGTTTTTAACTCTTCAAAATTACCTATGTCTTATTATGTGCACACACACACACATGCACACACACACCTATAACATAAGTCCTCTAACAATGAGTTATCTGACAAATTTATTTCTGGAACTCACAAAAATATCATGGTGATGATGTGAGGTAGAAGTGTGTGCTATATTACAAAGAATTTGTTTATTAGAATCAAACAAAACACTTTTAATTGGTCCTATACTATACATCAACTTAGTCTTGACATAAAGCATTTTAGGGATTTAGATGGACTATTAAACAACATTTGTATGATATAATTGGATACAAACAATTATAATAAGCAATATAATAGATTTCTTGTTCTTAGTGTTACATTATCCCTGAATGACTTTGTTCCATATGAGACAGTCTCTGACTATGCAATCTGACAATTTTCAAACTAAACCTAATCACCCAGTGATTAATGCACAATATTCAAGAAGGCACAGGAAAACAATGCATTCAGTGTTATGTAAGGTGTGTTATTTTTCCTATATCTAATCAGATTTTGCTTTCTTATTATTCTTAAACATAAAATGAATTCCAAATAGATGATCTCACACACACACACACACACACACACACACACACACACACACACACACCAATTCTTTGACTATATCAATCTATTTAATAGACAAGAGGAACAGAGCACTGAAATCCCTCATGAGCTTTGTCCTGACCTAACAACATGGAGATTACATTTGAGAACCTGCATCTGATTTGAAAGGTCTGTTCTTTCCTTTTGCTTTGAGCCTAATGACAGATATAGAGAATCACATTTCACAGCTGTGACAATGAGAATGACAGCAGAAGAAAGGCTTCTAAATCCATCTTCCTAATAGGCTCAACCTCAGTTGAAAGTTCCTCTGCATTGGAATTCAGAAGCTTTATTATTACTTCTGGGTCACAGTCATGTTAATTCATTATCTTAAAGTCCCATTTACTGAGAATAACTCACTCTATATTATGTACATCACAGTGTTCTATAATTTAATGACTACTGTCTGTTATAATTGGCTATTATACTCTTACTTGCATTCTGAAAATAAGGGTGCAATGTTCATAGTTTCAACTTTATGTGTCCTTAATTTTGATTCAAATAAGGCTATTTATTTTATTACATTTTTCAATATGTTTTTAAATAAAATAGAATTGACATCTTACATAGTCTCTTCTGGAACCATGGGAGATAGTCTGCAGGAGAGAAACCTTTAATGTGGAGAGGCTCCAAACAGGGGTAAAGAACTGATCTCAATAGATTTTTAATATTAATTATGATTAGTATTTTGGCAATTAGCTCTTGATAAAAAATATTTATTGGAGTTGCAGAGATTTCTCATTGGTTAAAAGGTTTACTTCTTGTAGACAACCTGGGATTTATCTATTTCCAGCACACACACGTTGACTAATATCCATGGACACCAGAAATCATAAGGTACAGAGACATATATGTGAGCAAGACATTCTTATACATAAAATAAATAACTAAAAATATATTTTGGTCATATCAGCAAAATGAAAATGAAGATAAAATTCTAAAGTTATTATATGATAAATATTTTTGCTATTTTAATATTTATTAATCTTAAACTGTAAACATTTTTTGAGAAATCTGTTTGGATGAAGGAAATGTCTCTATTAGTCTACATTATGTAAGTAGAAGTGACATACATGTTTTCACAATAAATTACTCAGTGACCAATGTGAGAAACTTCACAATTCTTTAAAAGCTTTTTCTGTGAATTTCTAACAAGTTTTCCTCTAGAGTAAGAAGATGTATATCAGAGTCTCCTAAGAGGAAAAAAAATGGGTCAATAGCAGGTACCAAAACAGCAAAATTTAAATAAGTTTTACAATTGCAATCTTAATATTTTAATGCAGATTTTCAATGACAAAATTACAGTCATTTGGCAAAACCTTCTAAAATATCTAGAGCATTTGCCATGGTGATATCAGCAAGGATTAGTGTCTAGTATTACTGAAAAACAAAGTATTATCTATGAAATACAGTTAAAGTAAAAATAGCACTTGTACAAACATAGAAGGCTATGAGCAAATTCATTGAAATTCTGCTTCCTAAGTAAGAGGTTGAAAAACAGAAAGTTATTGTATTTATTGAATGCTGCTAACTGAACCTGAAAAGTAATTTCAATCTACAGATGAGTTTTTCAGTTCAGGCAGTGAGCAAAAATTATAATTATAAAGGTAAAATCAATAGAAAATTAGAAAGAATAGAACAATTCAAGTTTGTGAGGGAAAACAAGTGTCAATATTTTGAAAAGAAAATTTGGGAATATTGGTAGTCAAAGTATACTTCTGAAGAATCAATTTAAATAAAATCAAGGCTATAGAAATAATTTCTACTGTTGACATTCCTTGACATATTAAGGGCCGGATATGTTCGAACATGAATAAAATGATCTCAATGTCTTTCTTAGAATGATTTAAATTTAAATAAATATCTTTGTGTCCATGGTATCCTGTAACTCTTTATTACTTTTGAAAGAATTAATTTAGAAAACATTTAATTACATACTGTGATATGGGATTCCCCTCTATATGCTGTGAATATGTTTTATTATCATTGGTTATTAAAGAAGCTGTTTTGACCAATGGCTTATGAGAGTAAAACCAGGCACGGAAGATGATCAGAGATGTAGCTAGAAAGTATGCAGAGACTTACATAGAAAGATGATACATAGCTGTTGGAGGAGAAAGATACCAGCCAGAACCAGACCGGTAGGCCACAGCCTTGTGGTGATAGACAAATTAATAAAATGAGTTAATTTAAGATGCAAGAATTAGCTAAGAACTACTAAACTATTGGCCAAACAGTGCTGTAATTAATATAGTTTCTGTGTTATTATTCGTTTCTCGGTGGCTGGGAAATGAATGAGTAGTCTCCGTCTACAGTACTGTCTCTTTGGAATTTATGTCTTCTCTAAGATTGTTGCCAGTTTTGTGACCCAGGAATATCTTCTTCTGAAAATGATGACTACCCCTTTAAGATTCAGTATCCACTATATGTTCTATGGGGAGATAGAAATACAATATTTGTAGCACTAGTCAGCAAAAACTCTTGTTGATTTTAGGTTCATTTGATGAGTTGGGTTTTGGTATTATTGTTATTTGCTTGTTTTTAGTCTTTTGAGACAGTTTCTCACTATGTATGTCTAGCTAGCCTGTAACTCACTATGTAGGTCAAGCAGACTTTAATTCTAGGGAGTCATCAGCTTCTAATCCTGAGTGCTGGAATTAAAAGCCTATGCCACCATGTCAAGCTCAAACTCATGTGATTAAATTGTATATGCATAAGATCAACCAACCTCCTTCAGTTCTATTCTGACTATATGAGCCTCTTTTGTCTTTGACCTCTTCTCCTTTCAAGTAATCGCAAGTTCTGTCTCTCTTAATGTAATAATTCTGAATTAAGTCATTGCTCATTGATTAACTTAACTGTTACAAATTTTCTTTGAAAATTTATTGAATAAGAAAAGAATGTACAGAATTAAAATAGTGACAAAAGGCTTTAATTGTTTTAAAAAATAATGACAAAAACCTATACAATAAGGAATAAATGATTCACTAAAAAGTGTACTATATTCAGTTCATTAACTTGAAAGATCTTTTCATTCTTGTAACCTTTTTCGGCATTGTATATCAGTGTTTTGTTGTAGAATATTATTTTAAGATGTGTTACTTTTGTTTGTTTTCTGAAATATTTGATTAGTAATGCAAAGATGCATTTGATTAAATAAGATTCACCGCTGACAGGAAGGGGTAAAGAGGATCCAGGTAGAGAAGGGGTCTTAAGGATGGCAGAAGCACAGTGACTTCTGGAGAGATGGGAGAAGGAGAATAGCTTAGCTACTTGCTATTCAGGCTCTCTGAGGAGCAGAATTCCACCAAAACCTTTGAATTTTCAGTTCTTTACAGGGACAGATATTTAGTTAAGTTCCCTTTGTAGCTTTGAAAGAATCATTGAATGAGAAAATGGAATTCCCTGAGGCTCAAGATCTTGCAGCATAATTGGGGCTGGCACCCATAGAGTTGCAATTGCTGATAGAAGAGTTAAAGGTAGCAACCATTTACAGAGGACAGCAATGTTTCCTTCTTTTGATTTAGATACCATTACTCTATTGATTAATTTATTCATTGTGTAATCAGTGAGTCTAGGATTGGTCTTTTGAACAAAATATCCAGAAACAGTCAATGAAAACTCAAAAATAATCAAGGTAGATATATTACAATGCTTGCTTTCAAAGCATTTTTATTTTTTTAGACAAAATTTTACTGTATAGGCCAGCAGCCCTGCTTTTCATCCTGCCTGACTCCTGCATGGCAAGCTTAGCACCGGAAATAATAACACAGACACTGTATTCATTTAAACACTGCCTGGTCCATTATTTCTAGCCTCTTATTGGCTAACCCTCACATCTTGATTAACCCATTTCTAATAATCTGTGTAGCACCACAAAGTGGTGGCTTACCAGAAACATTCTAACCTGCATCCATCTCGGATTGGAGCTTCATGGTGTCTGACTGACTCTGCTTCTTTCTCCTAGCATTCTGTTTTGTCTACTCCAGCTATCTAAGCTGCTGTCCTATCAAAGGCCAAGGCAGTCTCTTTATTTGACCAATAAAAGTAGCACATAGACAGAAGACCCACCTACATCATACAGACATAAAAGCAGATGTTTATAAATCTATGATATATATATTCAAATTAATCTGCAAATGTACATAAAACTGATCTCCAGGAGTGATTTCAGGATCATGCATTAGGTAGAAAGATGTATCTTCATTAAATAGTTTTGGGGAAAAGAGATAACTTTTCTAGAAAAATGAAATAACACCTTTTTATTGATATATGAAAATTAATTCAAACTGAATCAAAGATGTTAATGTAATTACTGAAACTTTGAATCTACAAGAATAAAGCATAAGTAAAACATTTATTTTTCCTTTTATTAATTAATTAACTACTTTTTAAAAGCCCAATCACCTATTTACCTTCATCTTTCAATGCTTTTAATCCCCTACCACTAACCCCTCTCTCTACCTAAACCTCATCCACTCCGCCTCATCATCATCATTTCTCTTCAGAAAATAGCAGGCCTTCCATGTATATCAGTCATCCATAAATTATTAAATTGCAGTAAGACTAGGCAACTCTTTTTCTGTTGTGGCTGGACCAGGCAATCCAATAAGAGGACACGGTCCCAAAACAGATAATGTAGTTAGACACAGTCCTTGCTACCACTGTTAGGAGTCCAACAAGATATCAGCCCCCTTTGGGCATGGTTTCATGTACTATAAAAAGCCTGTGTGGGTCTCTTTGGCTGCTGGATTTGGTTCCAGTTCCTCACTCACGCAGAAGACTGCTGATAACTGCTTTTTCTGTGAGTCTACAACTAAATAAATAAGCCTTTTTTGTATTCCTGCGGGACTAGTGCGGGACTATGTCATTATAAATTGCAACAGATTGACACCCATGTGGATCCTGAGTACATGCCATTACAGGGACCTGCCCGGAAGGTCTGCGGCCTTCTCCCATCCCTGCCTACATGGCTTGATCCCACATATTAAGTGTTTTTTTTTTTTTTTTTCTCTGAAACCCCTTCACAGTTTCTCTGGTTTTTCCCAGGCCTGCTTAATTCAGGCCTACTTTTATTTCTGGGGATGAGGTTTTCAGCTTGCATTCCAATTTTGGATCCACGAATGCCTGACTTGAGCCCCAACCAGTAATCTCATGGTTCATTACTGTCTGCAAGCTCTAAGTTCCACTCGAACTTTCTCCATCTGCAGAATTGATTTAATTTCTCTTAATTTGCTAGTGTATTTTTAATATTTAATCCACCGCTGTGGTGAAACCACGACAGGATGGTGTTCATGAAGCAGTTTTTTTTCATCTCCCTATTGGATGCCTAAAACCTTGACACCTGCTGGCCAATAAAGATTATTACAACTACAAAAAAATTGTGAAAAAAATTAATGGATGTAAGTTCATTTAATTAATAAATAAATGAATTAGAACCTTCATCTGGTGATGGATGGAGATAGAGACAGAGACCCACATTGGAGCACTGGACTGAGCTCCCAAGGTCCAAATGAAGAGCGGAAGAAGAGAGAACATGAGCAAGGAAGTCAGGGCGGCGAGGGGTGCGCCCACCCAATGTGAAGGTGGGGCTGATCTAATGGGAACTCACCAAGGCCACCTGGACTGGGACTGATGGAGCATTTGATCAAAGCAGACTCTCTGAATGTGGCTGACAAGGAGGGCTAACTGAGAAGCCAAAGACATTGGCACTGGGTTTTGATCCTACTGCATGTATTGGCTTTGTGGTAACCTAGTCTGTTGGGATGCACACTTTCCTACCTGGATGGAGCAGGGAGGACCTTGGACTTCCCACAGGGTAGTAACCCTGACTGCTCTTTGAACTGGAGAGGGAGGAGGAGGGGGAATAAGGGGAGGGAGAGGGAAATGGGAGGAGAGGAGGAGGTGAAAATTTGTAATAATAATAATAACAATAATAATAATAAAAAGAAAATTGCAAACAAATCCCAAGATAATTGCAGACAATATCAGCATCCAGAAATTTAACATTTTTGTAACAACTATGGATGGAATTCTGTAAGAGTTAAAGGAGTTACCCTGCACATACATTTTTTTGTGATCATGAGGCATGATTTTGTTCTTCATATTATATCCTTAAAGAAATTGTATTAACAGAATCAAGAATGACAAACTTGTGTAAATGAAACTGTCTTTTTTTATTATTAAAAATTTCTGCCTCCTCCCATCCCCCTATTTCCCTCCCACTTCGACTCCTCCTCTCCCTCCCTCTCCAGTCCTAAGAGAAGTCCTGGAGCCCTGCCCTGTGGGAAGTCCAAGGCCCTCCCCCTCCATCCAGGTAGTAATGTGCGCATCCAAACAGACTAGTCTCAAAAAAAAAAAAAAAAAAAAACAAACAAAAACAGTACATGCAGTAGAATCAAAACCGGGTATCATTATCATTGGCTTCTCAGTCAGCCCTCATTGTCAGCCACATTCAGAGAGCCCAGTTTGATCACATGCTTGTTCAGTCCCAGTCCAGCTGGCCTTGGTGAGCTCCCATTAGATCAGTTACTCCATCTCCGTAGGTGGACACATCCCCCATGGTCCTGACTTCCTTGCTCATGTTATCTCTCCATCTGCTCTTCATTTGGGCCTTGGGAGCTCAGTCCAGTGCTCCAATGTGGGTCTCTTTCTCTATCTCCATCCATCGCCAGATGAAGGTTCTATGGTGATATGCAAGATATTCATCAGTGTGGCTATGGGAGAAGGCCAGTTCAGACACCCTCTCCTCTGCTGCCCAAGGACCTAGCTGGGGAAATCCACTTGGACACCTGGGAACCCCTCTAGAGCCAAGTCTCTTGCCAACCCTAAAATGGCTCCCTTAGTTAAGATATTTTCTTCCTTGCTCCCATATCGACCTTTCCTCCATCTCAACCATCACATTTCCCCAAGATCTCCACAGTCCTCCCTTCTCTCTCCCCATGTCCCCCATGTCAGACTTAGTCCAGTAATTCTTAGTCACTGTAGAGGACATGTCTTCCAAAAAAAAATTAAAAATTTAATGCCTGTTGTAAAAATACATACTGTTCTGGATAATGGAATAAACATGGAGGATGAACCAAAAATTCTAATAGAAAATAGCAATGGATCAAAGACCAAGGCAGAGACTATGAATAAAGAACATTGTAACTGAAGGATTACTGGATGTGGGTGTCGATATGACTATTATTACTCCAATTCAGAATCTTGGCAACTGAACTGACCTCTTAAAGAGGCAGGTGTTCAATTCCTAGGAAAGGGGACCATATGTCAAGTAAAACAAGCACAAGCTGGGTAGAATGCATAGGGCCAGAAGGACACGGAGGAAGACTGAGATCATATGAGGCAGTGAATATATTGCATTGTGATCTGTTGCAGAAATGGAATACAAAGATTAATATTCCAGCAATCTCAGAACGAAACATAAACCAACTCATGTTTCTGGGAAGCATATTATAAGATACTATAAAAAAAAAAAAGAAAAGAAAAAAAAACAGTCACCCAGTCACCAGACATTCAGGCTGTACAAAAACACAAAACAACAAGCAAATGTTCAGAGGTACCAGTGGCTCTTAAAATGTTTAACAGAGGAACCAATATGGGTTAAACAATGGTGTGTAACAGATGAGAAATTGCAGGCTTTAGAACAGGTGGTACAGGAGCAGCTAGATGTTCAACATATTAGAAAATAAACCAATGCATAGAATTCTCCTGTATAAGTTGTTAAAAAGAAACCTGGAAAATGAAGAATGGTGAGAAATCTAAGAGTTGTCAACAAGTAATTCAATCAATGGGGCATTTTACAAAATGGAATTCTTTTGCCTTCCTTATTACCTAAAGGATCGCCCCTCACAGTTATTGATTTAAGAGATTGTGTTTTCACTATACCTTTACAAGAAAAAGATAGAAAATTGTCTTCACAATGCCTATGTATAATAATTCTCAGCCTACTAGGATGTATCAATGGAGGGTCCCCCGAGAGGGAATGCTAAATAGCCTCACCTGGTGCCAATATTTTCTAAGTCAGCAATTGGAAATACTGGAAAAGCACAATACAGAAAAAGACATCCAAATTTTGAAAAATTTCTTGCCTCTGAAAATGGTCTGTCTAAGTTTAACCAAAGTTGGTTGCCCCAAAATTGCAAATGAGACTTTGGGTGATTACCCAGATAGCTAGTTGGCTCAGTCATTTTTTGTTTCTTTTGGATGCTGCTTGTTTGTGCTTCCTGTTTACTCAAGTAACTCTTCTCAGGAGTTTGATGGGGTTGGAGACAATACAGTTAAAGTTCATTTCCTCTCATGACTTAGTCAAACCATTTTTAGTATAAGACTTAGACTCCTTGGATAACTATTGGAACATTTCGTGTATGGTTTTTACTTCATGTTGTTCATGCTGGTTTTAATTCAAATTTTTATATATATTCTTTTATGCTTCTTCTTTTCCCTGGACAATACTAGATATTTGTTATTATTGAATATTGTTCCATATCAGTCTTAGAACACTCTCTTATTTAGACAAAAGGGGGAGGTGCTGTGGTAACTTCTTTAACCAATAGCCTTTAAGATTCCAGCCCATTTTGGGAGTGATCTCATGTACAAAGTGCAGACAAAAAGCATGTGCAGGTCCCTTTGACTGCTGGATTCAGTTTAAGTTCTCCACTCACTCAGAGGACTACTAATCACTGCCTTTTCTGTGAAGTCTACCTCCAAAAATAAATAAACTTTCATTATACTACATCCTGGGCTAGTGTGGGAGTATTTTATTACAAATTGCAACACATAACCCTTTCTTCTCCTCCTCGATGATATTCTTGTTGACTGCTTAATTTTTGACTGGGCATCTTTGTATCTGTTTCTATCACTTGCTTGGTGAAACCTCTCTGATCATCATTAGGCTAGGCAACACATAATTGCTAATGATATGAATACCTCTAGCTTCTCTAGAATCATGAATTATAGGCTCAATATTTTTTATTGATGGCTAGAATCCACTTATGAGTACATACCATATTTCTCTTTTTGCATCTGGGTTATCTCACTCAGTAAAGTGTTTTCTATTTCCATCCATTTGTATGCAAGATGTCATTGTTTTTTACTGCTGAGTAACACTCTAAGGTGTATATCTGCCACACTTTCTTTATCCATTCTTCTATTGAGGGACACCTGGGTTATTTCCAGGTTCTGGCCATTACAGATAGTGCTGCTATGAACATAGTTGAGCAAATGCTTTTGTAGTATGATTGGGCATCTCTTAGGTATATTCCCAAGAGAGGAATTGCTGGGTCCTGAGGTAGGTTGACTCCCAGTTTCCTGAGAAACTGCCACACTGATTTCCAAAGTGGTTATATAAGTTTGCCTTCCCACCAACAATGGAAGAGTGTTCCCTTTACTCCACATCCTCTCCAGCATAGTCTATCATTGGTGTTTTTTATTTTAGCTATTCTGACAGGTGTAAGATGGTATCTCAGAGTTGTTTTGATTTGCATTTCCCTGATCACTAAGGAGGTTGAGCATGACCTTAAGTGTCTTTTGGCCATTTGAACTTCTGTTGAGGATTCTCTATTCAGTTCAGTATCCCATTTTTTAATTGAGTTAATTAGAGTTTTAATGTCTAGTTTTTTGAGTTCTTTATATATTTTGGAGATCAGACCGTTGTCTGTTGCAGAGTTGATAAAGATCTTCTCCCAATCAGTAGGATGCCTTGTTGTCTTAATGACAGTGTCTTTTGCCCTACAGAAGCTTCTCAGTTTCAGGAGGTCCCATTTGTTCAATGTTGCTCTTATTGTCTGTCCTACTGGGGTTCTACGTAGGAAGTGGTCTCCTATGCCCATGTGTTGTAGACTACTTCCAACTTTCTCTTCTATCAGTTTCAGTGTGGTCAGATCAATATTGAGGTCTTTAATCCATTTGGACTTGTAAAACTCCTTTTTAAAATTTTGCTGTTGACAAGATGATTTTTATTAAAGTTTGTCCTTTGGCATATTTCCAATTAATAATTAATAAACTTTGCCATTACCTCATGCTAAAGGACCTGGCAAACCTGTATGGGGTCAGATATGTGTTGTTCAAAAAGAACAGAACCTATTCCTAATTATATCTTGAACCATTTGGCATTATTTGTTATGAATTAAATGGTTTTAATATGCAAAACAACTCTTTCTGAATACTGTAAATTAGTAACTATATGAAGAGGTTCTTTAAAATAACTTGGTACCATGAGAATAGCATGTAATTCTGGATTTTGGACAGAATTATAAGAACATTTTTCACTTTACTTAAATATTTTGATTTGTAATCTGCTTTTTCTCATTTATTTGCATCAGTATAGAATATAGGGGCTTCAGTTATTGGTGTGTCCAAATGTAGAGAAGGATTCAATTAGCTCTCTTTGTAAGTTTAATTTCATATCTTTTGGGATAGTTGTTATTAATATCTTCCCAAAATAATATCTCCCTTGCACAATCTCTTTGCCAGGGTTTATTGTTTTCCATAATTTTTAAAATTTTATCATTAGTAAAATGTACTATAATCTCTGCTGAGTCTATTCTTGATAAGATACGAAGTCTCAAATTTCCTTTTATAATTAGAGACAATTCTTCATATATGATTTTTTTTAATTTGGTTTATGTGGTAAAATGGTTTATTCTAAGATAATATCTGTCCTCTGCATTAAAATTCCTAGGAGAGAAATTTTGGAGGGTAATATGACTAGAATGTAGTTAAGTATCTACATTTGAATCAGATAGCAAAATGTCATCCATGTAATGGTAAGCTATTGATTTGGGAAATTGTTTTTGTAGTATTTTTAATGACTGACTTAAAAATATTGGCACAGGGTAAGGTTATTTAACATTTCCTGGGGGAGGAACCTCCATTCATATCTCCTATTAGGCTGAGCATTATTATAAGTAGGTATTGTGAAGGCATTTTTTTGTCTTTTTTCTTGTAAAGGTATAGTGAAGAAACAGTCTTTTATTTAATTATTATTATTATTATTTTTGGTTTTTCGAGACAGGGTTTTTCTGTAGCTTAGAAACAGTCTTTTAAATCAATAATTTTAAAAGGCCATCATTTTGGCAATAGAGAAGGCAAAGGAATTACAGATTGTATAGGGCCTATTGGTTGAAATACCTTATGATAGCTCTTAGATCTGTCACCATTTTTCATTTTTCAGATTTCTTTTTAACAACAAATACAAGATAATTCAAAAGGTTGGTTCATTCTTTAATATGATGAGCATATAGTTGCTCTTGTACAAGCTGTTTTAAATTCTGTAGTTTCTCTTCTGTTAAAGGCCGTTGTTTAACCCATATTGGTTCCAAAGTTAACCATTTTAAAGGTATGGCTGTTGGTACCTCTGAAGATTTGTTAGTTGTTTTGTGCTTTTGTATAGACTGAATGGCTGGTAACTGGTTTTTTAGTACCTTTTTATATCCTTCCCAGAAACTTGAGTTAGTTTATATTCTATTTTTGAGACTGCAGAAATGTTTATCTGGGTATACCTTGTTTTAAACAATCATTGCCTTATAGATTCACTTTTATATTAGTCACATATGGCTTCAGCCTTACTCTCTGTGTTTCTTGGCCTTTTGCATTAACTAATCTCATGCTTTGTCTTATTTGAGATAGAATTTCAATTCCTAACAATTGAACATCTGCCTCCTGAATAGACCAGTTCTGATGCCAAAATTCTAGAGTAATAACAGTCATATCTGTACCTGTATCCAGTAATCATTTAACTACAATGTTATTTATTTGTACTCTGCTTTGGTCTTTGATCCTTTAGAGAAGTCTATTAAAATATACATTTCCTATTTTCTATTGGAATTTTTGATTCATCCTCCATGTTGACTATACTTCCAGAGCATGAATGGCCATGATAATAACACTGTCATGTGGCAGAGAATAAATAAATATTATGTGTTAATTTAAAATGTAAAAGCTAGTCTGAGAAATTGGGGAAAGATTTTGTAATTAATGTAAGATTTTGTATTTTATTTGTGAATAGTCAGTCAGGACAAAACATGCTGCATAGGATTAGAACCCCAGAGACAGGGGCCATGTCACAGCTCACAATTTCTACAGTCAGTATGCATGTTTGAATATGATGACCACCAAAATACACATCCATTTACAATAATCTGACCTGAAAGTTGGGCATAATGTTGAATAGCAGTAATCCCAGAAAAGAAGGAAAACAAAACCAGGTGGATTTTAAGATCAATGAAAGCTTAAGCTATAGCACAATGACTTGTGTCTAATTAAGCACATATTTATAAATAACAAAGGTGTTGAAAGAGGAGCAGCCGGGCTGTGTTCCCAGCACCCGGCCGCCCACATGGTTAGCTTATGCCCTGAAATAATTACACGGAAACTGTATTCTTTTAAACACTGCCTGGCCCATTAGTTTCAGCCACTTATTGGCTAGCTCTTGCACCTGGACTAGCCCATTTCTGATAATCTGTGTAGCACCCCAAGGTGGGCTTACCTGGGAGATTCTACCCTGCGTCTTCCTGGAGTGTGAACATCATGGCGACTCCTCACTCAACTTCTCTTTCCCAGCATCCTGTTCTGTCTACTCTGCCTACCTAATTTTCTGTCCTATGAGAGCCAAGGCAGTTTCTTCATTAATAAGAAATCACTCCCACATCACAAAGGGATGCCTGACATTCACAGACCAGTGAATAGTTGATAATGTGGTTACTAGAAAACTAATAAATGGGATTCATTGGAATATATGATTGCTAAAGTCATTGAGCTCATGTTGAGTAAAACTAGAGAACAAAGTTATCTTGGTAAGTTAAAAGGGTCACCAAAAGGTACATTTTTTGAGAAAGTTTCATTCTCAGCAATTTAAAAATATTTGCTTCATCCATTTCAGTCCCCACAATCCTGACTTATAGAATGAGAAAGGAGGTCCTGAAGATTCTTGAGTTTAACATCTTTCACCATGAAACTTTTAAGAAAGTTATCAGCTTGGTGTTTCCAATACTCTTGTCCTGAACAATTTAACCCTTTGGCCTCAGCGGAGTTAGCAAAACCACAGCCATTCTACTGTCTGGCCTATAAGGAAACCATCTTCAGGTCATGCTAAGAGGGAATCAATCAATGATTCTCTGGATACTGTTAACTGCTAACATAAGTAACTTTCTAGTTTTATTTTATCTTGATGTTTAATGGCAAAGTAGCAGTAGTTATTGATTAGTAGGCACATATACAATTATCAAAGAGATAAATGCATTATTTGTATATGTTATATTCATCTCTATACTGTAATACATAGAACTGATATTATAAGTAATCATATCACTGTTGGAGGGAGTAAGTTGCTTGTTCATTCCAGATGCCCAGAACCAAAATAACCAAACAGAAACTATATTAATTAAAACAGTGTTTGATCTATTAGCAAAATCTAAGTTTCCCATTTCTTCATTCAGTATTTCCTAAAGTACCTGCTCAGTGTTAGTAGGATGTAGAAAGAATTTTATTTTCTAAACTTAGGTAAAGCTCCCAATCAACTAAAAATTGAATTAAGAAAATGTCATGTATGGACAAAGTAGAGCCATTTTTGTCTGTGAGGATCAAAATCTTTCTTCATGAACATATTTCAGAAGAAAGAATAGAGCTCTCATACCACCAATTCTTATTCTGTCTAAGTCTTAGGACACTGCAGCTCTTGATAAAGCAAAGGATTTGAGTTAACTGAAAACCTAATGATGGGAAGCTCAGTGAGGGGGCGTATTTAGAATTACCAAGATGTTAGGAAGAAAATTATATCCAAAAAACTAGGTTTTGTTTCAAGATGTATAGTTTGAGTTTTCACACAATACTTGCTCATCCACATAATTTCCATATTTCAAAGTCTTTATGTGTGGATTAAATGAGAATAGCCTCCATATGCTCATACATTTAAATACTTAGCTCAAATCAAAGAGGTTAATTCTGTGCTAGTTGTCTCGTTTTTGTAGGCTCTGTCACCAGATTTTGGAGCAACTAACTGTTAAGATGCAAATTTGTGATCAAACATTCTTCATCACAACTTTAATTTCCTCATAGTGTTGTGTAATTGGAGATTTCTTGCTACACGGGATGCTGTTGTGTTTTATAGGTTTTACAACCATCCATGACAATTTATCACTTAGCAAAAATCCATAGAGATCCCAGGTTTTTGTATAAGAATAGTGTCTACAATTGTAAGTAATATCACCAGAATAGTATATTTTTGTTTCAACCCATAAATCTATGCTACAATATCATTAACATTCGAATAACATAGTCTCTATTATGGTGGCCTCGATGATGTAGTTTCAATGGGTTTCAACAAGTACAAGTCAACCACTATATTTTGTATAGATTGTTTTATATTTGTCATCATCATCATCCTTTGTAGCATAATTGTTAGTGTGTATGCGTAATTGTGTCTGTGTTCATGTGTAACTGCAATGATATGAGTGGGGATGCCAGAGGGCAGTGATGTGGGAGTGTCATATATCAATCATTGGTTAAGCAATAAATAAACAGCTTGGCCCTGATTGGTTAGAACATAGGTGGGTGGAGTAAACAGAACAAAATGCTGGAAGGAAGAGGAAGTGAGCTCAGACTTCACGCAGCTCCTCTCAGAGCAGGACACATGCCATGAAGCTCAGACCCATGATGGACATAGGCTAGAATCTTCCCAGTAAGCGTACCTTGGGGTGCTTACACACATTATTAGAAATGGGGTAGTCCAGGTGTGAGAATTAGCCTAGAAGAGGCTAGATAGAAATGGACCAAGCAGTGTTTAAATGAATATAGTTTGTGTTGTTATTTCGGGGCATAAGCTAGCAGGCAGCCAGGATGCTGGGGACGCAGCCCCGCCACTTCCTATCACAACAGGGCAGTTTGCAGACCTCACTTCTCTACTTTCAGCATTCAGTATTATGAATCAAATCCAGGTCACTAGGCTTGTTGCCAGGTGAATTTTAGTCACTGAACCCTTTCACCAATGCTCCAAAGAAAATAAATTTTTGATTTTCCATAATTTGTTCAAGCATTTTTTGTTACTCCCAACCAGAAGAAAACACTGATTCAATTATTAGGCTTAAAATAAAAGACCAGTTTTTTTTTCTTTTACTTTTTTGGCACATATTAACTGCCTATATAGAAACAGCATTAGAATCTAATGATTATTCTGTGCATTGATCTAATAAGAATAATCAGAATTCCCATAAACCCTATTACAAAACATAGACTGGAACTGTCAAACTTTCATTTTCTTAGAGAGTATAAAATGGGCTTTTTAAAATAATAATCACTATAATATTCTATAGATATTATGAAATTATTGATTGAATTTGTGAACACTGCCATCATTTTTCTTCATACCACCTACAGCTTATAACTACTAGAGATTATGCTGTATTACCTTGGTCTTTGGAAGAAACTTTATAAACTTACAGAGGTGAATGCATGTGGTATTTCAGTGTAGGTCATTGATGTCTTTCACATAACACAATATCTTCTAATTCTACAGAGGTTTTATCTGTTTTCAGCAAATGAAATGTTACATTCTGTTTATGTCCTACTAATATAATTTATGGATTTGTGTTCAACATAAATTAAATTATCACGTCAAAGATAAGTTTTCACTCCTATGTTTACCATTACACTATTCACAACAGACTTAATTTTTTTAAACTATGTCTCTATTAGCAGGGTGATGAATTAAAAAAAAAAAAAAAAGCCCTGGACGAGAAGGTTTCAATGCAGAATTCTACCAGAACTTTCAAGAAGAGCTAATACCTATACTTGTTAATGTATTTCACAATATAGAAACAGAAGAGTCATTGCAAAATTCCTTTTATGAAACTACAATTACCCTGATACCGAAACCACACAAAGACCCAACCAAGAAAGAGAATTACAGGCCTATCTCACTCATGAACATCGACACAAAAATTCTCAATAAAATATTGGCAAACCGAATCCAAGAACACATTAGAAAAATTATCCATTATGATTAAGTATCTTCATGCCAGAGATGCATGGCTGGTTCAACATACTTAAATCTATCAATGTAATCCATCATATAAATAAACTGAAAGAAAAAAAAACATATGATCATTTCATTAGATGCTGAAAAAGCATTTGACAAAATTCAACATTGCTTTATAATATTTTTGTATGTGTTTTAGTTTATTAAAAATATTCTCATTCAGTATATTATGTCTTGTTTCCTCTCCTCTAACTTCTCTCAACTATCTTTTCCTTTAATTTTATGTTTTCTCTCTTTATTTCAAAAGAAAGTCAAAACACAGAATGCAAAAACAAGACAAAGAAAACAACTATAACAATAAAACAGGGATACAAAGAAATGAAAATCTAAAGAAACAAGAAGAATAGCAATTAAACAAAAAGCACACAAACAAAGCAAAATGAAGCAAAAGTTCTGCAGATTTTTTATTTTTTTATTTTTATTTTTTTTCCTTTTGGCCTATTACCCACATACATATGATCTGCTCTGGAGTGTCATTGACATACCCAGTGACACTCCCTTGGATAAAACTGATATCTCCTTTGCCAAAAGGTATGTACAAAAATAGCTTCTTTTTTTTTAAAATTTTTTTATTGAGAAAAAAAGGTTCTGCCTCCTCCCAGCCTCCCATTTTCCTCCCCCTCCTCCTTCTCTTCTTCCCCTCCCCCCACTCCTCTCCCCCTCCCTCTCCAGTCCAAAGAGCAGTCAGGGTTCCCTGCCCTGTGGAAAGCCCAAGGTCCTCCCCACTCCGTCCATGTCTAGGAAGGTGAACATCCAAACTGGCTATGCTCCCACAAAGCCAGAACATGAAGTAGGATCAAAACCCTATGGCACTGTCTTTGGCTTCTCATCAGCTCTCATTGTTCGCCATGTTCAGAGAGTCCGGTTTTATCTCATGCTTTTTCAGTTACAGTCCAGCTGGCCTTGGTGAACTCCCAATAGATCAGCCCCACTGTCTCAGTGGGTGGGTGCACCCCTCGTGGTCCTGACTTTTTTGCTCATATTCTCCCTCCTTCCGCTTCTCATTGGGACCTTGGGAGCTCCATCCGGTGCTCCAGTGTGGATCTCTGCCTCTATCTCCATCCATCACCAGATGAAGGTTCTATGGTGATATGCAAGATATTCATCAGTATTATTATAGAATAGGATCATTTCAGGTTCCCTATCCCCAGCTGCCCAAGGAACTAACTGGGGACATCGCCTTGGGCACCTGGGAGCCACTCTAGGTTCAAGTCTCTTGCCAACCCTAAGATATGTGCTTCCCTGCTCCCCTATCCAACCTTCCTTTATCCCAATCATCCTGTTTCTCCAAGTTCCCCCCATCCTCCCCTTCTCACTTTTCTCTCTTTGTTGGATATAAGACTTTATGTCCACTAATTCTTTACCTTAATGGGACTTTTACTGGCTTGGATCTGTTCAAGTCTTATGAGTGCTGCCAGTCACTATGATTTCATATGAGTATCAGTCCTTTAAATCGAAAATGTTCAATTTTACTGCATTCTATTGTTTCTGACTTTTATAATCTTTGTAGCTCCTCCTCCTAAATCATTAATCCATGAGGTAAAGGATTTAATGAAGATATCTAATATAAGATTGACTACTACATAGTATCTCACTCTCTGCACAGGATTCTGCTGTGGATATCTGTGTTAATTCCCTTTACTGCAAAAGACTCCTGTGATGTGAGTTGAACTACACACTGATCTATGGGTTTTGCAGCATGTCATTTGGAGACATTGCTTTGCTTCCCTTAGCAGTATTAGGGGTTCCCTCATACCATAATTTACCTTCCTAGGTTCTTGGACAGTTATCAATATCAGGAATGGGTTTTATCTAATGGAGTGTGCCTTAAAGCCAATCCACATGTGTTTGGTTATTCCAATAATGTGTGTACCACTATTATGTCACTATATCTTGAGGCAGGTTACTGATTTAGGTCATGGCATTTGTTTCTGGGTGGTACTTACAGGTATCTTTCTACCCTGGTTGTTTTCAGAATAACTTCCAGCATCAGGAATGCTTGTTCATATGGTGAAGATTGTTTCTAGGCCTCCATCTTGACGTCTATGATTTTGATGAGATAAATAAATACTGTCTTCAGCAACAAGACCTAATTATCAGGCTGTAATTATTACTCAGTAGTCTTGGAAAGAGCCTATGATGTTTTGGAGGGTCTGTGAAACCCATTTGACTAAATGAATCAGTAAGATGTAACCAATTCCTGGAGCTGGAGGTTTAACTTGGTGACATAAGATACATGGTTGGGATATTTTTTCTCCTACTATTTGGTGACTCTACTTAGATAATTGTCATATTTGTATACGTTTTTGGGAAACTTCTACAGTGTAGGATTCATAGAGATTTGTCAAGTTGCCTTTGGTGCTATATGTCTTTACCCATAATCATTGTGCTGGAGAAATTTGATCCAATAGTTAATTGTATTGGGATGGTTTTGCCCAATGGTGTTTGGTTAAGAACTGGGGAGAGGTTTGCATGCTCTCTCTTGGACTGTGGAGGGCTTGCAAAAAGCAGCTTGGTGATCTTTCCTGGACCATCCTGATTGCCTTTGAAATGAGAGGTTCAGGGGCTGAAACAGCATCAGCTCTGCAGCCTCATTCTGTATTGTGAGTGTATGTGATAATTTGTACCTGTTTAATAAACGTGACTTTATTGCAGTGATCCCTCCCAGTTTTCCATTATCTTACTTATTCAATTTATTTGCTTTAAAATTTACATTCCTAACATGTTTAAAGGGTTTAGTTCACATATACTGCTCTAATTTTCTAAATATTTTTCATGGTCAATCTTGATTATAAGGAACACTGAATTGTGAGGGGCCTTGAATATTAGGAAATCATGATCCAGTCTGCATCTGAGTGAGCAGAGGTTTGCTTAAAAGGCTACTTCTGGATGTAGATGATACAACTCTGTAGGCTCAGAGCACATAGATAAAATAAAATAGAAAAATAACAAAGTAAGCAAATTCAGGCAGCATTTTCTTTTTTTTCTTTTGGCTATAAACAATGTTCTTTTAAGTTGTTCTTTTCTAACACTCTTTTCAGGCTGTGGTGAGCCTTTGAAATCAAGTATATGTACACATCTTTTTTTTTTTTTGTAACTGTTGTGAGATTTTTTTAAATTAGTAAGAAAAAAAATGTGACTTGTATTTTTCCACTTGACTAGATTACAAGTTGCCTGTAGAATTTTCTAAAGATCATTTCTGGTGTGTTTGTGGGAATGCTGCTTAAGTGGGATGGATTTTTGAAATGGGAATGAAACCTCAATTTTGAATGTAGGAGTCACTGTCCATTACACTCGGATCACAGTCAGAACAATGCAAAATGAAAAATGTATGTCTTTGAAAACATGCATCTTTTGAATGCTAGTGTTTTTGCTGTTCTTATACCCAATAGATACCTGACTCCAGTGTCTTCATCCAGATTACTAAACTGTCATGTAAGCAGTTTTCCAGAGGGCACCCAGGACTTCAGTCTTTAACAGTGATCCATCAATGTTGCTGTTAAACTGAGATTCCTAGCTCCTTAGAATCAGCGGCTGCTGCTTTTTTTTTCCATTTCAGCTATGTGCAGATGGGCCTTCTGAGGCATATCAAAATTCTGATTGTATGAAAAATATCTAATACTGTCTTATAATGATATGTGATTCTGATAATGTTTACATTTTAGCTAGAAAACTATATTAGGCTGGTTTATTTCTATTGATAACTTCTCTTTCTTTGCAACATGAGTTCTGTTTTATCTTAACATGGCTATAAGTGAAAGATTTGCTCTTTGCTAGATTTTGCTTATGTTTTATTCTATCTTTAACTCTCTCATTTTCCCATCCATTGTCTTTTGCTCTTGTGTCTCACAATGAGTCAGCGAATAAAGTTGTGCTGTGTCTTATCTGCCCAACTCTTAAATGGAAGTGTTATCACTACATTATTTGTAGATTCATCTAGAAAATATTTTCCATTTGCTTTTAACATTTATAATATATATGCTAGTATAGTGTCATCCTTTGAGATAAGATGTACAAATTGCATTTTGCTCTTATAAGCAAGTGGTACTTCACTATCAGCAAATGTATTTTCTATCCATTATTGTGAGAAATTTCTGTGATAATAAACTTATTAAGAGGAAACATTTAGGTGGAATTTTAGTTTTTATTTCAAGCACAATAGTTTCCTTTCAGGCCTATGTCAGAGGCAAGACAAAAAACAAATATTCTCAATTGTAGAAAGAAGGGAGAGAGAAAAGTAGAGGAAGGGATATAGAAAAAAATGCAATAAGAGAGAAATAAAGATACCTTAGTAGTGGCAGGTATCCAACTGGATTACAGTTACAGTTTTCATCACTCTACTTTGTGCTAGTACTATACCCTAAACTAAGATATTATCAATGGAAATTTCAGGGGATTTGTAGTAGCAGATTTTATTTCACAAAGCATATTGAAGAAATTCTATTCATTTTTGCCTAGTGCCTATAAATGATAAGAACAAGACGGGAGTTATTTCAGTGGTGTCAGACTTGGCATTTGGTTGGGAAATTTTCTAGATGAAAAACTAAAGTGGTCTTTAACTTCAAAGGCTCTTCTTTATTTGGGGCATGGTTTTAAAAAACAAAATAGCCAGGAATGGAAACCAAGTGATTGAGAGCATAGCATATGAAGTTAAAAAGTATCCTAATGTCCAAATCATTCAGATGTTCACATTTTACTTGAATTTTCACAAATCAAAAAAACAAAACCAAATCATTTTATAACCACCATTTTCCATGAGTTAATATACATCTACAACAACAAATAAACATAACAAAACAGAATTTTGAAATCTATACTCTTTAACTTTTGAGATTTATTGGCCTCTTTAATTTTATTTTTGTTGTATTTTTATTATTTGAAATTTTTATGGAACTATAGCATAAATACTGAAATACTGTTCATATCTATTCAACACAATCCCTATGTTCTGATAGCACCTAAACCCTCCACACTCCAAATGTCAAGCTTCTTCATATGTACATTTTATGTTATTAATAAGCCAAGTTCAGTTGTTATTATCTATATGCATATGGATATATAGCCATGCACTCAGAATATTGACTCATTATCACAATCCTCTTTAAAGAGTTGAGCATTACACAAACCCATTAATGTAAACATAAACATTTAAAAAACAGTTTGAAATCATAATTATATAGTCAAACAATAACAATACTCCACCCCCAGAGTCTCTATTCTCCCAAGTCATGGGCATTTGATCAGGTTTACAGTACAAGTATGAAATCCTCCCTGTAGAACCATCTTCATACCAATGAGATCTTGTGCACTCCTATAACATCCAGGTCTCTATTGAACAAATGGTCAAACCTTTCCAAGAAGGTCATTCGCCTAGTGTCAGATGGTTAGTTCTGGATGAAATAATTGTTGCCTTTTCTATTCTAGAGGACTTTATCGTACCTTCTCACACTAAGTAAGCATCCAGGTAAATTCAGCATTTACTTCTATGTATTCTGTATCAAATGTGATTGGCATTTTCAATAATAATTATGCATCTAATTATGATGGATATCCTTGAGCAATGTCAGTATCCTTTCTTGTTTGTCTCTGATGACACCACATGCAATAGATTGTACAAAGGTATTCCATAATTGCGCTGATATTTTCATTTAATAATTCACATCTTCCAGAAGCAAGATGTCCACCTTTCCAGGATACTTACTCATAAAATTATATTTTACAAATTGTAGTTAAACTGATGGATTTCAATAAAGCTTCATCAATTCTTAGTTTTGGATAAGTCACTTCTAGTCTCTCTTCTTATAATCTCATATCAACATTTAAAATTATATCTTCCATTTTCTTTCATGTCATTTATGTTCTACTATGCCACTACAGAATTTTACCTTGGATTGAACTATGATAGTTTTCCATAGAACTTTTTCATACATTTTCATTTTTGTTAAAGTCTCTGTTAATATTTTATTTCTCAACTTCCTGCCTTTTATGTTTGAATATTTTACCCTAAAGTAGTATATTTTCTACTTTGATTTTTCATGTATTTTACTATGCCTTTCTGTAAAGACAGTCACTACCAGTGACTGGTTTCTGGTTTCTTGATTTTCACAAACCCTTCAGTTAAGCAACTATGTTCACTGGAGTGTTTTTCATAATAGTCAAATTATAAATAGTCAACCTGGAAACAACCTACATGTCCCTCAAGTGAGAATGTATGAAAAATGTGATACATTCATACAGTAGAGTATTATTCAACTATTAAAAACTTTGACATCAGGAAATATAAATTCAAATGGATGGAGCTAGAAAAGTCATCCTGAGTGAAGTAACCCAGACCCAGAAAGACAAACATGGTATGTCCTCACTTATAAGTAGATATTTGCTATAAAACATAGGGTAATTTTGCTATAATCCACAGCCCAAGAGAGGATAGGTAACAAGGAGGGCCCAAGGGAGGACATATAAATCTTTATGTGAAGGGAAAAATGATGGAGATCTCCTTAGTAGATTGCGGGTGGTTGGGGATGGGAACATATGGAATTAGGTTGGTGGGTAGATACAGGAGGAGAGTACTGAAAGAGATGTCACATATGGGGAGAATTTTGCAGTCAGCTAGAAACCTGATACAAAATCTCCCTTTTATCTACAAGGATGACCCCTGGCAAGAGCAAATAAGTAGCCTGAACTGGTCATCTCCTGTAATTAGATTGGTGAGTACCCCAATTGTCATCAAAGAGCCCTCATCCAGTAACTGATGGAAACAGATGCAGAGACTCATGGCCAAACACTAAGCTGAGTTTGGGAAATCCTTTGGAAGAGAGGGAGGAAGGACTGACTGTATGAGCCAAGGGGCTCATGGTCTTCACAAAAGAACACACAGATAGAGCTAACCTTCGCTCATAGAAGCATCGGATCATTAGTTAGGGAGCATGCATGAGACCAATTTAGTCCCTCTACATATGTGTGACAGTTGTGTAGCTGGCCTACTTGTGAGCCTCCCAGCTGTAGGAACACAGCCTGTCCTAATGCTCTGAATAACATTTGGGAACCTATTCTTCATACCAAGTTGCCATGCCCAGCCTTACTAGAAGGGGAAGAGTTTAGGTCTACCTCAAGTTGATATGTCTTGCTTTGTTGACACTCAGGAAGGCCTGCTCCTTTCTAAACAGAAACAGAGGAGAACTGCGTTGAGAAGGTGGTGGGGAAGTGGGGAGAGGGAATTGGAGGAGAGGAAGGAGGAGAAACTGCTTTCAGAATGTAAAATAAATGAATGAATTTAAACATTAGAATTCACATGTAAAGGAAAACATATAGTGTTTTTCTTTCAGACCTGGGTAACTTCATTATCTGGATGGACATCTGTAGGTATTACATTCTTATCCACTTATCTAAATCTTCATAAATTCAATTTTTTTTACAGTTTACTGGTACTCCTTGGTGTATATATACTACATTTTCATTATCCATTCATTATTTGCTTACCATGTTGGTTGATTCAATTGCCAAACTACTAAGAATGAACAATGAATGAATGTGGATGTAAGGATATCTCTGTATTAGGATATAACATATCTTGTCTACATGCCAAGGAAAGATATTGCTAGGTAATAAGGACATTTTCTACCTACAGTTTTGATAAATCTTCACACTAATTTCCAATACAGCTTCACTACTTTGCACTTTCAAACCAAAAGAGTATAAAGTTATTTTTCCTCATATCCATGCCAGCATTTATAGCCATTTGTTTCCTTTTCTTGACTATTCAACCTGGGATAAGATGAATTCTTAAAATAGTTGCAATCTATCAGGTAGGTAAAGATAGTAAACATTTTGAAATATCTCTTCTAACCATTTATTGATATTATTTAAAGACCTTTGTCTTTTTTTTTCATTTATTTATTTATTTATTAAAGATTTCTGTCTCCTCCCCACCGTCACCTCCCCTTCCCTCCCCCTCCCCCGATCAAATCTCCCTCCCTCAACAGCCCAAAGAGCAATCAGGGTTCCCTGCCCTGTGGGAAGTCCAAGGACCACCCACCTCTATCCAGGTCTAGTAAGGTGAGCATCCAAACTGCCTAGGCTCCCACCAAGCTAATAGGTGCAGTAGGATCAAAAACCCATTGCCATTGTTCTTGAGGTCTCAGTAGTCCTCATTGTCCGCTATGTTCAGCGAGACCGGTTTTAACCCAGGCTTAGTGAAGTAAGCCAGACCCAAAAAGAGGAACATGGGATGTACTCACTCATATTTGGTTTCTAGTCATAAATAGAGGACATTGAGCCTATAATTCGGGTTCTTAGAGAAGCTAAATAAGAAGGAGAACCCAAAGAAAAACATATAGGCATCCTCCTGAATATTAACCTTCATCAGGCGATGAATGGAAACAGAAACAGAGACACACATTGGAGCACCGGACTGAAATCTCAAGGTCCGAATCAGGACCAGAAGGAGAGAGAACACGAGCAAGGAACTCAGGACCGCGAGGGGTGCACCCACACACTGAGACAAAGGGGATGTTCTATCGGGAATTCACCAAGGCCAGCTGGCCTGGGTCTGATAAAGACCTTTGTCTTTTGTCATTTCCACTGACCATTTTAGAATTGGATTGTTAATTTCATCATATTAATTTTAAAAATTCTTTGTATATTCTAGACACAAATTATTTGTCAGATGTCCAATTGTCAAAGATTTTCTTCTTTTTCTAAGCTTTCCCTTCTCAGATGGCAGTTATGTTTGCTTTACAGAAGCCTTTGTTAATGCTACAAAATGCAAACTAACAGTTATTCCTGTTTTTTCACTATGAAATTTTCATCAGCAAGTTCATACCTTCAGTATTTTAAATTGAAGTATACTGTAACACTTTGAAATAATCATTTTTTTGTTTTAGTGTTCTTTATCTATTTTGAGTTGAATTTTGTGAAGGACAGCAGATTATGATCTAATTTCACTTTTGCATATTGAAATCCAGGTCTCTAAGCAAAATGAAAAGGTCGCAGAGTATGTGTGTGGAGGTTAGAAAACAGTGTTCAGGGTTTGCTTCTCTTATTTTAGCATTTGGATTCTAGAAATTGAAATCAATTCACTAGTTTTGACAACAAGCATATTTATTCACTGAGCCATATCACTAACCCAGATATTTGATTTTTATTTTCTTGAGTCTGAGTTATATATTGTGTCAAATATACTACTTTTCAGATTCATCTTTTGCTTCAGTCATATTCCATTCTGTATTTGCAACATAATTTCGTTCCATTAATTTTTTGTATGCAAGCTCATTCCACTAATCATTGTGAAGAATGCAGTAATAACCATGAATGTGCAAATAGCTATAAGGTAGGATACTGAGTATATTGGGAATCATATAGCTGTGTTATATGGTAATTCTGTTTTCAATATTATGAGCAATCTCTTTACTGAATTCCACAGTATTTGCACTAGCTTACACTTTCACCAACAGTAAGTAGTGGTCACTCATTTCTTGCATCCTTGCCAGAATTTGCTATTGTCTATTTTCCTGTAATGACTATTTTAATTTAGATGAGATAGAGTGTCTCAAATTAATTTTAATTTCTTTGATATCTAACAACATAGAACAATTTAAAATGCCTGTTGGTCATTTGTATTTCTTTTCTTGAGTTTATGTACTGCCTATTTTCATATTGAAACTTTGGTTGTTTATTATAGGCAGGTTTTGCAATTCTTTAAGTATATTAGACATAATTCCCTATATAAATATAAGTGGCAAATAATTTCTTTTTAATATTTTTGTTATATATATCCAAGTTCCCACTCCCTCCCTTCCTCCCATTCCCTCCATACTCCTTCCCACCCCACCCCAATCCAATCTTTTTTTTTTTAACAAAAAAGCGGATATTTTATTAGACAAACAAAGACAGCAAAATACCTTCTGCAGATGGAATTTCTTTCTTTCTTTCTTTTTTATTGGAAAAAAAAGAAATTTCTGCCTCCTCCCCGCCTCCCATTTCCCTCCCACTCCTCCCTCTCCTCCTCCCCTCCCCCCACTCCTCCCCCTCCCTCTCCAGCCTGAAAAGCAGTCAGGGTTCCCTGCCCTGTGGAAAGTCCAAAGTCCTCCCCCCTCAATCCTGGTCATCTTAAGAGAGGGTAAGACACATTGATTTGGGGAAGGTCCAAGGCCCTCTCTACTACATATAGACTGAGCAAGGTATCATCCAAAAGAATAGGTTCTCAAAAAGCCAGTGCATGCAGTAGGAGTAAATCCTGGTGTCACTGCCAGCGGCCCCCAGTCTGCCCCAGCCATGCTACTGTAAGCCTCATTCAGAGGGATTAGTTTGACCCTATGCTTATTCTTTCCCATTCTATCTGGTCTTGGTGAGCTTCCATTAGTTCAGGTAGACTGTATCAGTAAGTGTACCCATCATAGTCTTGACTTCTTTGCTCATATTCTCATTCCTTCCACTCTTCAACTGGACTTTGGGAGCTCAGTCCAGTGTGCAGATGCAGATCTCTGCCTTTGTTTCCATCAGTTCCTGAGTGAAGGTTTTATGGTATTTTTAAAACATTCAACAGACTGACTACAGGGAAAATCAACATTAGGCCTCCTCTCCTCTATTGCTTACAGTCTTTGCTGGGGTTATCCTTGTGGATTCCTGGGAATTTCTCTAGAGCCAGGTTTCTTGCTAACCCTTTAATAGCTCCCTCAACCGAGGTGTCTCTTTCCTTGCTCTCATCTCTGTCCTTCTTGACTACCCCATTCCCTCAAGTTCTCCACCCTTCTTCCTTCCTCTTCCCCTTCACCCTCCCTTCTTGCCCCACCCACATATTCCCAATTTTTGTAGGTGATCTTGTCTGTTTCCACTTTCTAGGTGGAAACACATGTTTTCCTTAAGGTCCACATTATTAGTTAGCTACTAAATCATCCTGAACTATAGCCTCAATATCCTTTGTTTATATCTAGTATCCACTTATGAGTGAGTACATACCACATTAATCTTTTGGGGTCTAGGTTACCTCATTCTGGATAGTGTTTTCTAATTCCTTTTATTTGCATGCAAAATTCAAGATGTCCTATGGTGATATGCAAGATATTCGTTAGTATTGCTATAGGATCGGGACATTTCAGGCTCTCTCTCCTCAGCTGCCCAAGGACCTAGTTGGGGACATATCTCTGAACCCCTGGGTACCCCTCTATAATCAAGGCTCTTGCCAACCCTAAAATGGCTCCCTTAATAAAGATATATACTTCCCTGCTTCCATATCCATCCTTCCATTATCCCAACCATCCCACTCCCCCAAGTTCTCCCTATTCTCCCCTTCTCACTTTTCTCTCCCCATCTCCCCTCTCCCCAATCCCATGCCACCCCCCAGTTCCCAAATTTTTGCCCAGAAATCTTGACTACTTCCAATATCCAGGAGGATAACTATATGTTTTTCTTTGGGTTCACCTTCTTATTTAGCTTCTCTAGGATGGCGAATTATAGGCTCAATGTCCTATAATTATGGCTAAAAACCAATTATGAGTGAGTACCTCCCATGTTCATCTTTTTGGGTCTGGGTTACCTCACTCAGGATAATGTTTTCTATTTCCATCCATTTGCATGCAAAATTCAAGAAGTCATTGTTTTTTACCGCTGAGTATATGTATATATGTATATGAGAATATGTATATATTCCACACTTTCTTCATCCATTCCTCCGTGGAAGGGCATCTAGGTTGTTTCCAGGTTTTGGCTATTACAGAGAGTGCTGCTATGAACATAGTTGAACAAATACTTTTGTAGTATGATAGGGCATCTCTTGGGTATATTCCCAAGAGTGGTATTGCTGGGTCCTGGGGTAGGTTGAAAAACCTTCATCTGGCGATGGATGGAGATAGAGACAGAGACCCACATTGGAGCAGTGGATTGAGCTCCCAAGGTCCAAATGAGGAACAGAAGGAGGGAGAACATGAGCAAGGAAGTCAAGACCGCAAGGGGGCACCCACCCACTGAGACGGTGGGGCTGATCTATTAGGAGATCACCAAGGCCAGCTGGACAGGGACTGAAAATGCATGGGATAAAACCGGACTCACTGAATATGCTGGTCAATGAGGGCTGCTGAGAAGCCAAGGACAATGGCATTGAGTTTTGACCCTACTGCATGTACTGATTTTGTGGGTGCCCAGCCTGTTTGAATGCTCACCTTCCTAAATCTGGATGGGGGGGGGCAAATGGGAAATCTAAGGCATATTGATATGTTCTGTACCTTTTCAAATATTTTTTCTTTGTTATTAAACCATCAGTGCCTGTTAAGGAGAGTTCATATGACTTAATATCCTGCTTTCCTATAGCATGGAAGAAATGGGACTAGCTTCCTGGATGACAGAATTTCTTTTTAAAATTTTTTTTCTTAATTTTATTTTTAAAATACCAATCCAAATTCTCACTCTCTCTCCTCATTCTACTCCCCTCCCATTTCTTCCACCCCATCCCCCTCCAATATTAAGTGAGGGCCATGCACCCCACCCTGTGAAAAGTCCAAGACCCTCCCTATTACATCTAGGTTGAGCAAAGCTTACATCCGAAGAGAATAGGATCCAAAGAAGCCAGTACATGCCGTAGAGACAAATCCCAGTGTCACTATCAGTGGCCCTTCAGTATGTGCCAACTGTCAACGCCCTTCATAGTTGACTCCCAGTTCAGTTGGAGTTGGTGAGCTCAAGCAAACTGTCTCAGTGGATAAACTCCTCATGGTCTTGGATTCCTTGCTTATACTCTCACTTCTTCCACTTTTTACCTGGATTTTGGGAACTCAGTCCAGTGTTCTGATGTGGGACATTGCCTCTGTTCCCATCTGTTGTTGGATGAAGATTCTATGGTGATATTTAAAATAATCATCAGTCTGACTACAGGAAAAGGCCAGTTCAGACACCCTCTACTCTATTGCTTAGGGTCTTAGCTGGGGTCATCCTTGTGGGTTCTTGGGCATTATTCTAGATCCAGGTTTTTGCCACTTCCCTAATGGCTCCCTCAATAATGATATCTCTTTCCTTGCTCTCGTATCTGTCCTTCATCCATCTCAACTATCCCATTCCCTCAAGTTCTCCTCAACCCCCCTTCTCCCCTTCCTTCTACCCTGTGCCCCTATTCTCCCAATTTTGTCATGGGATCTTGTCTGTTTCCAATTCCCAGGTGAGTCTATATAGGTCATGAATCCAATGGACTTAACAGACATCTATAGAACACTCCACCCAAACAAAAAAGAATGGTTCCTGCACCTCATGGAACCATCTTGAAAACTGATCACATACTCGGTAACAAAGCAAACATCCACAGATAAAAAAAAAAAAAAAAAAGGAGTAACTCCTTGTGTCTTATCGGATCACCATGAAATAAACTTAGAATTTAATAATACTACTCCCAGAAAGCCTACAAACTCATGGAAACTGAACAGTCAACTACTGAACCACCCCTGGGACAAGTAAGAAATAAGAAAGAATTAAAATCTTCCTTGAATTCAACGAAAATGAAGGTACAAAATATCCAAATGTATGGGACACTATGAAAGCAAGACCAAGTCTTCCTGCTCTATGACCACTGGGTTCTGGTGTTGCTGTGTTGCTTTTTAGGTTGTTGGATGAATTCTTGCATTGACGCCTGCCCATCTCTTCCTTCAAATGAGGCCCGCAGTGCCTTTGTGTCTTGGCCTTATCTGATGTGGGAGTGTCATATATCAATCTGTTGATTTCAATGGTTCAATAAAGAAACTGCCTGGGCCCTGATAGGACAGAAAATTAGGTAGGCGGAGTAGACAGAAGAGGATGCTGGGAAAGAGAAGCTGAGTCAAGGAGTCGCCATGATGCCCGCATTCCAGACAGACACAGGCTAGAATCTCCCCGGTAAGCACACCTTGGGGTGCTACACAGATTATCAGAAATGGGTTAGGTCGATATGTAAGAGCTAGCCAATAATGGGCCAGACAGTGATTTAAAGGTATACAGTTTCCGTGTAATTATTTCAGGGCTTAAGCTGGGCCATGCGGGCGGCCGGGTACAGGGGCACAGCCACGCAGCTCCCTATTACAACAAATTGGCGCGCCAACGTGCTAATGAACTCCACGTAAAACCTGAGAGGGCTTAAAAAGGACAGAAAGAAAATTTAAGACAGCTTTTTGCTGTTTCTGGGTTGCGTACCGCAAAGAAATTGTCCTGACTCAGCAACAGGAAAAAACTGGCTGTTTTAAAATGCCGGCTTTCTGGGCTTTGCCGCCATTACGATTTCTGTCTGGCTCCTGTGGGAGACAGAGCTTTTGAATGGAGCATTTGGAATAAAGTGCTATGGCTTGCTTGATGGCAATGTGGACTGCTGTGTGCCTGGAATTGTGCTCAGCTCAGGGGCACCCAATGGCTCTGAGGCAGGAGCAGCTCAGCTCCACCATGCTGAACTGAGCTGGTCTCAAGCAGGAACTACCGTAATTACTCTGATAACAGCGCACATAAGGTTTAGACTTTACAGGACACAGGCAGTACTGTATTACTCCTACATGGTGCAACTTAAGTTTTTAAGAAATGCTTAACATTTTAAGAAATGCTCCTGGATAGTAAAAAAATTACAGATTCACAATAAAACAGATTCAGACAGACCACTAAATGAGTCACAATGTTGGATAAATGTACGTGGGCTTGAGAAAAATATATATATATATAGAGAGAGAGAATAAAGTTAATGCCTTTAAAATTAAAAAGGTAAAGTCTTTAAAGAGACAGAGTACAGAGAGTTAAGAGATTAAAAGAAATAAAAAAAAATAAGCCACGTAAAAATGGAAAATTCACAGAGTCTGGATTATGTATATTGTGTTTTCTTTAAAATTTTTGACTGTAAAGGAGCTAAATACAGAGAGACATTTCATTATATGGGCTGCCAAGTGGAACCAAAATGGATATCATGAGGGTATGACTTCAAAATTTGGGTCTAAAAATATGATACTTCAAAAAGGGTCTTCTTTTGTTTTCACAGAGGACCAGACCCTATGGATTACATCTATTCCAATTTGGTATGATAGACCACGCCCTCCTGAAAGGTTGCTGTAAACACCCTCAAAAAATTACTTCACTCAACTGCCAACTGAGATGACCCTGACACACAGGTTATACCATTAAAGACCTAATTAACAATGCCCCCGTTCAGCAGGAAGCAGTTTGGAGAGAAAACTACGCCCATGTTCTCAAATAGGGTTTATAAACGTTTCTTTTATATTTAAAGGGGGATAGGATATAGATATAAATAATTTGCATTAATATGGATTTTAAAGTCAATTTTGTTATATGTATATGTATTTCTGATCTTGGTTAAGGTATTGTGATTATGTAGTTAATTTTTAAAATGTAATGTATAATTAGGAAATATAGGTTGTTGTTAAATAATTGTAAATAATAGTCAAGCTTGTAGTCATGTTAGATTTTCTAGATATATAGAGATATATTTCAGTTAGATAGGCATTCTTCATATCTTTCAAGGATTGCAAAATATGGCATTTAAATATTTTAATAACTTAGGGTTTTTCATGACAATGAGACACGTCTGCTCCTGGCAGCACCAATCTACTTCAAGAGAAAGATGGGCATCAAAGAGGATCCTTATGGAGTTTGATAGCCAGCCATTGGGCAAGAGACTGTTCTTGCCTGGACTATTGCATAAACTGGACACAAAGAACCCGCAGAGAAAGGACTGCTGAACTTGCCTAAAGGTGAGATGATCTTTCAGGGTTCCTGATTCATAAAAGAGTCTACGAGACATTCTACAGGACGCAGGACACAGCAGAAAGTGACTGAACTGTCTTTGAAATTTCCTGCTTCATAAAAATGTCTGCTGGATACTGTGGGCCTGAAGGCCAAAGATAGATGCTCCAACGGTACAGAGAAACTTTAGGTGACTGTCCAGGCAGCGAGATGTCTCTGTCATTACTAGAGTTTTCTTATTTCTTGTTTATTTTTATATCCTTCTGGAGTCTTTGATGGAATGAAGAATGGTTAGTTATAGTTATAGTTTTCCTTAGTTATGATAAAAGATAAAATAGATATAAATATTGTAACTATAATTCTTACTTGATAACTGTTTTGCTATATGTAATTTTACTATGTTAAAATGAAAGCCTTCCTTTTTGTTTAAACAGAAAAAGGGGAAGTGATGTGGGAGTGTCCTATATCAATCTGTTGATTTCATTGGTTAAAATAAAGAAACTGCCTGAGCTCATTGATAGGCCAACCCTTAGGTGGGTGGAGTAGACAGAAGAGGATTCTAGAAACTGCCTGAGCCCATTGATAGGCCAACCCTTAGGTGGGTGGAGTAGACAGAAGAGGATTCTGGAAAAGAGAAGCTGAGAAGGAGTCGCCATGATGCCCGCATTCCAGACAGACACAGGCTAGAATCTCCCCGGTAAGCACACCTTGGGGTGCTACACAGATTATCAGAAATGGGCTAGTCCAGGTGCAAGAGCTAGCCAATAAGAGGCTGGAACTAATGGGCCAGGCAGTGTTTAAATGAATACAGTTTGTGTGTTGTTATTTCGGGGATCCAACCCGCAGCTCCTATTACTACACTTATCCTTGCAGTGGCTCTCTGAGTGTGTGGAACTTTATCTTGGACTGCTTTGTACTGTCAATGTCTGTGTCTCGGGAAGCCTCTGAGGTATCTCTAAGCCTTCTCTCTTGCTTTTCTAGTCTGGTTCGCATCCTTGGTCCTCTCTCTTGGTCCCCTCAGTGTTTTACTGAGTTCTTAGTCTCCTTAGTATTGTAGCAAGCTTTTAAGTCCTCTCAGTATTGGAGTTGTGTTTCAGAGTTCCACCGAGGTTGCAGTAGGATAAGTGACTTTGGGGGTGGGGTGTGGCTAGTAGTTTGGAGGGTCAGATGGAGGGGTTTGGGCTTTTGGGAGCCTACCTGCAGGAATATCTCCTGCTGGCTAGCTAGAAAAGCCAAAGGTGTTGGGCAAGAAGCCCGGGGTTTTGTCCCACTATGAAGGTCCTAGAGATTAGGTGCCCCGCTGTGTGGCTAATCACTTACCTCTTAAGTCTCCTCAGTATTGGAACAAGCTGTTTTTCAGAGTTCCTCCAATGCTGCAGTGGTAAATAATTTCTTAATTGTAAACCATTTGTTTACTTTGATGATAGTTTCCTTTTATATATAGGAATCTTTGACAAGGATGTCAAAAACACACTGAACAAAATGCAGCTTATTCAGCACATGGTTCTTAAAAATCCATATTACCACCTACAAATAAATTAAGTTTAAATGTCTATTTATCACCACAGATAGAATTCAAACTCAGTATTTTGTGGGCCAAGCTGCTATCACTGCAAATGTTTTCATAATCTTTAAATATCCAACCAAAATAATTATTTAAAGAGATAACTATTATCTGACATAATTATATTATCCCATAGTTGGAGTTACCAAACTTGGAAACATCACTTTGTTAACAGAAACAATAGAGAACCCTGAGAATAGAATTCTATGATCCATTAATATATTTCTTAGATTTTCTAATAATGATGATTTTATTTTTCTTAAAATCTAATTCCTTAGTTTTCTTCATTAATTCACTCATTAGAAGACATATATTGTAATATGCGCTAAATAAACTAACTACTTTGAAGCCTCAGAAGAAAAGAAATTTAGCCATATTATTGTGAACAAATTTCCTGTACCATCACTCTCTCATTTCATCATCACAGAGTACTGATTACATTCTATTCATTAGTATTTGTATCTTCTAAAAGTACAGGTAATCGGGATGCTCAAACAGTAGGAACCCATGTGACCTACTTCTAGAAATATAATCTTCACTCAAAATGTGAACTGAGTTGAGTACACCTAAGGAACAATCTATCCTATATCTTGGCCATAGTGACTTCTAGTTTGAAGGAAAAATGAGACTCAAGGATACTTCTTACACTAACTTCATTTACTTGGATAAAACAAACAGAGAATTAAGCATCTATTGTGTCCATGGTATGAAGTCCCTCAAGGTACTTGCTCATGGAGGCTACTATACACTCCGAAGCTCCAAAATCAGGATATTCTTTTTTTTTTTTTTTTTTTTTTTGTCCCTGTATTTCTTCTGGTGACAGATCTGCCATTATATTTCTTTGGTTTGAGTTGTTCTTGTTGAAGTCCTACTGTATCTCTGTGAGATCTACTACAGTGGTGCTCAGCCCTGTCTCTGTGTTTAAACTTAGGAGCTTAGCTGTACTTATTATAATTATTCTATGTGTTATATGCTGTGTAGTGTTGTTTAATAATTCACTGTTTATTTTTTAATTTAATTTTTATTAGACACACTGCTGTAAATAAACTAAGCATCTTGTATACTTGTGATTATTTTTTATTCATTTGTATTGTGAAGTATTAAACTTAACTGTACTATATATCTTTCAACTCTCAGCTAAAAATGGATTTACTCATTCATAAAAATTAAACTATGTATTTGCGACTTTCTCTATTGGAATTCAGATATTTTTTTTTCTACAGATACTATATACCCAAGCCGTGTGCTACTAATTAAATATAATAGTAATTCAATTTAGATTTTGTTGTTATGCTTTGTGAAATATTTTCTTATGAAACAACAGTGGTAATTATAGAATATGCATATGTGAGTGAATTCAAAGTGGTATCAAAGAGATTTTTCATTCATTGCTGTTGAATATATTTGCCTTTTCTCCTACCAGAGAACCCCGAAAGTAGTGGATACCTACTATTTTGTAGTGCAGCTACATTGTTGCTGTTGTTGCTGTTTTGATGCCAGTTTTATGGTAGCAGCCTCAAAGATGAGGACAGATCTGTATAAAACCAAGAACTAAGAAGACAACAGTTTTAGACAAAATACAAAAAGAGCACAGAAGAGAGTTGTTAGTGATCAGAATCTCTGCTACTCACCCAGCTGACGAAAGAGGACTGTTGTTTGTGAGAGGAGTCACTAGCTAACTCACTTTAATTGTGAAACATCCTTTTGAGGAAAGAAAAATTGAGGGGGCATAAAAGAATATTCTTTGAGTCTGTAGAAAAGAAAAATAGTTGCTTCATAAAAAAGAAGTGTATGTAGTAAAAGTTACTTTTAAAGCTACCCTAGTAAAGAATAACATGTTAAAGTATATTTAATATAAATAAACAAAAATAATAAAACAAATAAATGTTCCAATTCCAGAAATACTTAGTGTAATTTATAACATTGTTTAGGAGTTACCAGCCATATCAAATTAAGCAATAAAAGCTGTAACAAATACATTTATTAATCTTCCTCAGCAAACTCCTCTTCTAGAAAATCCTTTTGATATTCAGTTTTCAATTTAATTATTATTCATTATCTTTTCTATGTTGGCTTTTCTAACCCTACAAGGCAAATTTCTAATAGATGTTAACATGTTTTCATTTTTATTTAAGAGGGATAAATGCTTCAGTATGCTTGCTGATGGAAATTAATTTCATTTAAATGCTCTCAGGCTAGCTCTCTACAAGGGTAAATACTCCTACTGCAAATTTAGTTGCCAAAGGTTTTTTATCTCTAGCAGGATCTCTGACTAGATTATGAGAAAGCAGAAAACACTAAGAAAAAAAAATAATGGAATCTTCTTTCTCCCCCACATTATCCAAAGTATCAGCCACACCGTCACATTAACAGAAATTCTATGCACTTTTCATAAAGGTTTCCTTTATAGCTTTGTATTAATGTCAAGTGATGGAAAGATGATCACATCTAATGAGCAAGATTAAGTCCCAGAATAGGGATATGAATGATGATGAGTCTTGTGCACACAACAGGGAATTCACAATTATAAAGTGAAACTTGAGACAGTCTTGTGTTCTACATCTAAGACATTTTCTTTTCGCTGTATAATATTATTCAATGTTTTTATATTTTTAATGCTTAAGAACAAGAACAATGGCAATGGGTTTTTGATCCTACTGCAAGTATTGGCTTTGTGGGAGCCTAGGCAGTTTGGATGCTCACCTTACTAGACCTGGATGGAGGTGGGTGGTCCTTGGACTTCACACAGGGCAGGGACCCCTGATTGTTCTTTGAGCTGACGAGGGAGGGAGACTTGATTGGGGAAAGGGGAGGGAAATGAGGCGGCGGTGAAGAAGAGACAAAAATCTTTAATAAATGAATAAATAAAATAAAAAAAATAAAAAAATAAAAAAAGATTTAGAACTTGGACTTTAAATTTTGTTTCTGTATCTTACTGGCCAATAATTTACATAAGATACTGGAGATTCTCTGTGAAATTGTATGTGTTTTATCAAGTCTGTAAACTCATATAACCACCACCTCAATCAATGTATAAAATGAGATTCATGAGGAATCCTGTGTCCTCTTAGATCAAAGTCAGACAGAGCAGCTATGAGCAATTACTGAGCCATTTGTACTTTTTCACTATTTTGTATAAATGGTCCATTGTGTATCATTTCCTACCTATCCATTTTTACCAGCAGAGTGTTTTAAAATTTTGGTAAAATACTTATTCAAATAAAAATCTTATATATATATATATATATTCAGGGTGTATATCCATAACCACTTCTTGATGTGTACATATTCTCTTTTGACATTTAGATAGCATGCTGCCAGGAACATATGGCCATGTATTTAGAGTAGGCAAACTATAATTTTTATTAAGGCAAATATTGACCAGTGACTATAAAACAAATATAAATGTAATGTTTTGAGACACTGCAAAATCATTTTCCAAAAGGAAATTTAGCTGTCGGGCAGTACTCACCTTTAATCCCAATACTTGGGAGCCAGAGGCAGGAGGATCTCTGTAAGTTCAATTCCAGCCTGATTTACAAAGTGAGTTCCAGGACAGGTGACAAAGCTTCACAGAGAAACCCTGTCTCAAAAAAAAAAACAAACAACAAAACCAGAAAGAGAAATATCAGCATGTGACTTAGGTCTAATTCCAAGAATTATTTGACATTTTTAAATACCATAGACCATATCTTCTGGAATCTTCTTAAAACTTGTAATGATTCTGGCCACTGTTTGATGAGCTTGCTTTGATTTGAAAGTATTTTCCTTTGCCAAATGATTGTTTTGATCATTACATTTTTAAATTGGATTGTTTTATTTTTTGTGTTTGTAAAAGGAATTCGTTCTTTATTTTCAATCATCAGTCATAATTTATTTCATCTCACATTTTAAATATATTCTATCACTCACTTTTATATTTTAAAATATAAAACAATCAATTTCATCATTCTAAAATTTTTAACTTAAAAACACAGTATAAAAAGAAATTTATTTACATAAATATTAAGCAATAATTTTTTAAAAGATTTGCTCTCATTCATAGAAGTGTTAGCTTGTACTTTCTAAAAGCAAAACTGCCTTCCTGTACAACTATAGTACAGTTATTGATAAATTCAAAATAATTGCTTCAAAGCTTGTACAACACTAATGACTAACTTCTGGACAGTATTTCTTTGATTATTTGAAGACTTTTGTGCTTCAAAAATTGTAACTTTTTTTCTGTAAAGTATAGCATTGGAAATTTGATTGGGATTAAATTTGATCTGTAGGCTGCTTTTGATAGTATGTCATCTTTATAATATTGATTTTTCTGAACCATTATCATAAAATATCTTTATATCTTCTAATGTCTCTGTGAAATTTATAGAATAATAATTATATACTTCTTTGGATAGGTTTGTTCCAAAATAACTTAGTTTCATTATGAGACTATTATAGATGGGTTGGATTCCCTAAATTCTTCCTTAGTATAGTTATAATTAGTATATAGTAGGGCTATAGAATTTGTATGTTAATTTTTCCCTATACTTTTATGAAAATACTTACTAATTATAAGGATCTTAAGAGAGACATATATAGAAATTACATTTTCAAACTACTATATTTTTAATTTCCCTTTTCTATGCATCTTTATTGTATTGCCATCTTTACATAAGATTTCCAACACTGCATTAAATAAGAATGGAGGAAGTGGACACTCTTGTCTCAACAGTATTTATAATGGAAACATATGAATGTATCCCTATTTTGCATAATGTTGGCGCTAGATTTGTTATATATAGTCTTAATTATGATGCTATGTTTCTTTTATTTGAGTTTTCAGTACTTTTATATGGAAAGAATGCTGAATCCTATGTTTTTGTTAATGAGTTCATGAGATATATTTATTTCTGTTGATTTGTGTGTGATGATTGTGGAATAACACTGCACCTTGTTTTAAGTTTTGGAACAATAGTGACAAAAACACCATGTTGCTGGCAAAAAAAAAATACTCAAAAAATAAAACAAACAAAACAAAACCAAAATAGAAATGAAAACCAATAGGAAATAATGGAATACCTAGACATAAGCCCCCAAACTCTACAGCCTGTCATTGGTCTAGGTACTTGAGCCGCCACGCCATTTCCTTCTCTCCTTGCTTCCTGGTTGCCATGAATTTGGCTGTAATCTGGAATTATACAACAAACTAACTCCTATCCCCCATAAGTTGCTTTGATAATGGTAATTTATGCAACATAAATAAAACTAGCACAGGACACAAGCCCCCCCCCCACGAGAAATTTGACTCTCATACAATGTCAAAAGATATGTCTCAATGTGCATTTAAAAATTCAGTAACAAACACATTGATAACTCAAATCAATTTCATGAAACCATTTTTATGTAACTCCCCATGATTCCATTAGAATTATGGAAAATCTATTTTAATTTCTGTTTTTGCTTTGCTGGTGCAAGAGAAGCCATCTCTGAAAGAATGGATATGATGCTGCATATTCTTACTGCCTATAAGTTGCAGTCTCAAATTTTGATCAGCTGTTTAGTTTGAACAAGAACAGGGCAATCTAGTATCAGAGTCTTTGTTATATCCAGAAGTGGAAAGCAAACAATATTTCCTGAAGTTAAAAAGTTCCTAATGATCCATTTCAAAATTTAATTATGGGTAGTGATAAGTAAATGAAATATGATGGCTTGATAGTGCTGCTCTTTGTTTATATAATCAAACAATTTCATCTTTATTTATACTGCTGTGGGATCTTTTTTTCTCAGTTTGATTCCAATTATAATTTTGCTGATAGCATTTTCTAATTGTTTTTATGTTCTCGCATGCTAAGAGGCACTGATAGTTTTAACAGTCTCTTTTTATATTCTTTCAATAAAGACTTAGGTTCCTGGCTTTTATCAAATAATACATCTGATAAAAATAAAAATGAAATAAGTCTAACAAGGTTGCACAGCAGTTACTTGAAAGATTTCAATTCTGAGATGAAGAGAAATTATTTTTCGAATTTCCAGCCCTATTTTTAACTTAAGTTTTAATTTTCTGCCCTTGGCCAGATTCTAAGTTCACATACTGTTTACAAGCCACAGATAGTACACTTTAGCTAGTGAACTCTAATTGTCTCTGAAGTCCGGATTTGATCACCATTTCAACAAAGATGAATAACGATTAAATGTAGGAAAATGTGATAAATCCACACTGCGTTAAAAAGCAGCAAATTGGGTCTATCGACCTCATTTTTTTTTTCTTGGAGTGCTGACGTAATAGTAAGATTTAAATAGAGGAAGAGTTGAGGCAGGTAGATATGAGGTCCAGGAAGTTGCTATGATTTTTGAATCCAAAGTGCCTGGTGTCTGCAGGTTTAGTGAAGTCACCAAAGAACGTCATCATATTTATGCATCTTTAATGTGCAAATTTAGTGAGTAACCAAAAGCTGGCAGTAATGTGTCTCAATGCATCTTAACTTTGTGCATTTTACTCTTAGTGGGAAACGAGGTTCTTTATCTACCAAGTACTTAACTTGTAATCATATAAAAATAACTGATATTGCAACAAAAATATCCACCTTTCTGTTCCAAAATGTTAGCATACATGTGGTTTTCAACATATTGAGTAGCGTTATTTGAGTCCTTATTTGATAAATGTGGAGTTAGCTAACTCATAATTTAATCTCAGAATCAATGTGTAAATGTTGCCAAGCTTACATTTTATGACTTATGTTCCTGAAAAATAACAGTTAACGTACACAGACAGATGTTTCTCTTCTATGCAGCTATTGTTTATCTCTGGAACTCAAACAGCATGAACTGATGCTGATTTTCTTTATATAATGGAGTCAAGGTTCTTCCTTTTATTTTTAAAGAAAAATGCAAACACAATACCTTAAAATGCAGCTTAGCCTTCCTCATTTCTATTCAAGATTAAAAAATACTTTCTGTGCCTCTGAGATATTATGTATTTTTGAAAATAATAAAATTTCACTGTATTTTCATACAGAAAATTTCCAGAAACACAATTCCAAGTGTTTACATTATTATATTTCAATTAAATACATTTAATTACTACATTATTATTGCTAGGCCAAAACTACAGCATCTCATTTGGAAGCACTAGGCATTTCATAATATTTTTTGACTTGACATTTACATTCCTTGAATCAATAGGATTATTTATTTAGAATTTTGTATTTCCTAAACTTATTTTTCCAGAAAAATTAATAAAGATTTTACAAATAAACAAGCTTCTCCCACCAAAAATATATTTAGAAAATATTTACTGCAAGAATAGATACAGTATATCTATTTTGACATATTTTTAATAATGCCAACATCACATGGTAACAAGTTGAACAAAGTTTAAAGTAATGGTCTACTATCATATTTAATCTAAACTTTAAATTAAAAATAAACTCATGATTTTATTCACTACCAGATATTTTATTTAATTTGATAAATTTATTACTCTTTAATATAGTTTCATAAACATAATGCCATACAGAGAGTTCCTTAAAATTTTTCTTCTGGAATAAATTTGAATTTTATTTCTCCAAACATTAAACAGTTGCTTCAAAAGAACTCACATTTTAGTCACAGTTACTAAATAGCGGGCTGTTGCCTAGTGGACTTACTCTTTAGGCTAAAAAAGAATAATCTTTGTGACATAGTACTGATTGCATAAAACAATGCATTTTTGAAATGACACAAAATGTATAACTGATATTAAATAGCAATGGAATATGCCATATACAAAATTGTCTAACAGATATGGATAATTCTTAAAAGTTAAAAATTCATGTGAAATTTGGAACTCACTGAAGCCCCAAGAAACAATCTCACTTAGACTTTCCTTTTTTTTTGCCATAGGGCATATGTGCGTGTATTTTACAAATTAGGTTTTATATAATTTCATAATGAACTTCCTAAGTATCAGGTTGATTATTGTAGACTCCAAATGCAAGCTCGCTATGATATAAATTACTATTCTATCAAATTAAATTAATGCAATTGTACAAAAGTATAATTACAAAACACAATTTTCATTGTCAAATCAGATATGGTCTTAACTAAAGAAAATTATTAGTGCAAATATGTTATTTCTTAGTTGTCAGAAAAACAATTATATTTAAAAATAGGGGATTTTAAGGTTATTATTATTATAAAAGGGATAATATACAAGCCTGTTATAAGAGAATGCAAAAACATTTTAGAATTCCCAGTTACCTTATCAATTTTAAAATCTCAGTTACCTAAAAATCTGGCCCTCTCTATATATGTCCCTGCTTTTTTGACTGGCTCTTGGGAACCTATTCATCACACTGGGTTTCCTTGCCCAGCCTGAATGCATAGGAGGTACTTGCTCTTTTTTTTATTTTTATTTTTTAATGCATTTTGATATACCATGTTTTGTTGATACCCATGGGATGTCTGCCCCTGTCTGAACAAAACAGATGAGGAGTGAGTGGATAGGGGATCAGGGTGAACAGGGGAGATGGGAGGAGGGAATTGGGAGAGAGAAGGGAGCAGAAACTGCAGTCAGGTTGTAGAAATAAATTTTAAAAAATTACTCAACTCCATTCTTTTTGTGAAAATGGAAACTCTGCATTCTTTATATATCACAATATCCCTATATATGTTTATGTATTATATTGATATATTTTTTTACCAAAGTGTATTTATGTTTGAGAATTTACTTATGAAATCTCAACAATATGGTTACACAACAATGTCAGCACTAGCTGACAATACAACATTTAAGCAGGAGATCTTACTAGAGCTCAGTCTTTTTTTTTTCATTGAAAAAAAAATATGCTCCTTCATTCCCTCTCCCCTCCCCCCCCCTCTCAATTTTAGAAGGTAAAATAACGGTTAGGCTCCCACATACCCCAGGATAGTTGCTACATTGCAAATAATTTTTTTTTTTTTTTAGGGAGACTTTTTAGTTCACATTTGTAACTTACAATCCATCTCTTTCTATCTCCATCCATCGCCAGATGAAGGTTCTATGGTGATATGCAAGATATTCATCAGTATGGCTATAGGATAGGGTCATTTCAGGTTCCCTATCCTCAGTTGCCCAAGGAACTAACTGGGGACCTTGCCCTGGGCACCTGGGAGCCACTCTAGGTTCAAGTCTCTTGCCAACCCTAAGGTGGCTCCCTTAACTAAAATATATGCTTCCCTGCTCCCCTATCCAACCTTCCTTTATCCCAGTCATCCCATTTCCCCAAGTTCCCCCCATCCTCCCCTTCTCACTTTTCGCTCCCCATTTCTCCTTTCTCCCATCCCACCCCACCCCCAAGATCCTAATTTTTTGCCCGGCAATCTTGTCTACTTCCCATAGACAGGAGGATAACTATATGTTTTTCTTTGGGTTCACCTTCTTATTTAGCTTCTTTAGGATCATGCTCAACCTCCTTAGCGATCAGGGAAATGCAAATCAAAACAACTTTGAGATATCATCTTATACCTGTCAGAATGGCTAAAATCAAAACCACCAATGATCGCCTTTGCTGGAGAGGTTGTGGAGGAAGGGGTACCCTCATCCATTGTTGGTGGGAATGCAAACTTGTGCAACCACTTTGGAAATCAGTGTTTTGGTTTCTTAGGAAATTCGGGATCAACCTACCCCAGGACCCAGCAATACCACTCTTGGGAATATACCCAAAAGATGCCCTATCATATGACAAAAGCATTTGTTCAACTATGTTCATAGCAGCATTATTTGTAATAGCCAGAACCTGGAAACAACCTAGATGTCCTTTAATGGAAGAATGGATGAAGAAAGTGTGGAATATATACACATTAGAGTACTACGTTGCAGTAAAAAACAATGACTTCTCGAATTTTGCATGCAAATGGATGGAAATAGAAAACACTATCCTGAGTGAGGTAACCCAAACCCCAAAAGATGAACATGGGATGTACTCACTTATAATTGGTTTCTAGCCATAAATAAAGGTCGCTGAGTCTATAATTTGTGATCCTAGAGCTCATTCTTAAATGGAGAGCTTCTGGCAATCAAGGAGGAATAATCAATTTTCAGGAGGGATAGGGCCCTGACAATTTATTCAACAGTAAGCGGTCAATTCTGAATACATACACATATAAGACACACTAACTGGACTTAGCATGTTGTTTATACATACACAGATGCACACACACACACACTGATATTAATTTAAGAACAAGAGAAGAGATCATAAGATTGATAGGGAGTGTAGAATACAGGATAAAAGTTGTGGAAAAGTGTGGGTTGGAAATTAAGTACATATAAGCCTCTTGTATGATATTTTCAAATGAAAACAGTAAACATTTGTTTTAAAAGAAATGTTTCAGTACTCATTTAATCTCTGCTGTGGAGATCGCAACTGTTCACACAAGAACGATATTTTTAAAAAGAAATAATCTTTTTATTTTATTTTTTATTTTATAAACCAATCCCAATTTTCCCTTCCTCCCCTCCTCCCATTCTTCCAACCTTCTTCATACCCCATCTCCCAACTGCTCCTTAGAGAACATAAGGTCTCCAAACAGGAGCTAACAAAGTCTGTCACAGCACTTGAAGCAGGATCAAGGCCCTTCCCCCTGTATCTTGTCTGAGCAAAGTATCCCTCCATAGGGAAAGATCTTCAAAAAAACCAGCTTGAGTCCTAGGGATGAATCCTGATCCCACTGCCTGGACCTCACAAACTGCCTTACCCTCTCTGAGGAGTGGATGGTGGTTGGGGAGGGGAAAGGGTGGGAGTAGTGGAAGGGAGGGAGAGGGAGGTGAGATAGATATGAAAAATTGAAAAAAAGAATGATTGTTTAAAACAAAAATATTTTTAATAAAATTTAGGAATGAAAAATTTTATACTTGACCTCATATATCACTTTTGTCAGTGATATGATAAAATGAAAATATCAGGGTATGTATACAGGTTGTGTGTAATGGTATGTAGTTATGGTCATTTGTGGATAAGCATATGACAAAACTGTGATGGGTTTAAGATGTAAGGAAAACAACCATAAGGTCACATTAGTATAAGTCTGTGCTGTGTCATGAAAAACACAAAGAAATCACTTACAACTTGATTTTATTATTCCAACTCCAGTATATAAATAAGACTTAAATTGAACTCTACTTACAATAGTCTGTTTCTTCTGACTGTGTATTTAACCAAAGTATTACAAATATGGCAACATACATGTATATAGTAAATTCAAAATTCCTATATTTTGCTTGCTCAAATATTTCTGTAATTTAATTCACACCATATGTTCTCCATGCTGATGAATGGGTTATAGAGTTCATAATAGAGTTTACATATACAAACTAGTAATAAATGACTGACCTGGACGAACATTAAGAGAAAATGAACATCAGGTTGATGATCATTTTAGTGCTAATTAGTATTATACTTTCTGGATCTGAATTCCTCTCAAGGGAATGTTGCAATACTTTATTTTTCTACTCGCATTTCTTCAAGTCCTGACATATTCAATTTTGATAATGTCATGTGAAAAAGTATATTGTTTGTAACCTTCTCTGTCTTAAGATCAAACAGTGTTAAAATATTGATTGTATCAATTTTTACTCCATGCTTTGCAAAGATTCACATCCCTGGACACTGCTCAACAGATTCATTCTGTGATTCGGGATATGGGACCTGTGGGTTTGTTCTGAAGGGATACATGGCCATGAATAGGCACTCATAACTTCCACCTTCAGCAGTAGCTGTGTAACTCTGTGGCAATGGAGTGTAAAGACGAGCTGGAGCAGCCATTGGCTTTCATCCTGAGATGGAAGAGCTAACCAAAAAGGCTGGTTTTGCCGCATTCAGATCTATCACTGTGACCAAGTGAGATCTATTCTTTACACAGTGGATGGTTAAAGTAGAGCTAATATTAAGCAAATAGATCATTATTTTTTTTAAATGTGGGGGTAGGAGAGCTTAAATTTTCTCCCTAACAGCATTTCTTCCCTTCAGAGAATGAAAGGCTAAATAAAGCAAGCAGAGTTTTACTAGGCCTTAATGATACATTTGCAAGCAACAAATCTGCTGTCAGATTTTTATTTCAGCCTGCTTGTTGCAATTGTCACTTACTGTTAAATCTATCATGGGATTTATTAACACGTTAATTAAAATGGCTGAAGAAGATAAGAATTGATGGACTGAGGAGGCAGAAGATTGCATTTTTTCACAGTCCTTCCTACAGTGCAAATGATGTCTCTTTCAGACTTATTGCTCTTGCTTTTTCATGAGCTGAAATATTTGACTTTCAGACATTGAGTTAATTACATTTTATTATTACTTGGTTTCTAATTAATTGAAGAGCATGACATGAAATGGCTTCTTAATGGCTTACAAATCCAACACTGGTCACCAATCAGCATCAAAGAAAGATGGCTTAAATGTGTATTGTCAATGGATAATTTGAGGCATAATAAACAGAAGTGCCAAGGACTTTGTTAATGTAAATCAAATATAACCAACTATATTAGGAAAAGGGAGACATACTTTCAAACGTAACTTACACTACTTTGTCCATCAGCAAATTTTGGTCATCATTGTTAATAAATTGATTTATTAATAATACATAAAAGATATCTTAATAAAATTAATAAATTTCAATGGCCAAGGAAATAGAAGTAAAGTTGCTTTATGTCTATAATAACACATTTGAAATTCTTTTGGTCACGCACATGCAATTAGTATTTATAATGTATCATATTTGAAATTAATATGGCATGTATTATAAGTAATTAATAGGAATTGTAATAAATGTATGTTTTACTAGGCTTAGTTGATATTAAATGATTTTGATCAAAACACAGTAAAGATTTGACAACAATGTATGTCATTGTACTCTTACTGAAATTGATCTAATGATATTTGTAACTGCTTATAGATGTTGGGAAAGGTTTGACACATGCTGTAAAGTGTTTGGGTTTAATGCATATGTTAAGAATTTTAGATTTTGATCCCTTTTTCACCTCCCTAATTGATGGCAGGCAAGCACACGTAACTTTTTGTGGAGTAGGCATTTAGGAAGGAGGACATACCATGGGCCAGACTAAAAGGTGAATACTGGGTTTGGAAGGTGCCCCTTTCTTCTTGTCTGGAGATGGAGTTATTGGTGCCAAAATTATATCATATCTTTTGTTTAAGGAGCACCTCACAGATTTTTCATTAATGATAGATACAGGGGCCCAATGACGGGAGTTAGTGTGGATCCTCACCTAAATTTCAAACCATACAGAGGCCGTACAGGCCGGCTCAACATGGCATGGTTTTTAGGTACGAGGGCGCTCTCCACATAGCCTAAGACAGGGTGCCCTAGTGATCTGCTTACTCTAATCCTACTAGATACCTTTTATTTGAGAAGCTCCAAGAAACTAATGCTACTCATAAGGCACCCCTCTGTTCCCAGGAGAGGTAAATTGCTTCACCAGTCAAGAGGAGGGTCTCTCCTTGTCCCAGTCCCTTCTCCTTTAGATCTGACACCATGGTTGACTCTGTCTTGGTGCCCTCCACCTATAACTACTTGCCTTTATATAAGAAAGGAGGAATATGTTGGGAGCTCGTTTCCCCCCTAAAGATTGTTACAGAAACCATCACCTTGGGGAGCCTGCAGGGAACCCCAAACCCATAATTATGTTAAGAATAGTCCTATTGGCAAAACCTGCCCCACACCCAATTAGCTATTCGCTAATTGCTAACGAACCTAATCTGATAGCGGAACTGCCTTAAATTCTAGCTATCCAGGGAACTAGGTGTGGCAACTCCTGACTTCTTGGCCTACCTGACCGGATGTAGGTTACGTGACTGGGACCACGCGGCCAGATTCCATGCTCCTGTGCCCTGCTCCCCAAGCCCTCATTCAGGGGGTATATAAGTTGTTACCCTGTCCCTAATAAACGGAGGCTTTGACAAAAAAAAAAAAAAAAAAAAAAAGAAAGAAACCAATGGAAACATATAAAGCTAAATGTACTCTTTTCTAAGTATATTTCAACAACAGTGCAGTTTTCTTTCTCATTTTCTGTTCATTTGTTCATCATTAAATAAAAGTATATTATTTTGGAAAAAAAAACACAGTAAAGAGCTGAAAAGTATAAAATAGTGATAAAGTATTAGCTAAGCATGAGACCAACATGTGAAAACTACAAGAGAGAAACATGTAAAAATAAAATTTACAAAATACTACCATTTAAATAAAAATGAAAACATGATGAACAAAGCAGAATTCTGTCAGTAATAAATATTCCTAAATAAAACTAAATTCCTTATAGCCCTTGTCCTTTATACAGAATAGGTTCAATTCCCCTTCCTAGTCTAGTCTTCTTACATACATTATAAATTAAACAACCACTGAGGTTGGGTATCATTGGCATTACATCTCTGTGTTATCTGAATTGCTATTATATGGAGTTAAAAGGAACAATAAATTTAAGTTTCTTTGAAAAGAAATATGGATACTTCCAATAACTCAGAGGCACTCATCCACACTGCTTGCTGACAAATTGCTTACCAGAAGTAATGGCAGGAGGACAGTAAACTTGGCGCTTTATTCCTATCTTCCTGGGTTTCTTATTTCCAGATCAAACACATAAATAAGTTCAGACATTTGATGTTGATATCTTTCTGGCTCATTAACTAGTGTCTGCGTTTTAATGTGTTAATAATGCAGTATATTGAATATTTGACTTATATTTGAACTCTTTACTCAGTATACAATTTGTAATTAAATGCATAGCTGTATATCCGAGTATCAAATAAGTGCTTGTTTGGTGAGAATATGTTCTAATTTCCCTTTTATGAATTTGCATCCTCTGTGTTCCATGAGTATTTTTATTTCAATCATAGAAAATTTACTATTCTAAGAGGAGGAAAGACAGTCACAGCACGACCATATCTTTTTGCAGCTTACCATAACATACTTTGTGGTTGTGATATGATATGTTGAGATACGCAGAGAAAATGACTGAAACAGTGTCTAGAATATTTTGTGTCACCAGTCCACACACTGAACGCAAGGCTTTATTCTTCATTTCTATAAATAAATCCTTGCAGGCATTTGCAAAACGTTCTAAGTCACTCTTTATTTCCATACAAGAACTCAAGATGAGTGCTCACATTTCATAGAAATCTCCCTGCATCATGGAGCTATGATTTCCATTCACCATGGAAATCATGGGTAGCACAATGTTGATCTAGTTTCCATAGTGAACCTGAAATATAGGTTCACACTGCACAGGGGACAACTCTGGAGGTAAACTATTGTGGTAAGGCTAAATGTCCCATTATATTAGATAGATGCCTTCTCCGGTCTCTCTGGCTCCCACCAGTAATATTCTCCTGTAGTTCCTTTCCCATGTATTTAGTAGTCCTTGGCATCTGTGTGTAAATGCTCTCTGACAAAAGACTCTAGAGCTAGACAGAGAGAAATTTATGCCAATGTCTGGGAAATAAGAATTCCTCGGAAGAAATTCTGCTGAACTGATTCCGGGTATTTTCTGATCCCTCACTAGTTTCTCTTTCCGAGAGAAAAAATAAATAAATTCTGTGAACCAGTGATCCTGCACTGCACTCTCTCTGAATATTTTAAAGCACTTTAGATTTGTTTAGCCTTTTTGTATAAACACTAACATAGGAGCCTCTGAGTTTCTCATATTCATATACCAACCTCTAGTATGCCACAGAGTTAATATTCGACGCGAGTCTGCATATTTGAAGCAGCAAGATGATGCATATGATTGAAGCGGCTCACCTCAGTTTTATCGCTCAGTACAGAAAAGGACGGAAATGAAAGGGAATGTAACAGCGGGATGAATGTGGCCCTTGAGTCATTCTGGCTCCAGAGAGCCTTAACAAAGGCTGTTAACATTTATTCCTGCCCAATAAAATTATCTTTTCCAAATGATTATTTTAGAAGCCTATTGGCAGGTGTATTGCTTCTAGCTCACTGATCCTGCAGGGAAACCCACTATCCCACAGCTGGCTTTGTGACTTGTACCATAGATTAAATTGCTTGGTTAGAGGGGAAATCAATTGCTATTTTCACAAAACTTCACAAAATGCTTGCAATCTACAATCTAATCAAAATCTAAAAGCCCCTTGTAGATTAGTTTTATTGGCTGTTTTTATATTACAGAACTGATGGCATTTTTCAGAAGCTGCGCTGCCTCATTTCTTCCAACTGTAGCATTGCTTTCTTTCTGTACTACCAAGAGGAAATGAATTTTGGGGATGTTATTTCTGTTCTTTTTGCTTATTTTCTTAATGAAATGAAAAAAAATCAATAGACGCTATTCTATTCTTGTTTCTTTGGCCATTTACTGCAAGTATTGTGACAGTGGACAAGAGTAGCATATTGCCAATGATTAAGATAAGAACTTATCACTTCAGATCACACCAAAGAGCATAGACTAGTCACTCAATTCACATGTATATTGAATGTTTATTAGCACTAACCAAATGATCCATGGGAGTTAAATGGGAAAAACATAATTCAAAGACATCCATAAAGAGAATGATCTAATCTAGTAACATATTTTAACCTCAGGATATATGTTTGTATATATGTAAAATATTTTCATATCGTAGCATCCAATATCACTCATATATTACATATAATATATAAATTACAATACAATGTGTAATGTATATTTTCTAAAAGAATTTGATAATTCTAGTTCACATAGCAGAGACTACCACCTAATTTCCCCACACTGAGGGAATACAAGTGATAGTCAATTTACCCGTGCTTGCATCCTCCCAAACGTTACTGTTTTTATTATTGTAAGTGGCTATTATCCCTTCTACATAAAATTTTAGGAGCAGAGTATATTTCTAGTGTGTTAATGAAAATGTGTTTTGTTACGACCTTAAGGCCACTTTAAGTAATTGCTTTCAAGACTGGGTAGTATTCTAAGTGATGAGATATCCACTGTCCAGGAGGGCAAACTTAATTTCGATATTATTTTAAATGAACAGAATCGGAACTCTCTTATTCTGCTTTTCAGCATAGACTCTTAACATTAAATTGAATTAAGTATGGCTGAAGGAAGTGTAGGCATTTTAAATATGAATTTAAAATGTAAATATCTTTATTTGAAATGTCATTCCTCATAGCAGACAAAAATTTCAAACAAAACATTATTTGTGTACATTAATGTCAAGATTGTTTAAATACCTGGAAGTATTGGTGTGTTACAGCAAAGGATAGCTTCAAAACATGGCATTCTGGTGCTAACCAAAGCAGCACAACCAACAAGTGAGCAGAATGTGCTTCAAGCAACGGGACTCTAGAGAGAGGGCAGCTGCTATGTGTCTCTTGTTTGAGCCACGGTTCTATTTAGAACTTGCTTACATTCTGCTTCTACATTACAAAATTATTTATTGTTAATGTTTTCCTAGTCAAGTTCCTCTGCAAAAAGATATAGTTATCCTGGTGTTGCATCAAAATATTAAATTAGAGTGGCAAAGACAATATTAAAGGTTCGCTTAGTTTTTCAGTAAGGAGTTAAGGAGGTTAATTTTGTTTTGAGTATCTTTTGGTGTAATTTTTAGTTATTCTTTCATTTACCCATCACATTAAATAGGAGGACTTTTTAGTATACAAATTCAAAATCATCTCCATACTACTTTCAGCCAATATCATTATATACCTTACACTACAAAATTTTCCTTTATCATGAAAACAGATCTGTAAACATTGAAAAATATGTTCATTTCTTTAAATTTTAAAATTTTAGAGAAATCAAATATTTTTGCAGTTAAATAAGTCTAATGAAGTTATCAGTTAAGCAATTCTTTTGTTTCTAATATCTGATCCTTTACCAAAAGATACTCACGCATGTGTTTTTCAGCTAGCATTTAATAATGCACACTTGGTCTGTCCCATGCTCTGCTGGATTAGTGTGCCTGTGGCTGAAGCAGGTCTAGGGATTTTCATTTAGATTGAATGCATTTCCATAAACATTTTTATTTTCACATGATTTCTTAAAGTGGAATTCTAACCCACATTTTTATGTCTGAAAAGCAAAACGACAGTCTCTGCTGACCATAAGAGGAATATATGGGGTTTGTTTGGAAGCTTTTGATTCTAAATTCAAATTCCATGGAAGTTGTTTATTCTGCACATCAATCAACAGCATTCTTTGAGAATGTGTACAAAACTGCAGAGTAAATCACACTCATGTAATGCAGGAGACATAGTTGTCTATTTAAACATAACGCCATTCAGGTCCAAGATCAAAAAGTCATTTTAAAGATTTAAAGTACTACTTAATTCCATTGAATTTATTTTGTAACCAATTAATATATTTACATTACACTGTATAAGGATTTTTGTAACATTATGAGTCAAAATTATGCGCTTTACGTTTTCTACATCATATTATATCTAGCTCCCAATGGCATAGACACAATAATTCCTGAAATGGTTATGTCTATGCCAACAGTTTTTTATGAATATCATGACTGGCTCACCTAATTATCCCAATACTAAAGCATTGTAATCAACATTGCCCTCTACTACTTCTAATATTTTGAAATCACTGCAAATGTGATTTCAAATATGAAATTATATTTTCTTTATTCACAAACATGGTGACTCTTCCAAAAGTTAGCAAGTTGCTTCTGAATCATGTCCTTCTTTTTGTTCTCACTAGTCATGTTTGAATAAGTAGACTGTTTACCTATCACCATTTTTGTGAACACAATATGCATTCTAGCAAAGAATGTAAAGAACATTCCTAGTAGCATGTACAATCTAAGATATTACACTTTTCAGAAGAAAAACTAAAATAATAAATAACTGAATAATTGCCTCTAAAAGAAATAAGTCTCTTATTATCTCTATTTTTATTTTACCAGTTATGGGCTTGTATATTAATAAGTGTTAATAGAAGCTTGTCTTATATGGCTTGATAGTTACACTAATCTATGGCTACAACAATAAATTTTTAGGAGCTGGTTTAATGTTATATCTTTTTATAAGAGTATTAGGAGTATATTTCTCTCTAGAGGCTGTGACTTATGTAGACACTCGTTCTTGGCCTCAGTAAGAGTAGCAAAAGAGTGATCTTGTGGAGCAAAGCTCCAGGGAAGAGAACACTAATATATTGTCTGGTGCCAAATGGTCCAATTTGAAAACATACATGCAGGTAGGATTAAAGGAACTAAACAAGTTATTTTTAGGAAAACAAATGTACATACATATGTATATATGCATGTGATAAATATTAGTGAACAAAGTAGCCATAATTGTGAAGGAGAATGGGGAGGTGAATATAGTAAAGTTTGACAGAGGGAAGGGAATAGAGAATATTTTAATTAAATTATAATCTTAAAATTTTTTTAATAAGTGAAACAAAAACAAGCAAACACACCCAAGCTGTGGTCCGGTACTTGACTGAAATTTTACTCTGCCATTCTATCCTTTTCTAATGATTCACTCTCTACTGACATAAAGGCATCTACAAGACATTGCCATAAACTTCTCAATATTAAGTCTAAGAAAGCATTTTAAATTATTGCCTCCAATATTTTTTGGAGTCAATAAAATATATGAAAGAGGCACAGCCAAGCCAAGAAAAAGAGAAGAATTTTTTTACTGCTTTCAGGTAGAGGAGCATAATTGTTACTTTTCTGTGGCTGCTATGAATATCAAAATATAAAGAAATTTAGAGAAAAGATTACATTTTGGCTAACAGTCCAAAGGGGGGGGGGTTCGTAATGATGAGGGAAATGTGGAAGCCAGTAGCCAGAGCAAGATAATGACAGAGAATATCTTCAGCTGAAAACAAGAAAGAGATAGAGGACTAGATGTCAAACAGGGAAGTGAACTCTTAAAGCCTGTCCTCAGTGATATGCTTCCCACTTCTTCCAGTAATCCTGAGACACCTCTTTAAAACTGATTTGGTCTTCAAATATTTGAGTATTTTAGAGATATTTCTTATCTGAAGTTCGAGGGAGAGACAGACACACAGAGACAGAAAGAAACAGAAATAGAATGGGGTATAGTTCTGAAAATGGAGTGCCCTTCCTTAACAAAGAATGGCTTGAGAATTAATTGCTAAATTCCATATATATTTATATAAGGGAGTCACTTCTACTTGGGTACATCCTAAGTACATTCATTTTAACATGCATATCGCCCATGCTCAGTTAAGTTCAGAATTCTAGAAGGAAAACTAACACGGGCAGTTTTTGTAAAATGGTGTGTGGGAAGATTTCATGGGTTCATGTGACCGATTCATCACAATCGTGAGGATTTTAAGTAGCTTGGAGCCATAGGATTGGAGAGGTCACTTTGGGTAGGTAGGCTGTAGAAAGTGAGCTTGCAGAGACAGACTCGTATAATGTCCTAAAATTGTTTTCACCGCTAATCAGAGGCTCCTGCAGTCTGACTTCTAGACCTCTTCCCTACTACCTGGGAACACAAGCCTTGCCTCTGATATTGGAGTTCTGCACACTCAATGAACATTTACCCAAATTTTCGAGTGTGGCCAAAAGAGAAGTCTTCATCCTGAAATTACGTGTTTATACTTCCCAAATTGCTAATTTCTGTCATTGCTCAATATTATTCACTTTAACATTATGTTGTATGGATAGTATATTTTTGTATATGCCTGTATTTAATATATGGCAGGCAGATAGAGTTCTTAATACTTTCTTTTTCTGGTACTGAATTCTACCTACATGCTTATCTATTACCTTTCTTGATTATGTGAAGAAACACAGGTTTCTCAATGGGGGCATAAATCACAGGTAACGTACTTGTTTAGCGTACACAAGGGCATGGACCACATCTGTAGCATCATTGTTATACAACCAGTCAATAATTGATGAAATAACCCATATACTACCTCTATTTTGAGGGAATTTGGTACTCCAAGACAGTATTCACCAGCCATCCAAGGGCTAGATACCACAAATCTAGGGAAAGTCTCAATTTTTTTAAAAAATTTGTAAAAGTTAGCTAGTCCCAACAAACCCTACAAAACCTCAGTATATTTATCTCCCTTGTCACAGATGTTTCCCTTATAGCTGTAATTTCACAGTCTCCATTCCAACCATCTTATGTGGCCTTAATTCTTTAACAGCTATAAGAAATCAAGTCTTGCCTTTCTCTATTCAAATGACATAGCTGTGTCCCACTATCAAAAGAATCTTTACATCCTGTTGAATAAGGATGAATGCCTATTTTGGAAATTAACTTATTCAATAGAAGTCCAATCTCTATGGTATAAACCTGTTCTGAGACAGAAAAGGTCTGGAAACAAAGTGTGCAAACACCAGCACTGCCTTTCTAAAGGGTAAAAGAAAGTGTATCTTCTTCATCACAGCAGCTTTGCATGTATCACTTTGCATGGAAGACTCAACATAAAAATGCTGCTATGAGCCTCTGGATACCTTTATTCTTGCAAGGATTTTGTTTCTAACATTCTGTTCTGGCCTTCTTTGGACCCTGCTGACTTCACTTACTTTCTTATAAACTTACAGATCCATCTTTAAAGCAGTTAAAAATATTTTATCTAGTGTCTTCAAGTAGAAACTTTTTTTGTCTTTGTAGTTTCTTTTATTCTTAATTAGAAAAAATTTTCAGAAACTGTACGTCTACCTTTTGAGAGGATTGCTGTCTGCCACAACACACTAATCACCATGTCCTATGGATCAAGAGAGATGGGGAACTATGTGTTCCACGCCAGCTCTTCTTTTGGAGCAGACGTACTGTGGTGTCTGGAAACAGGCTATGACCAGATAAGCTTCAAAGAATATGATGTCATTTTACTAGTACATACCAGATAAAAACTAAAGTCTCTATTAACTTTAAGCTATTAAAAGGGGATTTATAAAAACAGCAATACACCCTGTTCCTAGATTTGCACACCTTCCTCAATTGTACCATCTGGCTGCTTTAAGGACCATGATTCAATGTTTATACTTTTTTCATAGACCACAATAATACATCCATTTTCTAGAACGTACAGAACATAAATTGTACCTAATCATTGGTAGCACAAGTCCATTTCCGTAATCCTGTAAGTCCCTTCTGACAGTGTGTCACATATACCTTTAGCTTGACAGCCAGAGATAGATATTTTGGATATTTCTTTCTTTTTCTTTTATTTTAAGCTTTTTTATTTTCAGTACAAACAAACACGCTTTTATCTCTAATAAGAATTTCTATTCTATTACAGACACCCTGAAACAGACTTTGCTGACTATAAACAAAAGAAATATAAAAAAAAAATATGCCTACACACACAGGAAGTTTCGAATTGTTTCCATTGCAGTATGGCAATAATCTATCTTATGTGTAATATTGTATTTGTTGGACACATATAAGCTGTTCTGCTCACAAAATTCAATAAAGAGCTTTAGTCACTGACAGCTGGCATATGTTTGTATAAAAACCTGGTTTAATGTGCTGAAGTCTACACACAATCCTTTTTAGTGTACCCTGAAGTCCACTTTTATAGCAAACTTCATTCTTGGGCTTGTTTCATTGAAACTATTGACACTGGAAGTGACAAGAGAGAATTAATATTGCAGTCATGGAGTGAAAAAAAGCAAAATATGTTGTCATACATAAAGGCCACAGATATTTATAAATGCTTCAGGTATTAATTTACATCTGATATATAGAAGGTGGTGTGTAGTGACATCTTCAAGAAAAAGCATAATTTATTGTCTAACTAATATCCAGTCTTGCTAAATGTAATCTTTTTAATCACCTTCTTGATCTGAGGTATAACACTGATTTTTATGATATAGTAAAATAAATAAAATTAAGAAGTGAAATTTTGGATTGATGAGGTAGTTTACCAAGTTTAGGTGCTTACTTTTAGGCTTGACCACATGAACTTAGTTCTTATATCCCAAAGGTGGCAGAAAAGAAACAATCCCTAAGACTCCTGAGCACTGTTTTTCTCTTTCCTCTCTTTCTCCTTCTCTCTCTTTCTGTGTGTATTTGCATTTGAGAGTACATATTGTTGTACACATAACATGACCCTCATGTTGAGATCAGATGACAGCCTCCTTTTCTGGTTCTCCTGTTTCTCCGTGTTTGAGAAAAGATTTCTTTTCTTTTACTTTGTATACACCAGGCTAGCTAGCCTGCAACTTCTATGCATTCTCATATCTCTGTGTTTCATTTGCTTGTGGAAACTCGTTGATACAGATGCCAGGCTGCACACCTGTATATTTACATAGGTTCTATTGATCCAAAATTGACTCCTTAGGCTTGGACTCCAAGTTCTTTTGTCCACAGAGACATCACACCAATCTGCTGTATAGATTTTCAACAAGATCAAATGCCCAGGATTTCATGATCATCACCAAAGTCCAAAGAATTCATCTGGTCCTGGAAGTCTAAAATAAGACTTATGTAGCTTAATTTCTGAGTTGACGAATAAAAACTGTGGGTGTACATATTGCTCAACTCATAATAAACATCTACTATCAAGGTTAATTTTAAAAAGTAATTTGATATTTGTTTATTATAGAGTTGACAGAATTTGCCTTTTCTGGAGAAAGAACATAAATATTTACATAACCTTGATACAATATATGTTATTTTGAACACAATATTTAAAAAATATCCTCCTCCTGTCTTTCTCTTACATACACATATGGCAGGTGAGCAGGCCTGTTTGATAGAACACAGTCAAATGAAACTGTATATTGATTCTAGTTGCCCCTTGGTATTTACTCAATGGATCATTGCCTGGTCCTATGTCATAACTCTTGTAGGTTGTATAGTTTTATATTCAATATTATGTCTTGTAAAGAAATTTTGATCATTTAAATCACAAAAACTAGAAGAAAATTTAAAATGATCAGATCTATATAGGTTAAATTTAAATTCATCAAGACATTTGGTTTCATTAGAAAGCTGATTATCTAATCTCTCTTCTTTATGCTTATCTAAACTGACTAATATTCATAGTTGCTACTTTTGTTTTATTTTTAAGAATTATTTAGTTTTGGAATATTTCCATTAATATCTCTGATGAGAAGGATTGCTGGTCCTGCAGTTTCTAACTTTCTTGCTGAGTGCTGGAGTCCAGGACTACCAATTCCTCCCTCTTCTGAGATCGTTCATCTTTGTGGCTCAGTTTTAAGACCAGGAATAGCAAGGACAAGTGTGCTTTCCTCCTCCTTAGCCATCTGTGCCTCCTAAGAAATGTCAATAATGTCCCTTTCCAAAAATAGCCCTTGGCAGCTTCACCTGCAGCTGGCTCAGATACATCTCAAACTTTGTACTTTTCTGCTTGACTACATGAGATCCACCTCTACTTTCTCACCGTCCTCCCCACAGCTCCAAGTTCTGACCTGTAGTCAAAGGTCGCAACAGGAGCTTTCTATAACCTTTTGAGAGTTGGTTGTCATTTCTCCTCTAAAATCTTCCTTGGATAGACCATTATATGTCCTCCACATTGTTGATTTGTCATCAAGATGCCCCAGTTATTATTTTGAAACACATTATTACACGTTTTTAGGACACAAAATTTACCTTTATCAATCTTAAATTAATAACTATTTCTATTATTTACTTTGAACTAGTAGGAATAAGTGTAGCAATAGTTATTAATTTAAGCATAGAAAAATGTAGAACTCAATTAGTCAATAAAAAACGAGTAGCAATAGTTTCTTGTTGTCTGTTCAATAGAAAATTCTCCTTCAGATTCCTTTGTTATTTAACATAACCCAGGAAACTATGACAAGCTCAGGTGGCTGGTAAGGAATTTACCCACATGAAGCTTTGTGCTTCAAAGCATTTCCAGAATGTTAGTCATAATTCCTCTTTGGTTAACATCTGCCACTCTAAGGGAAGATTCTAGGCATGTGTGTCTATTACTTCTTCACAGCAATGTTTCTATACTTTTACAAAAAGTACAGAAAGCTTCCTCATTTTCTGATTAATTGGCCTTGACTATATGCCAATATTTACTTTATTGAATCACTTTTTCTCTAATATTATGATATATTACTTTCTCTGGAGATTATGAAAAATATTTAGGATGTTTTTATATAAACTTCTTCTTGTGCAAACCCATTTATATTTAAAAGATACTGGAAAGTTGCACACGGGGAACACTTACTATGTAAGGCTATGTCACTATTGCTGTACATTTTAAAAAATATTTATGTTGAAATCATTGAATTACTTGTAATATATGTATTTCGTTTTAATAGATTTGTCATTTTTAATTTTGCTCTATGAGCATGACATAAAAGGTATTTGTCAAGTTTCTGTTTGTTCCATATAGAATGTCCATGTCCAGAGCCTATGTTTTTTTTCTTTTCTTTCCTTTTCTTTTCTTCTCTTTTCCTTTTTTTTCTTCTCTTTTATTGACACAGGGTCTCACTGTGTAGGTCAGGTTGGCCCGGAACTCCTAGATATCTTCCTGTCTCTGTTCCAAAGTGCTGGGAATAAAGGTGGAAACCACCACTTTTTAAATCAAATATAGCAAATATTGATAGGATTGATTTTATCTTAATCCCATGTTAAGCTTTGTATCCATGAGTTATTTTGGGTTCATATTTTATTGCTTTCTATCGTTTTGTTCTTTATATATCCTTTTCAAAATAATTAAATAGTACTTTTGAACTGTAAAGTCACTGAGCTATTTTATTGAGATAAATTCAAAATTTCTAACTCTCTATAGACATTTCATTTACTCTTGAGAAATTCCGTCCTTTTAGGAATTCCCAATTGGTTTACCAAATCTGTCTGTGATGATAATGAAGATATGAGGCTTATTGTTTTTGTGTAGAACAGTAAAACCTGACTAGATTTCAAAGCATCTATCTAGTTTGGCAGCATTGCAAGAAGGGGGTTCAGGAAGACCCAGACAAGAGAGAAGAAAATAAACCTAGCCAGTAGCCAGTACAGTAGTGACTCTGGTAACATGTAGCTCTGGCTTATGCCAATGGCTGTAAAGGCAAAAGCCTTTTTCTGTGAACTCTAATCCCATACCTTGGGTGCCAGATAGTGTAAGAGTTAGCCAGTAAGAAGCTAGAGCTAATGAACCAAGCATTGATTTAATTAATACATTTCTGAGTGATTATATTCCTCTCTTTGTCCAGCCATATTGATCCTGCCTCCAAATTTTCTGGCTTAGATTTTATTCATCCCCATTTTGATTAACATGTCAATATAATAAATGGTTAAATATGTTGGTGTTACATTTTCATAAACTTTGGAAAATAAACTCGGAAACTAAAGGACCTAAAATAACCATTTAATATTCTCTGGAAGTTATCACCAGGTCTCAAGTTAATTATCTTCATGGGACAAAAATAAACTTATGTTTCTCAGGGGCTAAATTTTATAAATAGTTAAAGTGTTAGAATTAGTCTTACAGTCGAAATAAATATGAGCAATAAAGTCAAAGGTAATTTATTAACTATGCTTAGAATTAAGTTATAATATTCTTAGCCGAGATATATTACCTACTATTATAAATTTCTGTTTTCAAACTTTACTATATCCCTATTTCTAGAAACGATTCTATGCCCAAACTTTAACTTTATTAGAATGATTTATTATTTTTTGTGTATAAAAGTGCCTTACCTGTATGAAAGTAGGTGCAACACGTGTATGACTGATGCTAAAGGGATGACAGAAGAGGGTGTCAGTCAGTGTTCTTTGAGCTGGACTGAGAAGGAGTTGAGAAATCATGCAGATGCTGAAAACTGAAATCATCTACAAGAGCAAATTTTCTTAGTCACTAAGCCAACACTCAAGTCCTAACTTCTGAACTTTTAAATACTTTATTTAACCTAAGATCCCCTGTTATTTCCCTAAATTGAATAAATAATTATTAGAGTAGCATGTATATTAAATTTCAAACAATTGTTTCTGTGGTCCACAATTATATCTGATGAGGCAGAATACAAAGTCAGGTGTTGGAGAAGAATTCCCCCATGTTGTGGTTTGCTATGAGGAAGAGTTCTCCTGAAATACCCTTAGGTTAATAAATTGACTTTCAAGTGGTAGTACCTTTGATGGTGAGAGGTCATTAAGGATAAAAACATTTTTCATTGAATGAATACATTGATGAAGTCACATCTAAATAGAATATGTTCTGATGAGGTCCAATTAGAGAGTATGGGTTGTTGGACACGTGGATATGTAGGTTATCTTTTTCCTCAACCCTCCTATCATGACAAGAAGGAAGGTACTTTTTTTCCATCATACCCTCCCCTCCCTGATGCTACTGTTTGGCACAGGCTCACAGCTAAGGGGCAAGCACACACAGAAAGAGATGTTTACTATTGTGAGCCAAATGCAACATTTTTATTTTGTTTTTTACCTTCGGGTATTTTGTGGTGTTGAAACCATGATTACTGGTACTAATTTTTGAGACAAAGCAATTCAATCAAGACATATGCATTCAATTTTTTAAAAGTATTTAGATTTAGGAGTAGATTTGAAACTAGAAATAATAAAGACAACTACATTTAGAATAGCAAAGTTTAAAGCATTGTTTTAAAAATACATTAGTTCGTATTAAATTCCATGAAATTATAAGTTAATACTTGTATTTACAAAGTACTATTTATTATAAAATATATATAAATAATCATATATAAAATTAATTAAAATGTAATATAAGCTCACTAAGCATAGTATAAAGTAAGTTGTTGCTGTATCTGACTCTCAGTGATTTTTTTAAAATTAATTATGAATTATTCAGTGTTTTCTTTTAACTTTTGTCACATTTTTACTTGTGTTGCAGTTTAATAGATTTGGCTTAATTTTTTTAAAGAACAACTTACTTTGCCTAATGGGTTGTTATTTTTGCTTAGGGAGGCAGTACATTAGAGCTTTCTTGTTTTCCACTAAATGTATCCGTCTCACGAAGAGTTCAGCTACAGTGGATTGGAGCCTGTGATTTACAGCTCTCTTTGCAATTCCAGAGCACATTTCTACACTTTTTGAGTTCCTCTTATCTTCCTGTAAATTAGCTGCTACTCCTGACCTTGCTGCGTCTGTGACTCCCACCCCTCTTCCTTATGGCTTGTACTGTCACTGATATTCTATAGTCTTTTTTTTTTCCACGAAAAATAATACAAAAAATTAGTCTCTCAGTGTCAAAATTATATGCCCCACATTCCTGCTTAGCTTTAAAGCAGCCTTACTTATTTCTCAATCTTCAGCAAATGTTTTATTTTAATACAACATTCCCTCTACTTTTTTCGTCTTTCTAATAAGCATTCATCAGTTAAATGAAGACTATTCAAAAAAAAGTTTAGACAAGTCATTATGCACTCAAAACAGGATAACAGTTCTGGAAAAGTCCAAACACCTTTGTTCTTATATTTTTAAGATTATAATAAAATAACTCTCTATCCTCATTCCTCTCTAAAATTTGAAACACTCTTGTTTTCTTTTAAATTCAAGACCTCATTTTTTCCATTAATTGTTGTTATGTATATGTATATCCCTAACTATAATCTTCTGCCTGTATTTCGTTACTTATGTCTGTTTTCAGAGATGAATGCTACACCCGTACATGTGATATTTCCCTTATTGCCTATAATCAGCTTTAAGCTTAAACAACGCAATGAAAGCTCATGTATGAAACTCAGAGGTTTCTTCTACAGGATAAACACTTTTATGCTATTTTTAAAAATTTCTTTAAAATGGAGTATTAAATTATGAAAATAAATACTGTTTCTTTTCAGCAGGACTGCATAGAGCTATGCTACCATGCTTTTTGCACAAGGAATTCTTTCAAGTCATGAATTTTAAAAGGAACTCCCTTGGAGAAATGAGAACAGATTTATAACCATCTGGCGACAGGCTATATTTGGCATATGGAACCTAGATTTAGTTATCATCTTCAAAGTACAAGAGTACCATTCTAACAGCATCACTGTTCATGTAACACAACTGACTGGGGATTCCTTTAAGCAATCTCCAGGTGATGAGAATCAGGTCAGATGCCATGACAATGTGTTGCAGTTTCTAAATTTATGTCCTTAAGGTGATTCTCCGAGACAACCAATGCTGTCAAGGCTACAGGGAAGGCCACTGGGTAGTTTCATAGGCTATGCATAGCAGGTGGTTTTCTGTATTTTACAGGCGACTACAGACACATACATAAGTTAAAAGAAAATATGTATAAGGTGTTAATTCTGCTCAGCAGATTGGTGAAACTGAATGAGGTGACTATCTTCTTCTAAGGAACAAGAGCTCTCAAATTTCCTGTCTCTTTGTTCAAGAAGGGACTTCCAAGCTCATTGCAAAGAGCTAACCTATCTATGTCTGTTCCCTTCATGGTTCCATATCTCAGTAGCTTTTGCCAACCAGAACACATTCTGTTCTATCTTTGGAGCAAATGTCACATGTTTTATATTAAATCCTCAGGCATCACCTGCTCTCCCAGGCCTGCTTACTGTTACAATTCACAAAGGGTCTTCTGTTTTACTCTTGAGTATTGACACTTATTTAGCCCACTGGCCCAGGTTTACATCTGTAATCCACACTCACCAACTACAGTTACATGTTTCTTTATTTCTTAAAATTTTATTTTAAATAATTTTGTTGGGCAGTACCACACACCGTTAGTCCCAACACCTGGGAGATAGAGGTGTGTGAATTGCTGAGTTTGAGGCAATTCTGTTCTACATAATGTGCCCAGGATGGTAAGGACTATATAGAGAAACTGTGCTTTGAAATACAAAACTAAATAAAATAAAGTTTCCTTTGACTAGTTTAGAGCACTAATTCCCTCTCACCAACTACAGTTACCAGTTTCTTTCTTTCTTCTTAAAAATTGTATTTATATAAAACAAAAATATTTTCATATAATCTATTCTAATCAAGCTTTCTCCCTCTTCAAACTTCTTCCGTATTTTTCCCAAATCACTACCCAACATATTTCAGACTCTTTATTTCTCTTTTTAAGAAACAAAGAAATAAAAAAGCAGATAAACAGAACAAGAAACTCCCTTAGAAAAACAAAAACAAAAAACTCCACAAAATTTCAAAATCAAAAACAAGACATCAAAAAGGCAAAATATGGCCAAACATGGTTTTACTGACATGTTGGAAATACACCCAATGAGACTCCAGATTGGAGAAAATTAAGTTTCCTTTACAATCAGGTACCAACTGTATATAGTTTCTTGGTTAATGGTGGGATTTTTGTTCAAATTATTTTCTCAGTACTGGGTACCCATCTGGCTTAAACCTGTGTAGGCTCTTATGTGTGCTGCTCAATCTCTGGGAGTGTATATACTCATCAAACCTATCGTGTTTGAAGGACACTCTCTGTTGGTATTTGTTTCTCCAGCTCTTAAAATCTTTCCAACACCTCTTCTAAAAAGATACCTGAACCCTAAGGGTAAGATTTGATTAAGATATCCCATTTAGAACTGGGTTCTTCAATATCTCTCACTCTCTGCACATTGTGCAGTTTGCGTCTCTATAGTTAATCTATTGTTAAGTAGTTCCATCTACTGTTAAAGCAAAATGTCAAATAGGAGTCATTTTATAGCTGTATTACTTCAGAAGAACAATAATAAGATTTTGATTTTCGCCTATGTCCATGATCTTTTCAGTCTCATGTTCTTAGCCACCTGTGAATTGTCAGGTCAGAAATGGGTTCTGTCTTATGGAGAGGTCCTTACATCCAACCAGATAGTGGGAATTACTCCAGCATTGTTTGCCATACTATTGTACAAACATGTCAGGTTTCAAACAAATCACTTTTGTAGGTTTTAGTGTTCAAAACTGAGTTGGTGGATATTTTTCGCTTTTGTAAGAATGCAGATTACCTCCCAATACTATAATATTTAGGAGTAGGGAATCCTCTAGTTAGGCACCAGCTTGATTTCCCCATGGGAAACTATAAATGTGACTGTTGTATTTGTCAATATGGCTTTACCATCCATTTGGGAAGAGCAACCTTTACCATTGGGAGTAGCCTGTGATGTTTGGAACATTCATGGAGTAATTTAGCTACTTAAAACTCTAGGTATAACCCATTCATGGCATTGGATGTTTTACGTGTGTCATAAGAAGTTCAGGCTCTCTTCCCATTACTGTTTAACACCAGATAGTTTTCTTTCATGTAAATATATATTTTAACCATTTTATTGAGTATTCAGTTTCCAAATGACCACTTAAGTAGCCCTGAGTGCTACTTGTCACCTCTACTTGTCTTTGTCGACCCATCTCTTCTATCCCCCTCCCAAGTTTTTGCTACCACTCCAATCTCCTGTATCTCTCTATAACAGTATACTCTACTTCCACTTCCTTGGGAGATACTCTCCTCCCCACTTAGTACCTTACGAGTATTAACTAAGGATAAATAGGTTAACATTAATGGTATGTGAACTGTAACATTCATATTGGAGTGAGGTATGCTGTGAATACCATTGGCTGATGGATAAAGCTGCTTTGGCCTATAGCAGGGCAGAATTGAATAAGGTGGGAATTCCAAGCAGATAGGGGAGGAAAGAATGCAGAGTCAGGGAGATGCCATGTAACCACCAGAGGATAAAAATGCCCATGCAGGTACAGGTAAACCATGAGTCTTGTGGTAAAATATAAAATAATAGAAATAGGTTACTTTAAGATGTAAGAGCTAGCTAGAAATATGTTTAAGCTATTGGCCAAACAGTATTGTAATTAATGTTTTCTGTATGATTATTTTGGGTCTAGGTGTCCAGGAATGAACAAACAGCCTCTGATTACACTGGAGGCTTAAGCTTTAACATCTACATGCCAGAAAAATACAATTGATGTTTGTCTTTTTGTAGTCTGGGTTCCCTTATTTAGGATAATATTGTTCTAGCTCTATCCACTTACCTGTGAATTCCTTAATTTTGTTTTAGTTAACAACTGAATGACATTTCCCTGTGCAAATGTACCACAATTTTATTATCTATTTATCAGTTGATGGACGTCTATACCATTTTCTATTTCTGGCCTATATGAAGAGAACAGCATTAAACATAAATGACCACATATCTCTGTTGTAGGATATACAATCTTTTGGGTATATGCCCCAAAATGGTATATCTGTATCTCAAAGTAGATCAATTTCAAGCTCTCATATGAACTGTCAACTTTATTTCCAGACTGGCTGTATAATTTTGCACTCCTACCAGCAAGAAACAAATGGTTTCCTTGCCTCAGATACTAGGCAGCATGATCTTTCAATTGTTTTAATGATATCAGCCATTCTAACAGGTGTAAGATTACTTCCCCCATTTCTGAGGAGTACCTTAATGGTATCAAAATGAACCATGTGAGCTCCCAAAGGAGGTAGACAGCCAATGTTCCTACCCAACTATGATGTCTATGGAACATATTAATGACCAGCATGAGTATAGCCATATGGTGCCATAGTGGCATGAATTCTTCATTGGTACCTAACAACTCTCTCATAGGATTTAATGTCTTTTCAATAAGAAGAAAATCATTTCTGGTACTTGAAACCAAGGTAACTACTTAGATATAATAAAATCATGAATCTAAAAAGATAATCTCCAATTATCACTTCCCTAAAAAAGCATAACACCCAACTACAGTGTAAATAGTTGTTCATATACCCACAAATAAATATTGGTTTTTTATTCATTCATCAGACACACTTAACACTGTAACAGACAGAGACCATTAGAAAAAAACTACTGCCAATCAAAAATTCAGAATAGTGGAGTTTAGGTCCAACAGATGCTTTTTTGCTATAGCTCCTGTACTGAAAACTCAGGAACATTGTTGAAGGGGAGTGGGAAGATTTTAAGAGTCAGACATTAGGGAGTTTTTATTTTATTTTTTTTATTCTGTATCTCCAAGTAATGTCAGGAGCCATACATATAAAATCTGAGTCTATAAGACTACCTAAATATGAACAGAACAAGGACAGCTATAATAAACATGACAAACTAGAAAGAAGAAAGAAAGCCCTCAACCCTATACAAAGAAGTAAAGGTAACTAAAGAATACAAAGAGTTAGAGAAATAGTCTTCCCAGGTAAGATCAGATCTATCAGCTATACATTTCCAAATAGTCTGCCTTTATCTTACTGATTTGGTTTGGAAACTTATCTCAATAGATATGCAGGAAAGATGAATAACAATGTCGTTTAGTGAGTCAAAGCTACAACTGAAAGCAATGTGTACTTTTCTTTTGTACTTTTATTGATGTTATCCAGGCAAATGCTAGCAACTGAGTCTATATGAGGAGAGTCTGATTCCTTCCCTAATGACTTACCTGTCACAAGGTATCATTTTGGAATTTATTTACCCTCTGTTACTGCTATGGAGACACTCTGGAATGACAAGCTAATTTTTGCAACTATCATAGAAAAGCTCAAATATACACATTTTCTCGTCATCTTAAAGCTCACTTTTATTCTTACGCATAAAGTCAGGAAAGAAATTGGAATGTTTCAGTGTACTATTGAATGGTACCACATATTTCTCTTTCAGAAAGAACAGGACAGTGAGGACTGAAAAATGTCAGTTAATCCACAGTTTACAAATAGGAAACCTGAAAAAAAAGCAACAGGAATTGAAAACATTACTAACTTTTAATTAATGTAGAAGAAAAATATGCCAGTAAGGAAAATAACCTCATCCATAGCATTATTAAATTTAGTCTGTGCTTATATCAAATGAAACATATACATATTAAAGTGTTCATAAACTTTTCCAGTATAAAAATACAAAAGCCATGAAAATATCTGCATGTGTACTATAATATCTTTATATTCCTGGCATTGTATTTCTAATTTACTAGCCTTTGGTATATAGTAGTGACATTGTTGGACTCCGCCGCTATAGGGAAAATATATTTAAACTTTTAATACATAAATATGTATGAATTTTCAGAAGTGTGTAGATTAGTAGCTTTCCATGTGACATTTCAAATGGCCTTTGGTGTTAGTTTTCTTTCTTGATATTTGCTCATCTAATAGGCTTTGTCTCCTCTTTCTCACAATTTAACACTTTCTATCTCATTGGTCTCCTTATACCACCAAATTATAGTTCCTGTCAAGTGAAAATCCCAACTAATTAACCCTTACACATTTCCTGAACTATATGGGTAATCAATGATTAATTTTAACTATATTTACTATAATTATAGGACATGTTGATATTCATTCCTGGTTCTTTTGTTCTTCCTACTATTTTGCTCTGCTTTGAAAACAGTTACCTTAGTTTCTTTCAATTGTTTTTAAGTTTGGTATGTAAAGAAAGAACAAGAAAACTCAGGCTGGAATATGTGTGTGGAGTAATAATATTGCCTTTAAAGTGCCTTGGATTCAATTTATCACCACAATGTAGAATTTTTTTAATATAATGAAATATTACAACCAACTGTTTTGTTTATTTAATGAATAAAGGAAATTGTGTAAGTTTGGAGGAGATTTTATTAATGATTATGATTTAGTAAGAAATAAATACTGGCCAGTATTTCTCAACCACAAAATTTGTTAGTACATAGTGAATAAAACTAAGATCTGAGCAACTGTACATGTGTCAAATTTTTATTTTCACACTTAGGATTCAGATGAAGTTTGGCAAATACTTTTTGATGTCATTATCCTAAATAAAAATAGCTATGAATAATACTATTAGCTCCCTAGGTTTTTTTTTTATAACAAGTTCTGGAACCTAGATGTTTACAAGAACTGTGTTATAGTATCTTGAAATAGAGAAGAGCCTATTCCTTCCATTCATTTTTGCTTTTCAGGCTACTGCAGTGGTTAGATTTGACCTGAACACATTATGCAGATTTCTCTTCTACATGTTTCATTTTGTCTTTTCTTGGTATATACAAACAAGCCATATTGTATTAGAAACTCTTTATACCCAATGTGATGTCAAATTAATTTATGACAGTTATATCTTCAGACTCTATCTACATGATTATAGTACATAGTTATTAAGACTTAGGACTTCAGTTTGGAATCAGAGTATAGTTGCAACATACAAAAATCTACTAAAAAAAAAACAACTAAAAGAGTGGGAAAAAAAATGTGTTCCAGTAAATGGAAGATACACACAGACTACTTAATGGTCAGGGAGTATTCTGTGTGAGTTTGCAATTCTCTCTTCCAACTCTAGATACCAAACTATTATTATGATAGCTTTTAGAATTAGGTAATCTCAATGATGTTTAATGTTTTCATATTGCCCTGTCATAGCTATGGTTAGAATTTCTGTGATGAAACAGAATTGCTATATTAGCGTTGTTGATTTTTTGCTGTGATTTGTGTTTTATTTATTGAAGCTTTAAGTGCACTTTCTCTGTATACTTAGTGTTTTAATTATGATATGCAGTGGAGATTTACTTTTTTTGTTTTCTCTATTTGGGGTGCTTCTTACATCTGTATAAATATGTGTTTCTTCTATTTAGAAGTTTACTTCTATAGCCTTGTTGAACATGTTTTAGACTTGAAAATGTTCTCCTTCAATAATGCCTCTAATTTGAAAGCTTGAATTTATCACTGTGTCCTACAAATACTTTATGCATCTCTCTTATATCTTAATATATTTTAATATTTATGTTTCTTTTCTCTATGTCTTGTAAATATCTTCGATATTCTCTCTTCTGTTTGACCTGTTCAAGTTGTATGGCTTTCCTATGAGTTTTCTAGTTGAGTTCAGCTTTAGTCTTCTGATATGGGAGTGATTTCTTTCTAATCTGTTGCTTTCATTGGTTAATTAATAAAGAAACTGCCTTGGCCCATTTGATAGGTCAACCCTTAGGTGGGTGGAGTAAACAGAACAAAATGCTGGGAGAAAGAAGCTTAGTAAGGGAGTCACCATGATTCTCCCACCGGACACAGACGCAGGTTAAGATCTTCCCTGGTAAGACACATTGTGGTGTTACAGGGATATTAGAAATGGGTTAGATCGATATGTAAGAGCTAGCAAATAAGAGGCTGAAACTAATGGGCCAAGCGGTGTTTAAAAGAATACAGTTTCCTTGTGACTATTTCGGGTAAAGCTAGCGGTACGGGCAATCGGGTGCCAGGAACATAGCTCCTATTAGAACAGTCTTCTTCAATATTTCTATCTCTATATTTAATTTAATTAAGTCCTTAATTGTCTTTGTTATCTCAATAAGCCTTATATTGACATTTTCTTGAGCGTAACTCAGGTTCTTATTCTTCTTAATTATTTCTTCTTTATTTTCACCAAGCTATTCTCCTTACTTTTACTTCCTTGAAATCTTTTTTTAAATTTTATTTTATTGAGAAAAGTAAAAAAAAAAGTTTCCGCCTCCTCATAGCCTCCCATTTCCCTCCCCCTCCTCCCACCCTTCCCCCCACTCCTCTCCCCCTCCCTCTCCAGTCCAAAGAGCAGTCAGGGTTCCCTGCCCTATGGAAAGTCCAAGGTCCTCCCCCCCTCCGTCCATGTCTAGGAAGGTGAACATCCAATCTGGCTAGGCTCCCACAAAACCAGAACATGAAGTAGGATCAAAACCCCATGCCATTATCCTTGGCTTCTCATCAGCCTTCATTGTTCGCCACGATCAGAGAGTCCGGTTTTATCCCATGCTTTTTCAGTCACAGTCCAGCTGGCCTTGGTGAGCTCCCAATAGATCAGCCCCACTGTCTCAGTGGGTGGGTGCACCCCTCGTGGTCCTGGAATCCTTGCTCATGTTCTCCCTCCTTCCACTCCTCATTGGGACCTTGGGAGCTCAGTCCAGTGCTCCAGTGTGGTCACTGTCTCTATCTCCATCCATCAACAGATTAAGGTTCTATGGTGATATACAAGATATTCATCAGTAGGGCTATAGGATAGGGTCATTTCAGGTTCCCTATCCTCAGCTGCCCAAGAAACTAACTGGGGACATCGTTTTGGACCCCTGGGAGCCCATCTAGGTTCAAGTCTCTTGCCCACCCTAAGGGGGCTCGCTTAACTAAGAATTGTGCCTCTGTGCTCCCCTATCCAACCTTCCTTTATCCCAATCATCCTGTTTTCCCAAGTTCCCCCAATCCTCCCCCTTCTCATTTTTCTCTCCCCATCCCCTATCCCCATCCCACCCCACCCCCAAGATCCCAGTTTTCTCCCTGGCCATTTTGTCTACTTCCCATAGCCAAGAGGATAATTATCTGTTTTTCCTTGGGTTCACCTTCTTATTTAGCTTCTTTAGGTTCACCAGGTATACACTCCGTGACCTTTATTTATGGCTAGAAATGAATTATGAGTGAGTACATCCCATGTTCATTTTTTTTAGGTTTGGGTTACCTCACTCAGGATAGTGTTTTCTATTTCCATCCATTTGCATGCAAAATTCGAGAAGTCATTGTTTTTTTACCGCAGCATAGTACTCTAATGTGTATATATTCCACACTTTCCTCATCCATTCTTCCATTGTAGGGCATCTAGGTTGTTTCCAGGTTCTGGCTATTACAAATAATACTGCTATGAGCATAGTTGAACAAATGCTTTTGTCATATGATAGGGCATCTCTTGGGCATATTCCCAAGAGTGGTATTGCTGAGTCCAGGGGTAGGTTGATCCCGAATTTCCTGAGAAACCGAAACACTGATTTCCAAAGTGGTTGCACAAGATTGCATTCCCACCAGCAATGGATGAGGGTACCCCTTCCTCCACAGCCTCTCCAGCAAAGGCTATCATTGGTGTTTTTGATTTTAGCCATTCTGACCGGTATAATATGATATCTCAAAGTTGTTTTCATTTGCATTTCCCTGATCGCTAAGGAGGTTGAGCATGATCTTAAGTGTCTTTTGGCGATTTGAACTTCTTCTGTTGAGAATTCTCTGTTCAGTTCAGTGCCCCATTTTTTAATTGGGTTAATTAGCATTTTAAAGTCTAGTTTCTTGAGTTCTCTATATATTTTAGAGATCAGACCTTTGTCTGTTGCGGGGTTGGTGAAGATCTCCCAGTCAATAGGTTGCCTTTTTATCTTAGTAACAGTGTACTTTGCTTTACAGAATCATCTCAGCTTTAGTAGGTCCCATCTATTCTATGTTTCCCTTAATGTCTGTGCTGCTGGGTTATACATAGGAAGCAATCTCCTGTGCCCATCTGTTGTAGGGTACTTCCCACTTTCTCTTCTATCAGTTTCAGTGTGTTCGGATTGATATTGAGGTCTTTGATCCATTTGGACTTAAGTTTTGTTCATGGTGAAAGATGTGGGTCTATTTTCATTCTTCTACAGGTTGACATCCAGTTGTGCCAGCACTATTTGTTGAAGATGCTTTCTTTTTTCCATTGTATACTTTTAGCACCTTTATCAAAAATGAGGTGTTCATAGGTTTGTGGGTTAAAATCCGGGTCTTCTATATGATTCCATTGGTCGACTTCTCTGTTTTTATGCCAGTACCACACTGTTTTCATTACTGTAGCTCTGTAATAGAGTTTGAAGTCAGGGATGGTAATGCCTCCAGAAGATCCTTTATTGTATAGGATTGATTTGGCTATGCTGGTTTTTTTTTTTTCCATATAAAATTGATTATTGTCCTCTCAAGATCTGTGAAGAATTTTGATGGGACCTAGATGGGAATTGCATTGAATCTATAAATTGCCTTTGGTAGAATTGCCATTTTTACTATGTTGATCCTCCCAATCCAAGAGCAAGGGAGATCCTTCCATTTTCTGGTATCCTCTTCAATTTCTTTCTTCAAAGACTTAACGTTCTTATCAAATAGATCTTTCACTTCCTTGATTATAGTTACCCTAAGATATTTTATGCTGTTTGTGGCTATTGTGAAAGGTGAAGCTTCTCTGATTTCCCTCTCTGCTTCCATATCCTTTGTGTATAAGAGGGCGACTGATTTTTTGGAGTTAATCTTGTATCCTGCCACATTACTAAAGGCGTTTATCAGCTGTAAAAGTTCTTTGGTGGAGTTTTGGGGGGTCACTTATGTAGACTATCATATCATCTGCAAATAACAAAAGTTTAACTTCTTCCTTTCCAATTCTAATCCCCTTGATCCCCTTATGTTGTCTTATTGCTATTGCTAGAACTTCAAGCACTATATTGAAGAGGTATGGAGAGAGTGGATAGCCTTGTTCCTGATTTAAGTGGGATGGCTTTGAGTTTCTCTCCGTTTAGTTTGATGTTAGCTGTCGGCTTGCTGTAAATAGCTTATATTATATTTAGGTATGACCCTTGTATCCTTAATCTCTCCAAGACTTTTATCATAAAGGGATGTTGAATTTTGTCAAATGCTTTTTCAGCATCTAATGAAATGATCATATGGTTTTTTTCTTTCAGCTTATTTATATGATGGATTACATTGATAGATTTGTATATGTTGAACCAGCCCTGCATCACTGGGATGAAGCCTACTTGAATATAATGGATAATTTTTCTAATGTGTTCTTGGATTCGGTTTGCCAGTATTTTGTTCAGGACTTTTGCGTCGATATTCTTGAGTGAGATTGTCCTGTAATACTCTTTCCTGGTAGAATCTTTGTGTGGTTTTGGTATCAGAGTAACTGTAGCTTCATAAAAGGAATTTGGTAATGACTCTTCTGTTTCTATATTGTGAAATACCTTAAGGAGTATAGGTATTAGATCTTCTTGGAAGTTCTGGTAGAATTCTGCTTTGAAAGCATCTGGTCCTGGGCTCTTTTTGGTAGGGAGGTTTTTGATAACAGCTTCTAATTCTTCGCAACTAGCAGGTCTATTTAGGTTGTTCACCGGTCCTGGTTTAACTTTGGTATATGGTATATATCTAAAAATGTGTCCATTCTTGGAATAAGCTTTTAATTATTCTCTTAAACTCTATGCCTTGAATTTAATCTTACTAAAGATACATTTGCTTAACCTTGTTCATTGCTGCTCTATTCATAAAAGTGAGAAATTAGGAATAGAACAGATGTTTGTCAACAGATGAATGGATAAAGAAAATGAGCCGCATTTGTACCATGACTATTAAAAATGGAATTAACTTTTAAAAAATAGAATCATGATAATTATAGGAAAATGGATATAGTAAAAATTCATCTCCAGTTATTTAACTCAGTTTCAAAAAGACAAATGTGGTATGTATTAGCTTATGAGTACATGATATCTATTAAGTCTTTGAAAAGCAATTCATAAAACCACAGAAGTTAGGTAGAGTAATGGACTAGAGTGGAGGAAAGGAATGTATCTTCCTAGGAAAGGGAATAGAGTAGATAGTTTTGGAAATATGATGGGGCAGACAGAGTGGAAAAATCAAACAAACAGAATGAAAGAGATGGGAATGGATGAGATAATATGTGGAGGAACAGCTAAAATTAAGAACAATTTGAAGTTTCATACAGAAATCTAATACAGTAACAGCTCATTATGGATCTCTCTCTCTCTCTCTCTCTCTCTCTCTCTCTCTCTCTCTCTCTGTGTGTGTGTGTGTGTGTGTGTGTGTGTATGATAGAAATGAAATTACGAAATGGGAGAGAGACAGATTCAACTGGATATTTCACTGTCACAAAAAAAGAAGTTGCCAGAAATCACATGTTTTTCAAAGGGTGGACAATGGAAATTATAAGTAATCGAAGCTATTTTCAAAGTTAATGGTTTCTATTCACAATTTGACTGACAGCCTTATTGCTGATTTCTTTCTTTTCTTTTATCATTTCTTTTCTTTTTTGCTATTTTTGGATGCTTTCTTTTTCTTTTTTTCTTTTTTTTGTTTTTTCTTTTCTTTTTTTTTTTGACTAGGGACAGAAAGGATATAAATTCAGATGGAAGGATATAAATTTTCATCTGGGTGTAGATATCAGGGAATGGTGAAAGATCTATTTTCAATAAAGGAAAACTTAGAACATTAGACATCTAAAAATAAAGTTATAAGTTAAAATATATTTTCAGCATTTATTTGCATTTTTATATCTTGACAAAATTAAATATTAATAAAAGAAAAAGCTCATTTGCCATTTTTCATATTTTTGTGATGAGAGCTTGATAGGTTATTCCAGCTTTGAAATGCACAGAGCAAATCTGAGTAGAGGCATATCAGGCTGAGAGCTGAGAAATGCTTTTTTTCTGGAATGAAGTCAGGGTGACATTGCAGACAGAATTACTGGCTTGGCATAAACCTGCAAAGGGGCTAAATCTATCTGGGTTAGAGTTGATATGTGGTATTAGAGTGGCTTATAGTCTGGAAGGGTAGGTATAGTAGGTCATGATGGACGACTCCAAGTTTGCTGTGTATATACAGGGGTTACAAACAGTTAGGTGCACTGGATGTAGAATCTGGTCTAGAGCTTTCAGTGTGGAGAAAGTGTATGTATGAGACAGTCAGGAGATCACCAAGCTACATTCCAGGCAAACATTCACCAGATATAGCTGGGTGAAGAGAATGGATATGATTGGACAGGGTTCTGTGGGTCAGAGCAGGGAACTTGTGTCCTGGTAGAATTCTAAAAATTGGGTTGATGCACAAACAGGGACGATTAGACCTGGCCTATTTCTGTTTCGTTGGTGATGGTGCATGAAGGAGAAGACCAGGCAGACTAATTAGAGAAATTATAAAATCCAAGAATTATGTATAAGATGTGGCTTTGTGGAAACTTTCGATATGGTGAATCTCAATAGTTTAGTGATATGTATGTGTTGTTTCCAGACTTTCAGTAAAATTGCTTTTAATTAATTTTTAAAATTATGAATGTGTATGCTTATTTTGCCTGCATAAATATACTTTTGTTGTCTGAGATTGATATTCATATAGTTCAGGAGAAGTCATTAGATCTCCAGATTTAGATGATTATGTGTCACCATGTGAATGTTAAGTACTTAACCTGGGCAGTCTGCGTGAGAAACAATGCTCTTAACCATCTAGTCATCTCTCCAGGTGCATAAACTTGTTTTTTTAACATATAACTGGTTCTTCCAAGTTAAGTTATGAGTTAATTAAAATGTATGGATATGTTCATTTTATATTTGTGTAACAGACAAGATTTGATTAAACTTAAATTTTTAATATTCAATGTAGTTCTGAAAATGCTTTGATGAATAAAGATATGAAAAGGAAAAGGTACTTTAATCTCTCCCTATATTCTCCATGATATGTGGCACTTGGGTAAAATAAAATGAACCCAAAAATATATGTTTTAATTAAATGGTAATTCATAGGGAAAAGGCAAATTATTGCTAAAATTTAGACAAATATTTTCTATATAGTAATAAAACTTATGCAAAAAATTTTGATGCCCCAGAACTAACTTCTCTGTCTTTCTGTGTCTCACTCTCTCTTTCCCACCCTCCCTCCATCCTTCCCCCCTCCATCCCTCCATCCCTCCCTCCATCCCTCCCTCCCTCCATCCCTCCCTCCATCCCTCCCTCCATTCCTTCCTCTCTTCCTCCCTCTCTCCTTCTCTCATGTGTGTGTGTGGGTGTACGCGTGTATGTGTGTATGTATTCAGCGACACTGTGTTTGTCTGCAAAAGTGTACATGTGCTAGTGGTAGGACTCACTCCAGGGCACCATTCACATTTATCTGTTTTCAGCAGTGACTCTCACTTACCATGCAGTTTACTCTGTGGACTATGCTGGCTAACCCCTGAACCTAAGAGGATTCTGGTGTTTATATCTCCCAAGAGCAGGGATCAACAGAGTATGGTGCCTGATGGATTTCTTTTCATGTTCTAGAAATTGGATTTAGGCCCTTATGAATGCAAGATAAGTAATTTACTGAATGCTATATTTTGTCACACCAAAAATTAGAATTATATAATTACACTTATTGTAGGACTCATATTACTTGAGGTAATATAGCATCAAAACCAACACCAAGAGTATATGTATTTGGGTGAAAGCCAGTTAAAGGTTCATAGTAATGAAAAGAAGTATAGGTAGTCAAATTTAACAGAAATTGCACAGGCATAATAGGTTCAATTTTAATAGGTTCAATTAAAATAAAAATATCCATATATAAATATTATTGTTAAGATTATGGTGATGTAGAAAATAAAATTATCCTGGATAAGTAGAGCTGAAAATGAAAAAAATAAATTATTGAAGAATGACAATACCATGGAGTAGTTGATTTCACCTTTATCACTCACATCAACAGACTGACTCTAAACTCAGATCCATGCTCTTTGAAAAAAAAATCAGGATTCAATAGAGACAACTGAGAAATATGTGTAATATAAAAGTGTTAGCATTATAATATGCCATATTATATATTGGAATATATATTAGAATATATAATATATATACATAAATATTTGTTTATGTTTAGATTTATCATACAAGGTTAGAAGAGTTGAGGCACACTATACCCTGACACTAAGAGATTCTCCACCACTAATCAAACTCTGAGGAAAGGTATTAGAGAAGTTGAATTTACGTTAACTAGAATGTCCTTACATTTATTTCGCCTAGCCCCACAATATAAGAAAACAAAGCATATGAAAATATTACTCCCTGTTCTCTATAGATGTGCATCCCTTTTCACTGGTTTCAGCTGTTGGTATGGAGACTGGGAAAGATGTTGCACTCAATCATTCCACTTTCTGGAAAGTTTTGTCCAATACTAGACCAAGAGAAATAGACATCTAGGAGCATGAATGAGAACTTAGCACTATCTGAGCCTTCTTCAATACCTGCATTCATCTTCACTTTCCTTCTCAACTTTCTCCTAGGCAACCCAGCTCTAAAACAATTGTTACATTAAACATCTTAATTTTTCAGTGTTGACATAAAGGAAAATAATTTTAAGATTTTTGTCTCTTGGGGGGAGGATTGTAGCAATGTGTAAGTTATTTCAGGTAACAAAAAATACAAAATAAGCATTAAAATAAACATCTCTTATTTTCTCTTGAAGAGGAATTCATACACATTTTCCCAGTTGAACTGTGTGACTTGCATTCTCACTAATCTTCTCATTAAGATATTTCAGTAATAGACCTATGAAATCTAAATAAGATTTAGTTGACTTTGGGTGTCTCATCTTCCAGCCTAAGGGTTGGGATATAAATCAGAGAGCACTCATTTTTACATTCAGGTGTGCCATAAAACTACTAAGCTATATATACAGTGGACCTAGTATAGACCTGTGTGGGACTTATACATGTGTCTTCAGATTCTGTGAACTCATATGCTCCTTGATTAGTTGATTCAGAGGGCATTGTTCTCTTATTATTTTACTAAAACATGCAATAGAATCATTGAGTAGAGTTTTTAATACTTGAATGAATGGATAGATTGGATAGATTGGTGAAAGGGATTGTTCTATATGAGTTAAGTCCAGTAAGACTTGAAACTTATATCAACAATGCAGAAATCTAAAGATTAAACAAGTTGTTCTGGTCTTTGATGTATGAGAAAACTAGATAAACATAAGTTAAAGAGAAAACCGATAGGCAATATTCTTCTGTGTATTCTACCTCTGTACCTGTTTTAGTTTCTTCTTAATGAAGGCATATAATATGTTATATGTAATAAACCTTTTCTTCTTCTAAGTCACTCTAGGTCATGGTGTTTAATACAGAAACAGGAAGTAGACTAGAACACACACACACACACACAAATAAAACTGAAATACTTTGTAAATAAAAGATCAAAGTACAGTTCTAGAAATTGACACTATGGAAATAGAGATAATGAAAGGGTAATTTGTACCCAATGGGAATTCTCAATAATCACAATAAAGTTTCTTTCTGAGATTAAGGATTTAAGAACCCAACACAGTTGCTAAGTTTAAAGAAGAATCACATATATGTTAGAGTTTGTTACTGTTTGCACATGGAATACCTTTCACAAGTTTATGTGTGGAAGCCTCAGTACCCTGATAGTGGTGTTATTTTGGAAGATTATAGAAAATGTCTATTATTGTGAGAAAGAAAGATTGCAGGGAATCAGTCAAAAGTATGTTCTGTAGCAGTAGGTGTCCAAGCCTTACCTTCCTCTCAACTTCCTTACTTTCTATACTGAGTGAATATTTTTAGTTGTCAGGTTTTTCTTCAGAATATCAAAAAATTTAAATAGTATAGAGTTTAACATTAGGGAAGTAAGCAAGCAGTTTTTGATTGGATTTAAGCCCACCTTCAGGAAACAGAAAGAGCATATGATAATGACACTGTGACAAATAACCAGAGATTAACCAGGGAAAAACCTATTATTCTACTAAATAAAAACAACAATAATTGCAACAAAAATTACTCCTAATGACATATGACTATATTTATAGATCAGAGAACTGCGCTTGTTCTTCATACAAATTGTCTAACAGTACATGGCAATTAATAAGTAGAGACACATTGTGACAGGGTAGAAAGTGAGAGACTTTGCAATTATGGTACTTAAAAGAGACAGCTTTACCAGAACCACAGTCCTAACAACTCAGGAATCTATGCAGAAGAATCAGAAAGCTTGTAAGAGCCAGCAGTGAGAGAAGGCTTTAAGGAAACAGCATCATCCAGACATAAAAGGTCTGATAGCCAAAACAGTGATGTAATGGACAAGCCCTACACATGTCAAACTGGGGAAAGAAATATCAGCACTGAGGAAAAAGTGGACATGAATCTATTCGCAATTAATGCCTATTTAAAAAGTAATGTCAGTTTGCTGGGTATGTAAATCACATTCCAGTATCACACAATAGTAGTATATAAGGTTGCATATATATATAGACATTATTATATTTTTGTGTGCACTTTTTTTGCCTTATCTTTTTTTGTCTTTCCAATTTCTGTTTTCTCCGTTTGTTTTCTCCTTTTTATTTTATTTTGTCCATTTTGATTTTGTTTTTCTTTAAAAAAGAGAGAGAGGAGAGAAATATCATGCCGTTGGATGAATTGAAAGGTGAAGAAGCAGCAGGAGGATTTGAGGGAAGGGTGAGAATGGGATCAAAATATATTATTGTAGCAGGGACCCAGAACTTATTAGTCCCCTAGACTTCTCATAACTGAGACCATGAAGGAAGTGCTATACAAGCTATAAAACTGTGCACAGAGACAGAACCGCCTGTGGAGATATGAAAACAAAAACCCCAAAGTCCATAGTTCTGGGAAAACCTTTAAATGTACTAACTTTGCTTTTAGTTTCCATAGTTCAGCTTCTGGCTAACTGCACTTGTAACTTAAGTATGTCACCCCAGAACATGTTTTCTGTGCTTAAAACTCACCCAGAGACAAGCTCAATGTTACAAAGGGATCCTCTATATACCGTGTAGTCTCTGGCCAGCTAATAAAGACTATTTATTGACTTAAATCCACGTCTGAGCAGTCTTTTCTAGTGAATACCCCATAACAGCATATGAAAAGAATCTAAATGAATTTTTAAAGGAATTTAAACTGGATTTTTAAAATATTAATAGGATGATTCAACATCAGAATAGGTTAAGCAAAATACTACATCAGTCACAGAGTTATCCCATCTTTGAAACAAAGGGAAAAAACAGAATAATATTAAAGATATTTTAAATGCTTTTAAGATATAATTAATGGAGAAATTTAAGCAATATCAACATTAAGGAGACGTGTTAAAAAAGAGACAAAAAGCACATTCAAGAAAATAATGAATGAAAACATCTCAAGTTGAGGAATAAAATTGAAGTCTTTACCCAACAAGAAGAGCAGACATTAAATAAGGTGAACTAAAGATAGTTACATAAAGAGACATGATAATTAAATGGTATAATTATCCAAATACATATTGTTAAAATGACCAAATATAGGGTTCGGGGAGAAGGCTCAAGAGGTTCTAGAAAATCCAGTTCAGATTTAAGCCCCTACATATTATCTCCCAGTACCAGGGTATTGGATTTCATCTTCTCTGTTAGTAATGTGCTTATGTGCTCATGCATATATGCAAACACATCACTTGTTATAACTTATAAAAAGTCATAAAATCATCCTATAATTGGATGGACAAACACCAAAAATGTAATAATTAGAGGAAATGTGCACATTTTAGAGGAAATTACTGATAAAGAACTTGTAAATCTGATCATGTAAATATTGTGTAAAACTGAATCAGTACTAATGAATGTCTTTTTAATCCCAAACCAGATGGTTTCATGATTGAATTCTCCAAAAATTAAAAATAAACATCAATCCTTTTCAGACTCTTTCTAAACATTTAGTGGAGTGAATACATGCAAATTCACTTTATGAATGCTATTATTCTGATGCCAAATCAAAAGAAAGCACTCCAAGTAAAGAAAGTTACATGATGAAGCTAGAAACCAAAGCACTAATGAAGTAATGCCAAAACAAAACAAGCATAAATTAAAAACCCATTCATATGTTGGAGGCATGGTACCGGTTGAAAAGAGATTGTGACAAAATGTTGAGGATTGGATATTTTATTCAAGAAACAATAAACAAGGCAGGCCGTCATAAAGGTCATAACCCCAACTTAGAGAGATGGAGACAGTGGAAACTGTAGAATTCTTTGTTTCCAGCCCAGGTAAGAAACTGTGAGCCAAGTGCTCAGGGAGACAATCTGCCTCAAGGGATTAAGCAAAGAGCTATAAATGAATTGCAAAACTCTCTGTTCACTCTGCTCAAAGAAGAGCATGCACTTCTCTTACATACACAAGTCAAAAAACATACAGACAAATACAAAGAAAAATAAATACGACCTATAAACTGCTCATTTACCATTATTGTCTCATCTCTAGAATTCAAAGGGCATGAGGGGAGAATATGAGAAAGAAGTCGGACCAAACCCCGTGGAGAAGGGGTGATCTTTACAAAAAAAGGAATAAAGGAACCTAAGAAGAAGGGGGAAATAAAAAAAAAAAGGGTTCTAGAAATGTCAATCAGTAGCTCTGAGTCATGTTGTTTGTAGAATAAACTACAAAAACCAGATAATTCTTTTCACAGGTAGATAAAAAGCATTCATCAAAATCTAACATATTTTCCTGATAAATACTTTTGGTAAATTAGGTAAATTAAAAAATGAATGTTTTCAACACAAGGAAGTCCATTCATTAACAGCAAAAAAAAAAAAAAAAAGTAAAGACTTTCCAAGTTTAGAAAAAAGAAAAGTATAACCACTTCCTCAAACTCTTTTCAAACTACCTTTGAAAATGCTCTATGAAATGAGAATAATTGATTAAGAAAAAGATAAAAGAGACATATAGATGTGCAAAAGAGAAAGGAAGGAAGAGAGAAAGAGAGAGAGAGGGAGGGAGGGGGAGTAATGGAAAGAAGGGAGGGAGAGAGGGAGGGAGGGAAGAGAGTGTTTCCTATTTATTGATCAGGTGTGAATACAGAAATCTCTAATGATTTCATCCTAAAACATTTTGGATCAATAATAAAAATCATAGACATTGTAAGAGTTTAAATCAAAATAAAAAAGTATCAGCTAACTATGCCAAAAACAAAGTAGAAAGTAAATTAGGTGAACAGTTTGGTTTATAAAAAGAAATCTAAAATGGGAGCACTCATGCAGGAAAATGAGATAACAGTGTAGGAGCCTGCACCTACAAGGTCAGCTAGGGTTCAGGGATAAGGGATCCTCAAGGCCAAAGAAAACTCAGAAGAAACAGAAGGCAGGATAGAATTAGGAGGTTCACATGGGCATGCCGAAGCAGTCAAACAGTCCCAAGTATATTTCAAAATTTGCTTACATACAAAAGCAGAACAAAACACAGCACAGACGGTCAGTCAGTATCTAACCACAAGACCATTCCTGTCTTTCAGTGAGCAGTCTACTCTCCAACATGTGCTTGCTGCTCAGAAGCAGCCTTGCTTTCTATCTTGACGCTCCTGAGGTTTGTCATCAGCAGTATACTGCGACTAGATAGAATGTTCTTTTCTCACAGGCTAAATCAGAAGTGTCTCACAGCACTTAAGGATATAAGATAAAGTAGTTCAGGCAAGCTTGAACTCAATATGACTTCTTTAAGTCAGAAATGACTCCAGTTAGAAACTGAGTCACATATGGGCTCCCACCCAACAGAATTCTGAACAGTATAAAAGGTTAGTAAAAAAAACAAAAAACATTACAGAATATGTAAATAAATAGAAAGATACCCAAATTTATAGACTAAATGAATAATTTTAATATATTAATATTATTCAAATCATAAGCAAAATGATAGTATGAAAATTGTCTAATTGTGGTGTAATTTTTCTCAGCTCTAGGAAAACTGCATTGAATCCTTTTATTTTTTTTTCTTTTTTGACCAATCGTGTTTATAACCTAGGCCTCTGGTTTATCTACTCTCTGGTTCTTCGTTAGACAAACAGTGTCAGTTAAGGGTTATTTTTTAGGAGTGGCCTCAAATCAAAAGATACTGTTTTTGTTAATCCCACAAGTTCTTTGCCAACATCACCCTTGCATATTTTGAAGGCAGAAGAGATTGTAGGTCAGTGATGTTGTGTCTGGTTTGGTGTTTATGTTTCTCTTTCAGTAATTTGCAAGCTATCTTCCCACACCAAAGACACATGGATATAGGGGTAAAAGATCCATGTAGGAACCAACTTGATTTATCCAAGTTTAATGATTTGAGTGCAGCGAGCAGAACATTGTCTTAGTATCAACCTGGGTTCCATGGACCCCTTGAGGTAAAAACTCAACTGAATACAAACCAGTCCCACCATTGGAAGTTTTACCTTATCAGGAGAGTTAGCCAGTTAGACTCCGTATCTTCCATTACTAAAAATCCACATTAGGGTCATCTTCATATATTCCAGGAAGTGTCCACAACACTAGGGTTCCACACCATCCTCCAAATGCCCCGCATTCCTCTTGTCTTTCCCCACAGCCTCTTCTTCCCCCCCCATCTGACCCTCACTTGTTTCCCCCCACTACTGTCCCTTCCTACCCTTTCTGCCCATTAAATCTATTCTACCTCTCTCTTAAAGCAGGACCTATGTGTCCTCCCCTATTCCCTTCCAGTTGGGATTCCGTCTACTGTGTTAACATGAGACTTCAGTGTTGTAATATGAGTGGTGGGGCTGCGTCCCCAGCACTAGGCCGCCTGCATGGCTAGCTTATGCCCTGAAATAATTACATGGAAACTGTATTTTTTTAAGCACTGCCTGGCTCATTAGTTCAAGCCTCTTATTGGCTAGCTCTTACATATTGATCTAACCCATTTCTAATAATCTGTGTAGCCCACGAGATGGCTTACCAGGGAAGATCTTAACCTGCATCTTTCTGGAGTGGGAGAATCATGGCGACTACCTTGACTCAGCTTCTTTCTCCCAGCATTCTGTTTTGTCTACCCCACCTACCTAATTTTCTGTCCTATTAAAGGGCTGAGGCAGTCTCTTTATTTAACCAATGAAATTAACACAAAACAGAGCACTCTCCCCATCACTTCAGTAGAATTGCATTCTATATTTTAGAAAGTTTCCATTGTACTGGATTACCATACCACTTCTCAAATGCCCCTCAATTACAATTCTCTCTATCTGTATTCCCTCACTTAACCATCTCTCGCCTTCCTGTGCCCTCTCATTTCTCCTTCCACCAAGTTTATCCATAAAATCTATTCCATTTTCCCCTCACAGAAGGAAAACCCATGTATCACCCCCCCCCCCCAGTCCCTTACTCTAAACCTAATCTGTCTGGGTCTAATAATTGAAACTTGGTAATTATTTATTTAATGAATAACATCTAGATATAAGTGAATACATAATGATATAATAAGAATTCTACAATAACATTTTATAATTACTTTCCTGCTAGCAATTATTTCATTGTGTTCCCTAAATTTTCATGTTATATTTTCATTTTCTTTTAATTCTGGGAGGACTTTAATTTATTTCTTTCTTATTTTTATTTTTTTCATTTTTGGTTTTTTGAAACAGGATTTTTCTGTGTAACAATCCTAGCTTTCCTGGAACTAACTCTTGTATACCAAGTTATACTTGAATTCATAGAGATCCTCCTGTCTTTGCCTCCAGAGTGCCTGGATTAAAGGCATGTGCCATTACTGCCCGGCTTAATTTTTGTAATTTCAAATTTTAAGCACTTTAGAATTATAATTAATATAATTATAATTAACATAATGCTAGGGTAATAATTTGACAATTACATGTTCTTGATTAGAATATTTATGGTGAAACTTTAATGATGGTTGGTCCAATATCAACATAATTTGGGATTGCATATGCCATATATGTTAAATAACTTCATTGACATACCTATTTATTTTTTTCGAGACAGGGTTTCTCTGTAGCTTTGGAGCCTTTCCTGGAACTAACTCTTGTAGACCAAGCTGGCCTCAAACTCACAGAGATCAACTTGCCTCTGCCTCCCAAGTGCTGTAATTACAGGCATCTGCCACCACCGCCCAGTCCCCATATTTTCTGACTATGGGTATTTGTATTCATTTATCACCAGCCGTATTGCAAAAGTACAGTGTCCTGATTATTATAGGTTTATAGTGTATTTGAAATCAATTTAAATTATTGCAGTAACTTTACCCTTTTTCAATGTCATTCTGGCCACTATTTTTCTTTTTCCTCCCTATAAGAACTTTAGAGAGAAAACATTTTATGGTATAAGTCTGAAATAATAACAGAATCACATATTTGAGTAATTAGAACCTGCTAGAGGCATTATTTAGAAAAAGACTGTGGGAATTCATGGGTAGAGATTTGTTTTCCAGCTATAGTTCTGAAGTAAGTCATAACTCAACCCTGTTTTGACTTAACTTCCTGCTTCATGGCCTGCTGCCAGAGACATGGAGCCACTTCCATGTGGATCAGCATTTTTCTGACCATAATAGAGTCTATCTTCTGGAAAGTTGGGTCAAAATTAATCCTATATTTTTCAGATGTTTTATTAAAAAGGAAAAAAAGATAAAAATACACTATGTAATCATGGTTGCACTCACAGCTATTGCCCACTCAAAGATTCATATAGAAGTATAGATTGCAATGAACATTTGCTACTCAAGCAAACTGGACAAAAGGGTATATTACATGACACAGTGAGTTTCCAATACTGCTAGGACTAATGAAAAGGTGTTGGAGAGTCGGGAAAGGAGAAGGGAGAAGAAATTTTTGCTTATTTGTTTGTTTGCTTTGTTCTCATTTGTTTGATTGCTTGCTTTTTTTTTTTTTTTTTGGACTGATTACTTTAGAATTTTCTTTTGTGGTGTGGTACAGGGGTGTGAGGTGGAGAGCAGAAAGAGCATGTGTGATGTGAAATGCCAGGAATCAAAGAAGTTGTATACAAAATATTTACGTTACATAATGCATTTACATTTGTGAAGAAATATTGCTATTTTGCTAAAAACATTAATACATTTAGAAATTAAATTATGTTTGAAGCATAAATTTATTGCCCAAAACAATTTTAATGCAACAGAATACTTTTATATTTTAGGTGATGAAGGTATCTTAATTTTGATTTATTTCTGTTAATGACCCAGTGATATTTAAGCAGAAATCATTGGCAAATCATTAAATTGGGTTAGGTTAGAACTGGGAAGGTATACATGAAGCCGTATAAAGCAGTTCTGAAGAGACAGATATAAAGTAGTATAGATGCCAGCTATTTGCTTCCCTCTAAATTGAATAATACTACCAAATGTAAAAGCCCTTTGTAACTAATATAATTGATTTCTAGAAATACATATTCATCTTAATAGTGAATGAAAGAGAGATGGTCATATGAATCTTCATTGTTTTATCATATATTGCCTGGATAGATCTGCAATTCTATTTTAACAAGGTACCAGACATAATAAAGAGAGGACTTTTAAATATCTAAGCAAAGGAACTACTGCTTTACACTTTCCAATGCTGTAGTGCTATAGTATCTAAAATCCCTTGTCATGTTTAAAAATCCACCCTAAGATTCTCCCAGCAACTTGCAATGTAAGATGGCAAAGAAAGAAATTTACAACAGTGAAGTGCAAATGCATAGTTGCTTATTTCATCTTAATGCTTTATTTTAAAAATTGGATGCATAAAACTAATAAGTATTACATGATAAATGAGGAACAAATTGAAGTGTGACTACAGCATGTGAAAATCTTTGGTGCATGAAATTTTCAACATGACACATCCATATTTGCAATTCATTGCATCCAAAATTTAGTTACTCTGGCAAGCATATTCTAAAACAGAAGTTTTACAGAACTCTACAAGTTCAATGAGTGAGAGAATGAAAGTTTGCAGTTAATAAAAATGCAGTCATGAATAGAAAATTTGGTATACCATTCACTTCTTCACTATATACAAATCAAATATATTTAGGTAGGGAATTTAGGGAAGAGTGAAATAAATTTTAGAAATAGTTTGTTCAGATTTAATGATCAAAAACATGATATAGTTGAAAAATGAATAAATAAATTCACAGACTATAAAGAGAAACATTTTGAGAGCATTTTATTCTGGATAAAAGAATGAAGTTTAATGAAGAAAATTATTTAAATAAAATACAAATGGCTCATGAATAATAAAATATCAATTATCATATACTAAAAAAATATTATATAATATAAAAGGTAAAAGAAAATTAGAAGACACTAGTATTCAACAATAACCCTGTAAATAGTAATAAGAGCTAGTTAGACAGCTCTTTCAAAAATATAACAATTGGAATATTTTAAAGAGTTATAGTTTTCATGTTGCATATATGAAAAGAAGGATCCTATGGCAATGTGAAATCAAGCTGTATTTTGGGTATGCAATTTTAAAGTATGTGTCAAAATATAGTATACATATTCTATGACAGAAATTCTATTTGATGCAATTATTTTTGAGGATGTATTTAACCAAGTGTCTGAAGTAAAAGTTTCATAAAGTAATGTATTTCAGAATTATTTAAAAATTAAGAAAGTCACATTAAATTAGGAAGAAAGTACAGGAGGTTCATCTGAAAGAGTAACAGAGGGTACTCAAAAGAAGAAATACCAATAACTAGGAAACATTGTTTCAGAGTTTTCAAAACACTTATCAATCAGGGAAATAAAAATTAAAAGTACTTTGAGGCTTCATCTTGTTTAGGTTAAAATGGCTATTATCAAGAAATCTAATGCAACAAATGCTGCCAAGAGACGGGGAAGAAAATAGTCTTGCCTACTGTTTGTCGTAGTGGAATCTGGACTAGCCACTCTGGAAAATAGAGTGAACATTCCGCCAAAGGGAACAGAAATTTTGCATATCCCTACTATTCATTCCTTGACATATGCTGAAAAGGTGATATTTTCTTCCACAAAAATACTTACTTAAATATGTTTATTGATACTTTATTCATAATCACTATGTATGGAAACACCCTAAATGCCTAACAGTTGATTAGTGAACAGTGAAAATGTGGTACATAGACACAATGGATTGTTCTTTAGTTATAAAGAAAAATGAATTATGAAATTCACAGATAAATAAGTGGAACTGGAAAAAATTATACTGAGTGAAGTACCCAAGGAAGGAAAAAAAAACAAATGATTTTTTTACCTCTTTCATATTTGATATCTAAGTTTCTGTGTTTGACTTTGATTTCCTATGAACTCAATTATAAAGAAAACTTTGAGTAATACATTAAATAGATATGGAGAGAGTGGAAGCCTTATCTTTTTTCTTGTTTCAGTGGGATCACTTTGAGTTTCTCTCCATTTAGTTTGGTGTTGCTTGTTGGCTTGCTATATCTTGCTTTTATTATGTTTAGGTATGTTCCTTGTATCCCTGTCCCTGTATCTTTAGGATGAAGACTACTTGATCATGGTGGATGATTTTTCTAATGTCTTCTTAAATTCAGTTTGCCAGTATTTTGTTGAGTATTTTTGTATCCATGTTCATGAGGAAGATTGGTCTGTAATTGTATTTCTTAGTTCCATTTTTTTATAGTTTGTGTACTAAGGTAACTGTTGCCTTGTAAAAAGAGTTTGACAATGTCTCTTGTGTTTCTATTGTGTGGAACAATTTAAGGTGTATTGATATTTGGTATTTGAAATCCTGGTAGAATTCTGTGCTGAATTGGCCATGTATTTTTTTTGTGAGATTTTGATGAGTGTTTCTATATTCTTATGTGTAATAGGTCTTTATAAATTATATTTTATAAGGGGTTATAAGTCTATATAAATTGTTCATCTGTTCTTAATTTAATCTTTGTATGTAATACCTATCTAGAAAATTGCCCATTTCCTTTAAATTTTACAATTTTGTGGAGTACAGGTTTTTGAAGTATGACCTGATCATTCTCTGGATTTCTTCTGTGTCTGTTATTATGTTCTTCTTTACATTTCTAATTATTTTAATTTGAATATTCTGTTTCTGCCTTTTGGTTAGTCTGAATAAGGGTTTGTCTAGCTTGTTGATTTTCTCAAAGAACCAACATTTTGTCTCATTGATTTTCTTTTTGTATTGATTTTTTTGTTTCTATTTTATTGATTTCAAAACTCAATTTGATTATTTCCTGGCATCTACTCCTCCTGGGTGAGCGTCATTCCTTTCGTTCTAGAGTTTTCAGATATGCTGTTAAGCCACTAGTGTGAGATTTCTCTAGGTTCTTTATGTAGGCACTTGTTGCTAAGAACTTTCCACTTAGGACTGCATTCAAAGTGCCCCATACATTTGGGTATGTTGTGACAAGACCATGATAAAGAAATACACAAAAATAGTTGACCCAAACTTAGTGGGACTCACAGCTGGGGAACTTGCATAAGAACGAGCTAGGCCCTCTGAATGTGGGTGGTAGTTATGTGGCATGGGTGGTTTGTGTGGCCACTAGCAGTGGAACCAGTATTTATCCCTAATGCATGAATTGGCTCCATTCCCTATGGAGAGTTATCTTGCTCAGCCTAGACATAGTGGGGGATGGCCTTGGTCCTACCTCAAGTGATGTGGCAGATTTTGTTGACTCCCATGGGAGGTCTCATCCTCTTTGAGGAGTAGATGAGGGTAGGATGGATAGAGGGAACTAGGATTGGTACATAAAATAAGATTGTTTTAAAAATCAAATAATTTAAAGAAAAGAGACCTTTGGGAGATGGATCCATTAAGGTACGAAAGTTTGTAGAAAATAATCTTTTTTTTTTTTTTGGTTTTTCGAGACAGGGTTTCTCTGTGGTTTTGGAGCCTGTATGTAGAACATAATCTTAAAGAAGGAGGTTAATGCCAGGCTTTTTAAGTTTTTTTTTTCTCAGTAAAAGGTGGAGAGACATAAGCAAAGAATGAACACAAAGGGAAGATGGGAACTAAAATAAAGAAGTTATAAAAATTAACACAGATATCCATTAGTATGTAATACAAATTTAAAGATAGTTTGTTGATGGAGCCTGCTAGTTCATTTCCCTGCCACCCTGACATGAAATAATCACACAGAAATTATATTGTTTGCAATACTGTTTGGCCAATGGCTTAATTGTATTTCTCACTCACTCATATCTAAAATTTATTCATGTCTATAAATTTATGTATCAGCACGTGGTTATGGCTTACCAGCAATTTCAGTGGGACTGTCTCCTGTGGCATTTCTCTGGCTCCGCCTACTCTCTCCTCCTCTATCTGCTTGGAACTCCCCTCATTCCTTATTCTGCTAAGCCACTGGCCAAAACAGATTTATTTAATAACCAGTAAAAGCAACATATAGACAGAAGGACATCCCACGCCAATAGTTTAATTAAGTTATTTGTTTTTGTGTCTCTCTCATTTTTTTAAAATTAGTTATATATTTTGGATATTAACTCTGGCTTATAGCTGTCAGATATTCTCTATAGTTTATGATGGTTTTATTTACTCAAATGATTGTTTTCTTAGCTTTATAGGAATTTTACATTTTTATGAGGTTCCACTTGTAAGATGTTGACCTTAATTCCTTGACAAATATCCTATGCAGTTAAGTCTTTGTACATTTATATCATATATATGCATAATGTTTATATACTACTACTCTCAGTTTTAATCAAATGAGCCTCTGTTTCCTGTGTATGGTGGATAATACTGAAGTTCATTGTTATACAGGGTGCTGAGAATAAGCAAAATATAAGAAAACATCCTAAAATAGTAAGATTATACTGTCTCCTTAAAGACTTAGTGAACTCTGAAGAAGAGCTAGAAAAAAATATTAGAGACAGAATGTAAGAGACAGAATGTAAGAGACAAAAGAAATGTGACCAAATGTCATCCACATGGAAAATACAACCATCAAAAATGGGAACAGGGAAATGCCTTTAATAGAAAAAAAAAAAAAATGGGAACACCTGCATTAGATGTACATAAGACAGAATCAGTAACCACCCAGACATGGATGGAGAAGGATCTCAGCGGATCCATGCTCCTGAATTGTTTGCTCTTCATAGCTTTAAAAACAGGGAAATTACTACCTTCAGTTTTGTATCTACCCATGACCTCTCCAGCCAAAGGGACACTATGGTCCTGTTGAAACTAAGTGAGGCACAGAACAAAACCAAAAATTCATGAACATAAGAAATAACCTGAGTGGAGGATAAGAGTATAATTAATCGGGATGGAATTGAAATAATAGAGAATACATAGGGAACAAAAATCAGAACATTTTACATACAAAACACAGAATTATTAATATAAAATATTAACCAATAAATATTGTATTTTCTCTAAAGTTACTATAAATTTCAGACTGGAAGAAAGGCTACAAGAGAAGTTGGAAACTTTACCATAAAGAAATAGTAAATATGTACAAGACTAGCATGTTAACTTGATTTAAACATTACACATGAATGCATGCATAAAAATATGTATATAGTATTATGAAAGGCAAATGAACATATTTATAGTTACAACTGAATTTATAAAAAATTTAAATCATCATTAATTTTAATTTGAAACCCCAAGAAACTAGGGTAAGTAATCTAAAATGTAGGCTTTGATTTGCCAGTGTCATTTATCTGTAGCCATTTTGGGAGCAATTCTTTGAGAAGCAGTGTGCCTACCTTTGAAAAGGGCAATTGATTCCCAAGAACAAATGCTTATGGGCTGGATAATTGAGTAATTAACATCTAACTTTGGGGAACTATTCTGAATGTTTTAAGTTATATTTTGAATTTTGGCATGATTTTTTGAATTCCATAAAATGCCAATCATTTTTTGTCTGCGTGTTAAATTATCATTCACTGTTATGTCTTTTTATGAAATGGGCATTCAATAAAATTCCTGAAAACAGAGACAAAGTTCTTATGTAATGGGTTGCACAAAGTCAAAATCTGCAATGATGAAAGCATATATAAGATACAACCAAATCTACTTTGACTAAGAGAAAACTGTATTTTCTATATTAAAATTATTTTGAAATTTTATAAAACTTTTCAGTAACATGCAGCAAATTTGGAGCAGAAACCATAGAGAGATCAAAGACATGTGAAAGCCCACTGAAAGATTCATGTCTTTTATCTAAAATGCCTGTGTTTAACTCAAGTATTATCTGAAGCCATACTCCGAGCATTCAGAATTTTAAATTAGTGGTAATGCTGAGACATAAAGAGATATTTGGATCAGCTTAATAATTAAAATTTCATTGAAATTAATATAATTTTATGAGATATGTAACTATTTTTAATATTTAAAAACATTTATGATATCCAAAATTAATTTAATGCATTATCACTATATATTTTCATGAATATCATCAAACCATTGTTCATGAATGAAAAAAAGTGCAGCTATAACTACAGTTTTAGAATTGAGATATTTTGAACAAAATGTGATTGTCTCAAATTGTCACTTCAACTCCTATTACTTACAAAATTATCTGGTTTATGGTTTAAAGGCTTTATTTTTATGTTTTTAAATTTCATACCTTTTCTCTGAAAATCTGATTATTAGTTTATCAACCCCAAAATTTCAACTAAAAACACAATGAATTAACATATCTTCCCGTAGTGATGCTTTAGACTGTTTCTAAAATTAATGTGAGACTGACCATTTAGAGTGTTAAATAGTGGCAAATTTCTACTTAATTTTCAAATCCATAAATGGTGGTAATTATGAATTATCCTAGAATTTTTATTGTTGTTGCTGATATAGAAGAGATGCCAGTTTGATGGCCGTCTTGGATACAAAGAGAACTTGCCATTAATTCATTCTGTTTCATACCACATCACAGATAAGATAAACTATATTAATTCTGCATGATATTTAAAAAGTTTGCATTTATATATGGATACTAATAATTTAGAAAATAAACACCAATATCTGCTTTTATGAAAGTAAAACTTGCCAGCTATCATACTTCAGTAATATGTGTGTTATTCTAATTAAAAGTGTGTCATTGTAGTGATAATTTGTGTTTATAGAAAAAAATGTAAGCAAGAAATTCAATTTTTTCATAAAATTGGTATCTTATTTTATACTGAAAATCATTGATACTCTTCTGAATCAATGTTACAATTTTATAGAAAATATATGGATTTATATCGAATAAAATCAGATAAGCAATCAAAGATGGTACTAAGTTCTTAAGGGAACAAAGTTAACATGATTCTTTCTACTTAGCTCTGTTTCTCAAAATTGCTTATGTGCTGAAATGGCTTTGTGATTTTTATGATTTTTTTATTTGCAGTACTGTTTGACCAATAGCTTAAATGTCTTTCTGCTTAACTCTTATATCCTAAACTAGCCCATCTCCATTCATCTGTATTGCTATGTGGCTGTGGCTTACTGGGTAAAGTTCCATCTGGCATCTTTCTCTGGCAGGGCTACATGGCTTCTCCCTGACCCTGCCTACTCTCTCTTTAGATCTCTTTCAGTCTGGCCTTACTCTGTTAAGCCATTGGCAGAAAGTAGTTTCTTTATTCATTAACCAGTAAAAGCAACACATATACAGAAGGACTTCCCACCCCATACTTCCTAATAGTGCCACTCCCCCATGGGCTTGTAGGGCCTATTACATTTGAACTGCCACAGGTTCTGCCCTGTATGAAGCTCCTCCAGAGAAACAAACCTCAAACCTCACCCAGGGATGAATCTGACACACTCAAGATATGTAGACAGTGGTGGGCAATAAGTAAGATGTTTTCCAAGATTCAGTCTGAGCTACTCCAAGCATATCCATTTACAGCAACTGGCCAGCCCTGTGTATGAATAGCAGTGCGTTCAGTGAAAATTATTTTATTCCATAACTTCAAATCTAAATACATTAAAATCTATATGCAAGAAACATAGATTTGAAATAACTAGAAAAATAATGTGATATTATAACAATGTGAATGTTATATAACCTTATAACACTGATATTGGGATAATTTCCTTATTTGAAGCCTGAGTTATTTTTCTATTACTGCGATCAGAAAATAAAACTAATACAACTTATAAAATAAAATTTTTAAATTGACTTACAGTTTCAGAGACTTAGAGCACATGATGGCACAATAAAAGAATCGAGAGAACGCATATATTAGTCCATAACCACAAGACAGAGAAAGACCACTGAGAATTGGAGAAGTTTTTTGAAACTTGAATGCTGCCTGCTTTGAAATTCATCCTCAAACAAGGCCACATACACCTTCTAATTCTTCCCAAACCTTTCTATTTACTGGGAATTACCTATCCAAATGCAGCTATCTATTCAATCTCCACCAAACCCCTACAAACTGTAAATCACTATCAAATAAGTAATAATGAATAAATAAAATTGAATGGGGATTCGTAGACTGTCCACTCAGATGCTATGAGCCATTGTTTTCAGTTACCCATAAGAATATGATAACAAGACCCTATTCTAAAGAGATGACATAGTTGGGCTATAAGACATGGGAAAATCAAGCTAACATCCATCTGGAAGCTTCATCGCTCTTCTGGCTAGCTTCCATAGCACTGGGAGATTCTATTATATTTCTAAAGATGAGAAATAAATAGAAAGTCTTTCACAGTTCTCAGACCTGGAAGCTATAATAACTGGCACAGCCAGATATGTATACTGATGCAATAGTGGCATGAATATTATGGGAGTAACCAAGTAAATTGTCATTGTATATGAGGGGTATTGTACAAGATGAAAGCAATACTTGATATTGATAACAGAATCATACCATGGCCTGGATATATAATATGTCCCAGAAAAAACCTAATCCAATCATTCTATAAAACAGATATAGTATTAAACTGTTACTGAGTTTTTAATCTTTAAATTCATATACTGTTATCAAGGAAGTATATGTTTATTTTTTCAGTAGATGACAATTAATACAAGGATTTATAACTGAACATTATGCAGGGAATAGGAGATTATGGATTGCTCATATCCAATTGGTATATTAACAACACATCTTATACCCTCTAACTATGAGATCATGGCATAATAGTGAGCAGAAATATTCAAAGGATCATAGGTATTGGTTATCTGTAGGGAAACATCAGATATGACATAGCTATCATACAAATTAACTGAGAGCTGCTATGACTGTTTGCTCACAACATTCAGAAGATCATACTAGTCAAAATTCCAACATGGATGTTTACTTTAATTAAACCTATCCCCTTCTCTTCAATACATTCTTATGTCATACATATGTATGTTATACATATGTATGTCAATACATATGTATGTCAATACATTCTTATGTCTTCACCACCACTGTTCCTTCCCAACTTCACGTGTTCTTTTTATCAACCCTCTAAATTTACTTAGTGTTGCATATATGTGCATGAGTATAGGACCATCTACTGGAGTTTGGGTAGCCTCTTATGTGCTACACACCTGAAAGAAACTGGCATAAACTTTGACCTACAATCTTTCCAGCCTATAGGTTGTGGTGGGGTAAGGATGACACAGAGATTGTAAGACTGATCAACCAATCACTGGGCCAATCTGAGATCTATACCATGAGAGTGAGCTACCACTGATGGTGTCTGAGGTGCCAGAATCCAGAGGTTGCAAGGTCCAGAGACATAGTATAGAACCAGATATGCCTGAGGGCAAAAAAGAAAAGTCAATGTAGTGATGACTAATGGTATTCTCCCATACTCATAATTTGGTGCCTATATAGCTGACAGAAAGGCTTCGGCCATTATTGGTAGAAAAAATAGAGAGACACACAGTTTAACATTAGGGTGACCTTGGAGAATCCTGCTAAAGAGAGGAAAGAAGGATTATAGGAGCCAGAAGTGTTAAGTACATCACAAAAGAGCTCACAGAATCAATTAACCTGTACTCACAGAAGCTCACAGGGACTGAATTGAAAACCATGGAGCCTGTATGGGACTGACCTAGACCTTCTACATTTATGTTACAGTAGTGTATGCAGGTTGTCTTATGGGACTCCTAAAAGTGGGAACAAACACAGTCTTTGTCTAATTTAACTGGCTTTAGGAACCCTATTACTCATACTGGGTTGTCTTCACTAGCCTGAATACAAGGTGATGTGCTTAATCTTATAATAACTTGCTATGCCATGTTTTGTCAATATCCATGAGAGGCCTGCTGTTTTCTGAATGGAAGCAGAAGAGTTCATGGAATTGAGGCAGAGGCAAGCTGGGGAGAGGAGAGGAGAAGAGATGAGAGGAGAGAAAAGGAGACAGGGAGAAATGCAATCAGTATAAAACATAAATAAATAAAAAAATAGTATATATTTTAGCCATTCTGACAGGTGTAAGGTTATATCTCAATGTTGTTTTGATTTGCATTTCCCTGATCGCTAAGGAGGCTGAGCATGACCTTAAGTGCCTTTTGGCCATTTGAACTTCTTCTGTTGAGAATTCTCTCTTCAGATCAGTGCCCCATTTTTTAATTGGGTTAATTAGCATTTTAAAGTCTAGTTTCTTGAGTTCTTTATATATTTTGGAGATCAGACCTTTGTCTGTTGCGGGGTTAGTGAAGATCTTCTCCCAGTCAGTGGGTTCCCTTTTTGTCTTAGTGACAGTGTCTTTTGCTTTACAGAAGCTTCTCAGTTTCAGTAGGTCCCATTTATTCAATGTTGCCCTTAATGACTGTGCTGTTGGGGTTATACCTAGGCGATCGCCTGTGCCCATCTGTTGTAGGGTACTTCCCACTTTCTCTTCTGTCAGGTTCAGTGTGTTCAGATTGATATTGAGGTCTTTGATCCATTTGGACTTGAGTTTTGTGCATGGTGATAGATATGGGTCTATTTTCATTCTTCTACAGGTTGACATCCAGTTGTGCCAGCACCATTTGTTGAAGATGCTTTCTTTCTTCCATTGTATACTTTTAGCACCTTTATCGAAAATGAGGTGTTCATAGGTTTGTGGGTTAAAATCCGGGACAAAGACCCACACTGGAGCACTGGACTGAGCTCCCAAAGTCCCAATGAGGAGCAGAAGGAGGGAGAATATGAGCAAAGAAGTCAGGACCACAAGGGGTGCGCCCACCCGTGGAGACAGTGGGGCTGATTCTTTGGGAGCTCACCAAGGCCAGCTGGACTCTGACTGAAATAGCATGGGATAAAACCAGACTCTCTGAATTTGGCGGACAATGAGGGCTGCTGAGAAGCCGAGGACCATGGCACCGGGTTTTGATCCTACTTCATGCTCTGGCTTTGTGGGAGCCTACCCAGTTTGGATGTTCACCTTCCTAGACCAGGATTGAGGGGGGAGGACTTGCACTTTCCTCAGGGCAGGGAACCCTGACTGCTCTTCAGGCTGGAGAGGGAGGGGGAGGAGTGGGGTGAGGGGAGGAGGAGAGGGAGGAGTGGGAGGGAAATGGGAGGCGGGGGAGGAGGCAGAAATTGCTTTTTTTTTCCAATAAAAAAAAATAGTATATATTATCTATACGTCTATCTATCTATCTATCTATCTATCTATCTATCTATCTATCTATCTATCTATCATCTATCTATTTATCTATCTATCTATCTATCATTTATCTATCTAAACTTTGTTAAGATTATCATAAGAGCAGGACTCAGTTGTCAGTAGTCAAATGCATTATAGACAAGCAGTGGGTTCAACCTTCTTAGATTAAAAATATTAATAATAATAATAATAGTGATATTTGGATACATAGAATACAATTATTATATGTGTATAATTAATAATATTCTTTATTAATTCTTTAATTTTATAATAGATGACCATATTTTAAATGTAAAATAACTAATATGTCATATGAACAATAGAAGTATCCAATTCAAATGCCATTTATACATTAATTTGCTACATTAAAAAGAGAACTTCTGAACACCAAAAAAACATAGTTGTTTTATAATTAAAAGTGAAAACATTTGCAGACCATGAATAGGACATTGCTTCAAAATCCAAATTACATCACACAATAGTGAGAAGATCAATTTTGGAACTTGAGAGCTGGTTTAGAACTTCAGAACACTTCTTTCTCCTGCAAATACTTGGGGGCTTCCATATGCCTGCACCAGATCTTTGCAACTTCCTGTAACTCAATTCCAGATATCTGTAAATTTGAACACTCATGATGCCCATGAATTTACTTAGGTGCACACACACACACACACACATACAAACAAAGAAGGAAAGATAGAGAAACACACATACACACAGGAAAAGAAAGGGAGGGATAGAGATACACATGAAATAAGTAAGCCCATTATTTAAGAATAGCCCTCTGCTCTAAACAAAAATAAAGCAAGGATCTGGAATAAAAAGAAATTTCTTCAAATAAAGTGTACCCATGGCCAACAACTGTTAAAAGGAATGCTCAATATATTTAACAATTAAGAAAATGAAATTTAATACTCCAAAGACCTATTTCTTCACACTCATTGCATTTGACATTATACAATTAAACAAAACAACTAAAGCTGCTGAAAATATCTCAACCTTGAGATATTTAAACATTTTGGTAGGATTGTAAAATTTACTACAGGAAACATTTAGGAAAGTCCTATAAATGGAAAACAAAAAGCTATTTGATTCGTCGAACCTGATTGTGGGTTTGTAGCCAAGCTACTGAAGCCGGGTTCTAAAGAAAATTGCAAACCATGTACAAGGCAGAGGTGCATGTCTGTCTTTCTGAATCAGATCCAAGATTTTATACTTGCTGAGATGAATATTGAAGTTAGACACAGAAGACCAATAAATTACATAATTAAAACTTCATATAAAGTCTCCTTTTTCTTAGTGTATGTAAGAACATAAGCAATTATATTAAGTAAGCCTTCATTAATAAACACTAATTTTAGTGAACTAAACAAAGACTAAATTTGATGAAAATGAAGTTGATCCAATCATATTAGAAATGAGATTCAGGACTATAAAGGATACATTAAGTGTATATCATAATATATTTCATATTGTTAAGAGTGTTATGACTTTCAGAACTGGAAGGAAACAATTATATATTTTGTTAATATGGTGATAAAAAAGGACAAAACAGATAATCAAAGAAACTGACACTCTGTAGTAGATATTATAATAATGTATTCTAAGATGTATGTGATAAGTCACTTGTATACTAAAGATCAAATTTTCAGTTAGTAAACTAATGTATAAAGATAAAATTGGTACATAACTATAATGCCTAGTAAGAAGTAATAACTGAACTATCAATTTTATAGCAAACATGCACTTAGATAGAACATTTTGTAAAGAATTGAGAATTATATAACTTTCCTTTATAATATAATTTCTTTGCCTTTTCTTATGACATATTTCTCTGATTACAGATTAAGTGTAAATAAAAAGTCATGGATTTAAACTAAAATAATTTCCACTGTCCAACACATATAATATGCCACAAACGTAGTAGTTGCATAAGTATTTTATTTAGTTATTCTGCCTAGTCCCTAAAGTAAATTAAATAATGTGCAATACATTTAGTTTACACTCTTAGGACAAAAAGATTTTTATTAGAAGAAATTCATTCATAAAGAAATGCAGAGAGAATCTATGCCCGCAGTGGCTTTCATTTATTTGTTTTCCACAAATAAAACCAAATAAATCTCTGATATTGAGGCTGAGGTTGTGAAAACAACTACTAAGTTTTGTATAAACATGAAAAATATTAAATTTGGCTTAACTCTGTATAAAATAGTGAATATGTAGAATTGTATTAAATATTTATATTAAATAGTTTAAAATAAAATATGGCCTTGGAAACTGAGTTCTCAGAACTAAGTGCAACATCTTTGTGATATCATATCTTTACAATTTACTATCCTGCCATGTTTAAGGGAATGTTCATGATGAATAGGTAGAAAGAATGTGAGAACCATAGGATGGGGGAAAGTCTATGAAATGTGGTCTTCTAGACATGACATGGTGATCATACTCATAAACTCATCACGACTGTGGTTACCTGCAAAACAACAGCAGAAGATCAAACCAGACAGAATTCTAGAATAGGTTGTAGAAGAATTCACATAGCTCTACCCCACACTAAGGATCAATTGGTAGCAGATTTTTGTTGAAGAAAGAAAGATTAGGTTTTTTTTATTTTTAAAGATTTATTTATTTATTATGTATACAACATTCCTTCCATGTATGCTTGCCAAAAGAGGGCACTAGAAGGCTGTGAGCCACCATGTGATTGCTGGGAATTGAACTCAGGACCTCTAGAAGAACAGTCAGTGCTCTTAACCTCTGAGCCATCTCTCCAGCCCGAGAAAGATTAGTTTGTGAAGTGTAGCCACTGGTAGACTCCCTGAGCTCCAGTAGAAAGTCCCACACCCATGAATACCCAAGTAGCACTGAATGGACATTTAGATGGGAGGGAACTTGTGGAGGAAATCCTGGAGGGAGTTGATTAGAGGATAAATATAATAATACAGCACACATCTTAATTAAGGGAGCCATCTTAGGGGTGGCAAGAGACTTGGATCTAGAGGGGCTCCCAGGTGCCCAGGGGCGATGTCCCCAGTTAGCTCCTGGGGCAGCTGTGGATAGGGAACCTGAAATGACTCTATCTCATAACCATACTGATGAATATCTTGCATATCACCATAGAATCTTCATCTGGCGATGGATGGAGATAGAGACAAAGACCCACACTGGAGCACTGGACTGAGCTCCCAAAGTCCCAATGAGGAGCAGAAGGAGGGAGAATATGAGCAAAGAAGTCAGGACCACAAGGGGTGCGCCCACCCTTGGAGACAGTGGGGCTGATTCTTTGGGAGCTCACCAAGGCCAGCTGGACTCTGACTGAAATAGCATGGGATAAAACCGGACTCTCTGAATTTGGCGGACAATGAGGGCTGCTGAGAGCCGAGGACCATGGCACCGGGTTTTGATCCTACTTCATGCTCTGGCTTTGTGGGAGCCTACCCAGTTTGGATGTTCACCTTCCTAGACCAGGATTGAGGGGGGAGGACTTTGGACTTTCCTCAGGGCAGGGAACCCTGACTGCTCTTCAGGCTGGAGAGGGAGGGGGAGGAGTGGGGGGGAGGGGAGGAGGAGAGGGAGGAGTGGGAGGGAAATGGGAGGCGGGGAGGAGGCAGAAATTGCTTTTTTTTTCTAATAAAAAAAATTAAAAAAAAAATAAAGTATAAGTATTTCATAAAAAAAAATATATCATTTCACACAATATATAATTCTCAAAAAATAGAAAACAATGCTTATCCAAGATATTATTTCAGTATAATGTATATGTAATAAAAGTCCCAAAAGTAATCTATATGTATACATATATATATGCATATATGTAGAATTTATTTAAAATGCAATTTTATTAATTGTGGGGATTTGTTCACAAACTGAATAAATATATTATCTTTAAATTCAATTAATATTTTTAATATTTTATGTTATATAGGTGAGTATGTAAACAGGTACATGAGTGCATATACTCCTGCCTATGTCACTCAGTTGGATGTCAGGTATCTTTGTCTGTTACTTCTTGTTCAACTTGTTGGGACACAGGTACTTACCAAAATAAGAGCTCAGCTGTTCCTGGCCTGGACAGTCACCAAGCCTCTGGGATGCCATCTCACTGCTTTTTCAGACATGTTAGGCTTTCTATAGACATATAGATTTCTTAAACCATATATAATTATACATATCATTAAATGGAAAAGCTGCTAACACATGTTCGAGTCACAAGTGTCAAAATGAAACATTTTCTCACAGAAAGAGAGAAGTTATTTTAAAACATATTACTGAGAAAGATAAATTGTAACACAGTTTAAGCTAAGTGCCACTAACAAGTAGAAGAGTAGATGTAGACAACATAGAATAATAAAATAAAAAGCCACTACAGTAGAAGAGACATATCCAGATCTCATGCCCCACTGGAGGAGAATGAAACTCACTCATTCTGAAAAGCGCAGGCTCCCTCTTACCTTTTAACGTTCTATAGAAACACAAGGTTGTATAAAGACTCTCTGTCATAGTTCATTACCACTATCTACAATTAGTAACACAAACACTGCTCACCAAATGAAGTGCTCCAGAAATGTTCTATGCAGCAGTAGTGTATGAACTTCAGGCAAGCTCTACACACCCGTCAAACGCTATTGATAGGGCTCAAAATTACCATGCTCAGAAGGGGAGTCCAGACATCCATCTTCTTTCTGTGTGTCTGTCTAACTGTCCGTCTGTCTATCATTCTGCCTAACTAGCTATCAACTACTGATCTACTAAGATTCATAAAAATGTTCTCTAAAACAAGCAAAAGTTATACACAGGAGCAGAAATATATATATATATATATATATATACATATATATATACACAAATATGTAAAATATAATTGGCTACATTATTTAAAAGGAATACCTTAATCTTGGATAAGTTATGTAACTTGATGACGTGGTTTTATTAATACATAAGTTTTCTAATACATACATAATTGTGTATAATCTTAATGTTGCAATTGTATTTTTAGGTAAGCTTGCAATTAATTTTTAGTTTTTAAAGAGTTTTTTTGCTAATTAAGATGTAGTGGTAACAAATAAATACCATGTTTGTGAGGACATGTCAAGATTGCTTACCTTTTTAAATTTACCTTTAACCTTTTATTTATTTTATATTCATGGTTTTCTTTTATCTTCATGTATGTTTTTGTACCTCATGTGTGTTTGGTGAACACAGACAACAGAAGAAGGCTTTAAACCACTAGAACTGGAATTATAGAGAGTGTTGAGACTACATAGGGCATTGAACCATTCTCGTTTCAATGAACAGCCACTGAGACATCTGTCCATTCCTGTTTACCTTTTTTTTTAAAGTATATTATTTTCTAAAACATTAGTGTGTGTGTGTGTGTGTGTGTGTGTGTGTGTATACAGGTGGGGGTGCATGTACATACACTCTGACATATCACAGCATACATGAAAAAAATCTGAAGCCAACTGATGCCTGTTCTTTCTGTAAGTCCCACAGATTAAATTCATATGTCTGGTTTACAGGTTGATGTTTTACCTACCTAACATTCTTGATGGCTTCTATTTTTACTGTTTTAACAATATTAATATGGAATATTTTTTTGAAATATACTTAAAGTCACTTGTGTTAGATGCTTAGTTAAGTTTTCTGAGTGCTTTCAACTTCAAATCAATTGTTTTCCATGTAGTCATACCACTTAAAAAAAAAAAACTTTGAGCATTTGTTTTGAATTCAGACCCAGGGTGATGATCTGTGAATGCACTCAAAAGGACTTTGAACTCTTATTGAACTGAATTCACTTCGACCTTCAGAACTAATGACTTGTCTCAGTGTGCAATCCCATAAAGGTGGAACTAGGAGAGCATTCCAAGTAATCTCTGTGCTATTATTGTTCCTTACACTATGCTGTGTGTGGGAGAGAATGAGATGTGTTCAAGTCAGTTACCCAGATAGTCTGTTCATAGTAACTCAGTTTTGGTACTTATTGGGTATCATAAGATATCATAAAGAAAAACTTTTTTCCTAAAAGATTTAATACACAGCTTTATTTTTCTCATTTATTTTATTTTCTCATTACATTGATAACATTTAATTTCTGAAACTCTTAAATTTTGCTCTACTGTCTTTATATTCTGATAACTCTAGTCTTTGTTTAAAAATCAGAGATTTCTAAACTTCATAGAAAAAGTTACATCCTCCTCTATCCAAATTACTGGCTTCTTCTTCTTCTTCTTCTTCTTCTTCTTCTTATTATTATTATTATTATTATTATCATTATTATTTCTCTTCTGTTAGCTTTCCAAGATGTCAAAGATTGCAATTCTATGACTCAGGGTCCTTATACCTGTTTTTACACCTTACTTGACAAAAAGATGTGTTCTATAGTTCCATTACTCAAATTTGAATTAAATTTAAATTACCATCATATGAAAAGTTTATTATTTCAATCAAACAAACAGACAATTTCACAGCTTAATTTGGGGTTTATAAACAATGAATTTCATCAAATGATCATAATGCATCCTCAATTTCAACTTATTTTTATAAGGGATATTTCATTGTCTAACATCTACAGCTAGAATTCTTTACTAGAAAATGGAAAAACTTACTTCTGTAAACTACAGTTGTTTTCAGTATTTGTGGGATCAGTACTCCTGACTACCTATTTTCCCTGCCTTTGCTTCAATACATGCAACCTGCCACCAGTGTTTTCCTGCGTTCTATGGGCTTGGTAGGCCATGGATGTCATCAGGCTACACAAAAAGAAAGTATTTCAAGCGGTCATTCTCTCATTTTTAGGATGATTGGATGAGTACTCTTTATGTAATTCTGATGATATCCCTGGCTCACACTGACTTGGGTCCCCAATTTCCTTGTTGTTGCTGTTGCTAAGCTGCCTGAATGATTTCAAAATGTAGTAGGTCTTTCATTCTTCTTTTTCTTTCTCAGATGAGATGCTTCAATAAAAATGATCCAAGAATTAATGTCTAATCATAGGACTGAGAATGATAATATGCATAATTCTGATTTTTAAATAGATTTTGGATGTGATTAAAATTATATACTATATTAAAGTTTTGAAGGTAAACAATTTTATTTCAAAATTTTATTTTCCTCTGGATTAACATTTTTCAAGGTATAAAATTATTCAGATTTCAAGTATGAACTTTAGAAACAGTTGCAATATTTTTATTCAAAGGACTATTATTTTTAAACTATTTTACAAGGTTCAGTCTCCATTAATTATCTACACATTTAAATCCTTTATAGCTTCATCTCTTACTGTATCTCACTTTAGTAACATACTTTAAACATTTTTCAAAAATAACAAGCTATATATCTATTAGATTTTTATGGTGCTTGGTATTATAACTTAAATTGAATAAAGTAATTTCTATAAATAGTTTATAAATGATTTAATATGGACATTCAATAAGGAAAGTACACAAAATGTATTTATTTTTCATTTGAATCATATGTGGAAGTGCAATTATGATTAAGCATTTTTACAAGTGAAAATAACATGACATAATTGGGATAAGTTGCAGTCTATACAACCTGTATTCTACTTGGCCAAAATAACATCTACTGGTATTTTGAGAAAAAAAAAAATCTAGATTTAAAATCTTTACTTTCACATAATTGAGCTACATTTTTTTTTATTACTGTTTAGTTCAGGAGTATTTTAGTTTCTTGAGCATCTTGGTGATACCTGATAAACAAAAATAATAATGGTCATCTAGTTATAACTTTATTAGGAGCATATGTCAAAGCAATTATGTTTGTTTACAAAAGTTGGGATTATCCTTTTTCAGACAAGCTTAGTTTTCCAATACCCAAACTTTAGTTATCCAAGAGAGTAGTAAATCCACGTTCACCTGAGAGATATTGTGGATTTCAGCTTTAACTAAAGACAGACAAATGAAACTGTTTTCTATTTCTAAATTGATCCAGGATTTTTCTTTCTTAAAGCAGAACAAAGAAAACAAATAAATAAAGTTTCATAATGTACTATCTAAAATTAGATTTCATAGTGTTTTTTACAAATTATATATATAATATATATATAATATATATATATATATATATATATTGAACAGAACTACAATAGCATATAAATATTTTGGGATAAATTCCAAATTTAAATAACAAATGATATCTACAATAGATTTATCCAAAATATACAAGAATTATATGAATAAAGTTTCAAAATTTCTGAACATATCAAAATACAAAATAAAATGTATGTGGAATATTTATAAAGAAAAGATACCTGTTTAAATGACAGTCTTTTGAAAACATTACAGGATGGTCTCTAATAGTATATGTATTGTTTATGATGGGAAGACACCTGTGTTTAAATGACAGCTGAAAACCTACTAGGATGCTCGGCAGCATTGTGTCCTACAGTTCTTGGACAAAATTTAAAATTTCTCAGGATTCTACAATGTTAATCCCCTAATTATAACCCTGTGATTATGAGAAGTTTAAATTATTCAAATCCAGAGCCAAATTATCTTGGACTAATTTGAGTTTATTTAATATCCATTCATTCCTCATCCCTACATCTGACTTCTTAAATCCTCCCACTATCAGGTCAAATAATTAGGATGTTTTCTTTTGGTGATAACTCAGCTTTGTTTTGACAGCATTAAGCAAAGATAATAAAAGTTTAAAATTGTTTTTGCTCTACACTTGGAAAAGTTGGTTAAAAAAATAAACATATTTAGAAAAACATCAGCTTATTATGTCTTTCAGTTTTTGTCATTAAATAAATAATGGTATTCTCCATGTCTCTTCAAACCTTTATTCCCAATTCTTGCCACTGAAGAACTATTAAATCATCATAAGTTTAATAGTTCAAGCACACTGAAACACTTGCGCTACAGCAGAGTCCAAACCAGAAAAGCATTTCTTTTCCCGTCCTAGACCCTGATAAGAATCTGTCCTGCTGGTTTTGCACCTCCTTGGTAATAAAACAAACAGATCTTAACTTCATCATTATGTTGTCTGGCTGGTATTTTCAGGAAGAACATATGTTACAGAAGACAGAAAATAGCATAAGGTGTGAAGAATTGCAGTTATTTGACAGGACTGAAGTACAGTATTTTAAGCATAATATCAAGATACAAAGTTATAGTCATGGGCCAGCACAAAAATCTAAAAGGTTCTAAGTGGCACATTTTATAACTTGAGATTGAGTTTAAAGCAAACAATTTAAGCCAAGGGAGGGGACCCTGGTTCATTTTGACTTACAGGTCATTCTATAATGAAGTTTTTGAGCCTTAGAAAAATAATATTTTAATAGCATTCTCATTATAAATATAAATATCAGTAATGGTATCATGTTATTTCTGTTACATTTAGTCCAAATATATTAATAGTATTTGAACATTGAACAACTTATGATATACAAAAATAAACATTTCAATTTATGACAAAACTGTTAATATTGTATTTTTTCTTTTTCAAATTTATTTCCTATTTTTAAACTTAAATTCACATTCTTCTGAGAATTTCATGTATGAGTATCATATTAGTTAAGTCTCTCAATAAAATAGCACAATAGATATATGAATACAGGTATGTGTACATATATTTATACACATAATTTATTTACTCATTTTATGTGTAAAATGAAAACAATAGTTGTCTCACACCTGAAACACTGAAATCCATGTAGTTGCTTATTTATAATCCTGGTTGCCCCCATAGTCCAAAGTCAGTCAAAAAATCTGGGAGATTCCTGAAGAGTCACTGGTCCTCAATCAAAAATGAATATCCTGAAAAGCTGGTTCAGATATTAGTAAAGGAAACAGCAGCAGCAGCAATAAGGTCAAGCAACTCTTCAGCAAGAGGAAAGAAACAGGCAGGAATGACAGCTAAGCACGAAGGATGACCTCTTCCTTCTGCCATACTCTCTCTATATGGACTGCTACCAGAAGCCTCTCCCGACCCATGTGGAGGGTCTTAAATTAAAACTAATTATTACAATACACACTTGAGTTTGATAAACAAGCTTAACATTATAAAAACCATGTCATTCAGCACACAAACCTACATATTCCAAAACTACACAAATGAATAAATAAATAATAAATACACATTACAAAATAAATCATATAGAATAAAGTTCTCCCGTAAACCAATATGTACCAAAATTACATGAATATATGTATATATATATGCATTAATAAAGAAATAATATAGAACAAAGCTGTCCCCTAATATTCATATTTGTTTCATAGTTTGAAATACTGTCCACTTTGAGAGGTCTCCCAAAAACCTACGGAACTTCAATGCTTTAAAACTCTCAAATATTTCAATTGCAATCTATCAAAAGCAAGTAATGTGTTTCAAACATAATATGGTACTAAGAAGTCAATCTTATTCCAAAAGAAAAGAGTAACAAATAAAAAAAAAACAAACCTATTGCTAATAAAAGAGAGAGAGAGAGAGAGAGAGAGAGAGAGAGAGAGAGAGAGACAGAGAGAGACAGAGAGAGAGAGAGAGAGAGAGAGAGAGAGAGAGAGAGAGAGAGAGAGAGAGAGAGAAGAAAAATAGTCTTACCTGGTATTTATCTCTATCTTCATCAAAGAGCCATTAACTCTTCTCAAGCAAGCACTTTAGTAAGCTTTGGTGATTTACCAATTATGACACATAATTTCATTCCTGAAGGTTTTATACTTTTACCATCAAGCTACAATTGAATTGTTGAAATTTCCCATTGATTTTAATCAAAGGACATGATAAAAACAGAGATGCCCAGAAAGATCTCCTACCCTGCAGACATATTTATCTTTGATTGTGGAGAAATAACACAATTTTTCCCTAATATTCTGCATAAATCCCACATCCTAACATTGTTACTCTTTTCTTAGTCAGTTGACATGGGGTGTCAGGAGTTCAAAATAGCCAGAAGCAAGTTTTAACTTCAAGTTCAATGGAATGTCTCTTGCGCCTTCTGGTAGATTAATTTCTCCATCTGGAATAAAAACTTATAAGCCTGAAGGTTGAGGGAACAAGAAATAAAGTTTTCTGAGTATGTCATGAGAGATAATGCTGAATGATACATTGCTTATTTTTACTCCATTAATCTTGGAACCATGACTATAGGAGAAATAATATATGCATCATTGGAAACTAACTCAAATCATGTATGATAATCTGCAAAATCTTGGCAAAACTGTCCACGTTATGCCTACCAACTGGTACTATACAAATATTGTTAATATATTATGTATGGCCTAATTATTTAATTAACTTTCAATTTATTAACTTTAAATATTAATTATATTTTAAAATATTATACCAAATACTGATATATTTCTTTATTAAGTATATTTAAATATGAAGATTTTATACATGACTTTATATATATAGTTACATGTAAATATATATATTTGAAGATATATAAAACATTCATTTTCTCACAGATTGTTGCTATACTCATTCAAATTCCTGGCTGGTTGTGTAATACAATGTCATCTCAAAGTGGGCAATTCAGCTCAGAGTCCAATCTCCAGTTTCTACTACGGTCAAACAAGAAAGCAAGACTTGTCTTACAAGAGAATAGTCTTCCATCTGTTGTACCTTTTGTTTGGGTTTCTAATGAAGCTTTACATGCATTAAAAGTGGGTTTCTGTTATTAATTAAGTCTATCAGGATACTTTCAGCTGAACGTGTGTATGCCAAGGTGATTGTAATTCATGGAAAGTTGATACCAAAATCATTAGTCACCACTACAGAAAACCAAAATTAATCAAAAATCAGAGTAGTGGAGATGATTCCCAATGGATACGTCTACAAAATGTTCCTACACCTAAGACTCAATGAATATTGTGAGGAAAAACGCAAAAAGTTGTAATTGTCAGAGGATCCAGGATTTTGATTTAAGATTTTGTATGCAATGATATCAGAAACCAAAGCATAAAGTCTAAACAACAACTGCTCTAATATGAGCTGAATAATGATAACACCAATCATCACGCCAAAGTCAGGAGGTCTTATGCCTATATAAAGAACTAAAAAAAGATTAGAACAGGAGAACTAGTCTTTCCCAGTGAAGAACACAACAACTGATTGTTCAGTGCAAAACAGTCATTATTCTAAACGGTTACATAATGTTAATATTATATGGACTAAACAGGATATATTTAAGAATATGCATGTATTTGTATTTACAATTATGTATTGTAGATAATAACAATTAATTTAAGAAAGAAGCCATATATTTAAGAATATGCATGTGTTTGTATTTACAATTATGTACGTGTAGAAAATAACAATTAATTTAAGAAAGAAGCCATATATTAAAGAATATGCATGTGTTTGTATTTACAATTATGTACGTGTAGAAAATAACAATTAATTTAAGAAAGAAGCCATATATTTGAAGGAAGGTTATAGGTTGAGAGTTATGGGGGATTGAGGGAGGAAATAGAAGAGAGAAATGTGATTTCATTTTTACTCAAAAATAAATTAAAATAAATCAAGACACACCTTTATTTGCTGCAAAAGGAAATTCTTTAACATATGGTGATAGCTATAGTCTTCTATAGGGCTGCAACGACATGTACCTGAACACCTTAACACAGTGTAGATCTGTCTTCTACAGATTCCTTCAAGAGGTTTAGAACTTCGGAAGTCTGTGTATTTTTCTTGGTCAGGTCCCTTAGCCCACACCTGCTTTTCAAATTGTAGAACATTCAAAGCCTGTGAAACCTTTATATTGGTCAGCTCTGATCTCTCTGGATCTCATATGAATGTTCACATAAATAACTTGACTTTAATACCATTCACTACCTATTTCCAACTGCTTCCTTCTAGCAATAAGAAGTCTTTAAATGTTACACTGAAAAACAATAAGTATAATAGTTAGACCATGTAGCCATGTTTTCTTCTCAAAGAGTATATTCTTTTGTTTGCATCATACATAAATCTTACTATTATATTTATTTTGTGTGCATTGTTTGTGCACATACATCCCATAGTGCTCATGTTGAGGTCAGAAGACGTTTCAAAGCAGGTGATTGTCTTCTTCGACTATGTAAGTTGCAGGAATCAAGCTCACCTTACTTGGACTGACAGTAAATGCCTTCACAAAAGCTTATCTTGCTTTCCCCCTGAATAAAATTTCTGCTTCATTTCAATATCACTTGCATGTACATTTGAATTAACTCCCAGAAATTGAGTAATTATGTAAGCTTTATATAAACAACATCTAAACTAATAAAGACTATTTAATGTAATATATTTTTATCTTTTCACCACTTATACTTTATTTCTTGTAGCATAAAAACATAGTTTAATTCACATAAGTTTCCTTTATAATTATTTGAAACCTTATATTTAACTTAAATTTTCATATGTTGTTTGCATAAGAAGTCAATGTAAACTATTTGCATTTTAGAAAAACTATAAAAAAAGGTTTAAATAATTTGCAAATATTTTCCCACAAAGCACAGGTATTTTGTTATTTTATTTATGTTTTGTTGTGTAGTAAGGTCTTCTTTCTATGTATTTCTTTCATTGGTCAAATAAAGAAATTGCTTTGGCCTTTTGATAGGGCAGAACTTAGATATGCAGGGAAGATAGAACGGAATGCTGGGAGGAAGAAATTTTGGCAGAGCCATGGCTCTCCTCCCAGAGATGAGACGAGACTAGATGAGATGAGACGACGCTGGTTAGACTCATGCTGGTAAGCCACAGTCAAGTGGCATTAAACATTAATGAAGATGGGTTAAACTAATATGTGAGAGTTAGCCAATAAGGGACTGGAGATAATGGGCCAGGCAGTGTTTAATGAATACTGCTTCCATGTGGTTATTTAGGGGTGTAAGCTAGCCTGGCGCTGGGAAAGCAGCCTCCTCCTCCAGACAGTTTTGCTGACATTTTAATGTTGTGCTGAAACATAAGGTTGCCGATTATAGGATCTCCAGTAACAAGCTGTAGCTCATGATATTTCCAAATTAGATGTAAAATAAACATTAAGTTAATAGAACTGATATATTAGATGGTTAGCAAGTAGAATTTAATTCTATGAAATGCCCTTGTAGATCCTTAGACTAATATTCCAGTCTGGGGCAGGGAGGAATCCACAGCCTTCATCTATGTCTTCTCTTCTTCCCCTGAAGTAAGAGGAAGCCACGCTGACAGAAATTTTAATCCTTCAACTCCTGTTTGTTATTTACCACATTAAGTTAATGTAGATCTAATGAAAATAATTTTCCAAAACTTCAACTGTATTTGTAAAACAATGATAAGTCTTGTTCTGAGGAAAAAAATAATTCAGTATTCCCAAGTGATGTTTTAAAATATATTGCCATAAATTGAAAAAAAAATCATTTAAAAAAAGACAGTTTTCTTTCCCTCAGGCTCCGATTGAATGAATTCTAAAGTCTATGATAGATATTGATCCTATATTTTCAAATAAGTTTCCCAGATTTTCAAGACAAGATCTGGGTCTCCAGCAAATATAATTCAGTTTCTGAGATAGATATTGTGATTCAAGGTCAACGTCCTGTATCGTTTGTGGATCACAGGCCAGCAGCTTCTGCTATTTTATACCGAAATTCCCATAGAAAACAGGAGCAGCCAAAGTAAAACAGTCTCTCTGGAGAAAATATAATATTTTATTCCCTGAAAAGTGTTTGGATGAACAGAAATGAAAAGATACTTTTAATAATGAAAGAATTGATTTTTAGAATAACCGTAGAAATACTTAAGATGTCTTGGTTGTTTGTGTTGCTTTTTGTAGTTTAATATAAATATATTGTTGTTGATTTTCTTTGCTTCTTTATATTTTAAGACATTTGAAAAATGATTAATGCATGCTGAAATATTTGCTTATGTTTAAAACAAGGACATTTGATTTTTATATGTCCTTAGAAAATCATATTATATTCTATCAAACACAAAGGAAATATTTGTAAGAAAATTATTAATTCTAAACATCTTCTAAATGTAGTTCTAAATATATGTTCATTAGTTTTACTTTCCATTTTAGTTAAATATTTATTCAGTAAGGCAACAGGAACTTTATTTGTGACAATTCACATACAAAATAGGTTCTATACATTCATTAATCATGGTTCTTTTCCATTTCATATTTAGTATTTATAATAATGTTTGTGTTTCTAACTACATTTAAGTCATATATTTAATGTAGAATTAAAATAAATTATTGTAAAACCTGAAATTCCATGCCAATATTTTTATTTTTCATTCATTCATTTTCTCAAACATAAAATCTTAATAGAGCATGAGAGATTAAAGAAAACTTTAAGAATGTGTCTTGCACTACTGAGTTGCAACTTTAATATGTATGAATAAATAAGCCAAATTATCTGAAACTATCAATGTAAAGCAGAAGAACAATCTTCTAATACTCAGGGTGAACTTTGAGAATTTACCCCATTCAGAATGGTCAAGACCCATACAACTAAGGAAAACTCATGGTTTTAAAGATGGGGTTAAATAGAGCACTCATCTATTGCTGGTGGACATGCAAATTTGTACAGTCATTGTTGAATTTATTGTGGTGATCCCTCAGAAACCTGAAAATAGATATACTATATCCAGCTGTACCTCTTGTTAGGGATATACATACAGATCTGTACAGCTTACTACAAATATTCTTGTTCATCCATCTACATTACTGTTCTGTTAATAATAGACAAATCTGGAGACATCTTACTTGTCTATCAACAGATGAATCAATGGTAAAGATGTGGTATATTAAACAAGGAAAAATCCTTCAACTGCTTAAAAAATGAAATTTATAAGAAAATAGTGCTCAAAAAAAAATCATCCTGAATGAGGTAACCTAGACCCCAAAGGGGAAATTTGTTATGTACTTGCTTACATGTAAATGTTAGCTTTTAAGACTTGGATAGCAAAAATCCACATAAGAACAGATGTTAAGTAAAGAATAAAACCAGGTGTCAGGAAAGGATTTTTCCAAGGAAGGAAATAGAAAATATACTTATGGACAGGTGGAGATGGAAAGTGAAATCCTAATTCGAATATATTGCTGATAAACAAATTCATGTTTAGTTAAAAAGTCAATCGGAGTGAGTTTTACGAATGTAGAGACATATTTACCCTCTCCTCTCTTTCCTAAACAATTCACCTTGTTCTTACTATCTATATTATACTTTATAATTAGTTTAAAATATCACTTCCTCTCTGAGCATTCTGACTATTAAACTCTGTGTTTCTTTACATAATCACCTATAAACATCACATTTCTAAGAGTTTTCTTCTTACTCCCCTGAAGTTACATCATAATATAACCTTTCTATCTTAGTTTGTATGTACAGTTTAGAGATAGTAAAAAAGATAAAGTACTTATATGTTACTTTTTTGCTTTGAGGAATACATGAATTAATGCATTGTTAAGAATGCTTAATAGAATAAGGGACATGTTTAATAAATGTTAATAATATATTAGTACTTTTATATTTTTCTTGTCTTAGTTTAAGGTTTCTATTGCTGTGGAAAGACACCAAGACCATAGCAACTCTTTAAAAGGGAAACATTTAATTGGGGTTGTCTTCCAGGTTCAGAGGCTTATGTCTCAAACCATGCTTTCACAGTGACTCACTTCCTCAAACAAAGCCACACCTACTACAAACCCACACCTCCTAAAAGTGGCATTCCCCATAGGTTAAGTAACCACACACATTAGTCTATGAGGGTCATTCTTTTGACTTAAAAAATCACATAGATTTGTACAAACTCAGTTGTTATTAAAACATCACATTTATAAATTAATGGTTTTTGTTGGCGATGGTGATGGTGGTTTGAGCTTTTTTGTTGTTGTTTGTTTGTTTGTTTCTTTTTTTTTATTGAGAAAAGGGGAAAAATTTCCCGCCTCCTCCCAGCCTCCCATTTCCCTCCCCCTCCTCCTTCTCTTCTTCCCCTCCCCCCCCACTCCTCTCCCCCTCCCTCTCCAGTCCAAAGAGCAATCAGGGTTCCCTGCCATAAGAAAAGTCCAAGGTCCTCCCCCCTCCGTCCATGTCTAGGAAGGTGAACATCCAATCTGGCTAGGCTCCCACAAAGCCAGAACATGAAGTAGGATCAAAACCCCATGCCATTGTCCTTGGCTTCTCATCAGCCCTCATTTTTCACCATGTTCAGAGAGTCCAGTTTTATCCCATGCTTTTTCAGTCACAGTCCTACTGGCAAACCGAATCCAAGAACACATTAGAAAAATTATCCATTATGATCAAGTAGGCTTTATCCCAGAGATGCAGGGCTGGTTCAACATACGAAAATCTATCAATGTAATCCATCATATAAATAAACTGAAAGAAAAAACCATATGATCATTTCATTAGATGCTGAAAAAGCATTTGACAAAATTCAACATCCCTTTATGATAAAAGTCTTGGAGAGATTAGGGATACAAGGATCATACCTAAATATAATAAAAGCTATATACAGCAAGCTGACAGCTAACATCAAATTAAACGGAGAGAAACTCAAAGCCATCCCACTAAACTCAGGAACACGAAAAGGCTGTCCACTCTCGCCATACGTCTTCAATATAGTGCTTGAAGTTCTAGCAATAGCAATAAGACAACATAAGGGGATCAAGGGGATTCAAATTGGAAAGGAAGAAGTTAAACTTTCATTATTTGCAGATGATATGATAGTGTACATAAGTGACCCCCAAAACTCCACCAAAGAACTTTTACAGCTGATAAACACCTTTAGTAATATGGCAGGATACAAGATCAACTCCACAAAATCAATCCTCCTATACACAAAGGATATGGAAGCAGAGAGGGAAATCAGAGAAACATCACCTTTCATGATAGCCACAAACAGCATAAAATATCTTGGGGTAACTCTAACCAAGGAAGTGAAAGGTCTATTTGACAACAACTTTAATGCATTGAAGAAAGAAATTGAAGAGGATACCAGAAAATGGAAGGACCTCCCTTGCTCTTGGATTGGGAGGATCAACATAGTAAAAATGGCAATCCTACCAAAGGCAATTTATAGATTCAATGCAATTCCCATCAAGGTCCCATCAAAATTCTTCATAGATCTTGAGAGGTCAATTATCAATTTTATATGGAAAAACAAAAAACCCAGGATAGCCAAAACAATCCTGTACAATAAAGGATCTTCTGGAGGCATTACCATCCCTGACTTCAAACTCTATTACAGAGATACAGTAATGAAAACAGTGTGGTATTGGCATAAAAACAGAGAAGTTGACCAATGGAATCGCATAGAAGACCCGAATTTTAACCCACAAACATATGATTACCTCATTTTCGATAAAGGAGCTAAAAGTATACAATGGAAGAAAGAAAGCCTCTTCAACAAATGGTGCTGTCACAACTGGATGTCAACCTGTAGAAGAATGAAAATAGACCCATATCTATCACCTTGCACAAAACTCAAATCAAAATGGATCAAAGACCTCAATATCAGTCCGAACACACTGAACCTGTTTGTTTCTTTGAGACAGGGTTTCTTTATGTATCCTCGGCTCACCTGGAACTCACTCTGTAGAGCAGGTTGGCTTTGAACTCAGAGATCCACTTGTCTCTAGCTACCAAGTGCTGGTATTAAAGGCAAATGTCACCACTGGTCATCAGTTTTAAGTATTTTAATTTATTTTCTGAAAGAACTTGATATAGTAGATATGTTTCGCTACCCCACCTTTACTAATATACCAGGTTTTATCATTTTCTACTTTAATTTCTTCTAAATTAAGATAGAAATATAAATAATAAAGGGATCTTTCAAGAGTTAACATATACACAAATCATCTGTGAGTTGGTTATCTTTATGAAGTGATTAAAATAGTTGACACTCTTCACAGATATTTTGGTTTTTTTAATTAATTGCTGAGCTTAAATTTTTTATCATTATATTATATTTGCTGTCATTTCCCACAAAATATTTCATCTTAGTAACCAATGTAAAACAGAAAATACAAAACAAAACACAAAACAAATTTAATATGATCATCAAGTCTACATCCCAATCCAAACCAAGAGAAATTTGCTTTTTTTAGCCCATGTTAACCTAAAACATTACATGATGTTTTCATCCTCACCTTAAAGGAATGAAAGTTCAAGTAACAGATTTTTTTCTTGTCTTTAATAGCTACATTTGTCTAATTGAAAAGTTTTTTGTTAAGATAAATATTTTGCTTGTCACTTCACACAGACTTTTATAAATTACGGTAATTTGTCATGTGTAGACATTAAAATTGTTATCTCTTACACTAAATGCTTATTTTTATGTAAGTATCAAAATTATCTTGATTGAACACTCATTTAGCTATAGAAGACATCACTGTGTGTTATTTTTCTCACAAGGACTTTTAGACAGGATTTTCATTGACTGTATAGCAGTTATCGTATAACAAGCTTCATTGCACCAGGAAATCTTCCCAGTCACTTATGATATATGTATAGTTTACTTGTAATGGGCAAAAACTTCAAGTCATTCTCATTTGGTGTATTTTGATACACATATACACGTACAATTATGGAATCTTTGATTCTCTCTTCAGTCTTGAAACTGATTGTGATTTGTTTTATATGCTCAGCCTTAAATTGCAAGCCAGGTAACTTGATCTGCATGCTGTGTTTTCTAACAAGCTAGGTATCAGAAGAATGATGAAGACTGTTGTAGAATACTATTTTAAGATACGTTACATTTGTTTATGCTGTGGGACATTTGCTTATTGATGCAAAGATGTGTTGCATTCTTTTATATTGCATTTGTTTAACTCTATGAAGTGGTGTTACTTTACCTGTCTAAAACACCTGATTGTTAAAATAAAGAGCTGAATGGCCAATAGCAAGGCAGGAGAAAGGACAGGTTGGGAGGGCAGGGAGATACGATCAATATTAGATATCTAGGAGTGAGAAAAAGATGAGGATTGGAGGGGACAACCACCCAGCTACACAGCAAGCAGAGTAAGAAGTAAAGAAAGGCACAAAAGATAAAGATAAAAGCCTATAGGCAAAATGTAAATGGCATAATGCAGATTAAAAGTTGGCTAGAAATAAATCATGCTAAGGCTTGGCATTCATAAGAAAGATTTATTTGTGATTTATTTGGGAGCTGGGTGGGAGCCCCCCAAGGAGCCAAGGTGTGAAAGAAAACAACAACATAAAACTGTTCTGTGAATTTCCTACATTTAATCAATCTACTTGATATTTTGATTTGCATTGGAAACAACCTGAACCACTATTTGAAGTAAAGAAATATTAAAATATCTTTGACTATTAAAAATATACAGAAAGTTGGATTGTGTAGATTTCCTTTAATAACCATGGGACATGACTCTAAGTTACCATTAAAATTTAAGCAATCATTTTAAATATCTCATCGATATTTTAGAGTATTTATGTGATAACTGGACCTTCTTCAAACACAGTGGTTAGTTTTTTTTTTAAAAAAAAAACAAAGTCTTTAATGAGGCACCAAAAAAATATTTAGATTCTATGAAGTCCTGTGTGTGTGTGTGTGTGTGTGTGTGTGCATGTGCATGACTGTGAAAAGCAATCAATAACCCTATCCAACTCGGGCAGTTACAAAACATGTCAATGATCAGCTTAGAAAAATATATGGAATGATTCAATAGTGACACTTAATTTGAGGGTAAGCAACAGTCGTATCGCTGGGCTTAATCACTGATCAGTTGGTGATAGGATCATAACCTGTAATGTAATAATAGTCAACTCACCGTGGCTGATATGATCACAGATATCATTAGAGAGCCCTAAATCTGTAAATATATCTAACTGTATTCTAAACGTGTATCCTTATACCCATAGGATTTCCCACACTCGTCACCACATAACCTTCTTTGTGAAGCAGAGAGAAACCTTTACAAAAATCTACAACTGACCAAATGTAGAGAACAGCTAACAGTGGGGTGCCTAATATCACTAATATCACTACATCAAAGGTTTATGACAGTTTTATAAAAGAAAAGGCAGAAATATTGTAAGAGTCAAAGGACTTAATGCTAGGAGATAGAAAAACTACACCCATAAAATCTCAACCTTACTGTGATATAACCAACACCAGCACAATATCAACACAAGTTGTTAGGCTAATATTGATGGGGGAAATTTCAGAAGTCCTCAACCATTGACAAATAGATAATGGAAATTTGGCTGCTGAGAATTAGAGATTCAGTCTTCTTAAGGGGCAAGTCATGTGATAGTTTCCAATCCAAAAATTTGCCTTAAATACGTTTACATATCAATTCAATGCATATATGTGAAAGCTAGAGCAACACAAAAACTCAGCAGAGTATATCTCTCCTTCTATCCCTCTGCCTTTTTCTCTCTGTCTCTGTCTGTCTCTCTCTCTCTGTGTATGTGTGTGTGTGTGTGTGTGTGTGTGTGATATAAAAAATGTATCAGCTATACCAGAGCAAGAGTTCCTAGTAGTTTTGAAACACCTGAGGTGGTTGCTAAGTGTTCAACATGGATCCTCTGCCAAAGCAATGTGCTCTTAAAAGCCTAGACATCTCTCCAACTCCTACTAATTCCCCTTTAAAAGTACTTTAAGGAACAGTCAATTTTATATACTATCTAGTCACTAGTATTTTGATTTAGCAATAGGAATTGATTCATATAGAGCTTATTATAGTCTTCTTCAAAACTGGAATTTGTCTGCAGTTTCTTAAATAATGTAAGTCAACTATCATATGACCCAGCCATGCTATCAATGTGATCATATCCAAAAGACTTTACATCCCATTCCAAAGAAACTTGTACATCAATGTTTGTTAACTTTTGGACAAACTTAGAAAATGATATCAACTGACATGCATATCAACTGATGAATGAATTAAAAAAATCTGGTATATACACACATTGGAATATTACACAAGCATAAATATGAAATCATGAAATATTTGGCTAGATAGATGAAACTGAGAAAAGGAATACTAAATGAAGTTATCTAAGAATAATAAGATAAATGTAACATATCCTTTCCCATGTGTGAATTCTATTTTCCAACCTTTTGTTTTGTATGTAAACTTAGAATACATGTGAAAACCAGGTAATTATAAACTGACCATAAAGGGCAAACACAATAAGAGAGAGGAGATGATAAAATGAAAGTCCAGAATGGTAATAATGGGATCAAAATGGTTCAAACATGGATCGATGAAGGTAGATATGGATTGTGAAGGCACAGGTGAAGACTGAATGAAGAATGTATTAAAAGCTGTCTGGAATCTTATCTTGCAATACAGGTAAAATATAATTAGAGGTGATATCTGATCACAGGTGATGTGAAAGACTGAAAGAGGTTAAATGTTTAAGTAGGTATGGGACAAAGAATGCAAAAGAGAATGGAATTGAAAGTATTTTATTCAAAGCTAAAAGTGTATAAAGGAGTCTTTTAGAAATTTTCTAGCTAGTAAAATAGTTTGACAACAGGTACAATTTAGGGTGGACAATACTGTTCCCTGAAGACATAAATTATTAAACGTAAGTATCAGTACCGAATATGGGACACCTCCTTTAAAATTATAGGTCAGGGAGTCTCCAGAGGCTCTCAAAACAACCCATATCTTGCCATTCCTCTTTGTTGCTCACCTAAAGAAGATAGTAAGATTCTATTGTTTAAGATAAATTGCAGGAAATTGTCAAATCAGTGGAAAACAGACTATGAAACTCTTTCACCAGTGGCTGCTTTTCATACTGCTGAAAGATACTATGCTGGTTCCTTGGGGTTAAAATGACATTAATACTCTTTTTTCCCCCCACAGGACTCTGCGTGCTATACTGATCTACTAAGAAAGTTTTATCTAATATTCCAATTGATGTGATGCTATCTAGGTCTCATTCCTATGGGAAGAACTGTTGGCTGCTGATGGCCTCTGATAAAAGGAGAGTCACCTTTCTTTGGAGAGGAGGCCATGCCCTGTTGGATGGTTCACATCCAATAGGCATATATCAGCACTAATTGGACTCAGGGCATTGATAGTATCATTAGTTATAATAACAAAAGGGGACATGATGGAGTCAGAAAGACAAGTTGGGTGGATTCTAGGGCAAATGGATATGATATGTTCAATATGTGAATGAAATATTAATATGTGAATAAAAACAGTATAAAAACAAAAAAATCATGATTCCAGTTTTAGCACTTTTCATACATGCAAATTTACATATGTTCTTTGTTAATGGACTTCTATTTCATTGCATTTATATACTATAAAAACCAAAGAAATTTCTTCTTGTAAATATAAACTTTAGAGAGGTATCATCTTTATTTAATCAGAAAACTTATTAAAAATTAAAATATGCACCATTTGAGCATCTGCTTTCATAAAAATATTCTAGATTATTCCCCTAAAAATCCTGCAGATTTTGAAACAGAGATATAAAACTGACAGATTTCCTAGAACATGAGGATAATTTGGCCTGCCTTAGGGCTATGATAATTATATTTCTGCCAAGTTTACAAAAGAGAAGGTTGTGTGAAATATCTTGCTAATGGGGAAGGGTTTCCTAGGTAGTTTTTATTTGAGATATTCTTTGAGAATCCCTGTCAAACATTCTTACCTTGTTGGAAGAGTTCTCATATTTCTTTAATGATATTTTTATTTCCTGTACACTTTTTCTGCATTTAGTTTATTTGAAATGTTATCCTCATCTAGATAGTTGGCATTTTGTCTGAGCCAAACTTTAGTGAAACTCATGGAAGGATTTGAAATTTTTCCCTGGCATAAGGATGCTCAGCAGTAAAGCAGACTCTAGTAAAGCAGATTTAATTTGGTTATCAAGCCAATGATTTATATTATAATTATTACTGGACATTACAGTTCATGTAAATCTGAAAGCTTTTACAAATATAAAGTATATTGGCAGTGCCATAGTTTCTTAATGATATAGGAAATCTGATAGATTTGTAAATAGAATTTTGTAAAAATATATCATTTTGTAAATAGAAATATTTCCTTAAAAAATGAAATTCTCCTTGAGAAGACTCTAGCTGAGAATTTTAGACAAGATAATCCTCCTTTCATCACTAATGGACACTGGTGTTAAAATAATATTTTTAGATCCTCAACCACAATACTCTCATATATATATATATATATGTATATATATACATATATATATATCATATAATATTTTTTAAATATAAACTTATAAATTGTAAAAATATCAGGCAAAAATTGGAAACAAATTTCAAAATTCAGCTTCTGTAATCAACATATTCAAGAATTTATAAGAGTGCTTACAAAATTTTAACTGCCTGAAGACATTGTCCACATGGGGAATTATAATAAAATATTGTACACTGAGTTGTGTATGTGCAGCAGAAATGTAATCCTCACAGTCCTGAAGGTTGGAAAGATCAATATCAAGGAAAATCAAGCATCTCATAGTAACCCACCTTCTGCTTCATCAATAGTGTTGTCAAGCTGTTTTTTTTTTTTCATATGGAATACAGAGAGTGAAGTTCAGACTTCTTTATAAATAGGATTAATCCTCTCCACAATGGTTTGTATTTACTTCTAATCATATTCTTAATGTGCACCCACATCTTAATATTACTTATATAGCAGCATACACATTTAAGAGATACAGAACTTCACATCATAGAACATGTAAAGCATTGTGGAAAACTAAAATGGTAGAACGGACACTTTCAATTTTGGAGATGAATCAGAATATTATATTCAAATTAATGGAAAGAGAAGTTGGGTGAATGAGAAAGATCATATGAGACATTACAAAGTCATAAGTCAATTTTGAATTCCAGGACAGTAGAAAAAATGGAACAAATGTCCATGGTGAGTCAATCATAGTGAGCCAGCTCTCCTCTTTCAGACTTTCTTCACAAAACTGCCCTTTGAGATGCTGAAACTGGAACCAAAAGCCTTTTGCCTTCCAGTCAAGGACTTTGCTAGTGGGTTAAAAATATAGGTAGAGTTGTTTCTTTGACCTTGGCGATGGATTCTTTTGACAGATTTAATTCATAAAGAATTTCTTGACTAAAGAACCTACTAAATCAGAACTTTGAAAAGGTGTATGCATGCATATATCATATATATATATATAAGTTATATGTATATAATTTGTTAATTCTTCATTTTTGGTAGGCATATATTTGATAATTATGTGCAAAATACAAAAAGCAGAATGTGTCTTTTTTTTTTTACTATTTCCAAGGTCCTTTAAATAATGGAAGCTTTTAAGAGACATAAAATATTCAAGATTTTCTAGGATTGTTCACGCAAATCTGAAAATACCAAGTTCCAAGCAATCCAGAATGTTACGTTGTGAGTTTTATTGACCCAATTCCTGCTACTTCTGACACTACAAAAATTACTTTTTAAAAAATGAACATTTAAAGGCATGTGGGCGGTATTTAGAGATTCATGCACCTGAAGACTTTCTCTTTTTATTCTCTAAAACTTAAATTGAAATATAGTAATGTCTTGAATTAAAAAGACCCATGACAAGTAATAATCATACTGTACTACTCTCAGGTCAATAACTGAGATCATAAATGATAAATATTACACTTTAATTACAAATATTCTGAATTATAGTTTAAATATCAGACATTGGACTATGTATTAAAATATTAGCATTTAATAAAGGAAAGTACGACAAAGTGATATCTTCTCTTTTATTAAATGTTTTGATTTTGATATCATTAGTTTACTATTGCTTTGATTTTGATATCATTAGTTTACTTTGACTGACAAAAATGGTCTTGACTTCAAGAAGTTAAAAAACTTTCTTAATGAAATTATTCTCTAAAAGTGAAGGCACCAAGGTGAATCTGTTTGTGTAACTGATATATCTGTCAGATTCTGAACTGATGAATTTCATACTTTCTAATATAGATTACCTTTAAAGCTTTAAATTTAAAAAAAAATGTAAGAATGACAAATGTATAGTCTCCAACAAAGAAAGAAATTAAATTAATGAGAGATATATTCCCAAGGTTGTGAATGATGAACAGATATATAGATTTAAAAAAAAGGAGTGTTCAAGGACAATAATCAAGGTACAAGGAATTGCTTAATGCAGTCTAAAAAATAGGAGAGCTGACATTTTTAGATTCAAGAATGACAAGGTTCAATCATTTAATATGCAAAGATATGTGAATTGTAAATGTATTTAGGTATGATATATGTATATTTGAAGCTATTTTTATGTATGAAATTAAATTGAGAAAAGAAATCTCATATATATCCCATATCATATATATGGGAGATTTATTCTCTGGGTTCCATGACTATAGAGAACCCTGGCTAATACAATAACATACAAGAAAACAGAAAAACAAAAACTCTCCAACAAAATAATATGAAAATAAAAGTCTATGAATAAACATTAGTTCGTTTTGTGTTGTCCATCCACTGCTTGACATGGGGCCTACCCTTAGGTGTGGTTTATATGCCCAATAAGATCCATTGAAGAAAACTGTTTCCTTGGCAAGCAGTTCTCAGTTGGAGAAGTCTTCTTGGTCAGGGATTTTAGCTCCTGTCCATTCTTCCTCTTTGCACTGGAATGCCATCATTGCCTGGAATTTATGTGAGTTCCTATGTGCATTAGGAATAGCTGTCTGAAAGATACTAATTTCTGGTCTATGAAGTCCCGCTGTACTGATTTTCAGAGTGGCTGTACAAGTTTTCACCCCACCAGCAATGAATGAGTGTTTGCCTTACCTATATCATTGCAAGTATGAGCTGTCATTTGTTATATTGATCTTGGCCATTCTGACTGCTACATAATGATTAGTGTTTCTCTGGAGACTAAAGATGTTGAACATTTCTTTGATTTTAGCCATTTGCATTTTATCTCTTTCGAGCACTAACCTGGCTAGATTTATGAAAACTTGACAAAACCTAGAGCCACCTGAAAGGAGGAAAGCTCAGTTAAGAAAATTCCTCCATTAGATCTGGCTTTAAGGCATTTCCTAGTAAGTGATTGATGGAGAGATCTCAGTCTGTATTGGGCTCTGTTGTCCTTGGGCACTTCAAGTAAGCCATCTGAGCTAAGCAATGAGATCAAGTTAGCATCAAGTCAGTAAGCAGGACTGGCCACTACCTGTCCATCATTTCCACCTCCAGAATCCTGCTCTCTTTGAGTTCCTTCCCTGACTTCCTTCAAGGATGAATTATGATATAGATGTGTAAGCTAATTAAACCCTTTTTCTCCCTAACTTGCTTTTGTTCAAGGTGTTTCAACACAGCAATAGAAACCCTAATAAAGACAGAAGTTGGTACCAGGACAGTAGGGTATTAATGTGACACATATGACCATGTGGATTTGTGTGTGTGTGTGTGTGTGTGTGTGTGTGTGTGTGTGTGTGTGTGTGTGTGTAAATAAATACTTGAGGACATTGGCTTAGAAAATTCATTGAGTGTTGAGGGCTCACTGAGAACTTCTGTAGAAACTTGGAAGACAAGAATGTTGAGAGAAGTACAGACAATGGAGGCCTGGTTGGTGACATTTTAGAGGAGAGCAAACAAAGCCTTTACCAGACCATTGATTTAATAATCAAGGAGTCAAAAATGGGAGATGTGCAGAAGAACATACTTGAAACAATCATAGCAAGCACAATGTTCTCTACAGGAGAGACACAGAAGACCTAATTAGACTTTATGCCATTTTACAACACATGATGTGTATAAATTGCCAGCTTTCATTTTCAATAAATACTATTTTTTGGGTAGAATAATTCAGGATAAATAAAGTGATAGATGTAAGCATTACTGTGAGGTAACTGAAGCTTAAAATTTCTGAAAGAAATTGTAACATAATTCAACAGTTTTTAGTAATATCCATTTTCTAGATTGAGAAGGCCAATAAACTATATAAGAATTTAGAGAAGTAACAAGGTAAATATCTGGGACAATTGACACCAATAGTGACATTCAAAGAACATAGAATATGACAATGCAACATAATGTTTCTACACATCTAAAGAAACTTCATTTTATATGCAATTGTTGCCCAATAATAGCATGCTACAGAATATATTTGCATATTAACTTTCTAGTTGATAAAATTGAGGAATAAAGAAAAATTGTACAAATATTATATATATGTGTTATATATATATTACATATATATATGTATATTCAGGTATTGTTTCCACATGGATTTCAAATAAAATTTTAAGTAAAATCATTTTACACTTCTCAAACAGTACCATGCATTTCTCCACTGGGCGCTGTTCAACTCAAAGGAAGTTTTCTAATCAATATTTTGTGAATATATAAATATGTTTATATTTAAATATTTATAAGACAATTTGACAAATATGATCACTTACTTAAATAACAACAGTATGTTTTACCCTAGGTATTATATATGGACTTTTGCTCAGGATTACAGTACAAAACATGAAATTCCCCACTGTGTGCCAGGCCTTAGATCCAATAAACTATAACCATACCTACCCAAAAACATATGTGCCACTATTGTACCAGTGAGCCCATTTTGCCAGACAGATTATTTTTGAAACACACAGGGCCTAGTAATGAGTAAAATCACTGTTATGGATATGGGTTCTTTTTTTCTTCTTTATTGGCTTGTATAGTGTCTTCAGGCATTATGAAAACTACCAGGCATAGAAGAAATTTCCAGTTCAGTTGTAGATTAATAGCTCTCTATTTGTCAGTGAAAGTGTCTGGTGTTTCAACAATCTATCTTACCATGGTGTTATGATGAGTTAGAAAAGACATTTCAATATCCTCTGCTATTCTGGGGCCTCCCTAGCCAGTAATGCATAGTGGGGAAATACTAAGCCATGTATTCCAATTTTCACTTAATAATTCATATGTTCTTTTAGTCACATTATCCACCCAGGGAGAGTTAATCATTTGAACTCTTTTTTAAATTTGCATTTCAAAATTAACTTGTTAAGTAGTAGGTTTACATAGCATCCTTTAAAAAAAGAAATAGCTGTTTTAGTTAATCAGCATTCCACCACAACTTCCTCCTCCCTATTCCTCTTACTTCTTTAACCTTCCCTTAATCCAGTATTTCTCAAACTGTGATTTGCAACCTTTTTGAGTGTCGCATATCAGATATCCTGAATATATGATATGTATATTATAATCCAAAACAGCAAAGAATTACAGTTATAATTGCCAAGGGGATATACAGCAAGTGACAACTAGAGATCACCAGGTTGACACGCCAGATTAATGATTCCCTGATGGGGACTACCAACTGGAAAAGTCTGTGGGGTCACAGACTGTTGAAACCGATTGTTCCTGTTTGTAATATATCCAATGAGTCTCTTCATTTTATCTCTGAGAACAGTTGTGGATGTATTCACACTGCTTGTGTGTCTATCTCATGAAAATATTCCATCTATTGGGCACATATATAGCTGTGAATAATCAGGAAGATGATTCCTGTTTAACTGTATAGTTCTTATGAATAGAACTAATACCCATGTATTTTACATTACTCAGTCTTACATGGGATTGTCAGCCACAAGGACAGCCTTTTGTACACACAGCTAATTTTAGACTCCAGAAGAAAATCAAAGCAGGCTGGTTGCCCCTGGTGATCTGGTGATCTGGTGATAAACATCTGGTTGTCCCTAGAGACAAATACATGACGTCATTTTCTCAGGTGTTTTGCTGATTCAAGATCGGAGGTTGAAGAAACTATGGCATACACAACTCCCTGCAGAAACAGATTTTCTGCACATTCTCCATAGTACTCAAAGTCCACTTAATTAATTGTCATTGCTAAGTCTCAATTCCAATGTCATTTTTTGTCTAGGAATCTCAAGTACTTAGGCTACATGCATGATCAAGTGTTACTCACTGGCCGGACAATGTGATCTCTCTAGCCTAAGAAATACTATGTGACTTATTTTGTGTTATGACAATGGGTCAAACCCTGAAAATATAATTTCTAACTGTCCAGAATTTGGCTGTGAGGGCAAAAACAGTAGTGTAGAGAGATGGCTATGTGAGAGCTATGCAGAGAGTGAGTATGCATGTGTGTGCTAAGTCACTGATACAGCTGAATGTGCAGAAAGAACAGGCTTGAGAGATGAAGAAGTTCGAGGAAGCATGAGCTAGTGAATTAATGAGATTGAGTGAGTGGCAGGCTCAGTGAGTGATGTACTAGTGTGTGAAAGAATGTAATAGAGTAGGGAGAAGAATGAGTGTAGGAGAAAGATATATGTATGTAAAGAGCAATACGTAATAGTATGTAAAGTGATGCTATTGGATGTAGAATTATGTAACTGTATAAGAGAGAAATGCATGTATATAAAGAGAGATATTTAGCTTTATGTAAAGAGACGTAACTGTAGAGAGATTGTCAAAAAGGAGAGATTATTTAAATTGATATAAAAGAAGAGGTTAGCTTCAGGAACATGTGCGTTTATTCCTTTTATCTTATGTTACCAACAGAATGCATCTCTTTCCTTATTTATACCTCACATAGAAAAAAGGACAGACATGGAAAACAAAGAAAGAAATACAGTGATTGATGGATCCTTTTTGTTTTTTTTTTTTTATTTTATGTATCAATTTACCTCCTCTGCTTTTAGTTGTTAATTTTAACAAAAGTAAAACAATGTTGTAATTATTTTCTTTTAGACAAGTCTATGCAAAATTGTGCCATTTACAATATACAATCGTGTGCAAACTGTGCATCTGAAGGTAAGAATAAAATGTAATGGTGTTCAAGATAACCAGACTATGTAAAATAAATCAAAGTGGCCTAAATGTGGATATCAGTACTGTGGACTACTTAAAAAAGAGTAGTACATGGGATAAAATACCACATACATATACACAGATAGAATTACATGTAATTCTGAGGCTAAACGTATCTATCTTTTTTGCCTTTATATCTTTTATTATTAATTTTTTACATTCAATACTTTTCACCGTATTTTTCCCTCTCAACTACTTACAGAATCTCCCCACTCATCTATCTGATGCAACTTTATGTCTTTTTCTCTCTCTCCGTAAAAACGTAAAGAAACACACATTTATAAAAACATAAAACGAGCACATAAGTAAGCTAAAAACTGTAGTGGTTTGAGTCAATGCTGAAAGGTGTTTCAAGACTCAAAGAATATGCAAGAACAAAGAACGTAATATTACTGTTATATTTCCAACATGCAGGGTCATTCAAATGTACAAAATGGTGAAGATCCTGAGAGAAGCATGCAGGCTCCTTTTCAGCATATTTAGGGGAATTTCAGGAACAGTTAGGCCATCTCAAACATGACTGATTAACCAAGCAGCAGTTACACTTGTATACTTTCAATTAACTAAGGTTCAGTTTTACCATTTCTGAATATATATTAACATGTTTTGGACAAGTCTGGACATGACTTAGAAGTGGGTGCTGTAGTATTTGACTTTGAGACATTGTGGTGATGACTCAGATCTTGTACGTGCTCTCTCTTTCATGCCTGAATAAGGGCATTGTTGATAAATAGCTCATTGATGGGAGAGACACACCTGTTTTGCCCCTCTCAGAGAACTGAAATCTAAATTCATTTGTAAATGTAGGAAAATTTAATACCTTCAAAAACTGTAAGATAAAAATGCATGGCCCAAATGAGACAAATGTCTACAAAAATCTCACAGAGTTCTTTTTCGGTTGACCAACTACTCCTGGTGTTGGGCTTACCCTGAAGTGTGCTTAATATATATAGAGGCACTCCATTGGAGAAAACTGATTTTTTTTCCTTTTCCAGTAGATATCAATTGGAGAGAGTTTCTTGCTGTTAAGTTTGGATCCACTTCTCCCTCTCAATGCTGGGACCCTGTCTGAATTGAACCTGTGTGGGTATTGTAAGTGTTACCAGAATTCATGTGAGTTCACATGTACACCAATATTGTTGCATATGGAAGATGCTGTTTAAGCCACTATATTATTTTTTTTTTTAGCTTTAACCCCCAAATCCACTCCTCATACTCTATTTCTCTTCAGATATGGGCAGACATCCCATGGATATCAGCCAGTCATGGTATATCAGTTGTAATGAGACTAGTTACCTCTTCTTCTATTAAATCTAAGTAAGGCAATCTGTTGGAAAGAATATGCCCCAATGGCAGACAACAGAGTAATAATAGCCCCTGTTCTCACTATTAGTAGTCTCACAAGAAGACTACCTGTAACACATACATATGTGCAGAGGCCAAGGTTACTGGATCATTCTCTGTGAGCCCCTATCAGCCCAGGTTAGTTGGTTCTGTGAGTTTTCTTGTGTTTTGAAGTGACTACATTAACTGAAGGCCTTAAGGAAAAGAAAATCCAGTCAACAATCTAAAAGTGAACACAGACTCATAATGTTTGTACCAATTGAGGAAATTCTTCCATCAGATTGCTCTATAGGCAAGTCTGTGAAGTATTTGCTGAATTAATGATAGTCCTAACTCACTATGGGTAGTACCGGCAAAAGGCAGGCAGTCCTAGGTTGTGTAAGAAAGCAAGGTAAGCAAATCATGAGAAGGGAACAAAGCCAATAAGCAGTATTTATGTCTTCTCCCTCAGTTCCTGCCTCAATGTTCTTGCCATGACTTCCCTTAGTGATTGCCTGTTAGCTATTAATGTAAGATGAAATAAATCTTTTCATCACAAAGTTGCTTTTGATCATGGTTTTTATCATAGCAACTGAAGCTTAACTGGTACAATGGTATACAGAAATAGACACACTGTGTGAATAAAGGTATTGAAAATCAAACATAATGACAGCAAAGGGGTTTTCATCTTAATGACCTCAAGAAATAAAACAGAAATGGATATCACATAGAATACATATCTCATGTATAAAATGATTAGCCTAGTCTCTAATCTTTCTGAGTCAAATAGGTCTGTATTGATACCCAAATATATATTTTAAAGATAATATATAGGATGGTGATGTAAAGTGAATGATGTCATAGAATGAATTAAGCAAATACTAAGGCAATACAACCGAACAAACTTACAATATATGGACTTACAAGTAATTAAACGAATTACAAATGTCCCTTGTTAAAACTTTTGGGAACATTTCATTGCAAAACTAACGCAGACCATCTCTGTGGCACAATAAGTTAGCGCTTTTGGCTGTTAACTGAAAGATTGGTGGTTTTAGACCACCCAGGCATGCCAGCCCTTAGGTTTTAACAGCTTTCCTAATAAACAGTTACTTGTGGATTCCAGGAATGGAAAATTCCCTTTTCTAAATACTACTCAGAAATGATATAAACCCATGAAGAACCCAAGTCTTACAATTTATCCCTACAAACCAAACCTTAAACTGCCTGCCTGTCACAGGTGGTTTATGGTCTGACATCAGGCAAGGAAAACAAACAAGCAACAACAAAAACAAAAAAATTTTGGGACAAGAGAGATGGCTCAGAGGTGAAAAACTACCTGAGCTTGGTCATCAAGTAAGGTAAAAACTAAATTATCAAGCTCTGGCTAGTGATTACTGAGAAATACTAGTGTCTTAGATTTGTTAGTACAGGAATAAAATAGTCAGATAAAAGGAAAAAAATCAATTATCTACGTGTTTATATGTATGAACTAATCAATTAAAGTTGGTTTTTGTCTTTTAATATACAGTTTATTACACTGCATAAAGCATGACGCAAAAATAGTACTCTATCTTAAATGAAATTCTTTTTTATTACACTAATGTAAATATTTTATTGTTTGGGTGATTTGTGTAATTACTTACACAACAAATTGATCTAGTCAGGCTGAAAATAAAGCCTTAGACTAAAAGGCCTTGAGAAAAGAAACTTTCTTTCTCACAGTTTAGAGGCAGAAATTCCAGTATGGTGAGTCCCTAAAACAATACAGATTCAATACAAGCCCCATCAAAGTTCCAATACAATTTTTCACAGACCTTAAGAGGAAAGTATTCAGTTTTGGGTGAAAAACAAAACAAAACAAAAAACAAACAAACAAACAAACAAAAAAAAAAACCAGAAGTTATGATAGCTAAAACAATCCTGGACAGGAAAATAACTGCTGGAGGTAACACCATTCAAAAATTTCAAGTTGTACAACAGAGCAACCATAATAAAAACAGCATGATATTGACCCAAAACAAACATGTGGATAAACTGAAATCAAATTGAAGACCTAGACATAAATCCACAAACCTATTCATTCCAGGTTTCTTATAAATGAGAAATACACACTGACAAAAAGAACAGCATCTTAACGAATGGTGCTGGTCAAACTGGATCTCTGCATGCAGAGAAATGCAAATAGGTTCATACTTATCACCCTGCAGGAAACTCAACTCCGAACTGTTTATTTTCTTCCTCACATAATATATCCTAATTATGGTTTCCCCTCTGTCTACTCCTCCCAGTTTCTCCCTTCCTTCCTAAACATCTGGATCCACCTCCTTTCTGTCTTTCTTTAGAAAACAAATGGGCTTCTAAGACTAATAATAAATGTAATTTCATATAATATAATAGGATAAAATTAAAGCTAATACTTAAAAATATGACAAAGCAAACAAATGGAAGGAAAAGAACCACCAAGAAGTCACAAGAAAGAGTTGTAGACTCAGAGATCCATTTGCTTGCACACTGAGGAACCCCAGAAAATCTCTAAAGTAGAAGTCATAACATATACACAAAAGCCCTGTGGGATTATAAAAACATAATATATATGAAATATAATAAAACAAAAATAAAAATGCAACAATGCAAAATAAAATATAGTTCTGATATGACATTATGAAACAAGGAACCTCCAAACATGCCCTTGAGTTTATTTTCTGTTGGCCATCTACTGATGGGAATGCTGCTGTCTTAGTGTTTTATTGTGAAGCGACACCACAGACATGGCATTTCTTACTTAAAAAAAAAAGGAAGAAGTAGGAGGAGGAGAAGAGGAATGAAAGAATTAATTGTGAGTTGCTTACAGTTTCAGTGGTCATGGCTGGAAGCATGGTGACACACAGGCAAAGTAGGTGAGAGAGATATATCTAGATCCAAAGGCAGTCATTGTTCTATGACTAACAAGTGTTTCATGTTTTGATAACATTATGTTTGTTAACATTTGATAACTTTGGGATTTTTATTCACATTCACAATCAGTTTTTAGATAGATATTCATATCCAGGAAAGTGTATTTCTCATCTCTATTACTTTGGCATTGTTTCCTTGATTTCCAATGGAATTAATTAATTCACTAATGTGCCTTTGGGTATCTCAGCTATTTATCCTCCCTGGGAATCAGCAACTACAGGTACTTTAATAATCTGATCATTTAATCCTGTTTTTAGCTTTAGTGAAAGAAAAAAATAACAATAAACATAAAACCTATGGATGGCTACCAAACCAATGATACCAGTGCTGGTTTTCTTTATGACATTTCATGTCACTCTGGTGCTGAAATGTAAGAATTCTGTTTTGATATTCATCTGTATTACATGGTGGTCAGAGAACAGAGTGTTTTTTTTTTCAGTTTTCTTATATCTGTTAAAACTTGCTTTGTGTCTGAATATATAATCAATTTTGGATAAAGCTATAGGTGGTGATGATACGAAAGTATCTTCTATAATATTCATGTGAAATTTTCTCTAAATAACTGTTAGGTCCATTTGTTTAACAATGTCAGCCCCAGAATTTCTCTATTTAGGTTTTGTCATGATGACCTCTCTGTTGATATGAATGTGATATAAAAGTCTCTGAAAATGATTGTTTGAGGATCAATGTGTGATTTATGCTATAATAGTATAGTGTGGCTTTTTTATGAACTGGGGGGTACTTTTATTTGTTACCTAGATGTTAAGAATTTCAAAAGCCTGTTGTTGGATTCTTCATTTGATAAATACGCAATGTCCTTCCCCATTTCTTCTGATTGGTTTTGATTTGAAGTTCATCTTGTAAGACATGAAAATAATTACAACAGATTACTTATTAAGTTCATTTTAGTGTAATATCTCTTTCTATTCTTTTGCTGTGTGGAGTTATCCATTATTAGTTGTAAGCTATATTTTCTGGATACAACAGAATAATGGATCCTATTTTCACATCCATTCTCTGTTTAGTTAGGTATTGAGACCATAGATTTTCTTGTACATGAACAAGAATTGTTTTAATTTGTGTTATTTTGTTGCTATGATATGTGTGTGTGTGTGTTTGTGTGTGTGTGTGTAGGTTTTCCCCATATTTTGAGATTTGCTATTATTAAATTTTTATTCTTTCTGTTTCTTGCATGTGGTTTGCTTTTTTAGGTTGGAGTTTTTCTTTTAATACCTTAAATAGGACTGTATTTGTTGATAGATGTTGTTTAAATTTGGTTTTATCAGAAAGTATATTATTTTCTCTGGGCTGGAGAGATTGTTCAGCAGTTCAGGGTACTGTCTGCTCTTCCAGAGGACCTGAGTTCAATTCCCAGAAACCACATGGTGGCTCTCAACCATCTATAATGAGATCTGGGTTTTTTTTTTTTTATTTATTTATTAAAGATTTCTGTCTCTTCCCCACCGCTGCCTCCCATTTCCCTCCCCCTCTCCCAATCAAGTCCCCCTCCCTCTTCAGCCCAAAGAGCTATCAGGGTTCCCTGCCCTGTGGGAAGTCCAAGGACCACCCACCTCCATCCAGGTCTAGTAAGGTGACTATCCAAACTGCCTAGGCTCCCACAAAGCCGATACGTGCAGTAGGATCAAAAACCCATTGCCATTGTTCTTGAGTTCTCAGTAGTCCTCATTGTCTCTATGTTTTTTCCCAAGACCGGTTTTATCCCAGGCTTTTTCAGACCCAGGCCAGCTGGCCTTGGTGAGTTCCCGATAGGACATCCCCATTGTCTCAGTGTGTGGGTGCACCCCCTCGCAGTCCTGAGTTCCTTGCTCGTGCTCTCTCTCCATCTTCTCCTGATTTGGACCTTGAGATTTCAGTCTGGTGCTCCAATGTGGGTCTCTTTCTCTGTCTCCTTTCATCGCCTGATGAAGGATAATACTCTGGAGGATGCCTATATATTTTTCTTTGGGTTCTCCTTCTTATTTATCTTCTCTAAGATCATGTATTATGGGCTCAATGGCCTTTGTTTATGACTAGAAACCAAATATGAGTGAGTAAATCCCACGTTCCTCTTTTTGGGTCTGGCTTACCTCACTCAGGATAGTGTTTTCTATTTCCATCCATTTGCCTGCAAACTTCAAGAAGTCCTTGTTTTTTACTGCTGAGTAGTACTCTAATATGTATATATTCCATACTTTCTTCATCCATTCTTCAATTGAAGGGCATCTAGGTTGTTTCCAGGTTCTGGAACATTGCTGCTATGAACATAGTAGGGCATATACTTTTGTTGTATGATAAGGCCTCTCTTGGGTATATTCCCAAGAGTGGTATTGCTGGGTCCAGGGGTAGGTTGATCCCTAATTTCCTGAGAAACCTCCACACTGCTTTCCAAAGTGGTTGCACAAGTTTGCATTCCCACCAGCAATGGATGAGTGTACCCCTTTGTCCACACTCTCTCCAGCAAAGGCTATCATTGGTGTTTTTTATTTTCGCCATTCTGACAGGTATAAGATGGTATCTTAAAGTTGTCTTGATTTTCATTTCCCTGATCGCTAAGGAAGTTGAGCATGACCTTAGGTGTCTTTTGGCCATTTGAACTTCTTCTGTTGAGAGATCTCTGTTCAGCTCAGTGCCCCATTTTATAAATGGGTTGATTATCCTTTTACGGTCTAGTTTCTTCAGTTCTTTATAAATTTTGGAGATCAGTCCTTTGTCAGTTGTGGGGTTGATGAAGATCTTCTCCCAGTCAGTTGGTTGCCTTTCTGTCTTAGCGGCAGTGCCCTTTGCTTTACAGAAGCTTCTCAGTCTCAGTAGGTCCCATTTATTCAATGAGGCCCTTACTGTCTGTGCTGCTGGGGTTATACGCAGGAAGTGGTCTCCTGTGCCCACGTGTTGTAGAGTATTTCCCACTTTTTCTTCTATCAGGTTCAGCGTGTTCAGACTAATATTGAGGTCTTTAATCCACTTGGACTTGAGTTTTGTGCATGGTGATAGATATGCATCTATTTTCATTCTTCTACAGATTGACATCCAGTTTTGCCAGCACAATTTATTGAAGATGCGCTCTTTTTTCCATTGTGCATTTTTAGCTCCTTTATCAAAAATCAGGTGTTCATAGGTTTGTGGGTTAAAGTCAGGGTCTTCTATTCGATTCCATTGTTCGACATCTCTGTTTTTATGCCAATACCAAGCTGTTTTCAATACTGTAGCTCTGTAATAGGGTTTGAAGTCAGGGATGGTAATGCCTCTAGATGTTCCTTTATTGTATAATATTGTTTTGGCTATCCTGGGTTTTTTGTTTTTCCATATAAAGTTGATTATTGTCTTCCCCAGATCTGTGAAGAATTTTGATGGGATTTTGATGGGGATTGCATTGAATCTATAAATTTCTTTTGGTAGAATTGCCATTTTTACTATGTTGATCCTCCCAATTCAAGAGCAAGGGAGATCCTTCCATTTCCTGATGTCCTCTTCAATTTCTTTCTTCAAAGACCTAAAGTTCTTGTCAAATAGATCTTTCACTTCCTTGGTCAGAGTTACCCCTAGATATTTTATGCTATTTGTGGCTATTGTGAAAGGTGATGCTTCTCTGATTCCCCTCTCTGCTTCCTTATCCTTAGTGTATAGGAAGGCCACTGACTTTTTGGAGTTGATCTTGTATCCTGCCACATTACTAAAGGCATTTATCAGCTGTAGGAGTTCTTTGGTAGAGTTTTTGGGGTCGCTTATGTTTACTATCATATCATCTGCAAATAACGAGAGCTTAACTTCTTCCTTTCCAACACGAATCCCCTTGATCCCCTTATGTTGCCTTATTGCTATTGCTAGAATTTCAATCACTATATTGAAGAGGTATGGAGAGAGTGGACATCCTAGTCATGTTATTTTAATAGGTCTACTTGTATTTACTACTTGATTTTTGTTCCCTTTCATGCTTTAATATTATTTCTTTGTTCTGTAGATCAAGTTGGCCTCAAACTCACAGTCCTCCTACCTCTGCTTCTCAAATGCTGGGATTAAAGATATGTGACAGCACTGCCCAGCAGGTTATTTAAGTTTTATTCCACAATTTGGTTAAAAACATATTCTGCGCAGTTGACCTAGTGTCTTTCTTTTTCTATTTCAGTACTATAAGTTTGACATTTTCAGAGTACTTTCACAACTTTAATGCCTGTAATTCTCTTTCACCTCTTCTAATCTGTTGCAATGCTTGCCTCTAAGTTTCTTGCTTGAGTCTGCAATTATTTTTTATTTCTACATTTTCCACAGTTTGGGTTTTCTTTTAGATTTGAGTCCTCTTTCAGATATTGATCTTTTTATATTAATTTCCTTTTATTGTTTCTTTATATTTTCGTATATTTCCTGAATACATTCATTCATTTCCTCTTTAAGAACCTCTGTCGTACTCTTAGAGACAATTTTAATGTTTTGTCTTGTGCTTTAGTTCTGTTTCATTTCACAGTTTCACAGGGCCTCTTATTGTAGAGTTGCTGGTTCTATTGAAGATATACTCTCCTGGCTTTTACTGATTGCTTGGTTCTAGTGGAGATATACTCTCCTTGCCTTTCGTGATTTTGTTTTTCATGCTCACATCTGGAAATTTGGTTTTGTGATTACTATAATTTTGTGTCTTGATATTGGCTCTTTTCTTGGTTGAGTTAGTGCTTTTTTTCCCGCTTGGTTTCTATAGCCCTCTCTTTTCCTTTGGAGAATATGTTGGCTATGTGTTTGCTGACAGAGAGTTCTGGGATCCCAATATGTTTAGCCAGTGGAACATCCAGGTAAAATAAATTTCTAGGTACTGGAAAGTGACACTTAGGAATGAGGAAAGAGGAACCTTAAGGAATCTGCAGGAGGGAGAAAAACAGGTTGTTTTACCAGGATCTCTTTAGTCCTCTGGGAATAGGAGCAGGGAGTGAGGAAAAACCAATACAAGTAGTCTGCTACATAGTTGGGAATGAATCCTGGGAAGTGGAGAGGAAGGAAAAGATAGGGAATGAAGATATGAAATTTGCCTTCCTGCTTTGATGGCCTGCTGTCTAATCTGGCTTTAATCTGGCAGGATTGTCTTGGGAATTTCCAGAATATTCCTGCAGGCATTGGGGGCAGAGGAGGGCTGGGATAGCAACATGATCTGTGAGGAAAATTAGCAGAGAAGATTTATGTAATCTGGTGGAAATTGGGACAGAAAAAGGTGCAGTAAGTGGTTGATACAGAGATGAATGTAAAAATGAGGGATTGGATTTGGAGGGTGGGAGGGAGAGATGAAGAGGTGCAGTTAGGTCACCTGCTTCACTGGCAGCAGTGGTCTGAAGTGCCTGGGGAATGCCTGTTGGTTTGGGGGGTGTTGTGATCATTTCAATATTTTGTGTTTTTGCTAACAATTTTAGATAGCTTATCTCTTTTTTATTATCAATCTTTCACATTTAATCTAATATGTTGTAGATGTTAAAAGAGGTAGGTTTTATTCTGCTTCAAAGCAGATCATACATTTTAATTTTTTCCATCCTGTTAGTCTCTCTCTTTTAATAGGAATGCCAAATTAACTTCCAATTAATTTTTTATTACAAACAGCTTGTAACTGCAAGCTTTGTGTTCATATTCTTTGTGAATTTATATTTTATGTTCCATACTCATTTATCATTATATTCTTTTAGCACTTTAAGAATACCAGTTATAGGTATTTTTCATAATGATTTAAATTTTCTCTCTCACCTCACTCTCATTTTCATGGAGATTTCAATAAATACTTAATTAAAACATAAGTTTTATTAATATCTACTTCATTTGGCTAATAATCAAAGTTTTCTACCTTTCTTGCATTAATATGTTGGCACAGAAATTTCATCTTTATTTTGTACTTCTTTGTTTATATAATGCTTCCTCTTAATATTGTAGCTGAAAACAAGGTAAAAACTAAACCACATTTATATTGTGCTTTTCATATACTTAATTTTTAAATTTACAGGTATTTTCTCATGTCCACAAGTAGATTTGAGTTATTCTCATTGTGAAGACGTTAGATTTCCTCTATAAGTATGCCTGTGATATAGTTGAGGAATTGTTCTCAATTTGGTATTTGTGTTTTGTAAGTCTGTGGAAATAGCTAGACATGTGACCTGTCTGACACAGAGAATAGTAAAGACAGTACTTATGAGGATAATTTTGCTAAGATCATGACCCAGTATCTCTTTTTTCTGACTAACATCATAATGTAGCAAGCTGACTGCTGTTTGTGCTGCAACATCCAAGAGCTCCTCTGACCATGACCAAGATACGTTCTCAGTGTAAAACAATACTCAACCAAAAGTCACATAAATGAAAAAAATTTTTATTTTAACTGACAGATCCAGGAAAATATAGTCTGTCCTGATAGAGGGGACATGTCAACATTCAGGGAGGCATGAGAACAGGAGCAGGAGGCTAACTGGTCTCATATGTATGTTCCTTCATGCTCAGGATATAGAAAGTGAATAAATAGAAAGTGGACCTCTGCTAAGTCAATTAGAGTTGAAGGAGACTTTCTGACATATGTATTTTTTAATGACACTTAGGTTATTGGTTCCTTTAATGAATGCTCTTTTGTTCCTTTACCATCTTTGTACTTTAATTTTCATATTGTAATATTAATACCTGACTTTGTTATTTCATATTTTTTGTCTTGAGTGATCTTATTTTGTCAAACATTAATTGGATAAAGAAGAAAAAATAAAAAATCTAAAATGAAGCACAAAACTCTGCAAAAAAAAGGAAAGAAGAATGATAATCAAAATGAGCAAGCAAAACACCAATAAGACAGGGCAAAACGTGCACACCTCCCCCCACTCACATGCGTGCATGCATGTACACACACACAATGTTAAAACAATGAAAAATTAAACTGAATGCCACTGAATTATTTTTGTTTTAATCAACTGTTCCTGGACCTGGGACATGCCTTGGAGTGTAGTTGATATACCTAGGGATATTTCATGGTAGAACACTGAGCTGTCTTTGGCAGCAAATAATCAACTGTATATAACTTCTTGGTTAGAAATGAGATCCCATGTCCACTTCTCCATTTCTTTGCTGGGGTGCTATCTGGCTTTAACTGTCCAAGTATTTTGCATGCTGCCAGTCTTTGTGAGTTCACATATGCATCAGTCCTGATATGTCTGAAAAATACAGTTTCCTGGAAGTTATCCATTACCTTTATTTTGTACAGTCTTTCTACTTTCTTTTTGTCTGCAAAGATCTCTGGGCTTTGAGGTGGAAGGGTTTTATGAAGATGTATTGTTTAGGGTAGAATGGTCCAAAATATTTCACTCACTGCATATTTTTTCAGTTTTATCTTTCTATGCTAATATCTATCTACTACAAGAAGAAGCTTCTCTGATGTGTGTCTCTCTAAGCACTGATCTATAGGTATAAGAATATGTCACTCTCTTCTGATCAATAAATAATTTCATTTAAACAAAACTATATAGCATTTTATTTGTAGCCAACATCTTGTATTATGATTGATATATATATATATATATATTATATATTCAATATATATAATATTGAACAGCTTGTAAAAGAAAATGAATTTCAATGAATCTCAGTTTTCATAAGATCATGTTGGAATAGAAGCAATGTTACCATGATATGTTGGATGGGAAGTCAGAATAACAAATATTTGTTCATATTTCAAAGTAATAAAGGGGAAAGGAATCACAACCATTTAAAAAAAGATGATCAGATAGCTGAAAATGAAAGAGAAACAAGGTAGTACACTGAAAGCATCAAGAAGCACGTGGCTCATACCATGGCTCTTTAGACACTAGAGAGGAGACAGAAGAGTCATTGAAAAGTTTATCCAACTATCTATGGTCAATTGAAAGAGACTGTCGGTGTTGCCCATATGACTGAATATTGGTTCTTAAAAACTTGAAAAAATTTTGTGAGACAATGCCGACTCCAGTTTAATGGGCTAGCAAGGCAGGCAGGGTTCTATTTGATATGTTGTGTCTGTGAAGACGTTGTCTCTGTGATCATGGAAGGCAACCAACTGCTGGGAGGCCTAGAGTAGAGAACCAACATAAGGCAGAGACTGGAGTCAGCATTTCACAGAGGCAGCTTGAAGTAAGTTATGAATTGTAGAATAGAACATAAGGACACTAAGATGTTCAGCTAATAGGATGCTCAGCTAAGGCAGGGGAAGTTTAGAGTTGGTGCAAGTCCAACCCTCGATGACATAAAGCTGAGGTTACCTGTGGGGTCAATAGCTTGAGCTTCATGGCAGCAGGTAGATATATCTCCCCAAATGTTTTCTCCTTTTGGCTCACTGCCATACATACAGAGAGTCCCGATGTTTCACTGGGCTACTTGACACGTCCACCCATGTCCATGCAGTAAGTACTTGATGGAAAGCAGGAACTGAAAATATTGATACTAGCTTGCTTGTACACTCTTGGTGTTGTCATTGCTTCCGTCAGTCATAAAACAATCATGAGATGCAGTTTGATTAGAATATTAAACTCTTAAAAATCTGGAAATCTTGGGAGATTAGGAGAACATACCTATTCCATAGACGGCATGGCTAAGTATGTATGGCCAGCACAGGCTGCTAATATGTGAAAAAGATAAAGAAGAGAAGACTGCTCTGACAAGCACCTAACATTTGCCTTGTAAAGGCCAGATTAAAGATAAACAATTATATTTTTATTTGTTATAAGGGGAAACTCATGCCACAAGAATGAGAAGTCCAGGTTTCTCTGTATCCGGTGAGAGTCACCCAGAGAGAGAAAACACCTGGTCGATCCCAATTTTTTCTTCCCTGGGCTCCAGGTAGCCACACCTTAACTAGGCATGTAACAGGAGGTCCTGCTTGTTGGGGTTTCTTTCTTGCCCAGTTCCTACAGATGTTTAGCCCCAAGGAAACATACAGAAGTCTACATTAGATATAAAGTGATTGGTCCATTAGCTCAGGCTTCTTATTAGCTCTTATCACTTATATTAGCCCATTATTCTTATGGATGCAGTTGTCCACATGTTGGAGACATTCTGTAGCATGTGGGCCTGCTTGTTGGGGTTTCTTTCCTGCCCAGGTCCCACAGCTGGCAAGTCCCAAAGAAAATAACACAGAGGTCTCCATGAGATTACAAACTGATTGGCCCATTAGCTCAGGCTTCTTATTAGCTCCTGTAGCTTATATTAATCTATTATTCTTATCTATGTTAGCCACATGGCTCAGTACCTTTTTCAGCAGGGCAGGTCACATCCTGCTTCTTCAGTGGTCTGGGCAGGAGTGGGGGAAGAGCTTCCTTCTTCCCAGAATACTCCTGTTCTCATTGCTCCACCTCTACTTCCTGTCTGGTTTTCCCGCCTATACTTCCTGCCTGGCTACTGGCCTATCAGTGTTTATTTCAAAATATGATTGACAGAATACAGACAATTCTCCCTCACCATAGGTGTGATTGGTAAACAAATAAATCCTTAAAAATATTAAAAACAAACAATTTATTAAATTTCTGACATTATTTCCCTGTAATGGAGAAGTAAAAATATTATCATATAGATATACAAGATAATCATGAATTAAAACTATGTAAACATATCTGTTTTATTTTAAAATTCTGTAAGTAAAATATTTGTTCCCATGTTGATTCATTATTTTAAAAGTGCATTAACATTCCTTTACACATTAGTTAATAGCATCATCTTTAATAGCTGAAGTGAAGCTGGGTCTCTGGTACTATTCTTTAAAGTGTATTGAAGTACATTAGCAAGTTTTCTATGCTTTCTGTATAGTGCTCTCTAAATGTCTATGGGAAATGTCATCTTATGATAAGCGTATTTGTCAGCCCTCAACAGTACCCTGCACCATTTTAATCTCCTCCAAGGTAAGGTTTGTATTTAACAGTCTTTGGAAATTAATCATTGTCATTGCATTGGTAAAAGAAAACATAATGAGACATTGATGAAGTGACTTCAAATTGTGCATAGTGTATAAAAATTAGGTTATATAGAAGCAGCCTAGAAGCTTAAAATATCACTGCAGAAAGGGTTTTACTGTAGCAAAATTTAAACTGGTGTTCAAGAGGAAGTAGGCATTTCTTGCTTTCCTGGTTATATTGCAAAGGGAGCTACATCTCTGTGTGAGCTGTTCTGCTAGCTATTTGAAGAAAAGTTGTCTAAGCTAGCTGAAAAAGTAGTTCAATTTCTTCCATGTAACATACGCTCATGCTAAAGGGATACAATTCGGAATGACGTGAGAGGATTGATGAAAATTCAGAGACAAGAGACATGTCTTTGCACTCAAGGAAAACAAAGGAGTGTTATTTTATGTGCTCGCGTAAATTAGTTTTAAAGGGATAAGAGTTAACAGAAACATCTGCTGGGTTAATTTGTTTACCAAACCCTCAGGGTGATCTCTGAAGAAAACAGAAGGTGAGTGGACCTGAGGAATGACACCCGAAGATTGGCCTCCACATAGAGAGCACACACATTCAATCACACTACCAAGGCCTGTGCATACATTACATACACACATGAACACAACACACATACATGCACAGACAGGGAGAGAGAGAGACAAGGAGACAGACAGAGACAGAGAGAGAAAGTGTGACAAAGAAAAAGACAGAGATGGAGACAGAGGAACACACACAGGGAGAGAGAGAGAGAGAGAGAGAGGAGAGAGAGAGAGAGAGAGAGAAAGAAAGAAAGAAAGAAAGAAAGAAAGAAAGAAAGAAAGAAAAGGGAAGAGGACAAGATTCAAATAAAAGAGATATGAGTGATGAACACTTAATGTAAGTATATCTGTCAACATGTTTAAAATTGTAAAGGATGATCTTAATAAACATGGGGATTGTGCTTTTGTACAAGGTGTGCCTTAACTAATATAAGAATATAATCTAAAATCTATAGAATACAGGCATTTAAACCAAGAACACTCTTTTGAATCATAATAGAGGTCATATATTTAAACCTCATTTTTTCTTCTTCCTTAAAAGTCCCATAAATAATGACATTTCACTTATATTTTTATATCTTTTGTTAAAAGTTAGAATGATTCATCTATTTGTTTATTTATTACTTATTTTACATTTTAATCACACTTCTTCCTCTTATCCCTCCTTCTAACCCCCCCCCCCCATCTTCCCCCAAGCATAGCCGCTAACCTCTCCATCCATACGGTCTCCTATGTAAGTCAACAAAGCTTGGCACATTAAGTTGAGGCAGGACCAAGCTCCCCCTTCCTCATCAAGGCTGAGGGAGGTATCCTATCATAAGGAATGGGCTCCTAAAAGCTATCTCAGACACCAGGGATAGATCCTGGTCCCTTTTACAGGGCTTCCTCAAATAGACCAATCTATACAACTGTCTGCCACATGAAGACGCCTAGTTCAGTCCTATGCAGACCCCACAGCTATCAGTTTAGAGTCTGTGATTTCCCATGAGTTTGGTTCAGTGTCTTTGTATATTTTCCCATCACGAGCTTGGTAACCCCTTGTTCATATAATCCCTCTTCCCTTTCTTTGACTGGATTCCCGGAACTCGTCTTGCAGTTTTGCTGTGGATCTCTGCATCTGATTCAAACAGATGCTGGATGAAGGTCACTTCAGGCACCCAACTCATTATTGCTAGGAGTCTGAGCTGGTATCATCCTTGTGGATTCCTAGGAATTTCCCTATCACCAGGTTTCTCCCTAATCCCATAATGGCTCCTTCTATCAAGATATCTCTTTTATTGCTCTCTGATTCTGTTCCTCCACCAACTTGCCCATCCCATTCCCTCACATTCTCTTCCCAGTTCTGTTCCCCTCTACTGCCCTACTTGCCCCAATTTATCCAAGTGATCTCATTTAATTGGCCTTCCCAGAACGATCCATGCATCCATCTTAGGGTACTTCTTGTTGCCTATCTTCTCTGTAGCAGTGAACTGTAGTCTGGTTTACCTTTTTTTTTTTTTTTTTTTTTGACACCTGTTATCCAATTAAGAGTAAGCACATACTGTTTGTTTTTCTGTGTTTGTGTTACCTCACTCAGGATGATTTTTTTCTATTTTCATCCATTTGCTTGTAAATTTCATGATGTCATTTTGTTTTATTTTCTTGAGACAGGGTTTCTCTGTAGCTTTGGTGCCTGTTCTGGAACTAGCTCTTATAGACCAGGTTGGTCTAGAACTCACAAAGACCCGCCTGTCTCTGCTTCCCAATTGCTGAGATTAAAGGTGTGAGCCACCACTGCTCGGCTATGATGTCATTTTTTTAAACAGTTGAATAATACTCCATGGTATAAATGTACTTTTACTTTATCTATTCTTCAATTGAGGGATGTCTAAGTTGTTTCTAGGTTCTGGCTATTATGAATAATGCTGCTATGAACAATGTTGAATAAGTATCCTTATAGTATGATTGAACATCCTTTGGATATGTGCCTAAGAGTGGTGTCACTATGTCTTGAGGTAGATTGATTCCTAATTCTCTAAGTAGTTGCTATACTGCTTTTCAAAGTGGCTGTACAGGTTTGCATCCCCCCCCACCCGCAGTGGAGGAGTGTTTCCCTGACTTCATATCCTCTCCAACATAAGTTGTCCTCAGTATTTTTTATCTTAGTTATTCTGACAGGAATAAGATGGTATCTCAGAGTCATTTTGACTTGTATTTCCCTTATAGTTAAGGATGTTGAGAAATTCCTTATATGTCTTCTGTTCACTTGAGATGCTTCTGTTAGGAATTCTGTTTATATCCATACCCCATTTTCTAAAATAGATCACATAATTGGTAACAAAGCAAACATCCATAGATACAAAGAAATTATAATAACCACCTGTGTACTATCGAATCACCATGGAATAAAGTTAGAATTCAACAAAAATTCTAACCCCAGAAAGCCTACAAACTCATGGAAACTGAACAGTCAACTACTGAACCACCGCTGAGTCAAGGAAGAAGTAAAGAAGGAAATTAAAGTCTTCCTTGAATTTAATGAAAACAAAGACACATCATACCCAAACCTATGGGACACTATGAAAGCAGTGCTGAGAGGAAAGTTCATAGCACTAAGTGCCCACATAAAGAAAACGGAGAAAGCACACATTAGAGACTAGCCAGCACAGCTGAAAGCTCTAGAAAAAAAAGAAGTAGATTCACCCAGGAGGAGTAGAAGACTGGAAATAATCGAACTGAGGGCTGAAATCAACAAAATAGAAACACAAAAAACAATCCAAAGAATCAATGAAACAAAAAGCTGGTTCCTGGAAAAAATCAACAAGTTTGACTAACCCCTATCCAAACTAATCAAAAGGCAGAGAGAGAACATGCAAATTAACAAGATCAGAAATGAAAACAGGGACATAACCACGACACAGAGGAAATTCAGAGAATCATTAGATCTCACTACAAAAGCATGTATGCCACAAAATTGGAAAATGTGAAGAAATAGACACGTTTTTAGATAAGTACCATATACCAAAATTAAATCAAGACCAGGTGAACAGTTTAAATAGACCTGTAAGTCTCAAGGAATTAGAAGCTGTCATCAGAAACCTACAGAAAAAAAAATACCAAAGAAAGCTCTAAACCAGATGGTTTCAATAAAGAATTCTACTAGAACTTCCAAGAGGAGCTAATACCTATACTCCTTAATGTGTTTCACAAAATAGAAACAGAAGAATCATTGCTAAACTTCTTTTATGAAGCTATAGGCACCCTGATACCAAAACCACACAAAGACTTAACCAAGAAAGAGAATTGCAGGCCAATCTCACTCATGAACATCGATGCAAAAATTCTCAATAAAATACTGGCAAACCAAATCCAAGAACACGTTAGAAAAATTATCCATTATGATCAAGTAGGCTTCATCCCAGAGATGCAGGGCTGGTTCAACATACAAAAATCTATCGCTGTAATCCATCATATAAATAAACTGAAAAAAAAAACTATATGATCATTTAATTAGATGCTGAAAAAGGATTTGACAAAATTCAACATCCCTTTATGATAAAGGTCTTGGAGAGATTAGGGATACAAGGTTAATTCCTAAATATAATAAAAGCAATATACAGCAAGCCGACAGCTAACATTAAATTAAATGGAGAGAAACTCAATGCCATCCCACTAAAATCAGGAACAATATAAGACTGTTCACTCTCTCCATATGTCTTCAATATGGTGCTTGAAGTTTTAGCAATAGCAATAAGACAACATAAGGGGATCAAGGGGATTCGAATTGGAAAGGAAGAAGTCAAACTTTCGTTATTTGCAGATAATATGATAGTGTACATAAGCAACCCCCAGAACTCAAGCAAGGAAGTCCTACAGCTGATAAACACCTTTAGTAATGTGGCAGGATACAAGATCACCTCCAAAAAATCAGTTACCCTCCTATACACAAAGAACAAAGAAGCAGAGAGGGAAATCAGAGAAACATCACCTTTCACAATAGCCACAAATAGCATAAAGTATCTTGGGGTAACTCTAATCAAGGAAGTGAAAGATCTATTTGACAAGAACTTTAAGCCTTTGAAGAAAGAAATTGAAGAGCATACAAAAATGGAAGAATCTCCCATGCTCTTGGATTGGGAGAATCGACATAGTAAAAAATGGCAATTATACCAAAAGCAATCTAAAGATTCAGTGCAATCCCCATCAAAATTTCAACAAAATTCTTCACAGACCTTGAGAGAACAATAATCAACTTTATACTTAAAAACAAAAAAATACCAGGATAGCCAAAGTAATCCTATACAATAAAGGAACTTCCGGAGGCATTACCATCCTTGACTTCAAACTCTATTACAGAGCTACAGTGATGAAAACAGCTTGGTACTGGCATAAAAACAGAGAAGTAAACCAATGGAATCAAAGACCCATATATTAACCCACAAACCCAGGAACACCTGATTTTCGACAAAGGAGCTAAAAATTATACAATGGAAGAAAGAAAGCATCTTTTAACAAATGGCACTGGCATAACTTGATGTCATCCTGTAGAATAATGAAAATAGATCCATATCTACCACCATGCACAAAACTCAAGTTCAAATGTATTAAAGACCTCAATATTAATCTGACCACACTGAACCTGATAGAAGAGAAAGTGGGAAGTAGTTTACAACATATGGGCACAGGAGCCACTTCCTACATAGAACTTCAGTAGCACAGACAATAAGAGCAACAATGAATAAATGGAACCTCCTGAAACTGAGAAGTTTCTGTAAAGCAAAGGACACTGTCATTAAGACAAAAAGGCAACTTACTGATTGGGAGAAGATCTTCACCAACCCCACATCAGACAAAGGTCTGATCTCCAAAATATATAAATAAACAAGAAACTAGACATTAAAATTCTAATTAATCCAATTAAAAAAAATGGGGCACTGAACTGAACAGAGAATTCTCATCAGAAGAAGTTGAAATGGCCAAAAGACACTTAAGGTCATGTCAAACCTCCTTAGCGATCAGGGAAATGCAAATCAAACCAACTTTGAGATACCATCTTACACCTGTCAGAATAGCTAAAATCAAAAACACCAATGATAGCCTACGCTGGAGAGGACTAAGGGGAACACTTTCTTTGCAATTTTTTACATGTTGACATCCAGTTATTCCAGCACTATTTGTTGAAGATGTTTTCTTTTTTCCATCATACAATTTTGGTTTGTTGTCAAAAATAAAGTATTCATAGGTTTGTGGATTAATTTTAATGTCCTTGATTCAATTTTTTTGGTCCATGTGTCTATTTTAATGCCAATACCAAGCTTCATTATTATTATTATTATTATTATTATAACTCTATAGTAGAGTTTTAAGTCAAGGATGGTGAAACAATCTACAGATTAAATGAAACTCCCCCAAAAAATCCAGCACAATTCTTCACAGACCTGGAAAGAACAATATTTAACTTCATATGAAGAATAAAAATCTCAGAATTGTTAAAACAATATTGTTGAATGATTTCTAAAGTTTACCAATTATTTAGAATACAACAAGACAGGCATATTGCAAAATGACACAAAATAAAAGGCTCTGGTAAGGGGAAATTACAGTAATTCTCAACATAATGAATATTTAGAAACTGTGCCAAATGACCAGGTGGGAAACACGATTCAAATAACTTTTGAGAGTCCAAATCTTATCTATACCTAATGTTACATAGAATGTATAAATATGTTTACTTGATTGTCAGGTCTAAGGGATGACCTGCTTCAATCTCTCCAAAATAACATGAATATTATTAGTGTATATTAAAAAATAATGCACAAAAACTTCACCATCATGATACTTCCAATGAGATCTTGGCCTTTTGTTAATTCCATGTTTGATATAGACAGACAATGTTGAAGCAGAACACAGGTTGAGTGGGTGGGATATAGTCTACCGGTGTGATATGGCTTAGGTAAAATAAAATCAATCAGAGATGGATACTGTTCCACCAAGCAGGATGTGAGTTCTGATTCAAGCCAGCAGTTTGTAGGTAGACCGTGGGTTTAAGGAGGGTGAATGGAGCAGGCGATTATGTGAACTTACCCAGAAGGAAGATGTATCAGATACTTTTGGGCAAAAACTCAACACAGAATTTCTCTATTGTTAATTACTTATAATTAAGTATGTTAAATTGTAAAACTTAATTTCATAAAGAATAAAATTAAGACAAAAATCTCTAAGAGTAAATTGTTCATCAAATTTAATTACAAACATATTAACCTTTATAATCTTAAAATTAATGCCAATTTTCTAATTGGGGAGCTAAAAACCTCAACTGGAAATTTCTCATCACTTAATGAAGAACACAGTTTTATATCTAATCAAGTTGTTCTCCAAAGGGAAACCACAAAACAAGCCATGCTGTTGCCAAGGTGACTGACTGTTCTTCACAAACTGAAGATAAGGCTCTATTTCTAAATATAACATGCACACAGCTCACTGAACACAAAGAAGTTAAGATGGTATCTTCCTTCCCCCTTCATTGCTATGGACTAGCATTTATGCTATTGGGAGGTACACTACTGAGAACTAAAGGGGAAAGGTAAACAAACCATCTACAAATCCTTGAATCTACAATGCTGGCATGCCTATAAGAAATGCTGGTGCAATAGTGGCGCAAAACTTGTGAGAGTCACTCACCAGTATTTAGTTGAATTTGAGGTTCACTCTATGAAAGGGAACCCAATCCCAACATTGGTTGGATGATCTAGGGCCGAGACTAGATAGCCCAGGGAAAGAGTAAACAACCAAATACTACTGTTCTGCTAGGAAACAATGACAATAAAATGATTCTTAATTATAGACTCCTACATGAATATACCAGTGTCTCACTCAGCCATCATCAGAGAAGCTTCCTCCTACAGCGTATAGGAACAAATACTGAAAATCACAAGTTGATAATGTACATAGCTTGAGAGACCTACTAACAAAATCCTCAATGAGATGTCTTCATCAAATTCCTGTTCTTAGGGAGCATATGACACAATGAAAGTGGAAGCAGAAAAACTGTAAGAGCCAGCAGGAATGTTGGACACTACAGAAACAAGGTCTTCTAAATACAGCAATACATTTGAATTCACAGAGAATGAGGCAGCATGCTTGTATATAATCTTCACAGGTTTGCCTCAGATGGATTCCAATAATGAACAAAGGGGTCACATGACTCCATCCCTAACCTAGAAGTTACCTCAAATGCCCACTTGCAAAGGAAACATTGATTTTTCAAAGTTTTACTGACCTCATGCCTAGTACTAAATGGCCATCAGAAAATGAACTAAATGGCATCACTGGAGATTGGTTGTCTCATATTTTTTCAGGGCTTTAAAATTTTCTATTATTATGTTTTTTAGTAATCATACAGGTCCTTTGTGTATACATTGTGACTTCTTTTGTTTGATTTTAAGACATTCCTATGTTGCTAATGAGTATCTCTGAGATTATTGTTTTTTTATGATTTTTCTTGTCTCTGTTTTTTTATTTATTTATTTATTTTGTCCTAGTCTAACTTGTTTAATTTAGTTTTATATTATTTTATTTTATTTCTTATATGACATTTTGTTTTCAAAGGAAAGACAGCAAGGGTGTGGATTTGTATGAAGGGGAGGTGTGGAGTATCTTCAAAGAGTTGGGAAAGGAAAAACTATAATTAAAACACATCATATGAAATTATTCTTTACATTAAGATAAATAGAAAAATAAAAGTATGACTAAGGGTACAGAACTTAAAAAGACATTTATACCACTAACTTGAAGCTAAGAGAATATTTCAGGAAGATGAGATAGAAAGAATGTAAGCTCCAAAAGATAGAAAGAAGGGCTATTAAATGCCATTTTGTAAATATGACTAAACCATGACTAATATGAGCTCCCAACAATGATGCCTACTAGCACCAATCTTATACAAAATTGGGCGTATGCAACAATCGGGAGTGGATTAAGCAGGGGTTCACTTCACCTTACCTTAGTGATGAGCTATTGTGAACCAAGAAATACAGAAAAAGAAGTTAGCAGTATGTAATTGTGTAACCTCTACAGAGCACTTGAGACTCTAATGGTTATGAGCAAACCTCTGGTCACCCAGATGGACCTAGTAAAATTCTGGATACAAAAAAATTCTATCAAAATTCTAAGTAAGGAGAATAGTTTTGTAAGAAAAAGGTAAGCCTGCAAGAGTTGGAGAAAAAGGAGAGATTGTTGAGTGGGAAGAAAGCAAAATGTGTTTAAAAAATGCTGATCTTAAATACAAATTTTCTGAGAAGATTCTATATTATGATTCAACTAGTTAACTTTACTAATTAACTGAAAAGAGAAAGGAAAAAAATAAACATGTAAAAATGGGTAGGTGTAGATATATTTTAGTCAAAGTTAATGGTAATGGCATACTTAAGTAATATGCATAAAATACATTTATTCATAGTAGTATGAAGGAGAAGTAGATCAGGAAAGCCTTCCATGAAACAGAATTTAAAAGAAGCTTCTAATTTGTATCTAAAAAATTACAATTAGTTTGTAACTTGACAGTTTACTAAAAAACAGAACTCACTGGCACTAAAGAAATGTAAGCTTAAATCATAAGTTCATTATTTCCATTTGTTGTGAAAATATAGGGAGGATTAATGCTTTCTTTATCTTAGATAACCGAGTATAAAATTTAGAACTCTGCTTTTTTTGGGATTAATCCAGTAACCTTTGTCATATGCAACTATGAAAAATAAATTCTCCCAATTTAGACCATGTACAGCACTGCTTTGACCTATTTTTATCATCTGTTTCAATTGTGTTTCTCAGAAACTCTTATTTTGTGTATTTTTAGAACTCAGTTTGAGAAATGATTTGTTACATACTATAGACAGAAATACATAAGGCATAATTTGGAATAAACATTCTTGGCTCTGTGTTTACAATACATTGAAAGAAAGTTCTGTAGCTTCCATTTAAAACTGCCAAACTATCCAAGATGCACACTGAAAAAGAACTGTTTTTGTTGCAAGTTAAGTTACCTTTGATACTGAGAGGACAACCTACAAAGTACATATTAATAGAGAAATAAAGCCCTTCGGTCATTGAGCCAGAATAGCAACTCTGGGTTGTAATATTTCAGTTACTTTAACTGCCACAGGGGATCAGAAAAAAAAATCCTGAATCGATCCTAAAGAGAAGCAGTTACTGATAAACAGTTCACAGTTCAAATAGAAGCACCATCTAGTGAGTAACATGGCTGTATATCTCCATTCGCCAAGGCAAACTTCTTAATTATAAATCACAGTGTGCCTTTTTATGTTAGTTTTCTGAGATAGGATTATATTATAACTGTTAGTCAGAAACTGGTTTTAGGTTGGGAAGGAATAATGTTTTAGAAAGAGATATCAAAGGTTTCATTCATCTTTCATAATCACATATGGAACAAGACAGCATGCCAATGTTGATCTCCTACTATAAGATACTATGGTTTATAGAAAGTTGAGTGAAGCTATCAGTCAGTTTCTACAAGTCACCTAGAGGGAATTTCTGGGGTTACTCCAATGAATTATTTTCAGAGAAGATACAGGACAGTTTACAAGAAGTAAGCAAGACTGCAGAATTCTTCTCACTTATGTTTTATATGGCACAATAAATATTAGGACAGATGTTACATGATGGACATGGTACACTTCAACTCTGATGAAAATCAAAGAAAGGCACAATTAAGGAAGAGAGAAGTAATTTTGCTAACAGCATTATTAAGTTTGATTCTTTGCAATCCCTAATTTAGTTGCTTTTCTTTGCTATTTAAATTTTTATTTAAAATTTTTATATTCTTGAGTATTTTATAGATAGGGGATGTACTTATATTTTTTAATTAATTAATTATTTATTAAAGATTTCTGTCTCTTCCCCACTGCCACCTCCCATTTCCCTCCCCCTCCCCCAATCAAGTCCCCCTCCCTCGTCAGCCCAAAGAGCAATAGGGTTCCCTGCTCTTTGGGAAGTCCAAGGACCTCCATCTTTTTTATCCCAACACTTCTTTATCACTCTATCTCTTTCTCAAGTCAATGAGTTCTTTGATATGTATTATTTAACTTATGTAGAGTAGTATAATACATGCAGAAATATAACCATCTGAATACATTTAGTGTAAATAATAGTTAATGTCTTCAGTATTGAATGTTTTGCTTGGATTATTAGGGACTTTCAGAAAAAAAATTGATTCTTTTACTCTTAGCAGATATTGGTTGCTTGTTAATTATTATCTAGGGGTGAAATTTCTCTCACCCACACTGGCACATCAACTGGCATTGCCATTATGGAAGTCTTGTTTAGACTATCATATTGGTAAAATTTTATAAGTGTAGCATTGTTGTAATGTCTAGTTACTACACAAGTTGTCTAGTCCTGTGTCTCATACAATCATTCAGCTCCATCTTCTAAGATGTAATTTTTGTCTATATTGTAGAAGTATCAATTGGAGTTGGCCAAAGCATTTTTACTTATTATTTGTGGACCTGTGCGATGACTACAATTATTTAAGATTATAGAAATAAGTATTAAGAATGTATGTAGAAATTTTAATGATTTAGTAAAAATGGCAGAAGTAGCTTCTCCCATAGGTTATGATCTATCCAGCCTTGGGTAGATACCTACATTTATATTGCTAGACATATTTCCATGCTTTGAATGGGTCTTAAGTACAATTAGGCAAGTGCTGGTTACCTCCACAAGATAAAATAACATTACTCACTGGGCAGTGGTGGAGCAAGCCTTTAATCCCAGCAGTCAAGAGACAGAGACAGGCAGATCTCTATGAGTGCAAGGCCAGCCTACAGAAAGAGTTCCAAGACAGACTCCAAAGCTACAGAGAAACCCAGTCTTAAAAAAACAAAACTAAACTAAACTAAAAACCGCTACCCTTCTTCATCATTGGGTCTATTTTCCCACCCTCACCATTGATTTGGTTCATAGGCACAGAGCTAGGTAGAAATATTGCCTGGCAGCTTGCAAAGTAAATTCTGATTTTTTTAAAAAAACTAGGCCTCAAGGAGGGGGCTTCCATATTAGCCCAAGCTTAATTTCCCTAAGCCCTTTGTTCAAAGTATGTCATGTCTTGAACACCAGGTTTTTACCTTCAAGTCCTGAGAGGCAAGCAAAGATGAAGATAAATAAATACCCCCTACTGTAAACCAACAATCCAAATGGTGGCTCCCCATTTCTGTTTCTCCCCCATCCAATGGAAAGAATTCAGCTGTACAGATTCACATTTTAGTTACCTATTTGTCATGTGATGGTCATCTAGACTATTTGTGTTTCTTAGTTATTGTAAATACAATGGAAATAAGATTGGTAAACAAGTAGGATACAGCATCCTTTGATACATACCAAGGAATGGTACAGCTGTATTTTGTGGCAGATCTGCTTTTTGTCTTTCTAAAAGCTATCCTCACTGATTTGCATAATGGCTGCACAAGTTTGAAATTCTACCAGCACTGAATGAGGTTTCCCTTTCTACCCATCATCACAGGTATTTTCTGTCAGTTGTTTTCTTGATTGTAGCAATTCAGACAACGTATAATAAAATCTCATTTTTTTTTAAATTTGGACTTCACTAGTTTCTAATGATCTTGCACTCTTTCTAAGATATTTAATAGCCATTTGTAATTCTTCTAAGAATTATATGCTTAGATCAATAGATTATTTTTAATTAAAAATTCTTAATTAAGTGTAAATTTTATCACAACCTTATTTTCTTGTCTCTGAACGCTTCTGTCCCCTATCCATTCCCTCTCTACTTTCTGTCTTACTTTCTTTATGATTGTTACATATATACAAGTAAATACAACCTGATGAATCCCTTTAGTGTGACTTTCCTGTACAGGATTTCAACACTAACTTTATATTTTAGTAAGTAATTAGGATAATCATCTCTGGGAGAAGTTAATTTGTAATATATATATATATTTAATTTAATTACTTATCAATAAAAATTATTCATCAATTAATTTTTTATCGGTTAGCTCTTTATCAATAAAAATTCTTTATAGGTTAATTATCAATAAAAAATTCAGGAGTCAAATATGGGGTTAAGAACCTGAAGGATGAGAGGGACAGAGATATCACCAGTCCTCTTCTACCTGCTCCACTCTTTCTTCTTACAAGAGGAAAAAATCCTCTTTGCCCCATCTTACTACTTCCTGTCTTATCTATCCTCAGTTTTCTAAAGCCTCTGTGGTTAATTACAGTTGGGTCATAGCTACCTCTGCCTGCTAACTCCAAGCAAGCTGTATGTGTCAAAACAGGATCAAACTATCACATAAATTATATCCATAGCCACTGCTCTCATTATGTGTGTTATTGATGTTTGTTTTCTTTTTGGTACTTTTCTATATGTAATATATTGATTTCCTATGTTCTATAGCTGGCAAAGGTTCTCTCCTGTTCTGTGGAGTTTTTAGTCCCTTGGTTGATAGTTTCCTATGAACTATCTCCTGCAATATCAGGAGGAAATCTGAGTATGAACAAAACTAAAAAGAATGATGAAGACTATAGTCTAATGCTACAGAAAACTTTATGCAATTTACAGTGTAATTTTATAGACAAAATAAAAAAAGAAGGCAGTGATCCTAGGGAGATTATTTGAGTTCAGAGAGACATGTTTAGAAAAACATCACACACGGGCTCACAATCTATAGTCAGTGTTTATCAAAAGCACAACGGCTTCTGTATAAAAAAAATAAAAAAGGTAAAAATCAGACACTTTATGTTCATTCAAATAATAGTACTCAGAGGAAAATACTTGGATTGGTGTGTGGATTTTAAAAAAAGAGTAAATTTTTAATTATGCTCTAGAGTTACTAAATCACAGCACAATCAGCCAAAGCTTGCTGTCACATTGAAACTGACAACATATCAAAACATTTTGGTTATTCATACAATAGCCTAAATTCTTCCATTCACAAAATAACAAAATAAAATCAGGAGCCCATAGAAAAGGGAAAGTCATGAAAGGATAAGTTACTTTAAGTAATGAGGTTTTAAAATAGTTGACGACTGCAGCAAAAAATTGAACTGCCATTTGATATGTTCAAGTTAATTGCATATAAAATGTGGAGAGGGAAAAGAGGCTTAACCCATAGTGAGAATCCCAAACCTTGCCTGAATTGAAAATCATGAAATTTTTAGGCAAATGAATGGAAGTAGAAATATTCATCCTGAGTGAAGTAACCAGGACCTAAATAAATAGATATGGAATGTGTTTACTTATATCTGGATATTAGTCATTAAATAACTATAACCAAGGTAAAATTGGTAGATCCAAGAGGTTAGGAAAGGCCTGGGGGAGGAAGATACATGGAAAATTTTGGAAGAAAGAAATAGCAGAAATTTTTTTAGGGGTAGACTGGAGTAGTGAGGAGGGAACAACAATTGGAGGATTACATAGGGAAGGGGGGAGGGGAAATAGGATTGAGAGAGATAATAAGGGAGAGACAGCTATAATTAAAGGGTATTTGAGGGACAGTATGGAAACACAGTGCTGTGGAAACTTCCTATAATATATAAAGGTGATCCTAATGAAGTTTATAAATAATGAGAGAAGAGAACCCCTCCTGGTCATCTGTAATCACCAACAAATGAACCTTCTAATGTCAAGACTGCATTCTGTCCAATAAAGTTGTTGGCTGAAAGTGTTCAATAGAAATCAACAAAAAACTCAAACTATTGTAAAGACAATAAGTCGTTCAACACAAACTGACAGAGAGATCCCATGATGAAGAAAAAAAACATGCAACTCATTGATGTAGTGAGATTTTGTTGGTAATCTAAAAAAGCTTGTCTAAAGATCAAGGTGCAGAGCTAAACCACCAGTTAGGCATAGAGGCCAGGTAGTGGTGGCACATGCCTTTAATCCTAGCTTTTGGGAAAAAGAGGATAGTGGATTTCTGGGATTTCACGGTCACTCTGGGCCTTGAGATAGAATCTGTAAAAGAAAAACAATTCACATAAGGGTGATCCCAGCACCTGGGACCACATGCTTTTAATACCAACACTAAGGAGGTGGAGACAGGAGTGGTACAGCTGGACACAGAGAGAAATATAAGGCAGAAGACAGTGAAGCTAAGATGCCATTTTAGGATTCAGTCTGAGATAGCAATCTGAGAATTCGTAGAGACAGATGCAGCATGAGGTTTTGTAGAGATAACAGCAGTCTGAGGATTGGTAAAGACAGGATCACTGCTTTTGCCTGAGTATTGGTAGAAATAAGAACTCTCTAGTGGTTGGCTGCTCTACTTTTCTGATATTTCAGCATTTATCCCTATATCACTCCTTGGGATTTTATTATTAAGAAAAAACTCGATTTTGTGCTACACATTGAAATGGAGAATTTGACCTGGTGCCTACATAGAACCTTCCCCTCTATGTTCGAGCATCTATATCACAGAAAGATATTAAATATTAACCCAACCACAAAAACTTTTAATAACAACCTCTCCTTCCTACAAAATATTCTAGGACAATGTTGTTACAAACCATGTTGGACCAACTAACTGATGTCTGATTTGACCAACTGTCTACTCCATAAGATGAAACCCATACTGGACACTAATTGGACGACCAAGAACCACAGACTAGATATCCCAGAGACCTGTTGTAAAACCAAATATTACTTATCTAAAAAAGGTATCAATAAAATGACTCCTAATGATTTAATGATATACTGCTTTATTCATTGATTTGTCCCTCATTCCGCAATCATCAGAAAAGCTTTTTTTGGAAGTAGACTGGAACAAACACAGAAATCCAAACCCAGAAATTATGCAGAGAGAGAGAGAGAGAACTTGGAAACCACTGGTCTAAATGTGATGTCTTTATCAAACCCCTCCCTTAATATTTCAGGGAGCCCTGCAGAAGAGGAGTCAAAAAGAGGGGATGGAGGGAGATGGAGGACATCATCATAACAAAGCTCTCTAAAATGACACACACACACACACACACACACACACACACACACACACACACACACATATATATATATATATATATATATATATGTATGTATATAATCAGCTTTCAGTTAAAACTTTAATGGGACCCCTAAATGCATAATCAAATAATGGAATGGATCTCTGATTCTTGTGCCTTGTCTTGAGGACCTTTTATTATTTTTTTTTGTTGGACTGTCAGTTCCAAATTCAATGTGATTGCTTTCACTTTGTCTTATTCTCTTTTATTTTGTGATGTGTTGTTGTGATCTCTTAGGGAGCCTGCTCCTTTCTAATGAAAGACTGCAAAGAAATGGATCCAGATGGGAGAGAAGTTGTAGAGAAATTCTATTAAAGGTCTCCAATATAGGACCAGCTAAATGGTTTGATGTTTAAAAGGTGCTTGTTATCAAGCTTGATATGAGTTTAATCCCTGTTACCCACATGGTGCAAGTAAAGAACTCATCGTCTCATGTCTTCAAATAATATATTAAAAATGGATGGAAAAATATTAGACACCCTTTTCTTTTGCCTGCACTCAGTGGAAAATTTTTAAATTTCTTTATATTTAGGTTGATGCTGGTTATGGGCTTGCTGTAGTTCACTTCTTTTATTTTCAGTTATTTCTCTTAGGACTAAGGATACTTGGTCTGTCCAATCATTTTATTATAGAGGGGTGTTAGTATTTGTCACTGAGTTTTCTCCATCTAATGGCATGATCATTTAGATTTTATCCTTTGTTTAATTATATACTGTTCATAGTTAACAGACTGTATTTAGACACACATCACTCACTCTGAACAAAAATGTATTCATGTGAACCAGACGGCTTAATATAAATCTATAAGGTATAATACCTCTCTCAAGTAAAACATCAGGACAGCACTAAAATACAGGTATAGAGACCAATTTTAGGAAGAGGAATTGACTGTCCAAAGAAATAGTAACAGGATGCTATCCAAGGCAACTTGGATAGCATCAAATTTTAAAATCTTTTCACCATGAAATAAGTTATCAGCTATGTGACAATTCAGCCTAAACAATGCAAGGAAATCTTTGTCAGCTATCCTTGACAGGGAATTAATATATAAAATATATAGTGTTCTCAAAGATCTAATATAAAAGAAAAATAATAAATAATAAATGGGCAAAAACTTAACAGGCATTTTTGACATTGTTCAAATGAAACTCATGAATGGTAAAAAGAGAAACACAGACTCTCTCTTTCTCTCTCTCTCTCTCTCTCTCTCTCTCTCTCACACACACACACACACACACACACAGAGAGAGAGAGAGAGAGAGAGAGAGAGAGAGAGAGAGAGAGAGGATGAAACCTGTATACAAAAGCAAACATTTAGAATATAGCTAGAGATTATGCTGACTTACTAAAGTGGTGAGTCTAGGTTCTTCTCCAAGACCTTTGTCTTCACTATTTGAGGGCAGCTGGCTAGGTTTTCAAAAGTAGACATGATTTTTGTATTGTTGATGTCAGTCCTAAATGATGAACTACAGGAGAAAATGAATGCTTGGACAAGAAAAATAAGAGCACAGCTATTAATTTTCCAATGCCAAAGGGCAAGCATGGAGACATACATATACACATACATACATACATACATACATACATACATACATACATACGTGTTTACTTTCCTCTGTGTGTATGTCTGATACTATACAGATGGATCAGGTTGTATTTATGTATTTAGGAATACATGTGAGTAGGAGTGTTTTGGGAATGAAGGGAGAAATAATGTAATTTAATTATAATAAAAAATTAAATAATTTAAAATGTGAGGTATGCAATTATATCAAATAATTATTCATTGTATTTAGAAAGAAAATGTTGAAGTTTACCCTTTTGTCTGTGGGGTCCTTAGACCTCCAGGAGTCCCTGTGCTGAGGACAACCATCCAGACAGGTGAGTGGGTGCCAGCCTGGGGCGGGGTGGATGGTCCTGGAAAGGAGCACAGGGCCCTGTCACCTCCTGATGCAGGGACTTCTTTGTTCTACATGACCTTGCCCCCCCCCAAGCCTGTCCTTTTGTCTGTGAGGTCATTGGCCTAGGAATTGTTCCTGCTCCTGCACTGAGGAGATCCACCCAGAGTCAGTCTCCTGGCTACATTTGAAGAAAGAGATGGGCAGGTGCCAATGCAAGAATTCCTCCAACAACCTGAAAGGCAACATGACAACACCAGATTCCAGGGTTCATGCAATAAGAAGACTTGAACACCATATTCCAGAAGAAGTAGAAGATATCAACTTTAAACGTAACATTATAAAAATAATAGAGGACTTTAAACAGGATGTGAAAAACTGCTGTAAAGTAATGGAGAAGACAAACAAAAATGTAGAAGAAATGAATAAATCTCTCAAAGATACCCAAGAAAACCAAGATAAAGCAATCAAACAGGTAATGGAAACAGTTCAAGACTTGAAAAATGAAATGGAGGTAATAAAGAAAACACAAACTGAGGGAAGGCTGGATATGAAAAATCTGGGTAAATGAACAGGAACTACAAAAACAAGTATAACCAACAGAATACAAGAGATAGAAGAAAGAATCTCAGACACCGAAGATACTATAGAGGAAATAAACTCATTAATTAAAGAAAATAACAAATCCAACAAATTCTTAACACAAAACATCCAGGAAATCTGGGACACCGTGAAAAGACCAAAACTAAGAATAATAGGGGTAGAAGAATTACAGCTCAAATACCCAGAAAAAATATTCAACAAAATTATAGAAGAAAACTTTCCCAACCTAAAGAAGGATATTCCTATGAAGGTACAAGAAGCATACAAAACACCAAATAGACTGGATCAAAAAAAAAATCCCCTCTCCATATAATAATCAAAACATAAAACATACAGAATAAAGAACAGATACTAAGAGCTGCACGGTAAAAAGGTCAAGTAACATATAAAGGGAAACCTATCAGAATTACACCTGACTTCTCAATGGAAACCATGAAAGCGAGAAGGTATTGGATAGATGTGCTGCAGACACTAAGAGACCATGGATGCAAGCCCAGGCTATTATACCCAGCAAAGCTTGCATTCACCATCGATGGACAAAACAAGATATTCCAGGACAAAAATATGTTTAAACAATACATAGTCACAAACCCAGCCTTACAGAAAATACTAGAAGGAAAACCACAAAGAAAGAAAGAAAACAACACCCAAAATAATAATAACACAAGCATCTAACAACGGTCCACCAGCACAACTCAAAGAAGGGAAACCCACAAACAATACCACCAGAAAAAAATAACTGGGGTTAGCAAACACTGGTCATTATTATCACTTAATATCAATGGACTCAATTCACCTATAAAAAGGCACAGGTTAAGAAAAGGAATACGAAAACAGGATCCAACATTCTGCTGTTTACAAGAAACACACCTCAACTTTAAAGACAGACACTACCTTTGAGTAAAGGGTTGGGAAAGGTTTTCCAATCAAATGGACCAAAGAAACAAGCGTGTGTGGCTATACTAATATCTAACAAAATTGATTTCAAACTAAAATCAATCAGAAGAGATGGAGAAGAAACAATTGATCAGGAGGAAGACTCAATCCTGAATATCTATACCCCTAACAGAAAAGCACCCACATATGTAAAAGAAACATTACTAAAACTAAAAGCATACATCAAACCCCACACTCTAATAGTAAAAGACTTCAACACTCCTCTTGGGGGAATGGGATAATTGAGTTGGAAGAGGGAAGAATATATATTAACTAAGGGAGCCATTTTAGGGTGGGCAAGAGACTTGGCTCTAGAGGGGTTCCCAGGTGTCCAAGGGGAGTTCCTCAGCTAGGTCCGTGGGCAGCAGAGGAGAGGGTGCCTGAACTGGCCTTCTCCCATAGCCACACTGATGAATATCTTGCATATCACCATAGAACCTTCATCTGGCGATGGATGGAGATAGAGACAGAGACCCACATTCGAGCACTGGACTAAGCTCCCAAGGCCCAGATGAAGAGCAGAAGGGGGGAGAACAATAGAAAGGAAGTCAGGACCCCGAGGGGTGCCTCCACCCAAAGAGATGGTAGGACTGATCTAATAGGAAATCATCAAGGCCAGCTGGACTGGGACTGAATGAGCATGTGATCAAACCGGACTCTCTCAATGTGGCTGACAATGAGGGCAGACTGAGAAGCAAATGATAATGACACTGGATTTTGATTCTACTGCATGTACTGCCTTTTTGGGAGCCTAGTCTGTTTGGATGCACACCTTCCTAGACCTGGATGGAAGGGGTCCCTGCACTTCCCACAGGGCAGGGCACCCTGACTTCTCTTAGGACTGGTGAGTGACGGGGAGGGGAAGAGGAGAAGGGAAGGAAAATGGGAGGATGGGAGTAGGTGGAAATTTTTAATAAATTTTAAAAAAGAAAAAAAATGTTAATCAAAACTACTGGATTCTCCCTGGCTATAAAAAGTACTATCATCATCAAATGACTATTAGAAAACAAATTCTAGAGGTGTCTCAAAGAACAGAGAACTAATTTGTGAGTGCCATCTGACTGAGACATCTGTTACCCCATTGATCACTAGGGTTGATTTGGTGGCTGGCTAGGCAGGTGTCCACTTCCTCCTTTACCACTTCACACATGTCTCTCCCAAAGCTGTGTGCTTGATTGAAAAGGAAGACTTTCCCTGAATAGAAGAGGACTGGGCTTTGTTCAAGGGTACATGAGTAGCTACACTCCCCTGCTAGAACTTCCAAATGAGCTTTCAAGAAAAGAGAGCTAATATATACTGGATAGGAATGTGTTAGTCTAACATCTAACAAAATCAGCACAGGATTTCCTAAAAATTAAAATATAAGTGCCACATGACACAATTCTAAACTTCATAGGTACATATAAAGAAGAACTCATATTCATGGAGGCTGGAGAGATGGCTCAGAGGTTAAGGGCACTGATTGATCTTCCAGAGGTCCTGAGTTCAATTCCCAGCAACCACATGTTGACTCCCAGCCATCTGTAATGAGATCTGGTGTCCTCTTCAGGCCTGGAAGTATACAGATAGACAGAACACTGTACACATAATAAATAAATAAATCTTTAAGAAATAATCCATATTCATTACATAATAGAGACACTTGAAAATATCAGAGTATCATAAAATTATTGATAAAAACTAGGTGGGAGATAGGGAAATACTGCATAGAAACATGTCTGTGTATAAGCAAGTAAATGGGAAAAGACATTTTAGATTTAATAGGCCATAGATGGAGCCGAATAGCGTTACCCTTCTGGGGTAATCTTCTAAATACCTAATCTAATATATTAGACTTCAAATAATTTTCCCCAAGGAAAAATACAATTTATTGCCTCACTTGTACAAGTTGTACATTTTTTTCTAGAGTTTTAGTCCTGTGGAATTTTTCAATCTCTCTCTATTTTTTTTAAGACATTTTTTTATTAAAGATTTCTGCCTCCTCCCCGCCACCGCCTCCCATTTCCCTTCCCCTCCCTCAATCAAGTCCCCCTTCCTTGTCAGCCCACAGGGTTCCCTGCCCTGTGGGAAGTCTAAGGACCACCCACCTCCATCCAGGTCTAGTAAGGTGAGCATCCAAACTGCCTAGGCTCCCACAAAGCCAGTACGTGCATTAGGATCAAAAGCCAATTGTCATTGTTCTTGAGTTCTCAGTAGCCCTATGTTCAGCGAGTCCAGTTTTATCCCTTGCTTTTTCAGACCCAGGCCAGCTGGCCTTGGTGAGTTCCCAATAGAACATCCCCATTGTCTCAGTGTGTGGGTGCACCCCTAGCGGTCCTGAGTTCCTTGCTCGTGCTCTCTCTCCATCTGCTTCTGATTTGGACCTTGGGGTTTCAGTGCGGTGCTCCAATGTGGGTCTCTGTCTCTGTCTCCTTTCATCACCTAATGAAGGTTAATATTCAGGAGGATGCCTATATGTTTTTTCTTTGGGTTCACCTTCTTATTTAGCTTCTCTAGGATCACGAATTATAGGCTCAATGTCCTTTATTTATGGCTAGAAACCAATTATGAGTGAGTACATCCCATGTTCCTCTTTTTGGGTCTGGGATACCTCACTCAGGATAGTGTTTTCTATTTCCACCATTTGCATGAACCAATGATAGCCTTTGCTGGAGAGGTTGTGGAGGAAGGGGTACCCTCATCCATTGATGGTGGGAATGCAAACTTGTGCAGCCACTTTGGAAAGCAGTGTGGTGGTTTCTCAGGAAATTTGGGATCAACCTACCCCTGGACCCAAAAATACCACTCTTGGAAATATACTCAAGTGATGCCCTATCATACAACAAAAGTATATTCTCAACTATGTTCATAGCGTCATTGTTTGTAATAGCCAGAACCTGGAAACAACCTAGATGCCCTTCAATAGAAGAATGGATGAAGAAAGTATGGAATATATACATATTAGAGTACTACTCAGCAATAAAAAAATCAATATCCCTCTATTTTAAAACCAACATCTATGGTTTGTGCTTTTAACGTTGTCCAAATTATAGAAATTTGAATTTAAAAGTGTTAACTATACAAGTACACACATATATTTCAAAATACTTTTTCCCAACTCTGGGTCAATTTTACAGCAACAAATAATTCATGTATCTTTCAATTAAAAAAAATCTGTGCCAAGTATTCTTAGGTTTCCTTTCTACCAAAAGCACCTAGAAAGACATATTCTGAGAATATGCAATATGTAGATGTCCTCTAAACTAATCATAGATATTCTAATGGTTCATGTAAGTATTAAGATAAAGAAAAATAACAATGGGGAATAGTTAACAAAAGATAAAAAAAGGTCATTTTCAACTATAATCATGATTTCAGGAAACTCTAAATAAAATAGTGAAATAGTATAAATTGATATCTAAATAATGATTCATCATAGGAAAAATATTTATGATACAAATTAGAAGAATATCTTGACAGTATTTTTCACATCTTTGTAAATTAGTGGAGGGATATGACACAATCTTATATATATATATATATATATATATATATATATATATTTGAAAGCTTTCAGTCCATTTCTGTCATTTAAAATTATCTTGTAAACTCAAAGTCAGAAGTAGACTTGAGTTGTTATGGAATTTTCTGAGATTTTTTTCAATGGATATGACCTACAATTAGAAGAATCAGAAATTTATCCATTATGGTATTTATACAGTTACACTCAGGACAGTGTTCTCAAACTGGACCTACTAATGCTTATCACAAGATTTATAGTAAATATGCTACTCTTCAGAGATTGACTGACAGATTTGAGGATTTTTTGTAAAAATACAATAACTATTGTTTGTAATTATTTAACGATATGAATTTTGAAAAATTCTTGTATATTATAAGTTGAGCAACAATCACCATGGATGAGCAAGTTTCTGGACAGTATTTGCATAGATGCCAAAGACAGAGTTGTAACTTGTGGTAGATTTTCGGCTTTTTGAGGATTCTCCACCCTAATTTTCAAAATAGTTTCGCCAGCCTGCATATCAACCAAATGTGTATAAGTACCTCTCTCTCCATTTTTTTTACAGCTTTTTTTAAAAAAATAACTGGGTATTATAACTGGATCCTTTTTAGCAGCCAATCTGCAATTCAGTGCTATTGCTATAGAAAATTGACCTGTATATTGTGCTGTCTTTTCCTGTCATAACTCAAAAATGAGAATTTCTAATTTGTCTTGAACAATATTTTGCTTTGATTTTCTTTTTACTGATTCTACCCTTTAAGAACTCTGAACATAATAGATCCCTACTTAAATACATGACACATGTAAATTTCTGTCTAAATACATGGCAGAATTTTATTTTTTTTCAGTTACAAAATGTCAAATGAACTACTGAAATTAGAATACATTTTTCTCTGCAGTGTGAAAAGCAAATAGTCCCAATGCAGCTCATTTGATGACAGGTTTCTCTATGACCCTTTATTTTCCTTTTCCAGACTTTCTTTACTAATGATTCATTGAGTTTTTCTTCTTTTGCCTGTTTTATATCTTTAAGAAGACATTAGAAAATCAGAGAATTCATTAAAGTGTTCTCTATACAATAATCACCTCCATTCTTTTCAGAGAAATTTACACATTAAAGACTACAGCCAGGTGTACCGATGGAGGGAGACTCTGATGGAAATGAATTAAATTTTTTTTCTGATTGATTGGAATATAGAGAGTGCTGTCTCTACACGATGTCTAGGATGACAGTTTGCTGATCTCTAACATTCTAGTGGCAATATTCCTACTAGTTTGTCATTTTGAAGGAGTTGCAACCAACAGTTACAGAGCCATACTTCCTACCAGCTGTAGATATTTCATTGGTTTATTTAATTACTTTCACCTAAATATGCAATTTTTCTTCCAGTATCTATTTAAGGCTATATTCATGTAAATTTGTCTTTTACCTGTACAGGGATTTGTGAGCCTGTCAGTTTGAGGTGTTTTTCTCTTAAGACACAACATCATTAAAAATGACAACAGCAGCCTTTTAGCTGACTGGAGAGATTTCTTATTCTTGGTATATAGACCAGTCACTTGACTTGAGAAATTGGTTTTAAAAGGCTTAGAGCAAAATGACTTTGACAAGATGTCACAGTCTGAAATGTGGGTGACAAGATGGATCTCAGTGAATAGGGCAAAATAAAGATGATTTAAATTAATTTCAAAATAACACCTTGATTCTGCTGACAGAATAGGAAGAACATAGACTGCTACAGGCCCATCAGAGTTACCGGAGGATTATGAATATGGAAATAACTAGTAAAGGAGAACTGCGGAATTGTGTTTTCATTGACAGAATAGTTGGAGTAATGAGGAGAACAGGTTCAAAAAATTACAGATAGAAATGTTCACTAAGACTAGAACTACAGAGTCTGAATTCTCCCAGGAACTCTTACGTCTCTTGAGAAATGTAGAAGGGATTCTAACTCACTGAGACTGCTAGCTGAAGCTGATTGCCCCTCCAAGGTGGGAAGAAGAGCTTTTAACTCTATGCACTAAACTGTGTAGGAAGAAGGCGGCACTTTTTGTACTCACATTGCAGTTCACATTATAAATTGCCCTGTTTTTCAAGGCTTGTCTCTGGTTCCCACCTGGGAAACAGCTTCTTTTAAGTGTCTGCTATTTCTCCAGAGTCCACAATCTTATAAACCATGGGAAAAATTCCAAAAAAAAATTTTGTTTGGCATGACAAATAACACACAACAAAATAGTCCAGAACAAAGTTCTTTTTATTCATTTCTTTCATTGAATACCTATTAACTTCAAGTAAATAGCGTACTCAAGTTAAAAAGATTATTCTTTGAAAAATGTATACATACATACACTGTATTTCTATTATTTTTATCCATTACTGCTACAAGTTCCATCCCAGAATTATGTACCTTGTTTTTCTTTTAATAAGTTAGTTAATGGAAATTACTTTTTGATATAGATGGGTCTTCTTTCTATATGTTGCTTTCATTGGTTAATTAATAAATAAACTGCTTGAGGTGGGTGGAGAAGACAGAACAGAAGGGAAGTGAGTCAGATGCCATGATTCTTCGACCTGAGATGGATGTAGGCTAGAATCTTCCTGGTAAGCCACCACCTCGTGGTAGTACACAGATTATTAGAAATGGGTTAATCAAAATATGAGAGTTAGCCAGTAAGAGGCTAGAGCTAATGGACCAAGCAGTGCTTAAATGAATACAGTTTTCATGTTATTATTTTGGGAAAAGCTACCCGGGTGGTGGGAAGTAGTCCACGGCTCATATCACTACAATTTTTATCTGTATACTCAAGGGTTTTGACCCTTCCTATGGAAAATGATCACCCTACCAGAAATCACTTCTAAAGAACACTAAATTCACCTAGTAGATATAACCTGTCAATGTCACCTTAACTATGTGTAGGTAAAGGATTTTGTGTCCCCTCATTCATGCTGGAATATTGACAGGCTTGATCTTCTGCAAATCTTATGAAGCAACTTAGAGGTGCTGTAAATTGTTAAGACTATGGTACTATTATGTCCACAAACCACTATTTGATTTCAAAATTCCCTACTTCCTTGAACTCTGACATTTATAATTTCTCCTTCACCACTACCAGTACTACCACTTCCTCCTCTTCCTCTTCTTCTTCCTCTTCTTCTGTCATGGGCAACACAGGACTACAGAGAGGGTAATGTTAAACAGAGACCCAGGACTATAAATTCACTTAAGGACTGAACTGCTTTCTTCATTTTGGGATTAATATTTGCATATTGTTTGGCTAGCTATTATAGATAACCCTGTAAGCAGAGTTTGAGCAAACAGGCTCTTGATTCCTTTATCTTAGTTCCTTCCTTAGTATGCCCATGTCCTCGTGGTCTTGTTTTCTCTGAAGGACATTGCTCTAGGCTTTATCTCCTGCCTGCAGTTTGAAAATATTGGTAGGATTTGTACCCGAAGAAGAAAATGGAGACCATTCAAACCTGACAGGTGTGTGATAAAGATGTCCCATCTATGACTGTGCACAATACAGAAATTATTTCTTTGCACTTTGAATTGATGAGTTTTTCTATTAATTTTCATCCAGTGTGTATATGCACACACACACATGTAATTTTCATCCAGTGTGTATATGCACACACACACATGTGCAAACATGAGTTTCTCTGATAATTACTGAAAGGTGCTTTAGTCTACAGGTATAGAAATGGGTATATAGAAGGCAATTTGTTGGTAAATATGTAGTACTAGTAATGATTCCCTGTTCTGTGGATCAGACCTAAAATATAATCAGAAAACAATTGTTAACCCCATCAGTCTCATCCCCATGGTGCACCCATAGATATTCTTGCAATGCTGATCATTGCTGTAACTTTCATGTTAAACATGGGTTTTAATTTTGCCTTTTGATTTTGAGACTTTTCAATTTTTTTGTTTTTCTTTTTTACTTTGCTTTATTTTTTAAAACAAACTTTTTTTTATTTTAAATACCAATCCCAGTACTCAATTTCTCCTTTTCTTTTGTTCCTCCCACTTTACCCCACCCCACTCTCTTCAGAAAGGGTGAAGCCTTCCATGGGAGTCAACAATGTCTGTCACATCACTTGAAGCAGTAACAAAAGTCCACCCCCACTGTATCAAAAGGCCAGTTCATACACTAGAGATAAATACTGGTTCCACTGCCGTGGGCCCACAGACTGTCCAAGTCTCACAACTCTCACCCAAATGCAGAAAGGCCTAGTTTAGTCCTACGCAGGTTCCCTAGCTGTTAGTCCACAGTGAGTTAGCTCCCACTAGCACGGGTCAACTGTTGGTATGGATTTACCCATCATGGACTTGAAATTTTTACTCATATTATTGCTTTTCCCTCTCTATGACTATACTCCAGGAGCTGGGCCTATGCTTAGCTCTGGATCTCTCTGTCTTGTTCCATCAGTTACTGGATGAATGTTATATGATGACAATTAAGGTAGTCATCAATCTGTCTACAGGAAAGGGCAGATAAGGTACCCTTTCCACTATCACTTAGATTCTTGTGGATTCCTGGGGATTTCCCTAGTGTCAGGTTTCTTATTAACCTTATGATGGTTCCAGCAAGATATCTCTTTCCTTGTGTCCACTTTCTGTTCTTCTCTCAAGTCGACCTTTCCAACTCCTCATATTCTCCTCTGCCCTCCTTTTCTCCCCTCCCTACTCCTCTTCCATCCTTCAAATTCCCCCACACCCACTTTACTCAGAAAATCTTATTTATTTCCCCTTCCCAGGGGAAACCGTGACAGTTTCCTCATCCCAAGTAGTCTGCCTAACTATGAAATCTATCAAGTAGCAAGGAAACTTTTAAGTTGGATTTTATTTAAGCTCTGTAACCAAAGTGTGCTCTGTGTTCAATAATATGGATGACATTGGCAACTAAGAGCATTGCAGTGTCCTGTTCAACTGGGGGAAGGGGGTTTAGGAAACACCCCTGAGCAAAACTTTGAGGAAATATCGAACATTAAATATGGCACTGCAAGTTTTTAAATAGTGGGCTTCCTTATAGCTCTTCACAAATATTCTTAGTGATAGTTAGCCCTCCCTCCCACCCCTTTCTCTTTGTTTTCTTATCCTCTTTACTATTTAGAACACCACACATTGCTTCATCCCCTCCCCTGTTATGTCACCTGTGCTAAACGGTTCCTCCTCCCTTAAGCTCTTTCTCCTCTCCCTAAACAAATGGTCCCTTTCTAATTTCCTGGCTTCCATAGGCACAACACTTAATCAATATATTTTTACTGGCTATAAAATTTTCATGCCCTTAGATTAAATGTGGATGATACTTATTGCTTTGAGATTAATTTATTTAAAAAGGGGAAATATTGAGGAAAGGTCTTTAGAAACCTCTAAAATAACATCAATAAAGTTTTAATAAACTTAAAATAACATCAATAAATCTCACAGAAACTATCAACTGACTCCCTCTAGCTTACACTTTGAGAGAACAGTGCAAATCACAGTAGAAACACTAAAAAATTAATAAAATAAATATTATGCTATGTGTAGACCATAGTACTAAGTTATCTCAAGAATGTACGGCAGAATTAAAACCTAACTAAAGAATTAAGTTAGCAAAGGTGATAAGACATTGACATTAAAACCAAGAGGCTTTGGTTCACAATCCTGACCTGCGAAGAAACTGTGAATGAAACACCTTTCCTTTTGCCGAGTCAGCTAAAAATAGTGGCGTCTGCTCCTTAGGGTAAAAATGTGTGGTTTGAGAACCTACCTTCCAGTTCTCAGTGTTTTTCCTGATTTGGTTTACCTCAGAAAAAATATTTTTAATAAAACAAAATGTGAATTCTTTCTCTGACCTTTTGAGTTATAAAATATCAAAAAAAAATGTTACTTGCTAATTTTTACCAAACAGAGCCGATTTTCTCAAGGGTATCTAAAATTATCCCTCTGAAAGTCATTCCAGTTCTAGTGATTGCTTGGAGGTTAGACTTTGATTTGCCGAGACTTTTTTTTTTTTTTTTTTTTGTGGTACAATAGCCTTGTGCCACTGCAGTGCAAGTTTGCTTGATGTTTAAGGAAGGTTGATTCAAAATATGACCCCTCTCCACCTTAAAACATGGTCTCTGTACTTAGTAGAGTGTACGCTCTCTCTTCCCTAATGCACCAGTCCAGAATAAGTTTCCCTTGCTTGCTTAACTTGACATTTAGTTTTAAATGGGCAGGTCAAATATTAATTTCTAAATATGACTCACTATTTAATTCAGATTCTAATCCGGGCATAAAACCCTACAGCCCATCTACCTTCATTTTATATAAAAGTTCACCAAATGGTATTCATCCAATTATGTTTACAAATAAACTGAGCAAAACACTATGAAATGCTGGTCAAGCAAAGCATCATTATCAATGTATCTTAAAATTAATATAAACAATATATATTAATAAACTTTAAAATGTTTTATAGAATATTAAAATTAGATTGGTCCAATAATTTTTCCAAAACTTCCTTGAAGCAAAAATGCCCAGATGCAGGTACATTGAAACAACACTTTCCAAAGAATATTAAAATTTTACCTCTATGAAGCTCGCAAAACAGCATTTCTTTCCTGCTAAGTGGGATGATAAACTCAAGGATATCAGGAGCTGATAATAGCATAGCTCCCTATCCTGGAGACAGAAATTCCTTGTGTCTGTGAGTTCCATTGTGTGTGCTGAGTGCAAGTCTGTATCACCAAACTATGGCTCTGCGGAGGTCAGAAGACCACAGTCAGGTATTGATATTCACTTCTCACCTTATTTGAGAACAGGTGTCTTTACCCCTCAATTGTACTTCATATTTCAGATGTCATCCTAGCTGGTCCCTCATCTAGCTGATAGAGTGCTGGAACTCTAAATGTGTAACTTCATGTTTACCTTCAGTGGATTTCAGGCATGTGAGTGCACGAACTCATATGGACTCATATTTACATAACAAGTACTACAGGTTCCCACACTTATCTGCTAAGGCCCAGAGGAATTGGACCACACAGGTTGGAGGAGTTACAGCAAGCTGAGGCTGTGACAATTTTATTTGAGAGCAGTCATGCTCTTTATATCTTTATCAGATATAGAATATAATGGCAATTGCCAGGATCAATAGAGTTGTTGCTGCCATGATACAATGAACTTTGCAAGCTATACAGGGTACACAAGGTTAAGGTCTAAGATTAATTGTCCTGTCAAGTCTCCATGCTTCCTTGATTACTGAGGAAACATACAAAGAAAAGACAATGTTTCCTCAATGCCTCACTGTCTAAGAAGGTATACAATTTCCTCAGAAACAGGAAGGCACATTGTACCCCAAGAAGCTAAGGACTCAAACCTGAAAAACCTCAAGGTATCTAGTGCAAGGCAAACTCCATGGTTCTCTGTAAAGCACTTTGTCTCCTGAGCCATTTCATTAAGTCTCAGAAGATTATCTTAAAGAACACCACAAATATATCTCTGAAAAATTCTCCTCATGCTATAAACTGAATACGTTGTACAGATAAACCTTGTAATAGATAAACTGTGAAGTCCCACATATACTGTTCACAGCTTTATGAGAAAGGCTCAAATACTATTCATAATTGTTGCTGCTACCTATTGGTGTTGTGTGTGTGTGTGTGTTTGCATGTGTATTTATGTGCATGGTGAAGTGTGTCTTTGTGTGTGTGTGTATGTGTGTGTGCGCGCATGTGTGAGAGTGACAAGGCAGTAAATGTACACTGTAGAAAATGGAAGAAGCAGCTCAGGAAACTGCATTACTTTCCTGCTAAGTGCAATGATGAACTCCAGGAAACCAAAGGAGTTATTATTAAAAAGTACAAGATAGGCAATTTTGATACCAAGCAGCTGTGTAAATCTTTAATGCTTTCCTTAGCTTTGCAGGGTTCCTCAGCCTCAGCTCCCAGCAGCGTGGGGGAAGGGTGCCCTAGATTTTCTTCCTTTGTTCACAATGTGCAGCTCTCTGCACTTGGTGGTAGTGACTCACAGCTAACAAATAATCTATATATGGACATTCCTTATCTCCCAAAAGCCAAACATGTTACCTCACCTCAAGAAGAGTGGCTCATGGCATAGGAGAAAAAGATATAGCCTGAAGTTTTCACACAAGAACACCTACACAATGGACTGTTGTCAGAATACACTGAGGCCTCCATTCCGTGGTTGAGAAATTTTACTGTTTATCACTGAAGTGAATTCAACAACACCTTTCTGGGAATTCTGAAACTTGGAGGTTATTCTGATACACTCAAATGGGCTCATTTTCACCTGTCCTATATGGTTTTTTTTTTTTTACTGTGTTGAATTTTAACAGAGTTCTATCAAACAGAGTTAGTAGAAAAGTATACCCACATTTTTTTTCTTACACTGAAATAAAATAGCTTAGTACAAAGAAAAAATTCCCCTTTGACAAATCTAAGCTTAGATCTTTTAAAAATTCTAATCTTCATGGCATAAGGGCTAGCTGAAGGGTTACTGTCTGCCCACCCATCAGGAGAAATCTCTTGTTAATAATGAAAATAACCATGCATGGTGGCACACACATGCCCTCATAGAATTTAGAAGGCAGAACCAATAAAATCCCAAGATCATAGCTATCCTGGGATTTACCTCCTTATTTCAATCCTTAATCTCTCACTCTTTCCCTCTATCTCTTCCACTCTCTCTTTCTCTTCTCTTTCTTAAAGCATTTATTCATATTTAGGAAACAACGACTTTCTATCCTTTGAGGGCTTTCTGTCTCTCTCTAGTATACTTATCCCCATTTATAATTTTTTCTAGCTCTTTATCATATGAAGAAATGATTTCAATAAAGCCTTACCTGACACTAGATTTTTTTTTCACAACACATATCTAATTGTTTCATTAAAACAATAAAAACATTTAGGAGCATAGAATGTAAGCATTTGGAAGAATCCCAGAGTAAACATAGTCTTGGCTTTTATATTTTAATATGGATAAGATCTCTTGGGAGCACGTGTCTATTGGATTCCACATCAAATAACCCCTGCAAGCCAGCAAGGCATAGCAGTGCTTGGTTGCATATTAGATGACATAAGGGCTTCTGAGCAGCTTTTAAAGGGCCCAAACTGAGAAATGCTGAATGTGCAAATGCCTTATTTGGTTGATGGAACCAGAATGCACCATCTACTTTAGGAATATACAGTTAATCAGAGAGTCAGACTTGCACCAGGACACCGATTCTCCAACTCTTACATATACCTTTACACAATATTTTCTGAAATGTAAAAATAAAAGCTCCATTATTCTGTCAATGATGTCAGAATGAACAATCCTCATCCTAGTAAGAGAACTTTCATGAAGACTACGAAACAATAGAGAGCCTCCAGGACGTATGGGAACACCGGCATTAATATCCAAGTGCTAATTACTATCATCACAAGTGAAATCCTGCAGTAGATCATCCTCAAACTGATAATAAAGAATTTAAAATGTCTTGATTTACATTCTTGAAAAATATTAAGATATCAGCTGTGTTCACTCTACAGAGGCCAATGTATTAGCTTTACATTAATGGACGCTACTTTATTCAATTAGTCTCAAAACAATCTCACATCTGTAGTGATAGAGATATCAAAATTGCACTAAATTTTAAGAAAACACTTAAGCATAAAAGTAAAGTTCTGTCTTTTTTTTTTCCAGGACAAAAATGACAAGTCCACAGAGTCCAATTAGTAGCATATGATGGCTTAAAAAGATTGAAGGCACTCAGGTACTAATGAAATAATGAAGAATGGAGTTTCTATTTTAACATATATGTGTGTATGAGTGTGTGTATATGTGTGTATGCATGCACCTGTGTGTTCATGTGTTTGAATTTTCCAATTTATTTCCTGACTTTTCTTTATTTCCCATTACTACCTTTTGAAAGATCAGAATATATATTATATTAGCTGGTTTTCTCATCTTCCTAAATATGACACAGTTTGTAGATATTGTTGCTTGGCGGATTGGTAGTGTACATCAATTTTCCAGTTGTTACAGTTGTTGACAATGGTAAGGACAGCTTAATAATATGAAAACAATTAACAAATAGTATTATAGTAAATAAATCTCTTACCAAGGAATCAGACCATAAAGATGCTAATATAGTGATTGTGTTTAAAATCAGAACACCGGTCAGGATATAAGTTAAAGACATGTGAATATCATTTTATCATATATGCAAACTTAAAGCAAGAAACCGGTGAGAAGTGGCTATGACCAACTCCAGTTGTTCAACAGAAGTCAGATCTCTTTTTTTTACACTAAGAAAAATTGAAACACTTTATTATTATATATTTCAGTGTTCTATATATATTATATTTTTACCATCAATCATTTTATTTCTATCAACAAATAAATAAATAAACTCCTATGACAAAAAGCCTTACTTTTTCATTTCTACAACTTTTTTTTTACTTTATTTGTACATTTGAAGAAAGCTCATAATAGTTAATATTTTTAAGAAAGTAAAACAACTGTAACAAATCATACCTAAGAAGTCAGATCTCTTGATAACGAATCCAGTCTGTGGAGAAATACTTGAGAAACATATGGCTGAAATTGTCACTACTATAATGTCACATTCTTAGAAATTATAATTTATGTTCTTTTCTATTATTCATATGAGTCTCTTTTATTAATTATTAAGAAGTATGAGTTTACCTTTTATCATATTCGAAATATTGTATTATGATTTCTTTTGTTCTTGAGTATTTACAACTAATTTAATGTATCTGTATCTAAGCACCTAATAAAATGTCAAGTTTAAATTAGTTGTTTGTTGTGTTATTCTGAAAGGTTTTTACAAAATATGGTTTTGACAGGGTTATCAATGTGAAAATGCTTAAAAATAGTTTGAATCTGATTAAGGAAAAGCAATAATTGCTCATAGTTTGATCTGCCATTCAGATGCACATAGCTTGAGATTAAAGAAAGGCTAGGAAGGAGCAAGGAGAGAAAAAATAAATATTCAAAATAAAAATGAATGTTTGATGATGATTTCTAATCATGCAAAGATGCTTAAAACTTTATAATAAAGCCTTTCTAGAATTCTGATGTGTATATCGCTCATCATTTAAGTGATGGACACATGTGTGACTATTGCAAGCACATCACACTGGTAGTAATGATCTGAGGCTTAGAGTACATTCCTGTAAGGCAATCAAACACTGAGAATTGCAAGTGAATGACAGTTCATTTTACTGGAAGCATAGATTTGCAATAATGAAAAAATTTAATTAAGAGGTACTCTACTCGACCAGGTTTGTGGGGAGCTTTTGTGATAAGCGCATCTTCATTTGTTAGTAATGATAAGAAATCTTGAGATTTCTGTCCGGTGCTCTAATGTGGGTCTCTGTCTCCTTTCATCGCCTGATGAAGGGAAGGTTAATATTCAGGAGGATGCCTATATGTTTTTCTTTGGATTCTCCTTCTTATTTAGCTTCTCTAGGATCATTAATTATAGCCTCAATGTCCTTTATTTATGGCTAGAAACCAAATATGAGTGAGTACATCCCATGTTCCTCTTTTTGGGTCTGGCTTACCTCACTCAGAAATCTCAAGGTCCAAATCAGGAGCAGAAGCAGAGAGAGCACAAGCAAGGAACTCAGGACCGCTAGGGGTGCACCCACACACTGAGACAATGGGGATGTTCTATCAGGAACTCACCAACACCAGCTGGCCTGGGTATGAAAAAGCCTGGGATAAAAGCGGTCTCGCTGAATATAGCGGACAATGAGGACTACTGAGATCTCAAGAACAATGGCAATGGGTTTTTGATCCTACTGCAAATACTGGCTTTGTGGGAGCCTAGGCAGTTTGGATGCTCACCTTACTAGACCTGGATGGAGGTGGGAGGTCCTTGGACTTCCCACAGGGCAGGGAACCCTGATTGCTCTTTGGGCTTACGAGGGAGGGGGACTTCATTGGTGGAGGTGGAGGGAAATGGGAGGCGGTGGCGGGGAAGAGACAGAAATCTTTAATAAATAAATAAAATAATAATAATAAAAAATTTACAGTGCACTAAGGGAAAAAAATCTTGAGCAAACCCAAAGGCTACAGATTCTATATATTTGTAAATCAAGGTATAACATCAAACTCTATCAAATATTGCTTGAGTGACCTGAAAAATAAGGTCTTCGCGCTTGGAGCTATTCAAAATTTTATAGACAATTGAGCATAATTGACTCTTTGAGTTCTCAGTGGTCTATGTTAAGTAAGCTGCTGCAGAAACTGAATTTGTTTTTATTTGTTATTTCTATCCTTGATTTTTTTTTTTTTTTTTTTTTTTTTTTTGGTTTTTCGAGACAGGGTTTCTCTGTGGCTTTGGAGCCTGTCCTGGAACTACCTCTGTAGACCAGGCTGGTCTCGAACTCACAGAGATCCGCCTGCCTCTGCCTCCCGAGTGCTGGGATTAAAGGCATGCGCCACCATCGCCCGGCTCTATCCTAGATTTTAAATACCTCCAAAGATATTATAAATCAGTCCATGAAAATATATTGGACACTATTTGCTAATTCCCTTTCTCTATAGGGCAGACTGGTCCAATAACGTTAGTCTAAAATCATTTTGCTTAAGCCACCAAAGTGCTGGAACTACAGGTGTGCACCACAACTCCAGGTTTGAACAGCTTATTTTCAAAAACCAAAAGCCAAATTATAATTAAAATTTCTATACATACAAGACATTTTTACAGGTTTCGCTTTTCTTCCTTTTATTTACAGTGCTCAAATTAATTGATTCAGTAAGCTAGGAGAAAGAAAATGTGAGCAGATGGTTCAGCACTAGATTTCTGAGACTAGGGTGTGTTTTTTTTTTTAAGGTTTCTTGGCAGATTAAGAGAATAACCACATATTCTAAATTTAGGCAAAATAATCTTAATACAAAAAGAAAACATGTTATTTGGGTAGTTATAAAAATAATTTTAGATGCCTTATGATTAAGAATAATATCTAATTTTTTTATACATGACAAAAATTAATGGAAACAAAAGCCATACAATCATAAATAGATTGTGTGTTAAAAGCAGACGCTGCTGTCTGAAACCTTTCCTGGATTGACATATGAGTCTTGGACTGATACTTAGATTAGAGCATAGGAAATGATTTAGTTTGAACATAAACCTGCAAATGTAGAGCAAAAGAATTGAATCAATAATACTTAGATTCTATTAAAAGCCAAAATATTTAATTTATTTTAATAAAGGGTAGATATAGAGCCAAGAAATTATATACTATAGTCATAATGGCCTCTACCACTAATTATAAAGGCACATTCTGAGACCGTGATTGAAAACTTTTGTGTGAAAGTTTAATGATGGGATTTTACATGTAATGATGCTTTCCTTCCTACTGAGACCAAATATAAATGATAAAATATTTAATTATTCTTGATCTAGGTAATCTTCTTTATTTGGCAAAGGTAGTGTGTGAGTACCTGCATGGTCCTTCTAACCAGGCATTTTCTTTCCATAAATAGGTCTGTCAGTCACCTAAGGTAACTTATTCTAGATTCTAGTGTCTGTTCAACCTTTTTCTTTTTGAACATAGATAGATAAAAAGAATGACACTTTGCTCTTTTTAATGTATTTTTTTGTGGAAAAACAGAATTTTGTAGGGATTCACACAATTACAATGTCTTCAAATATTTTACTATCAATCCTTTTCTGTGTTGTCAATTCTATGTGGAGAAAAGGTTATACCAAGAAAGAGGAAATATGTGTAATTGAGATACCTCAGGGAGAAAACTGTTCAGTAACTCACTCTAGCTAAAAGCTAGAGACAAATAAGTTAGTGCTTCCTTCAACAGTATTACTCCTTTCTTGCCATCTGCTTTCAGGCAATACATTGAAGTCAAATACAACATACATAAGGAGTAAATGTGCTAAGTGAGAAATTTCAGTTCCGTAAAAATTGGAAAGAATTTAACAGAAAGGATATTGAGATGAATGCGTTTATAAGTAGTCAACCAGCCCTTTCTTTATGTTAAGCTGTTACTTTTAAAAACATGTGATCTTCCATTTCCCTCCCCCTCCCCCAATCAAGTCCCCCTCCCTCGTCAGCCCAAAGAGCAATCAGGGTTCCCTGCCCTGTGGAAAGTCCAAGGACCACCCACCTCCATCCAGGTCTAGTAAGGTAGGCATTCAAACTGCCTAGGCTCCCACAAATCCAGTACATGCAGTAGGATCAAAAACCCATTGCCATTGTTCTTGAAGAGACAGAAATCTTTAATAAATAAATTTTTAAAAAAAAGAAAAAAATCATGAAAAAAAAAACTTGTCTAGAAATATTATCACTGATGGAATCAAGCAAAGACATTAAAGCAGCTATTTCAACTCTAAAAAAAATGTGATTTTTGGACCTTCTTAGTTTGTAATTTAGAAAAGTATGGGTATATTATTTACTGTGAATATTTTTCTTTTATATTTGATTTTGATATTTATTGTTACATTTATGTATTTATTGTTATGTCTATTTGTGTGAATGGTGCTAGTATGCTAGCATGTTGTGGTGTGTATGAGGAGGTTAGAGAACACATGAGGGAAGTTGGTTTTCTTTCATAATCAGTTCAGGGGTAGATTTCTGGTCATATTTGGTGGCAAGGTCCTTTACACACTGAGCAGTTTTAGTGGCCCTGAGTTATATTTTCTAAAATCTTTCCTTACTCATGCTCATATACACTTTCTGGACTTTTGCTATCTCCTGTATATTGGTTTTGATTTTGCCTTTTATATTTACTGAGGAGTATGTAGCCTGATTAATTTGTTTATATTTCTAAAGTTAACTTGTGTTACATCTTATGTTATAAAGTCTTACATTTCTATATGTCTATAGGCATTATCACAGTTAAAACTTTATAAGGTATGAATGTAACTTTGCTCGATTCTGGTGCCTATAATTCTTTATTAATTTATTAGTTTATTTATTTATTTATTTATTTATTTATTTAAGATTTCTGTCTTTTCCCCACCGCTGCCTCCGATTTCCCTCCCCCTCCCCCAGTCAAGTCCCCCTCCCTCTTCAGCCCAAAGAGCTATCAGGGTTCCCTGACCTGTGGGAAGTCCATGGACCACCCACCTCCATCCAGGTCTATTAAGGTGAGAGCATCCAAACTGCCTAGGCTCCCACAAAGCCAATACGTGCAGTAGGATCAAAAACCCATTGCCATTGTTCTAGAGATCTCAGTAGTCCTCAATGTCTCTATGTTTTTTTCCCAAGACGGTTTTAATCCAGGTTTTTTCAGACCCAGGCCAGCTGGCCTTGGTGAGTTCCCGACAGAACATCCCCACTGTCACAGTGTGAGGGTGCACCCCTCGCTGTCCTGAGCTCTCTGCTCATGCTCTCTCTCCTTCTGCTCCTGACTTGGACCTTCTTTATTAATTTAATTAGTGTGTTTATGTAATGAAAAACAATCAAAGCATTAAATTAAATTGATTTCTCAGTGTTATTTAGACTGAATGTTAGAGGTCATTATGAAAATAAGCATGCTAATTTGAGGACATTTGTGAGTGCCATGTATTTATAGTAATTTAGTGTTTTCAAGTAGACTTTATAAAATAATTATAATAAACATTTCTCTATTAATTCATATAGAATTTTAAATGAATTCTGTACTTTGGGGAACTTATTAATAAGTTTTAAGAAAGGTATATTTATACATATATACCTTTCATACACACACACACACATATATATATTAAATCAATTGAAAGTTAAAAACTTAATATAAACTTATGGACTAAATCTCTGTGTCTGTACACTCATTCTCCTATATAATATGTAAGCCAATTTTTCTAAGACAGAATTTAGTGTATCATATTTGATGTCCTTTAATGCTTAAAGCTTGCATGGCAAAAATGATAGTGTAGAAAGAAAGATATATTATTGTTTCAAGGAAAGATGAAAGAAAGTCACAATCAACATCAAATAAATAAAAGTAAGTTAATGGATCATGGAATGAGAACCCTTTCCTAACACATGAATATTGCCTAAAAAACAAAGAAGGAAGACAGAAAATGAGAGTCAGGAGAGGAGAGATGAAAGAAAAAAACAAGAAAGAAAAACTGAATACAGAGAGTAGGAGAGACTGACTGAGAGTAACTGAATTTGGATACTTTTATAGAAAACAGAGAGACATCTAAGAAGTGGGGATTATAGAAATTCATGATGGGTTTATTACATATGTAGCAAAGGGAAGTGTGAAGTTGAAATGTTTATAACCTATCTCTATGTTCAGTCTTGCAACAAACATGAATCTTCACATTGTTCCATAGCTAGAGTGTTATTGTTTTTTTTTTTCATAGTAACAAAGAAAACTACTAGTTTACATTGGTACAACTGAAAATAATAAATGATTTTAACCACAAGAGTAAGCCATTTTTAAATGGAGTCTTCAGTCCTATTTATTGAACAGAGCTATGATCTGGAGAAATCATATATTTGTCATGTGGAATAAAATTATACTGGGTGGTAGTGGCACACACCTTTAATCCCAGTACTCAAGAGGCAGAGGCAGGTGGACCACTCTGAATTTTACACTAGTGTGGTCTACAAAGTGAGTTCCAGGCCAGCCAGGACTGTTACACAGAGAAATTATGTTTCTAAAAAAAAATTAAAAATTAAAAAAAATACAGAAATTGAAAAGCTGTTAGATACCTCAGACTTACAACTCACAATTAAAAATTATACTCATAAACTAGTTCAAGATTATAAAATGAGCCATGTATTTTGATTCATTAAAAGTATATCACACTGGTTGAAGTAATGGCTCAGTGGTTAAGTGTGCTTGCTGCTCTTGCAGAGGACCCAGCACTCACATGGTAGTTCACAACCATTCCTAACTCTAGTTCTAACAGATCTAGTCCCTTCTGACATCTGCATACAGTATGCATGCGCATGGTGCACATACATGCATGCAGGCAAAGCACATAGAGTAAAATAAATACATCTAGTAAAAATTAAAGTAATTTTTTAAAAAGCCAGGTGGTGTTGGTACACACATTTAATTTCAGCACTGGGGACTCAGATGCAGATGTGTCTTTCTTACCTCAAAGCCAGCCTGGTCTACAGAGTAAGTTCCAGGACAGGCACCAATGTTCTACCTACAGAAAAACCTTGTCTCAAACAAACAAAGAAATCAAAATTATATGACACAATTTTGTGTACTAACACTAGCTTAATGATACACTTTTCTACCCTTAGTTCATTTACCTATTTAACTGGGATAAAACCACTTCATTTTAAAGTTTTTATAAATGTTCAACTATATCTACTTATTGTCTGCTTGATGCTTAGAAATGTGAAAATTTGGTACATTGTAATGTATTTATGTGTCTAATATTAACAGTGACATTATGATTGTGAATACCTTAAATGTATGTGTGTTTAATTAAAACAGGCCTTTAAATACATTGTGCATTTTTTGTCCTATTGGTCTTTTGCTTGTATATTATGGTTTCCTAGTTTATGGATTTGGTGTTGGGGGGAGGCTGCTTCTTGATTCTCAGGACCTGTCTAGCTTAGATCTGAAATAATTACACAGAAACTGTATTAATTAAGGCATTGCTTGGCCCATTAGTTCTAGCTTCTTAGTGGCTAACTCTTACATAATAATTTAACCCATTTCTATTAATCTGTGTTTTGCCATGTGGCAGTGACTTACCAGCAAAGTTTCGGTGTCTGACTTTGGCAGCAGGTCATGACCTCTCTTGACTCTGCCCTTCTTTCTCCCAGCATTCAGCCTAGCTTTCCCTGCCTACCTAAATTCTGCTTTACTATAGGTTTAAATCAGTTTCTTTATTCATTCACGGTAATTACAGCACACAGAGGGGCTCCCACATCACTTTGGTGTTTTTGTACATGTTTATTTTTATTTTCTATCCTTTGTTATTCTGGTATTTATGGTATTGTTTGTTTGGTTTCTAAGAGGAAGAAGAAACAGAGTAGGGAGTTGGGTGAGTGAAGAGGTGTGAGGTTCAAGAAGGAGTTTGGGGAGAGAAAGTCATGATCAGAATAAAGTATATGAAAAAAAAGAATAAAGTATATGATTTCAAGTAAAAACCATAGGCCATGCAATTTGCATTTAATATTATAATGAATCAAACAAAAATCTCAAATTAGTGGTTCAGAATATTTTTATATGATTGAATTAAGAAACATATGTTAAAGACCCATGAACAGTCACACAGTATCTAATAGTTGCAAACTAGAAAGAAAGATAAGGGATTAATTAAATAAGGTGTAAGTACAGGAAGGAATGACAAAGAAAAGGCATTCGCAGCAAAGGGAAAGAAAGAACACAGAAACTGGGATAAGTAAGAAGTGATTATGAGGTAGATAGCAATTATCTAAGTAGAATTCAGCAAATATATGGTAAAATGTAAGGCTAAAATGAGGTTGGGAACAGTTTGTAGGAATTTGAATTGTGTTTATCTTTTTGGGTAGAATTTATCCTATTGTCTTTGATAGGAAACGTAGAGCTTACATATAAAATAAGATAGGTATATTATATTAAGAATTCATAGTACGGATTGTGAACTAATTAGATGAAAATTGAGCAAAAGGAAACAGAAAAGGATGATTCTTATTTGTTTGTGTGTGTAGACTAATATGATAAAAATATTTACAAATGAAGCAATAGCTATAAGGCAATCATCATGCTTCACAAGAAAAAAGTTTATCGGAACAATAAAATGTTTGTTAAATTTTAGATGACAGTGTTAAATGTGTTCCAAGTGCTTCAAGAAAAATATCACAGGAAAATGTATTTGAAATTTTTCAAAAAGGTCATTGTGGTGATATTTATATTATTCTTTTGAAAACATAATATGTTTGTATATTTTACAGGAAGAGAAGTTATTATAAAAATATGCCAATTATCAACAATCTGACATTTAATCAACATTGTGTGAGAATTTCTCACTGCCAGAAACTGTAGAGGGATGAGGATTTTGAGATTTAAAGGCCTAGTGTAAAATTTTCTTCCTTATGTTAAGATCTGCACTTCAGCTACAAAATAAATGTTTCCATTACAATGGAAACCAAAGATATTCTGAGAAACACCAGGGCATACTTTAAAAGTTATACTCCACTGTTCTAGAAAATATGATAAGCATGAACTTTTAGATACATAACCTAATAAAGTTAAAACAAGATGAAGTAAGTAACTCACACATATTTGTAGCAAACAATGAGATATAAACAATATTATAAACCTCCAAACTCAAAATCCCAGGGCCAGTTGGATATATTATAACATTCTGCCAATTTTGAAAAAAGAAATAACACCTAAACTTCAAATTGAAAAGGTACTAACATTTCCAAACTTTTCCACAACCTTTTTGTGTTTTTTTTTTTAAAGAGGGGAGAATTTTTTCTTTTATATTATTTAGATATTACTTCTTTCATTTATTTTATACACTAATCACTTTCCCCTTTCTCCTCTTCTCATGCCCCCTCCCTTCTCCCATCTCCCCCATCTGCTCCTCCTCTGCTCTATCAGAAAAAGACAGACCTTTAAGCCAGACCCAAAAAGAGCAATATGGGATGTACTCACTCATAATTGGTTTCTAGCCATAAATAAAGGACATTGAGCCTATAATTCGTGATCCTAGAGAAGCTAAATAAGAAGGTGAACCCAAAGAAAAACATATAGTCATCCTCTTGGATATTAACTTTCTTCAGGCAATGAAAGAAAACAGAGACAGAGTTTCACATTGGAGCACCATACTGAAACCCCAAGGTCCAAATCAGGAGCAGAAGGAGAGAGAGCACGGGCAAGGAACTCAGGACCACGAGGGGTGCACCCACACACTGAGACAACTGGGATGTTCTATCAGGACAGCTGGACTGGGTCTGAAAAATTATGGGATAAAACTGGACTCACTGAACATAGCAGACAATGAGGACTGCTGAGAAGTCAAGAACAGTGGCACTGGGTTTTGATCCTACTGCACGTACTGGCTTTGTGGGAGCCTAGGCTGTTCGGATGTTCACCTTACTAGAGCTGGAAGGAGGTGAGAGGTTTTTGGACTCCCCACAGGGCAGGGAACCCTGACTGCTCTTCGGGCTGATGAGAAGGGGGGTTGATTGGGGGAGGAGGAGGGAAATGGGAGGTGGTGGCAGGGAGGAGACATACATCTTTAATAAATAAATAAATAAATAAAAATAAATATGGATTGGAGAACAAGAAAAAAGAAAAAGACAGACCTCCCATGGGCTTGCACAACATGACACACCAATTTTGGGCAGAACCAAGCTATGTAGACCCTTCTGCAGAGGTAATCTAGCATGGGAAACAAGTTACCAAAAGCCACCTAAGCACCAGGGAGAGGTCCTGCTCTCACAGTTAGAAGCCTTACTAAGAGACCAAGCTATACAATTGTTACACATCTGCAGGGGGGGGGGTGGTTCTGGCCCATACAGGCTCCCTAACTGCTGGTCTACTGTCTATGAGTTTCCTAGAGCTCTAGTCAGCTGTCTCTGTAGGTTCCTCCATCCTGACTCTCCTGGCTCCTAAAATCCCTTACTTCCATCCTCTGCTTCCATCACTTACAAGAATATCTCTGAAGTCAATAGGAGAAGTCACCAATCTGCTTACTGCAGGGGGCCAGTTCAAGCACTCTCTCCACTATTGCTAGGATATGTAGTTGGGGTCAGCCTTGTGAATTTCTGGGGGTTTCCCTGACCCAGGTTTCTCCCTAACCCCAAAATGACCTCATCAAGACTATGATTTTGTTATCCCTCCATCTTGCCTCTAACTTGCCTACACACACAGAATGCCCAAACTGTTCCCTCTAGTTCCCAACCCTCCATATCCCTAAACATGAGCAATCATACCACAAGAACACTTGCTCAACTATATTTATATCAGCATTATTTGTAATAGCCAGAAACTGGAAATGACCTTGATGCCCTTCAACAAAAAAAAAAAATGGATAAAGAAAGGTTCACTTCATTTACACATCTGAAAATCACAAGGGCATCAGGAAATTTGCAGACAAATAGATGGAAATTAAAAAACATCATTCTAAGTGAGGTAATCCAGACCCAAATATATAAATGGTTTGTACTCACTCATAGGTGACTATTAGGAGTAAAGCATAGAATAACCAACCTACAACCCATAACCCCAGAGAATCCAGATAACAAGCAGGACCAAAAGAGAAATGAATGGATTTCCCTGGGAAAAGGGAAGTAAAAAACAATCCTACCTTATGAATAAAACCAGGAAAGGATACAATGTGGGGGGGATCTTTTAACAAAATTCAACTTTCCTTTGGAAGAAAGTAATTAAAGACTAAAGATAAAACATATTAATGACAATTTACAGCAAGCCTACAGTCAATATTAGCATAAATAAAAAAGCTCAAAGCATTTCCACTAAAATCAGAAACAAGATGAAGATTTCCACCATATACATAGCTATACAATTTAGTACTTGAAGGCTTGTCTAGACCAATAAGAAAATGAAAGGAGAAGAAGAAGATACAAATAGGAAAGAAATTGAAGTAGCTTTAGTTGCAGATGATATGATTTTATACAAAAACAAACCCTAAAAATAACATTAGGAAACTTCTACAGTTGATAAACACTTTTAGAATAGTAGGAATATACAAACAATAAAGAAAAACAGAGAGATCTCTGTGGGGTCAAGGCATGAGTCTGGAACCTCCCAGGGATTAGGCCTGCACCAATGATGGAGGATGTCATTGGCTAAATAAAGAAACTGCCTTGGCCCTGATAGGACAGAAAATTGGGTAGGCGGAGGAAACAGAACAGAATACTGGGAGGAAGAGGAAGTGAGCTCAGCTGCCATAGCTCTGCTCTCTAAGGCAGACACGATGAAGCAAGATGCCAGGTCAGACATGCTGAATCTATCCCGGTAAGACTGGTACTACACAGATTATTAGAAATGGGTTAGCCAGTAAGGGCTAGAGCTAATGGGCCAAGCAGTGTTTAAAAGAATACAGTTTGTGTGTCGTTATTTCGGGGCATAAGCAACCACTAAGGGAGTAGGTCTGAACCAGAGGCCTCTGTGGGTCCATGCATGAGTCTGGGACCTACAATGGAGTAGGCCTTAGCTAGGACGTCTGTGGGTCCTAACAAAAGTCTTGATCTTCTGAGGGAGTAGGCAGGAATCAGAGACCTCTGCTATTCTGTGGCACAAATTCAGAACAGCTGAGGGAGTAAGCATGAGCCAGGATGTCTGTCAGAGCAGGCTCAAGGTAGCAACCTCAACAGAAAGAGCCCCAAGAAAGGAATCTCTGTGGGAGCAGACCTGAACCCTGGTATTGCAGAGCAAACCCCAATAGCAACGAGCGACCTCCAGGAACACAGAGTGACCAATGGGGTGACTGGAACCATGTCTCTGACTGCACCATAAGGAGCAACCATCTAAGCCTTGGATCTACTGGCATCTAGATGATTGATTACCAGAGTCACAGATAGCCCAAACTACACTAATCAGATGAAAAGATGGGTAGAAATGGTAAGAACATATACAACACTACAAAGACCAACATGACACTGGTAAAAGCTAGTGACTATAACAGCAAGACTTGAATAACCAAATATAGATGAAGCAGAAGAATATGTCCTAAAAAATAACTTTAGGGGAATGTTTGAAGTCCTTAAAGAGGAATTAGAAATTCTGTCAAAGAAATGTAGAAAAAGACAAATAAAAAAAAATGGAAGACATCAACGAATCCCTTAAAGTAAACCAAGAAAAACAAATCAAACATATGAAACAGCAGAATAAAAGAGATAGAAGAAAGAATCTAAAGCACTGAAGATACAGTAGAGGAAATGGACTCATCAGTTAAAGAAAACATTAAATCTAACAAAAGCTTAACACAAAATATGAAGGAAATAAGAAACACCACGAAAAGACCAAACCTAACAATAATTGGTATAGAAGAAGGAGAAGTTTAACTCAAAAGCACAGAAAATATATTTAAGAAAATCATAGAAGAAAACTTTTCCAACCTAAAGAAAAATATGCCTATTACGATAGAAGAAGCCAAATATCTAAAAATGGATCTAAAAATGAAAGTACATTAAGAAACCAAAAATGCCGGCCCGGACTCCCAGACTACTATACCCCAAAACTTTAAATCACCATTGAAGGACAATACAAGATATTCCATGACAGAACCAGATTTAACCAATACCTAGCCACAAACCCATCCCTACACAAAGTACATTTACCAAAGGAAGTTGGAAAGCTCCAATTGAAGAAAGTTGGCTACACATCAATAAAAACACAGACAATTGATGATCTCACAGCAACAAATCACAAAGAAAGGAAAAAAAACAATAAAATAGCATCACCAACAATGAAAACTAAATTAAAAAGAGATAGCAATCTCTGGTTATTGATATTCCTTTAAAAAATGGACTCAACTCACCTATAAGAAGATACAGGTTAACAGATTGGATCCAAAAACAGAATCCATCCTTCTGCTGCAAATAAAAAATACACTTCAACCTCAAAGACAGGCATTGTCTCAGAGTAAACGGTTGGTAAGGAAATTTCTAATCAAATGAACCTAAGAAACAAGCTGGTGTAGCTATCCTATTATCTAACAAAATGGACTTCAAACTAAAATCAATAAAAAGAGACAAGGAAGAACATTTCATATTAGTCACAGGAAAAACCCATCAAGAGGAAATCTCAATATTGATAAGCTATGTCCTAAATACAAGGACACCTTCATATGTAAAAGAAATACTTCTAAACCTTAAATCACACATTTAACCTCCCACACTAATAGTGGTAGACTTCAACACTCCACTCTCACCACTGGACAGGTCTGTCAGACAAAAAATTAACATAGAAATAATGGAATTAACAGATGTTCTGGCTCAAATGGACTTAACAGATATCTATAGAACATTCCATCCAAACATAAAAGAATATACCTTCTTTTCAGCACCTCATGGATCCTTCTCATAAATTGATCACATACTAGGTAACAAAACAAACCTCAACAAATAAAAAAAAAAATGAAGTAACCCCATGTATGCTATCAGATCACCACGGCTTAAAATTAGAATTCAACAGCAACAGTTATTCGATAATAAATCAATAAAAATCAATAAAAAAGAAAGCAACCATAGCCAATCTATGTAGAAGTGACAAAATGTAAAAGAAATAAGAGAAACATTGGTTTTCATAATACCTTCAAAAGGGAAAAAAAACTATCTTCAAATTTATTGAAATCCCTAACAAAAATCCAAGAAAATTCTTCACAGAACTTAAAAGGACAATTTTCAGCTTCATATGCAAACATAAAAACTCCAGAATAGCTAAAAATAAAATAAAATAAAACTCAAATAAATGTTGTAAATATCACAATTCCCAATTTCAAATTTTATTGCAAATTTCATTGCAGAACTATAGTAATAAAAACAGCATGGCATTATTGTAAAAATTGACACATTGATCAATGCAATCAAATTGAAGAACCATACATATGTCCACATACCTATAGCTAACGCATTTTTTTTTACAAAGAATCCAAAATTACACTCTGGATAAAAAGTATCTTTAGCAAATGGTATTTGTGAAATTTGATGGTTTGAATCGCAAAGAATTCAAATACATCACTCTTCACAAAACTAAACTCCAAATAGATCAAAGATTTCAAATGAGACAAAATGCCCTGAATCTAACAGAAGAGAAAGTGGGGTTAATAGAATTCATTGGTATAGAAAGATATCTAAACAGAACACCAACAACATAGACACTAAGACCAACAATAAATGAATGTGGTATCATATAATTAAAAAAAAACTTCTATATGGCAAAGGAATATATTCCTACAATTAAGACTTACTTCATGCACAAAAGTTTTGCTTAGTACTATAAATTTGTCCAAAAACCATTACTAGCAGTTCATAGGCCCCTGAAGTATGCCTGTGTTTTGCTGGGTGGACAAATCAAACTGCCTTCTAAATTCGCGTCTGTATGCAAACATTGGTACTACTCTCAGACTTTAATAGCTAGACATTATCTACCATTTCACTTGCTTTGTTACCTCTATATATTTCAAGTTAGATTTAAAAAAAATACACTTTTAGATTGAGTACCCTTTCTCAAAGAAGGAATTCATAATTTGCCAAATTCCTGGGAATAATGACTCAGTCATACATAGTACATTTATATTATATCCCTCATCCCAAATTCAGACTAGGGAGGAGGAAGAAGGAAGAACAGGAGTTCAAGGCCACCTGGGCTGAAAGAGATTAAACCAATCTAAAAGAGTAACATAGCCCGGTAGTGGTGGCTCACACCTTTTACCCCAGCACTTGGTATCTCATGCCTTTCATCTAAGCACTTGGGATTTCATGTCTTTGATCCCAGTACTTGCAAGGCACATGCATTTAATTCCAGCACTAGGAAAGCAGAGGCAGGAATATAAGTCAAGTAGAGACAGCATCTCCACCATTCAGTCTGATGATTCAAAAATGTCACTCATTCTGTCTGAAGATTTTTAGAGGTAAGAAGTGACTGTGGCTATTCCCTTACCTCTCTGATCTTTCAACATCTATCAGACTCTCGGTTTTTATTAATTAAGACTGATTAGATCCATGCTTCAAATATGTCTATTCATTGCCCTTTTCTTAAGACTCTATCAGAGACTGAGTTGAAAATTAATGAACTAAATTCATTGGATGTCAAAATAGCCAATTGACTCTGTCACTGACAGAGTTATTAATGATCATGTTTATTAATAATCACTTTTATACAAATCTACAATAAGAAAGAGCAGGTGGGACAAAAATAAATACAAACCATACAGTCAGAGGTGAAAATTCTTCAAGGAATTTTCATGTTGGAACCAAGTCTAATGCTAAAGAAGATGAATAAAGTAAAAGAAGGTCTAATCCAAGCCTGGCGGTTGTGGTGCATGCCTTTAATCCCAGCACTCGGGAGGCAGAGGCAGAAGGATCTGTTTGAGGCCAGCCTGGACTACAAGAGCTAGTTCCTAGTTCCAGGACAGGAACAAAAAAAAAAAAGCTACAGAGAAACCCTATCTCGAAAATCAAAAAAATAAAATAAAAAAAAGTCTGATCCAAAATATAATAAAGTGAGGAGTGACTTCAAAGCAAGATAGTTCTGAGCTTAGCTTCCAACATTTTTGGAGGAAAAGACCTAAGACATTTTTTTTTTTTCATCTAAAAGGCCGAAACTAACAGTACCACAAATGCTATTCAATGAAGCCTGGCTATATTCCAAGTAGGCAGCCAAACTTGGCAGCATCCTTTCCATGCTTCTTAATTTAGAGTTATTAAGAATACACAAGTAATTGGGTTGTGACTATTGGATTAGAAGGTTAAAAAGAGGTACTGAAGGCAGGAAATGTGAGTTCAGTCAGACACTTCAGGAAGTCCCACAAAGTTCAAGAATTTCTGCAAGGCCCAAGTGTGAAGCATGAAAGTGAAAGCTGAATTGTGTTGAAGATGCCAGGATGTTAGAAGAGCCAGAGACATGGATATATACCAAGGAGAGATGGATACAGGGGCAGAAGCAGCCCGAGAGTGAGCAAAGTGCTCCACAGCTGAACAAGCAGAACCTTCTTTGACATCAGGGAACATAGAGCTTTAGGATTTAGAATTTTCCTTGCTGCGTTTCCTCGTGATTAATTCAGTATTTACATATTTTATTTTAATTCTCCCCTATTGTAATGTAAAACTGTCTAGCATTATATGAAAGAAATACTCAATTTCCTTTTTGATTTTACAAGAACTTAAAATTAGAGATTTTCTTGAGTCTCAGACCATTTTTTATGTGCTGTTTAGATAGTGAAAGACTACGGTGACATTGAATTTGAACTAAATTCATTTTCAAAATACCTATGGGTATAAGTAGGGCAGAATCTGGTGGTTTAAAATTGAATGACCACTGTAGGCTCATTTTTTTGTTTTTGTTTTGTTTTGTTTATTACTTGGTACATAATTAGTTGAGCTGTTTGGAGAAGATTAGGAACTATGACTTGTTGGTGGATTGTGTTACTGTGAGATTTTATGTTTCAAAAGATATGTTAGATTCTCAGTTCTCTCTCTCTCTCTCCCTCTCTCCCACATAGATTTGAATGATGATGTGAGTTCACAGCTGTTCCTTAGTTCTAGCATCATGGACTCTAATTCTGTGAAACCGCATGACAAAGTAAATAATTTTATATGATACCTTGCTCATGGTGTTTTATTACAATAGAAAAGTAACTAAGAAACATACTATTATATACAATTAATAATTGTATATCTTATTTTATAAATCAAACTTTGCTACTTATTGGAACACATAATACCTAATATTAGAATATATAAGTTCTTGCTGAAACAAATCAGGTGGAAAATCACTAAATTTTCTCCAAAGAGGATAAGAAGGACTGAACAATACTTACTTATATATGTGTGTAAATATGTCAGTAGAGAAATATCTCTCAACTAAATACATTAAAACATTGAATTACAAAGTCAAGATAGTGGAAATTACTATGATACAACTATAAAAATAAACTCTGATATATACAAAGATAATTAAAGAGAAAATTCCAAAATCAGGATTATGAATCTAGAAATAAATAATCTCAAAACGCTATTAATACTCTTAATTAAATTAATAATTACCTGATAATGTGGGTGCATTCATAGCAGACAAAAAGATGACTACGTGTGTGTGTGGGGGGGATGCCTCTCGTAAGTGGATGTAAATGGTTGCCACTTAATTTTTATTACTATCCTATATACCAGGCCATTTGAGAAGGCTGCTCTCACTAAATTGAAGCTTCCAATGTGTACAGACAGACTAGCTATTAATCTCTGGTGATCTGCCTGCCTTCATCTTCCCAGTGTTGGGTTAAAGGTGGGAACCGCAGTACCTAGATTTTCAATAGGTGCTAAAAATCTGAGTTCAGGTCCTCTTGAATGCACACAAAGCACTTTCTTGATGAGCCATTACAGCCTTCTATTATGACATTTTAAATACAAATTGTCATGATTAAATTAAATATAGAGACCTGTCTCCTCAAATACTTAACAACACTTAGGATGAATATACACAGAAAAGGGAAGACTTGGACTCTGATGTTACCAATACTTCCTTCAAAACCTTGAAAATTTTGATTGATAATATTGACATTGCTATAAATTATATGAATGGTGAATCTTATTTGACAGTTTTTAGACTACGGATCCTGGCAGTATCCTCCTGGGATTCCTGTTCCAGTTACCGTAAGAGCAAGTTTTCAAAGTGAAGTAATTAAAGAACACAGAAATAAATAGAATTAGAGGCGATGAAGTCTCAGCAGTATTACACTAAGAATGTAACTTTTTGCTTTTTTTTCTGATGAGAAGTTTGGTCAACTAGAAGGACATTATGTCAGTGTAGGCTGAATAGCTGTCATTTGTCACACAGGAAATTCTTTAGGGTGTGTATATCTAAGAGACGGTACCAAGTGGCAACAAAACAAAGAATCATCTAGATTGGGGACATGTGTAACCAAGAAAAAAATCTACTGTAATGTTAGAGGACGATTTCAAATTTAATTTCATCTGCTCTCTTTTCACAGGAAACATGTTATATGGGTATTAGTTTCTTCGGGGTAAATATTCTCTGGTTATTCCATCTCTTCATTTATTTATGTCCATAACTTAATTTATAATTTGTGCTTCAGTTATTATTTTGATTCTATTCTAGGAAAATAAACCTTTTAAATTTTCAATTGTTTGCAATATTTTCTTAAAAGAGATCAACATTCTTAGGGATCAGATAACACATTTCAGTTTAATAGTTTCTTTATTCACACAGAACAGTGAGACAATTAATATGAACATCTTTTCTGTATGCCATTCATGAATTATTTAAAGTGCAGTCAATCTCAGAATGACAGTGTAGACCTAGGAGTTTGACAGTGCCTGGGAGGCTGATACAAGAGGGTTACAATTTCAGGCTTCATAATCATGTCCAGGCCACCTTAACAAATAGTGATACTTATTCTCACGAGGCAATTAAAAAAAACAAATTTAATGAAGTTGTCAAAGAATCAAGGAAACACACACACACACACACACACCTGTCTGGAATGAATGTGTTATCAATGAGAGGGATGAATTTTGAGGCTAGATTTATATATATTTCTCACACAGTACTTAGTACTTATTTCCTATATATACATGTTTCCTAAGAAATATATTTGTGGGATTACCTAATAACTGTGCTTCCATCCATTAATCCCTGCCACTGCACATTGTTGATTATTAGCTGTTCTGAAAATCAATTTTCACGTTTATTTAATGCAGACTTCTAGTAAGGGAGATTTTCTATATGGCTCCACTAATCTATCTATAGTGTTTCCATACAGTTCTACAGTTTTCATTTCTGATATTTGGCAAACATAACACTTTTTCCTACTTCTTATCCTATAACTCATAGAAAATTAATATGTCTTCTTGCCTTGCTTTTGTCTGACAAGCTCATACGCTGAGAGCTCTCTGCTTTACTTTTTTTCACTTTTCATCTTCATGGTCAGCAATATGTGCTGCCTCAAGCCAACTTGTAAAAATCCCCATCTTTCTTTCCTTCTTTTATTGATATCCTCGTGATTGAAATATTATCACCACCTCCAGGCCATCAAAGAACAGTCACAGTTGCCATCCATCTTAAAACTCCAATAATTGAAGCTTTTTACCTGTGCATATTTTCCTGCTACCTGTACGGTTTGTTTGCTGCAAGATGTTTCTATTTTGTTTCAAGATAAGAAATAATTGATGAATATATATATATATATATATATATATGTTCTACATATTAGAATAAATTATCTTCTCAAGACTCTAAAAATTAACGTTTGAATGTCCTTCAGAGTATAAAGTTAAAAGTCAGATCATCATGAAAATATGATAAAAATTTTTACTGAATCTTTCAACATGTCATGCGATGAATTACATATGGTCAAACCCAGGATTGCAAATGTCTCAACTAGGGAGAAATGTGAATCTTTTAAATATATATCAGGAATTTTTTTCTCTTAATCCTTCGAGGCAGTCCAAGTAGTGGTATTGTTTTCTGCCAGTATTTCCTACTTTATTTTTAAGAAACTGCTTTTGTTACACACAAAAAAATTGTTACTGTGTATTTTTCCTAAAACTCCTTAGAGTCTATCATTTTGATTAAAATGATTACTTAAAATTCTCTCAGAATACAAACTACTTCTGAGGTGAGAATAATTTGTGTATCAATATTTTGAAACTTTTCTGAGTACAGTTAAAAATTTCTTAAAGACTTGTATCTCTTGTCAAAATTGAAATATTTTCAACCAAAACCCAGTTTCTTGCCAAATAAGTTAGGGGGAGTCAATCAAGAAAAATAAATAAAGTGAATTTATTTTCTTTATGCTACTGAGTTAGAAGTTTTTTAAAAGTTTATATAACAACTTATGATTGATCTTGAAAGTGATCACTGATTTAGAGTCCCCTGTGAAACACCAAGCTATCTGACTATTGTGGGCATCATTGAGTTTTCTTCATAGTAAACAGGATTGAATGTGCCTCTTAACAGTTAAAAAATGAAGATCAGCGTTGTCGCAAAAATTCAATACATTGGCATTTTTTTTTTATGGAAAGCTTACTGACCAGTCACAAACAATTACTAGCAAATTCATCTCTATTCTGCAGGAATGCTATCAGATGGTAAATACAAAAACAGATTCTAAACATTGTTACATTCACACTGAAAAATGTGTGTGAATGTAACAATGTTTTTTTTGAAGATGACTAAGGAGAGTTTATTATGGAGTAAAATGAAGCGAATTAATTCACTTAATGACATTTAAGGAGATTTCTGAGCCATTTCACTGGTTCTTCACAAAAAGCAGGTAGTCCTTCAAAAGTTCAGCATAATTTTGTAGTCTTTAAACTATTTTCCCATGTCACTGAGTACTGTGATGCTATCTGTGCAGGGAGTTTTGCTATGGATTTCCCCTTCTCTGTTTTTGTTTTGCTTTTAGATGATGATTAATCTCAGGGTCTTATGTATCATACATAAGTGCTCTGTTTTCTCAGGTTGTTATCCCCAAAAGGAAAAGCCTAGATTGTGCAGGATGATCCTAAGGTGTAAACAGAATTCTTTAATCTTTGTTTAACTTTCATAACAATAGCTGTGTACTGTAACAAAATGTATTATGTACAAAAGAAATTTATATTAATATGTATTTATAAATGTCTCCTGTTTTGATTACATATATGTAATGCTGATTGAGTTAAAACTCACAGAATATCTCCTAGTAGGGAAGTATTCTGCCAGTAAGCCCCATCTCCAATCCCACAACAGCTTAAAATAGAAAGTCTATGGTAGAAATTTAAAGAAAGTCTTTATGAAACACATTTTCCTCATGCATAATATTCTACCATATGTATTAACTATAGGTGTCTGCAATTAAGGTAACTTTTGACCCAAAACTGTAAAATTTTTGAAAGTCAATACATGTATTATATAGACCAAATTTGCTGTTTTTATGATTGTCAATTCCATTCGATTATTTTTTCTTGAATTGTTTAAAAACAATTTACTTGTCCTTTACTCATTCTATTTGAAAAATGATAGCTTCCCCTTTTGGTATATCACATACATACAAATGTTTTTCAAGTTATGTATGTAGATTAGAACAGTTGGCTCCTACACCAATGTGTTTCAACTCCAGATAATATCAAACCGCTTACTGAAATGGTTGTTTCTAGTGGATCTGCAATGTCTTATTGAGAATTCAGTTATGTTTTTGATTTCTATTAAGTCTGATAATATCATACTTTATTTCTCATTTAAATTTTCTTTTTCAATGGGAGTTGACTCACAAATTGGACCTTTTTACAATTTGTGTTTATTGTCAAATATTTGAAACACATTTTTTTGACTACATGGAAATTATTTGAGTGTTATTTTTGTTATAGAATTCTCTTTTAGGATTGTCGTATTCATCAGGATATCCTTGTCTGAACAGAAGTGATTAATGTGTCCAGATTTTCAAATTCTTGGTGTATTTTTAGCAGTGGGTGTTCTTTCAATTACTGCTTACAAACTCCTTCCTCTGTCAAAGTCATACACCTTTTCATAAATTTCAAAATGATAACAGATTTGATTTTCATATTAAAACATGATGAAAATTAGTAATTGTGACAGTGTAAGCTGTACTGAACATTCTGTAGAATTTTCCTGTTTCTAAACTGATATTCCCCCTTTATTAAAATTTTTTTTCCTCTTTATCTTTTTAAGAAAAACATCAGAAGTTGCTGGACAGTTTTAGAACTCTTGACTATCTTGCTTACAGACCTAAAAATGATCTCTTGTAGCGATAAGCCCAGAATATTAGGGGACGATGTCTCCTCTCCCAACAGAGTTTGCCCTCAGGGTTAGGGACATCATTTAGTGGTTGGTTTAGGGTTGAGGGGATGGGGAGATATTTTATGGAATTAGGGGTATTTTCAAAAAAAGGGGGGGGGGAGATTAACTGGTTTGATGGGATGATTGGTATTTGTGAATTACTGTTTTTAAAAAATTGTATTGGTACTGTTTCTTGTATATTGATATATCTAATATTAAATGTTAGTGTTCCTACCTCTATTTTTGTATAAGAGTATGCTTATAACTTTGTCTATATTGTATTGATATATCTACCTTACAATGTACATTTCTACCTCTGATACTATTTATATAATAACATTGTTTACATTTGATATGTAATGACATTGTTTATAGTTGAAGATCATTGTCTTTATATATTGCACAGTTTATTCTCTTAGTCTTCAAGTTAGATAGGTATTGAGAATTATATGTTTCTCATATTTAATTTTAGGTTAATCAGGTCTTTTAGATACATAGAGATTATATTTAATATAGATAGTATAATCTTTAGCGTCTTCGAAGAGCTGTAGAAAATGACCTTTAATCTAACCTAGAATCTTCTTAATCTAACCTAAAACTCTGTGCCAATGAGACACAATCACTCCTGGTGACACTACTCTGCTCCCGAGAGAACGTTGAGCACCAAAGACAGTCCACTGGGAGCTTGTCTTCTCGGCAGAACTGGCCTTTGGGTTAAGAAAAGCACATACCTCAACTACTGACAAATATCCATAAGTGGATAAAACAGGATTGTCTTATTTTGCCAAGACAGGGTAGGGTAGTTCTAAGAAAGTTCTTTGCCTTTAATAATGGTGCCCAGGTAGTCAGTTGTCTCTGTCATTTGTTGCACATTTTGGATATCTTTTGTTTTTTAAATAATATTAATTCCCTTCTCAGATCTTTTCTTCCTTTACTCACTGATCCTCCTATTCCAATATCTGCAACCATCTAATCATAAATATCTATTCTATTTCTACTTCCTAGGGAGATCTCTACCTTCCACCTAGTCCCTTACTCTATATTTATTCTCTGGTTCTGTAGACTGTAGCTTGTTTGTCATTGACTTAACAACTAACATTCACATACAAGCTAATAGCTGCTGCTATGTCAGAAAGAAGAAAAGGCAAAATGTACAATTCATGGCAGGCCATTTAGCATTGAATGATGCTACATATCTGTAAAACCATGCTATCTGAAAGAAAAAAAAACTTGACTAAATTGTAAAGAAGCATTTCTTAGAAAATTTCACCAACATTCTGTCTTTTATTTCTTGATAAACAACAAAATTTCTACTGGTAAATTCGTAATATAATCTATAATAACATTTGGATGAAGTTAAATTATATGGTTAAAATGTTATGGATTTCTTACTTTTCATGTTAAAAATTTATATGAAGAAGTTGCAGGTGGTATATTTTCCCATGTTTTAAACAAAGAACACTTCCTGCATGCTTTATGTTTTGAGGATATGACTATTCATTTAAAAGCCCTAGAGCTTTTAAATATATATTAAGTATACACAGTTTACATACTAGAAATGTGACCTCACTAATGCTTAAAGAACATGTTGGCTAAATATAAAAAAATGAAAAAAGGCAGAAAGAAAAATTCACACAAAAGCTAACAAGCTTATAATATAATGTGTTCAATATTGTGAAAATGTACTGTAATGACTAAAACATGAAGAGCATGCTCTATAAACCAAATTATAGAATGTTGGTATATAGAACAAAAAGAAACTGAATGGACTTTAGTACTTTTATTTTACTAAATTACATATCTGAAACCAGTTCTGACTTCTTCCAAAAAATATGTGATTAGAAAATGAGTTTACTATGACAAAAAATGTAACATAACACTTATATTTGTTGTTTTCAGTATGTAAAATGTGCTGGAGACATGGTTTATCAGTTAAGAGCATTTGTAGTTCTTGCAGAGAAACCAGGTTCAATGAACAGTATCCTCAATATGATTTACAACCATCTTTAACTTCAATTGATACAACTTACTATATTTTCATGAAAGCTCATGATTCTTACTAAAGTTTCTGGAAATCATGGGTTTTACTGTGTTTTTCTAAATCCCCTGGATAGTCCCTAGGAGATAGCAAATGCTCAATAATGTTTATAGAATTAAAATTTCCACCCTCTAACAAGCACTGTAAGATAGTCAATGTGTAGAAACACTTCAGCATATGTTCTGACTAAAAATATGATGGGAATGGCCCACTTTTCCTATAGCTATTAAGAGAAAATTTGGTAGACCTACTAGCAATGCTCTTCCATGGGAATGCTTTTCCACTGCTCCTTAGCTTTTGTGATTTCATGCTTAGCTCAAGAAACTGGCAACTGCATTTGAACTGAGATTAAGCAAAAATATCTGGAATCACATTGATAACTTTGTGCAAATTTTGTTTTATATGTGTATATAAATTTTACTTCATACATATTTAGTTCATTTGACAGTCAAACAGACTATTTTTACCAATGGAATGATGTGGTGTCTTTTGAGAAACATGTTAATGGGATCACATTTTACCTATACCAATGGTTGGTGTTTGAGTATATATTAAAAAAAAAAAACTGTGCTACGTAACTGCAACTATTATCTCATTTAATTCGAATTCAAATCTTTTGATAACATTATATTTTTATTCTGATTTTACAAAAGCAGTATCTAAAGTCCTGAATTCATAAAATACTGTTACATCCATAGTTTGTGTTAATGTGAGGAATTGAACCCTGAACATGGTAAGTGAAAGGGCCCTTCAGTATCAAATTATTCAATTAGTTTGGTTATCATATGTTTACACATAAGTTCAACATCTCACGACAACTCAACAAAAAGTCAAATGTATTTGTAAAGAAACTAGTACGCTCATTAACAAAGTTACAGAAATGGCTGTACCCACTGTGTTGAGGTATTTTTTCTTTTCTCTTTTCTCACCTTAACTATCAAAAGAAACAAAAGAACAACAAAAATATTTTTTGACTTTGCGTGAGTTAGTCTAGCATATTTTCTTATGTAATTGAAGATTAGTTATGGCAGACAATGAAAATTGCAACGCTTTCAGACAGAACTGTAACTCTGACTTAGAATTCTAAATAGCACATCACCACTTGGGAAAGAGGCATGAGTCTGACAGAAGAAAGCAGGGGTAAAGAAAGGAGAGTGATTTGGATAATCTTAGGTGAAGCTCTCTATCTTCCTGAGAATGGACTGTTAAATATGCAAGAAATTCAGTCAGCACATAAGCAAGAAAATGTACTCAATGACTGTGAAATCACACTAACAATTAAATGCAACATTAGAAACCAAAGTGTATTATTTAGCACTTAGTACGTGACATCTGATAGACAATACCTTTCCCATTATCCCTTCAGTTATTCATTGACCATAAGAATAGGTTTGGAGTTTGTTTAGATTATCAAGGCACCAATGGAAAAAACCTTAGGAAATCTATCTTTCTACTCAAACCTTCCTGAAACATAAATTTCTATCAAGTCATTTTTTTTTTGAAAATCATATATTCAGTGACATTTCTGAATGAGTACAATTATTACATTCCTTACAAATTAGATAGCTATTCAATGAGTAGAGAGTTATTTAATGTTTCCCTTGAATAATGATGGGCAGCTTAAATTCTAGAAAAATTTTTGAACATATATATATATATTTGTATTCCTTAGCTCTGAGTCAGAGGATGATGTCAGGTTGAAACATTTTGTCCTATTGGCTTAGACTGCTCTACCTTGGACTTTCATAGCAAACTGACCACTGACACAATGTATATGCTCTTTATTTTACTGGTAATTGTATACTTTATATTTTGTTTCTTCTGAAAGTGCCCAGCCTCTCCAGAAAAAAAGAGTATAAGCAACGTATGTGTTGATACTGTTGGAGTTGCATAGACTGCTTGGAGTAAAGCAAAGGGGATCAAATAAATCTATGGAAGACAGAACCTTAACAATGAAACCAATTAACGCTAAAATGTTATGTGTAAATTCTTATCATCCCACTAATGGGAAGGCACCTGTTCTTGGGAATCTTACACATTGACAATTGCCTTTCCAACAGCAATACATATTCAGGGTCCTACCAGGTAGTTAATTAATGCGACTGAGTAGTTGCTTGTGGTTCTACTGTTTGAAATGCCATTCCTTCATTCATTTAAATAGTACTATTGGTCGAAGTCTTATATTTGACAGATTTTTTAATGTAAGACAGTGGAATCTCAGCGAATGTTCAAAGAACAAATCAATATTTTTCTTAGCTTGTTTAAAACCAAAAAACCCAGAAATTGCCCAGATCAAATGAGATATACAATATCTATCATTTTAAATAATTTTCAGATTTCATAGATGCTCTATAAGGTAGACAAATGCAGACTTATATAGAACTTTGAAGAAAAAAGTCACAAAGTTAACTTGCAGAGAACTGTATATTCTTACATAGAAATTTAATGAACTTAACTCAAAACTTTTGGACTTTTATACTATAGTCTTTCATTTATGTTTTTGAATAATTTAAATATCTTTTCTCTGATTCTAACAGGCTGTAATGAACATGTAAATATTTTATTTTTGATTAACTGACCATTCTTTGGCAATGATTCTTATCACAGTTACTGTAGAAGTAGTCTACCAGATATAATATTAAGTCCATTATTTGACTTTTACTAATACTCACTCATTTCTTAGAATTTTTTAATGCTTGGCCCAAATATCTTGGTCTTCAGTATTACTACATGCATTTTTTAACTTGGCTTTAAAATACTAAAATTTAAATGTTATGTTTTATATGCTCTAGACATACACAAGGGATAATATATATTTATTGAATATTTAAAGTGATATCAAGCTAGAAATTCCTAATTAAAATTCAATTAGTCCTGAGGATACAAACAATAACTTAGATCATGATTTCTTTTATTTCACCTATCTGAAAGCATAAAGTTTTTATTCATTACCATAAAAAGCCTATTAATCTTTCTTAATCTGGACTTGCTTCTCTTATAAAAGTGGAATTTACAAAGTTTTAATGGCATGCATTTTCAAAACTTAACTGCTACATAGTATAATTAGAATTAAACTAACAAGGCACTGGTATGCTAAAGATGATGAGCTTCAATGAATAGATAAGGATGGGTTGAATTAGCTCATCAATTGCTTGCATGTAAATGATTTCCAGAGTTCTTAGACACCTGAAAATGTTACATTCTTTTTAGTCACTTCAGTCTTCTCTGGATGAGTATTCATTATGAGAGCATATTCCTTCATTATAGATAAGTCAGAGCTTGAACCATTTTATTACAGTTTAGCAAATAGCATAAACTTGTCTGTGTGTATGAATTACTGCAACTCAAATTAATAGAAGTTCACAGTCATAGCCAAGACAAATATTTTTCCTATGACTTCTTCCCCCTCCATCTTTATTGTACTAGAGTTTTGTATAGCTTGGTTTAGTTCTGAGACATTTGTAGTCACTGTATAAAAAATAACAAAGTATATTGCTTCTACATTAAGTCCTATTGTAGTTACCTAAGAACAATACCTTGAGCTATAGAGCTTGAAAAAGTGAAGGATGTTCACAAAAATATGATTATACCTGAGTAAATGTTAAATATTATTACCTGGACATAGGCATTAAATTCAGGCAATTCCACTACCAAATCCCAAATTACCATAAAGTCAGAAAGACTTTGAATCTCACTACTATTCTCTAAACTTTGATATTATTATAAAGAAATATAAAGATTAATGGCTCACAATCCAAACATGGTGAAAGTACAAAGTTCCATACACACATGAAATCATGTCTCCAATGTAGAAAATACTATGCTTATGAGTAATGAGCATCAGCTATATATATAATGGATCAGACTCTGTAAGGCTAGGATACTGAAAGAAAAAATCAGATACTGAATTCTTTATCTATTTTTCCTACCCTAGAAGCTTGGTATTTACAGTTATCAGATATTGTTTAAGAAGTTCTGTTGTAATAGGGAGCGGCAGGGATGCTTCCCTGGCACCCGGCTGCCCACATGGCTAGCTTATGCCCCAAAATAATTACATGGAAACTGTATTCTTTTAAACACTGCCTGGCCCATTATTGGCTAGCTCTTACATATTGACCTAACCCATTTCTAATAATCTGTGTAGCCCATGAGCTGGCTTACCAGGAATGATCTTAACCTGCGTCTGCCTGGAGTGGGAGAATCATGGTGAATCCTTGACTCAGCTTCTTTCTCCCAGCATTCTGTTCTGTTTACTCCACCCACCTAAGGGTTGGCCTATCCATGGGCCTAGGCAGTTTCTTTATTAATAAGAAGTCACTCTTACATCAAAGTTTCATTTCCTCAAATATAAAATGAGGACAGGACTTGCAGTACTAAAGTCAATGCATACTATTCACAGGGCCCAACAATCGAAATAAAAATATATAAAATAAATTATTATCACATTGAAATTTGAAAGTTTATATGTTTGATTGTTAGGGTTCTGTGAAATTCTATACAGTCCAAACTTATTTTAATGACAGCTTTTCTCTCTGTTTTGGTGAAATCCTATTGATGTGGGATTCCCCTCTATATGTTGTGATTACCATTAATGAATAAAAATCTGCTTTAGATTTATAGCAGGGCAGAACTTAGCTAGGCTGGAAAAACTAAACGTAATGTTGGGAAAAAAGAAAGGTGGCGTCAGAGAGCAGTCATGGAGCCACCAAAGAGAAGACATGTCGGAAAACTTGCTGGTAGGCCACAACCTCGTGGTGATACACAGATTACTGAAAAATTGGTTAAATTAAGATGTAAGAGTTAACCAATAAGAAGCTATAGCCAATGCCAAGCAGTGATTTAAATAATATAGGTTCTGTGTTATTATTTCAGGGCTGAGCAGCTGGGAACCAACAAACAGCTCTCCCTCCAACATCCTATTTTTCCGTTTTGCTAATTGATGAATTCCCACGGGAAAATTCAGTATTTTGGCCTTGTCAGTACCAGATCATGTAGGATGGATAATCTGCTGCCTCAATAACAGGTTAAGAAAATAAGGGTGGGGAAGCATGTAGTAACAACTACAGTGAGGGGGATGGGTACAGAATATGAAATTTGAACATATGCCATTACTACTGGGATTTCTTCCAATATACCTTGCAAACTAATCTGACTGCAAATGTGGAAAAGTTAGGTTTAGCATATAAATTAGTCACTCTTTCACAGAAGTTCCCACCTAACAGAAACATTGTAATCTCCCCACACCTATAATTTTTGATTTTGAAAATTGGGTTATAAAGTATAACACACAAAAAGTTACAAACAACATAAATATAAATATGCTGCAATATTAGAAACTTAATGCCATTGCAACCATTATACAATTAACAGAAAAAATCTAAAAACAAAATAGAAAAAGACATATTGTAAGCATACTTCATAAGTCACCTGTTTTCTATTCCCCCACCTTTAATGGGTTCTTCAGAATAAACACATTTATCTAAAGACTTAAAACATTCACATATAAGGGAAGATGTGACATTTGTCTTTCTAGGAAAGGGTTACCGCACTCTAAATGTTTGTTTCTGGCTGCATTCATGTATCAGCAAATCTCATAGTTTTATTTTCCTTTAACAATTGAATAAATTCCTTTGTGTATAATTACCACACTTGCATCATCCATTAATTAATTGATGTACTTCTCAGTTGTTTTCATTTTCTGGCTATTGTGAATATAAAGGAAAATGGAGGAGCAAGTAAGTTTGCGGTGGGATGTGGAGTTTGAGCAATCTGCTCCGGAGTGTTGGTATACCTGAATCATAATAGACTAACTTGTAGATTTTTGAGGAAACCCCACATCAATTTCCATTATGACTTCACCAGATTGAATGGACTCCAAGAGTGTATGTGTGTTCTTTCCCACAGTATGGGTTAGCATTTGTTGTCTTTTATTTATTATTTATTTATCTATCTATTATTATTTCAACCGTTCTAAATGGGATTGAACTTATTCTAACTGAATTCTCAAAGAACTTTTAAATTGCATTTATCTTCCATGTAATAATATTAAACACTAAAAAATATTTCTCATCTCTCTGTATTTGTACGCTAGAGGATACTCTGAACTTTACAGGAACAGGGTGTGATATAGATGTCCCATTTAGAGCTTAGCCCTCCATATTTTCTCATTCTTCTAATTGTGGGAATCTATTGCAGTAGATGGCTAAGATTCGAGACACCCAATTAGAAGACTGTGAAATAACTATCTACTGTAAGGAGAAAATATCATCAAACACACAATTCACCTAATTAAATATTAGGACATGGAGCTATGCAGAGATCATTATAAAATAGTGTGGTAGACAGATTTCAAGATTCAGAGAGAACAAGCATCGTCAGGGAATGATAATTACCTGAAACAACAGTACCATTATAAACAAGGGCTCAGAGAAGCTGAGCCTGCATATACTTATACACGATCCAACTGGACAAAATGAAAACCTGGTGTTTGAAGGGCTAATGAATTTCAAAGCATCCGTGAGAAGCAATTGGAAATTTATGGCTTCTAGACAAAGGAGAGCCGATGTTTTTAGGACTTCAGACCCTGAGAGGCTATCCAGACTTTGATCTTATACTTATGAACATGCAGGAAACAATAAATGGACTCATAGGGTTTTAGAAAACAGAACACTGGAAATTGGAAGAAAAAGTAATGGTGGTTGGGTAGGGAAGGAATTGAAGGACAGTGGATAAAGGGTGGATATGATTGATACACCATATATTCGTATGTATGAAATTCTTAAAGAAGAAAAGGGAGATTATACAAAAATAATTAAGTCACAATATTTTGGATTTTATTGAACAAATATATGTTTTAATTTTCAGTCCAAAATTTATAGAATAATTACATAGCCTAAAAAGTCAAGCAAGATTCTTATGGTTTAGACTTGAGAAAGAATTATTTTTACATGAAAATAAATCAATTTTGTTGTAAAGCATTCAACTAACTAGATAAAGTAAAAAAAAAGATACAGATTATATGATTTATCTAAAATGAAATGACTGATATTATTGTACCTCCATAGCAGTAGTTAATGCTTAATAAAATATCTGTACAACATACCCTAGCTTAGCTGATGTAAAATGTTTGTCATCACAATCTCCATTATACTTGTGAACCATAAGCCCTTCATGGTGGACAGCATAAACAATGCTTTGATATGTCATTTTTCTGAATGACTTCTTAGGTCTCTGCGTATTTTACTACTTAAAAATTCATGGGCACTATGATGTGGGTAAATATGAATATAATAGAAAGCTGAATTTCAGTTGGACTGGTTTCTTTTGCTTAATTTTACTGTGATTGTTGAATTCATAATGTATCCATTCTTCTAATTGGGTACCTCGAATCTTATCCATCAAAGTAGAAAGTATGCATAAAGTTCCTGAGAAATGGTAAGTTGAAAATTAGCCTTGAAGATGATGTCCACTTAAGACTGAGAACTTAATAGTCACTAAAACTCAGTAAATTATATATTCATAAAATTCTTAAATACACATGATTTAGGGGATGGAGAGATAGTTCAGAAGTTAAGAGCACTGGCTGCTCTTCCAGAGCTCCCTAGTTCAAGTCCCAGCTACCACATGGTGGCTGGCAACATCTCTAATGAGATCTGGTGCCCTCTTCTGGTGTGTAGGCAAAACATTGAATACATAATAATTAAAAAATCTTTAAAACATATACTCAATTTATCAAATATAGTTTATCACTTTTAGTTGAATTCGATGCCAAAATACTGTATTAATTGGATTATTTTTTATTCTGGAAAAATAAACATGATTATTTATTCTTAATACTTGAAACATTTTATGTACATTTACTTCATGTTTTAGGTTCATCATTTTTTTTCTATGTGTATATCTTATAGGATTCTACATATATACTAACCATCTAATTACATTGTTGATCTATGTTAGTGCGGGTTCTCATTGAATTATATCTTTGCATAACACCCCGACATGTGGTGATACTTTATTCATGCTTTAACAAATAAAGCTTACCTTTAATTAAAGCCACCTGCCTGTGGTTTTATATCCAATGGCACAGGCAGTAGCTACACATGATCAGAGTCACCAACTCACCTAGTTGGTTCGCCCATCCTCTTCTTCCCAAGCCCTCTGTGCAGGTCTGAACTTTTCTGTTACAGCCTCTCTATTGCAAATTCCACAGGCATTTGGAGTACAAATGCCACAGGAATTAGTTCTTTAGCTGGCTCTTTGGCTTCTTTTCTCCAGGTGGGTTCTGGGCTTTTCCTGGACCCCCTTCTCGGGCTGCTGCCAAAATACTTCGTTATCTTGAAACCTGGTCAGGCTTCTACTATTCTATGCAGCAGCAGTCAACCTCATACCATCATCATTGTAGCAATAGGAGCGGCCATACTGTGTCCCCGGCACCCGGCCGCCCACATGGCTAGCTTATGCCCAGAAATAATTACACGGAAACTGTATTCTTTTAAACACTGCCTGGCCCATCAGTTCTAGCTTCTTATTGGCTAGCTCTTACATATTAATCTAACCCATTTCTAATAACCCTGTAACACCACGAGGTGTGCTTACCAGGGAAGATCTTAACCTGCGTCTGTCTGGCATGGGAACATCATGGCGACTCCTCACTCAGCTTCTTTCTCCCAGAATCCTGTTCTGTTTACTCCACCCATCTAAGGGTGGGCCTATCAAATGGGCCAGGCAGTTTCTTTATTAATAAGAAATCACTCCCACATCATTTCCCCTTTTTCTGTTTAAACAAAAAAGAAAGGCTTTATCTTTAACATATAAAATTACATATAACAAAACAGTTATCAAGTAAGAATTACAGTTACAATATTTATATCTTCTTTATCTTTTATCATAACTAAGGAAAACTATAACTATCTATCCATTCTTCAACTCCATCAAAGACTCCAGAAGGATATAATATTACCTAAGCAAACAAGAAATCAAAAGCTCTAAAAATGACAGAGACATCTCGCTGCCTGGACAGTCACCCAGAGTTCCTCTGTACCATTGGGGCATCCATCTTCAGCCTTCAGGCCCATAGTATCCAGCAGACATTTCCATGAAGCAGAAAATTTCAAAGACAGTTCAGTCACTTTCTGCTGTGTCCTGCAGAATGTCTCGTAGACTTTTTCATGAATCAGGAACCCCAAAAGACCATCTCACCTTTAGGCAAGTTCAGCAGTCCTCTCACTGTGGGTTCTTTGTGTCCAGTTTATGCAACAGTCCAGGCAAGAGCAGTTTCTTGCCCAAATGGCTATCAAACTCCATAAGGATCCTCTTCGACGCCCATCTTCCTCTCGAAGTAGATTGGTGCTGCCAGGAGCAGACGTGTCTCATTGTCATGAAAAGTCCTAAGTTATTAAAACATTTAAATGCCATATGCTGCAGTCTTTGAAAGATATGAAGAATGCATTATCTGAAATATATCTATGCACCTCTAAAAAATCTAACTAACATGACTACAAGCTTGACCATTATTGATGATTTTCCATTAACAATCTATATGTTACATTTTTAAATGAACTGCACAATCACAATACTTAATCAAGAGCAGAAATACATATACATATAGCAAAATTGACCTTAAAATCCATACCAATGCAAATTATCCGTATCTATATCATATTCCCCTTTAAATGTAAAAGAACATTTATAAACAGTATTTTGGGAACATGGGCGCAGTTTTATCTCTTCAAACTGTTTCCTGCTGAATGGGGGCATCGTTAATTAGGTCTTTTATGGTATAACCTGTGTGCCAGGGTCATCTCAGTTGGCAGTTGAGTGAAGTAATTTTTTGAGGGTGTTCACAGCAACCTTTCAGGAGAATTACTAAAGGGAGGAATTAGTTAAAAGACTTATTTCCCATTTTAAAATTAGGAAGCATAGCTGGACAGTGGTGGTACACATATTTAATCCCAGTACTGGGAAGGCAGAAGCAGAAGGATTGTTGTGAGTTTGAGGCCAGCTTGATCTATGAAACAAGTTTTAGGACTGCCAGAGCTATTACACAGAGAGACCCTGTCTCAGAGAGAGAGAGAGAGAGAGAAAAAAAATGGGAAACACAATTAACAATAGTGAGCTAGGACTCTATGATTATGCAATGAAATAAATGAATGAAATGAGAAATTCAATTTCACTTTCATTTGTGATTATACAATAAATGATATAAAATTTGAACATTTAAATCAATTAAGTGCAAGGATAATCAACTTGGGTTGATATAATGCTAATTATCATATTGATAATTCTCAGTTTATATATAAAAAATTGGTGGATATGAGTGCCAAATACAGGCCTTAGAAAAACTTATTAAAACATATCATAGAGATATTCAAATCCATACAAAGTAATTTAAAGGAGTTAGTGTTGCATTATAAGGTTAGAGCAGAACAGTGTAAAATTTTTCAAACCAACTTTATTAATATATCCAGTCACCTGGCAGGAACTTCCAAATGGCATGCATCTCCAAGGCTGTTTAAACCCTCAGTGGAATGCTGTGAAAATATTATATTTAAGGAGATTCAAGGAATTCATAGTCTCATTTGGCATATGTTCACCTTTTGTGAGGCATATGTTATAATCGTGGTCAACTTGTAATAGAATTATCTCTCAAGACACTGTGGAGAGACTTGGCTACAGCAATATTGGAAAATTGTCCTCAATTACATTGGAAGACTTGGTGGAAGGATGAGACTAATACCATTGAACAAAGAAGTAGAGTTAGAGGTATGAAAATCTTCCAAAACCATATTCTTGGAGAAGGAGATTATGGTAACGTAGAAAGGCAATCTTTTTATGATAGCCACACCCTGGATTTATATTATGCAACAGCTCTGAATGCTTTGAAAAGAATTGACGAGGTAGGAAAGGAAATTGAGCCATTTACTAATGCTATACAGGGCCCAAAATAAACCTTCAGTTATTTCTTATAACAATTGACTTCAGCAGTAAATAGAATGATACCAAATTCAGAAGCTAGACAAAGATTTGAATCTCTCAATTTTGAAAATGCTAATGTACAGGCCAAGAGATGGTATTGCATGTTGTACATATATTTCTAATTTTCTTCAAAGTATTGTGCTTATGCAAGTCATTTAACAATGTAATGCAAATTTCTAGCCCTTGAAAGTTATAATTACCAACTTTTAGGAAAATAAGGAAATTTAAAGTAGTAATTAGTCACCTATTACAATAACACTTGTAGTCATGTTAGGTATGTACTTAAAGTTAAACAGATGAATTTTAGTTAGACAGGTGGGTCTGCAAACAATTCAGTTACATGTAGAAGTAGAAAAATAAACAATGAGAAATAAGCCCATTAAGGTATGGTAAAATTATGTTATAATACAATTTTAGTCATAAAATCCTAAAGAGTACATCAAAGTAACTCATCATATGTAATGAATATTATACACATTATTTATATACATTGACAAAAATAGATTACTGAAATTAGCTCACATTCTAAAATCATGGTACGGATATAATTCTGTCCGCACAATCAGAATGAAATGGAAATGTAGAATAGAATATAAATGACTGATTATATTCTTCAAGTGCTTTTTTCAAATTAGTATAGTAAAATGCTATCTTGTTTAGAATTGAAACTCTCCATATTTCTATATTCAAATTACATTGCCAAAGAAGTTGCAATTCTACTTAGTAGGTTATGTAGGTCTTGCTTATGGTTCCAATCCAGATTGTACAGAGTTTGGACTTTTCTTTACTTGTTTCTATGAACTTCCATGGAATGGACCAAATTGCAGTAAAGCTAACACATGAACTTAATGCTTATGTATTGCATACTTTAATGGCAAGTCAAGAAATTGTTGTGAGGAAGTAGTCTCAAATATAAATTTTGGTGCTCCAAATTGATTTAGATGACAAGTTCACTTTAAAACCAATGTTCTCCCCAAATCTTTAATATATTTCATGATCGATCCTTTTCAAACATTGATTTTAGATTGAAAGATTGGTCAGTACTGATTTTAAAGGAATTCCTGTAATTATTGAGGATGTTTCTAGCCTTAATCTGCATAACACTCCCTATATTGTTTAAGACAGGATTTAAATGCAGTAGAGCCTCTCAGTGAGAAACTCAAGTGCCTGATAAAATATATAGATTGAGCATGATTCTGCCTTTAAAAGATAGATCAGATCTGATGGAAAGCTGTATTTCTCAACAAATGCTTAAGAAACATGTTTCCCTCACAATTCTCAGAAAAATGCTGTGTGTTTGTCATACTCCAAGTGTGTGAACTTTGTTGAGTAGCATGTGTGCTGGTGCAGTTACTTGGGATAGCAGCAGATGCTGTGATCACAGTGATACAAAACAAACTGTCCGAGTTCATGCTACAGACCAATGCATTATGCACACAAATACTGGGCTCAGGAATTTAGATATGGTGTAATGGGAGCCCTTGTTCTTATGGCATATGTTCAGCGCCTCGGAGGAGAGTATAGAATTCACTTGGGATGGTGTGAACATTTGGGGATGCAATTACGTGGGCAGTCTTTCACTCAAATATTTGATAAGTGGACTGTCATGCCCTGAAGCCTGGTTTCAACTGGATCTGTCAACAATTTACTACATATGGTCAATTTGAGAGACTTGGCTTTCTCCCATGGAAATCGCTGGGTTCTGAATGAAATACTCCATGACCATTAGAAAACCTGTATAATGTGTTATTATATGACCTCAGAAGTCATAGTAGTTCTTAGACCTTCCATATTCACTGGAAATTCAATGTTTAGAGTTTTAATGAATACGAGATAATGAGGATTGGTGAATAAGACAGAAGAAAGTAGTAGTTACAGCAGAAATTTGAATAAAACTGATCCTAATAAAAACTTAGGATACATATGGAGTACCAAGCACAAACCATAAAATAATGACTAGCTGTCAATATATGGAAAGAGACTTGGTATAATTAGACTTGCATAATGGACCTAGTCTAATATAAAAATTAGATGGTAGACTGGGATAAAAAATGAGTGCTATAGGCCCTTGAAGAGGGCTCGGCACATGAAAATGTTTGCACCACTAGCCTGACAAGCAGAGTTTGATCCCTAGAACCTATGGTAGAATGTAAACCTACTAGCAAACATTGTCCTCAGAATGGCACCCTGGCTCCATGCAACCCTATTCTTTGATGTATGTACCACAATAGAAAGAGAATCCCACCAAGACACTAAGCCTTAATTTTTCAAAGGAGCAGAGGGATATAGCCTTCTCAGGAAATACCAACATCCAACTATTTCACTGTAATTCAAACAATTACAAGGCTAATGCGGGTTGGGAAAGGTTACAACTGTTAAAGTCATATTGTTCTTGCTGTCCATGAGAGCAGACAATGCACACAAACCTTAGCCCCTTTTGATTATGTCAAAAGTAAGAATGCCAGGTCTTTCAGGATTGTCTTTGGGCCAAGGTCTGCAATCTCTCCCATAGCATCAAAAAAATACTTTCCAGAAAAACAATCCTACATGATTCAAATGATCTCAAAGCAATTCTTAACCTCTACTTACCCCCAGCATAGCAAAGGCTTTGCTAAAACATCTCATTTAAAGCCAGACACAAAGGCTTTACTTACATTTAAGAACATGACCCCTCTAACAAATCTCTCTCTCTCCCTCTCCCCACACACCCCTCACACACATTAATACTTAAGGAAAATAAATGTAAGGAAAAGAATGAAAAAGAATTGAGCATTTAAAATTGGATAATATATACTTATTTTTACAAATAAATCATGTATTCAATGAACAGGGCAGAAATGAGGATATTGCCCAGGCAAGTATTTGACCAGCATCTAAAGGAGTTATTCCAAATGGAAATACATGTCTTGATATCATATACAGGACTCTGTTCTGTTCTTTTTCTAACCAAAAAGATGAATATCAAATTGAAGACACTGAAAGACACTGAAAGAATAGCTATGTAGCCATACTGACAAATTTTTTTTTAGTGTGTGTGGAATGTGGGTACAAAACTGCTACACACATAGGAGAGGGTAAGTCATGTAAGGAGTACTAAGGCTTTCTTATAGAGTAGAGTAGAGATAAACAGGGAGGTGAAGGTTCATTTTTTGTTAGTTAGGAAAAATTAAAGATATTTCCAAATGGACAAAAAATAAAGTATTATTACCAATCTATCTATAAAAAATGATTGAAGGAACATCTTTAGCTTCAAGGGAAATTTTAACAACTCATAAGAAAATAAAAATAAAGGCAATTATATAAATGAGTAGACATCATAAATACATTTTAATATGACTCCTTCCACTTCCCATTCCATTTAATGAAAAACATACTTTAACAATAAATTGAAACTATTGTTGGATTTACAATAAAAAGGTGAATGGATGACACCCAATATAATTTATATGAGATTAACAGTAAAGGGAAGAAATGCTGTTGGGATAAAATATTTTTGTTCTGTTAAATTAGTTGTTATTAATATAATCAACTTAATTATCTCAAAAATTAAAAAAAAATATTTTAGGTTATATATTTGAAGTCTATAGCATAATATAGAGTATATTAGCTAATATAAACATTACAAATATTATTATAAAGCAGCTCTTAAGTTAAATAATTTTTGTGTTAAAGACTAACTAAAAATCTAGTGCTTAATAAAGCTCCCCAATGAAATACATTTTTAAGCTGCTGTAATTATATTGTTCCTTGTATGACTACACCTTTTCAACTTACACATCTACTATTTTTATTGTACCTCTTTCATTGCCCAAGCTTCTTCCTCCCATTCTCCCCAGGGCAGAAGCACTGTTGCATTATCTCTGTCCACATATTTGATCTTCCTTTAATAATATCTAGTATGGTGGGCTCCTGCAGCATTTTTTCATACACTTTCTGGATCATTTTAGTTAGCCAGGATCCCCTCAGTATATCAGGATGCCCCTTTCAGAGCAATGCATTTCTAGAGACCCAGGGCCAAGGGTCAGAGGCTGGATGCAATTTTGGTCCTTCCATTACCAGAGTACAGTGTTGACTCCACTACTGCAGAGTGGCCTTTGTAGTGATACTTCTGGATCTTGTTGTATGAAAGAGCCAGGACTCAGGCACCATGAGGTTGAATCCGACAAAAATGAATATACAGGAATTGAGAGGTACAGTAATGTGTGTTTGAATCCATCTTACTATTAAGATAACTTTACTACATAAGGAGGATATTTCAATATCCCAAAGAACTGATGTAGATCCAGCAAGGATCTGGGCTCAGAAGACAAGGTGTATAGCTACTCAAAGTTCTGTTGTCCTAGTAAGCAATCAGGTTGGGGCTTCATGTTGACTTAAAACAGTGGGTATAGTCTGAGTTTACTCTGCCCTGCAAGATTCAGCTCCCAAGAGGAAGAGTACCATATGAAATTCTGGGGTCACACCTTTTTCTCTGGCATGAAGCTCCAGTGTAAATGGGATACAGAGTGGTGATATTGCTTAGGTATTAGAGACAGGGGTCACAGCAATTCTGATGTCTATAGATTTTGCTGCCTAGAGGTTATATCACTTGAGAGAGAACACTAAACATGCTTGGGTGTTGAGGTTGTACTAAAGTTCCATTGTCTAGGAGGATGTGTGTTGGGTTAATTTAGGCTCTGAGGAAGTATGACAGCTTATTTGGACCTAAGCTACACGTTTCCAGAAGCAGAACTTAAGAACAGCTAAAAGGTAGAACAGTTTCCTCAACATAAAGCTTATTCCTAGGGTTCAGTAGCTATGTCAGCTTGCCTGGGGAACTGTGTTGTTTTGTCTGATGAAATGGGGCTGTAAAATCAGTAATAATTAAGAAGACCATACAATTAAAGGGAAATGTTTCAATGCTGGGACAAAGAATGTCACTTAGCTGGAGATGAGGAAATCATCAGTGATTAAAAAGAGACCAGAATCATTGAGGTAAAATTTTCTTCAAAGTATTTACTTTGTGTCAACATACAAAAACTGTGTTCTAGTGGTGGCATAGATTGGGCCTTGTGCTGAGAGCTGAACTTGGTAATGTGTAAGCGTCTTTCAGGTGGTACTATATTTGAAGGCTTTAAATGGTAACAAAGTACATCTGAGCCTTGGCACTATGATATGCCAGATAGGCCATTATGCAAGGTACAGCCATAGTAGTAGTTGTTGAAGCTCCAGGATTAAAGAAGTAATTCAAAGAATTAAGGCTTGTCATGAGAACTCAATAAATGCTATTGCTAAAAGTACAGCCCAATTGTAGCTGGGGATGTCACTATCACGGGATGGGATGATCACCAAGGACAGCAGCAGCCACAGAATGGAGCCAGCCTGAGGCTATGAGAAAAGCTCTGTGAGCTGTAGCAAGCTCTTAGGAGGGACACAGAAGCTAGTGAGTTCCAAGTCTAAAAGTAGGGTTCATACTGTTAAATTTTGGTTTCACTTTGCAGAGGTTGTGACTGTGACCTAGTTTTTCTCTGTGTTAGTAAGAAAGGTTTTAAGTTATTTTTGATGTCATAGAAGCCCACACTTGGGAGTCTTCTAACTTTTAAAGAAATTTTTGAGTTTTAGAGATACTGTATTTTTAGAGAGATTTTGGACCTTAAAAGAAACTGATCTGTTGAAGTGTTTGAATTTTTAAATCAGTGGGGCTGTTAAAGTTGTATTATAAATATAAATAATAAAGTTGTTTTATAATGTGATATTTATGGGTAAGAAATCTGGAGAATGACAAAAAAGAAAAAAACTATTGTTAAACAATGTCATATTAATATGTCATGCTGACAAGGGGTTAACTATCCTGGTGACTTTAATGAAAACTTGAATCCAGCTCATGTCATCTGAGAGGAAGAATTTCAGTTGAGAACATGCCCCCTTAACATCACAGTACAGGCAAACCTGTAGAACATTTTCTTAAATAGTCATTGATGGGATGAGTCAATCCTATAGTGAGACCTTGACCTGGTGGTCCTGGATTTTACAGGAAAACGGGATGAGCAGGCCATGAGGAGGATGCCAGGAAATAGCACTACTCCATAACATCTGCATCCACTCATGCCTGCAGGTTCCTGCTGGGTTTGAGTTTCTGCCTTCGCTTCCCTCCACAGTTTCTTTTGATCATTATATTTTATCAAAGCAATGGAATGTCTGACTAAAGAAAGTTCTCATGGAATTTCAAGATTCTTCCCAAGCAAAGATAGCCTGGAAAAATTAAGGATGTTTATGGTTCTGCACACCTTAATGACTACAGTGTGTATGCCTTCCTGGCACAGTACTCTTCCTTCATCTAGCTATCTCTACTGACCTTGTGCTGAACCGCTGACCTGTATTTTTGTGTTACTCCTGTCACTCTTCTGAAACTGTCCTTGCTTATTCATTAAGTGGATCTTTTTCTTTGGGGGAAATGTTAGAAACCTCCCATGGACATGAATTCATGTCACATTCAGATAGAACGTTAACAGTAATTTAATTTTAATAGTGTGTTATCTATAGTCAATGAGCAAACAGAAAGCCTGGTATGAATATTTAAATAAATGTTATTCACTACCCAATCGACTGTAATTGAGACATAGTTCAGAAAGATTAGCTGTTGTCTTACAACGTTATGTCTCTGAAAACACTAAAAAAAGAGCTATAAATATTCAGTTTTATTTTTGAGAACATATATATTAATGTCATGAATTAGATTAACATGCATTGATTAGGTATGCACGAATACTTCAGATTTTAAACTGTTTTCTATACTGCTTTATGAATTAGTATGCTAAAAAATAATACAACATCAGAAAAGTCTTAACAACATGACTGGAATAATGTTTGTTGAACAAGGTCGGCAACAACAAACATGCTAAAGTAAATCAGGGTAAGGCCAGGAATGCTCAGCTATATACAAGGAACTATAGGCAAGCAAGGAAAGCTGAGAGGAGAAGAAATGGTCTTACCTAGGAAGAAGCACACCAACTGTTTATACAATGTGGATGGATCATCCCTGAAAATATACATATGAATAATATTATACAGTCAGAGCAAGTTAATACTAATGGAGGTTCTTATGATGATTTTATTTTCAGAAGCTCCTGGAATCCTAACTGCTTGTAGGTGTTATCAGCTGTCAACATTCATGTCTGGAGATTCTTAGCTCACATGAGACTTTGGGGTCACCAGCCATTTATTCCATACCCTGAGGACATAAAAGGAAAGTGGGGGCACTATATTTATTTGACTGCTTCCTGGTGAGAAGGGGTGAAGTTGTATTTTTAGTGTCTCTACTGGAGAGGAGAGTTTTTAATTGGTCTGTCAGCAGGAGGGGAATTTTAACTTGATAGGCTGTGATGAATCATATGTTGTCATCTTACGCTCCTAGAGAGCCCTTTGGAAACAGTAGACTGTGTCAGGGATGCAGCTCCTGTGAGTAAGAAGAGCCTACTGATTTAGAGAACCCAGTAACTGGCTAAACCAGGGTAACTGTTGTCATAATGTGGAACTAAAGATGACAGTGATTTGACCATGGGAGGAACTTCTATAAAAAAAAAAAAGTGTAAATGTCGGGAAGTTTAAAAACACAAGTATGAGAATATTTTGAGGAGGAGCCCAAGGAGGATGAAACCAGAATTCCATCCATAGGAGGATGCCTGTCACTGAATTTTTAGTCCAGTTCCTATAACTTTGGGCACCATCTTGAAGCAGATGGATTTGTGAAGCAGAAGCAACAATTTTCCTGGAAATAGACACAAATCCCACCCAAATTAGAGGTAGTCAGGAAATCAATTCTTCTTTAATTTTTGAGTACCATAGCAGCAATGGAATCATGTTGGTCCTCAAGGATATTAAGCTGATATGAAATTTCTTTTTAGGTTTTCTGAGAGCTAGGGAGACAAAGAGCTTCACTGATGCACAGAAGCCCCCAGTCTAATTATTTTAGTTTGCAGTCCTAAAACAATGTCCAGAAAGGCAAGAAGAGGACTGAGTTCAATGGTCCATTAACCCCTTTTCAAAACTCACCCAAACTATTGATAAAGGTTTGGGATCACAGACTACTCTAAGTGTTCTTTCTGTATTTGACAAAAAGGTTGGTGTCAAGGGGATAGAAATTACAATGCCTCAAAATCAATCTAAGGGGCTGATAAAAATTTACAACGGGAAATGATAAAGAACATAAAACAATCATGTGATCATGATATGCATCTTTGGAGTATATCGTTTGAGTGAGATAGCCTCTGGAACATAGGAAAAGGGACTGCTAATATTATTACATATATTAGCAAGGGTATAATTAAGAGAATAGCCAGGACAGTTCTTCTCACTTTAGAGAGAGAGAAAAAAAAAAACAGGCAAGCAAACCACCAAAACATCCTTGGCAGCCTTTCGTGTTAATGAGGTGGATGGATTTTTGCCCCTTGTTTCCATTACATACAATCCATTTGGTAGAAGAGCATTACATATTTTCCTTTGGCAAGCATGGATTTAGAATAGGCCATTAGGTCTCAAAACTTGTGGGAAACATTAAGAGAGACAATGTTAATGAAGGAAAAATTTTAACTTCATGATTAACATATATTTTGTTTAGTAAAGTAAAATTAAATGTATAAACACCTGGACCATACCAGATCTCTGTAGATTAATGTAAAAGTTTAATCAGATGTTTGTTGAATCAGACTCCTGAATATAGAACAAGCACCTGGAATTTTTGTTAAAGAAGTCAGTTAAAGTCAGACTCTAATCTACAATTTAAAAGATAAATGAAGTCCTATTTGGTCCTTTTTATAGAATTATCTAACAACAGTCTCAAAGATACGACTTGCATATCATAAATAGTTTTCCAAGTATGTGAGCTTGATGACAAAACAACCTGTATATAATTTTATATCTGGACACATGGGTTATTAGGGTACAAAAGACACATTACAGTTGGGAGAAGTACTCTTCCCGAAATCGTGTTCTATTGTTGCTAGTACAGCTTTTATATTTGGCTTCTATATTTTAAAAGATAGGTCAAGTTATTTTATTTGTTTTGGTTTTTGTTCTGTTTTTGTTGTAGTTATTGTTGTTTTTTTTTGTTATTGTAGATAGACACTTTTGTGCTGAAAACAAGGCAAGATCTTGTTCTGTATCAGGAAGGGAACGATTACAGAGAAACATTTGTACAAATATCATTTTATTCGGTTAAGTATAGTATTTGAGGATGATAGTCCCTTGAACTGTTAAAGAAACATACTTATCATTTTATTTGTAGTTATATTTTCCTGCCGGGCACTTAAGAACTTGTAGATAATAAAAGTTAAATTTTGTGTGTGTACTGTCAAAACCAATTGAGGATCTAGTTCTCAGGGGTCGTTTGCTGCAACCTCTCTTCTACCAGCTGTTGGTCTATTTGAGAATAGGCCAAAAGCCTTACTTGGCCTGCTTACAGTTTCCCCTGGAAACAAGGAGAAAATCTTTCCTCTGCATTGACCCCCTTCTTTGTAGACTGAAGACTGGTTTGAATTCATTAAGTGGGGTCTTGACGACTTCCCTAAAGAAGATAATAGTTGTGTAATATTATTTTAACTAGGCAAAGATGAATTGCATTTGTTTATGTTGCAGAATATTACTTCAACTATGTGAAGGTATGTTAGTATGTTACAACTTTTTTTCTGCCTTTATTAGTGATGTAAAGAAGTGTTACTTTTATTTATGCCTCACTTTTTTAATAACGTAAAGGTATGTAACATTTGGTTCACCTTGCTTATGTAAGGAACCTGATGGGTTTAATACAGAGGTGGATGTTCAATAGCTAGGAAGAAAAAAGAATCTAGGTGGGGCTGACATACAGAGCAAAAATAGTAGGAGAAATCTAGCTGCAATAGAAAGAAAGGATGAGAGCTTAAACAGGAAGCCCAATTATATACATGAGATGCCTGTCTTTGAGTTGTTGGCCCAAGTTGTCCAACGCACTCCTAATGCATACAGTCAATTGCTGATACCCCTGGTTTTCCCAGAGAGGTAGAAGATAAATTTCTATTCCAGAAGCCATAATGAAGTTCAGAAATAAGGCTCACAGACCTCTGAGATTGAACTGACAATGATGCCTTTTCCCCGAGTAGTAACTTTCAGAGGAGAAGAAGGCACGATGAAAGTTTCTAAAGGAGAAATACAACCAATAGTCCTAACAAGCATTTTGCCTATGAACCACACGATTGATGAGCTTGACACAATAACCCTAAAGTTCAGCAATGGCACTCATAGATTTGCAGTAATGGAAAGCGCTCTAATTGGATATAAGACCCTCTCAACAATAGGGAAACTATGCCTGCTAATGGAAACCTAGTTAACTAGTCAGTGTTAGTGGAGTCGTGATTATTGAAGGATCTACATTTATCTACTAAACCAGTTGAATTCCAGGGGATGTGGCATCTTATAGGGTAGAAAAGGGTACTTTTGTGGTTGAAGATTCCAAAAGTCAGTATGTTCCCTTGCAGTCTCAGAGTTGTATATACCATTAGGAGTTCACAGTATGTTGACCTTCTTATCAGGAGCTTCCACCATCCTAACAGCCTGTAGGTTTTTTATCAGATCTCAACTCTTCTGCCCAGAGTGTGTCAGCTCAAATGACACTTTTAGGTCACCAGCCGTTACTGAAAACAAGGCCTTCCCTGGAGTGTGGTTGATATACCCAGTTACCCTTCATTTAAAATCAGTATTTCTTTTGAAATAAAATGTTCTTATTCAGGAATATCACACATCTATTTTAGTAAAATTATTCTGAAAACAGCTTAAAAATATCCTTTAAAAATAAAGTATTGTTTTTCTTCCAAGGATGCATGATTGTTTCTATTCTGTGACAGTAGGGGAAGTTTTATTTTTTTCAAAGGTTACATTATACCTCTGCTGGGAGAGTGAAGTAAACAAACAGACAATTTGCAGAGAACAGGAGCAGCAGGAAAGTAGCTGCCATCATTCAAACCTAGAGAATTCATAGAAACTATTCAGCTCAAAGTGAACAAAGGTGTTCTTCTAAGAATATGCATTATGTAGCCATTCTTTGACTTTTGCAAACCAAAGGGAGCGTTTGCAACATATACAGGATAATTATCCTTTCTTTACATTTGGTATGCAAAATATTATGAGTTGGTTTTTTGTACCCTTTGATCCCAGAGCTTGATTGACAGTGTTTGAGCAACAATCCAAATACCAAGTGCTTTGATAATACTTTCCTCCCATACTCTTGTGTAGCAAATAGAATTGCTTAACACTGACCCACTTGCCCCTTCCCAGCAAACACACAGATGTTTACCCTTCCAGCAGGCCAGAAACTGTCAGCAGGAGTTGATGCAGACAACATGGAGAAGTCCTGCTTACTGGCTTGATCCTTGTGGTTTACTCAGCCTGCTTTCTTATAGAACCCAGAACCACCTGTCCAGGGTGGCCCTGTTCACAATGAGCTTGGCCCTTGCACATCAAACACTAATTAAAAGGATATCCTACAGTCCTGTCTATAATCTGGTCTTATTGTGGCACTTTTTCTTTGAGGTTCCCTCCCTCTCCAGTGACTCTAGCTTGGGACAAGATGACAAAAAATTAACCAGAACAACTGATCCCTTGTCAATTTGACACACAAACACATCACTATTAAACCGTAGGCTTTTCTTTCTTAGTCAGACCCAAAAAACTCTCGCTAAAAACATAAGTAACATTAAAAGTCTCACTGTCTTTATGCCTCAAACACTTTATATTTCAATCTCTTTAAAAAATTTATAGTTTCTTTCAAAACCTAAAGTCTCTTTAAACATTCAGTCTCTCACCCAAGGACTCCTGTAAAATACAATTTTAAAAAAATACTTTAATTTCAAAAGGGAAAAACTAGGGCAGAGTCACAATCAAATCAAAGCAAAACCGAACTCCATCTCCAACTGTTTGAACAACATGATGCCCACTGTATGAGATCCACTCATGATCTTCTGGTCTGCTTCAAAGGGCTTTAGTTATTTCTCCATCTCTACCTTCTGCATCACACACAGTTTGTCTTCTAAACTATGACAGGCTCCACCTACCTGTGCTACTGTTCTTGGTGGTCAACCTATGGTACTCGAATCTGCAAAATGCTGGTGTCTTCAGAAACTGGGCTGCACTTTTACTTAGAAGCCTTTCTTAGGCCTTTGTCATGGTGCCAAACCTCAAAATGTCTTCAACCCTGGAGCTTCAGCTGCTACTGAGGGATTAACTTCAGCAATGGTCTCTCCTTTCCTCACACACTGCCATATCTCAGCTTCTCACCATGGTTTCTTTAATCTTTCAAAATAGGTACCACCCGGCTGACCCTTACATGACCACGTTTTGATCCCAGCTTAAGCTATAACCCTTGCCACTTCTGGAAAAGAGCATCAGTGTTCTTGTTCTCAGGAAACACTTCACAGAAGATTACAGTACAAAGATACTGGGCTCTTCATAATAACTGCCAATTTTTAAACCAACATCAATTGTCCCAGTAAAATAAAGATTTTACTTTAATGGTTTTCATTTCTTGTTGACAACAGCTAATTCTACAGATACAAGTGACCAGACCACAGACTCATTGCACAACAGACCAAGTAGAAGTTTGGCGGTGGTGGCACACACATTTAATCAGGCAGAGGCAGGTGGGTCTCAATGAGTTTGAAGCCAGGCAGGTCTACAAAAGCAAGTTCCACAACAGGCACCAAAGCTACACAGAGAAACCGTCTCAAAAACAAAACAAAACAAAACAAAACAAACAAGCAAACAAGAAAGGACCAAGTAGAGTATTTGCTTACCTATGAAATGTCAGCCGGCCTCCAAGATTCTTATCATCCAACCTTCAAAAGAGCAGCTCACTGAGCTCTCAACACTCAATGATTTTTCTAGCCTAGGTTAGTACTCTGTTATAGTAGTACTCCACACCTGGTATGTTGTCTAACTAGTTTTATTTCAACTTGATGAAACCAAGAGTAACAGGAGAGGAAGAAGCTTTAATTGAACTTAATTGAGATAATGTCTCAGTAATATTGAGTTATAGACAGGCCTGTAGGATACTTTCTTAATTAGTGATTCATGTGGGAAGACCCAGAACATGGTAAATGGGCCGCCTCTGGACAGATGTTTATATTTCTGTTGATGTGATAAGACAGCATTACTATGGCAATTCTTATAAAGAAAAACATTTAATTGGGTGGCTTAGAGTTTAGAGGTCCAATGCATTACTATCATGGTGGAACATAGTGGCATGCAGGCAGTCACGGTGCTGGAAAGGTAGCTGAGAGTGCTCCATCTTGTGCAGGCAACAGAAAGCAGTCTAGGACATGAGCCATGGCTTACACATAAAAGAAACTTCAAAGGCTACCTCCTCAGTGACACACTTTCTCCAACAAGACCACACCCATTCCAACAAATCCACACTTTATAATAATACCATTCTTTTTGGGGACTATTTTCTTTAATTTAACACATTCCCTTCCCTCACTCTCAAAGTTTGCAACCAATGCAAAAAATTATTAAGTCTAATTTCAAGTCTCTACAGTCTATAATAATCTCAAGTTTATTTAAAAGTCTAAAATTCAAATTTTTTTACAAGATTCATGCCATGTTTTAAATGTAATCCCCTATAAAATCAATATAAAAATAAATCATAAACTTCCAACAGATAAAGGCATAGGATTATTCAAAAATGTAGGGAAGAGAGCAAAGTGAGATAATAGTCTACAAAAGCAAGACTAAAAACTGCCTTGCCAAATTTCAAACTCTGCATCTTCATGTCTAATGTCATAGTGCTCTGCAGATCATCCAACTCGGTTCTGCTTTGTTGATTGCAACACACTGCTTTCTCTTGAGCTGCCATATTAATATCTTTCTGTGATAGGTATCCCATGACTCTAACATCTTCAAGGAAATCCAGGCTTCATCTTCTCAGCTTCATGCAATTGCCTCCCCAGACCTCGATTCAGGGACACACCATCAACTTTCCTTAGTCACAGAGGCGAATTCTGTAACCCCTTTCTTCTATTCTTTGTTGTAGATCAAGAACCACATGCCCGAAGCTGCCAAGTTATGCTGCTTGATGTGGCTGTAACATTGCCTGCCTCCTTGTTCAGTTATATCTTCACCAGCTATCTTGTTTGATGATTACCTTCACTGCCTAAGCTTGGCTGTTCTCAAACAGGATCTGTAGACCAAGCTGGCCTTACACTCAGGGATCAGCCATCCTGAATACTGGGTTTAAAGGTGTGTCACACCTGGCTGTAAGTTTTCTTAATTAATTTTTACAAGTTGGAAATTTAGCTTGCCCAGAGACCACACTCCCTATACTCCATTTATCTCCTGGAACACAGGACTTAGGTTCATTACACTTCCTGGTGCTCCTTTTCAACTCCATCTAATTGGCCTGTAGGCAAGTCTATAGAGGTATTTTCATTATTAATGATTGATGTTTGAGGGACTAATCCACTAAGTGTGTTACCTTCCTTAAACAAGTAGTGTAGGGTTGTAAAACGTTACTTTCGTCAAACAAGCTATGAAAATCAGGCAATAATAAGCAGCATTATTTCATGATCTCTAATTCTATTCTTCCTTCCAGGTTTATGTCTAGTATCCCTGGCCTGATTTCTTTACTGATTTCCACTGGATGGGTTATGTAAGCAAAAGAAACTTTGTCCTTTGACCAAGATTGATTTTTGTCAGTGTTTTTTCACAACAAATAAGCAAAGTAGGATAATTAAGTAGGCATAATATTTTCTCAAAGTATTAAAAAATTAAAGTCAGTCTTCAAATTCTACAAAATAATTTTTCAACATGTAAATTATTATTCATTATATGCCTTATTGTTATATAAAATTGGTTGGTTCATGTTATTAAAAATATTTGTATACAAACAGATCATTTCTGTGGTGGTTGGAAAGAAAATGGCTCCCCAAAAGAGAGGCACTATCAGGAAGTGTGGCTTTGTTGCAGTAGGTATGGCCATGTTGAAGGAAGTGAGTGACTATGGGTGTGTGTCTCAGTTACAATCTCCCCTTTGTTTTTTTTTTTTTACATTTTTTCTTTTATTTATTTATTTATTAAAAATTTCTGCCTCCTCCCCTCCACCACTTCCCATATTCCTCCCCCTCCCCCAATCAAGTCCTCCTTCCTCATCAGCCCAAAGAGCAGTCCAGGTTCCCTGCCATGTGGGAAGTTCAAGGACCTCCCACCTCCTTCCAGGTCTAGTAAGGTGAGCATCCAAACTGCCTAGGCTCCCACAAAGCCAGTACGTGCAGTAGGATCAAAACACAGTGTCATTGATCTTGACTTCTCAGCAGTCCTCATTGTCTGCTAAATTCAGCGAGTCTGGTTTTATCCCATGCTTTTTCAGACCCAGTCCAGCTGGCCTTGTTGAATTCCCAATAGATCCTCCCCAGTGTCTCGGTATGTGGGTGCACCCCTCGCAGTCCTGAGTTCCTTGCTTGTGCTCTCTCTTCTTCTGTTCCTGATATGGACCTTGGGATTTCAGTCTGATGTTCCAATTTGGGTCTCTGTCTCTGTCTGCTTTCATTGCCCGATGAAAGTTAATCTCCAGGAGGATGACTATATGTCTTTCTTTGGGTTCACCATCTTATTTAGCTTCTCTAGGATCACGAATTATAGGCTCAATGTCCTTTATTTATGGCTAGAAACCAAATATGAGTGAGTACATCCCATGTTCCTCTTTCTGGGTCTGGCTTACCTCACTCAGAATAGTGTTTTCTATTTCGGTCCATTTGCATGCAAAATTCAAGAAGTCATTGTTTTTTACTGCTGATTAGTACTTTAATATGTATATATTCCATACTTTCTTCATCCATTCTTTGCTGGAGAGGTTGTGGAGTAAGGGGTACACTCATCCATTGCTGGTGGGAATACAAACTTGTGCAACCACTTTGGAAAGCAGTGTGGTGGTTTCTTGGGAAATTTGGGATCAACCTACCCCTGGACCCAGCAATACCACTCTTGGGAATATACCCAAGAGAGGCCCTATCATACAACAAACGTATATGCTCAATTATCTTCATAGCAGCATTGTTTGTAATAGCCAGAACCTGGAAACAACCTAGATGCCCTTCAACGGAAGAATGGATGAACAATCCCCCCTTTGAAAATAATATAGTTTGTATCAAACTGAAAAAATTGTCAGCATGTAGATGTATACACATATGAATAAAACTTTCATCAGTAATATTGATTAAATATATATTTAAAGATAGTTTCTTTTTATTTGGTATTATATATGTTTGGTGGTATGAATAACATAGTCCCCATAAGATAATATATTTGAATGCTTAGTAACTAGTGTTACAAATTTTGAAAGGAGCAGAAGGCTTAAGAGGAATTGCTTTTTTGAAGGAATTATGTTACTAGGTATAGGTTTTGATGTTGCAAAACTCCATGTCAAGCCCAGAGTCCCTCTGCCTATGGAACAGTATATATCTCTCAGCTTTTGCTGCAGCACCTGCCTACATGCCATAATGGAATTTCTCTGATGGCAGTGAACTAAATCTCTGAATTCATAAGCAAGCCTACAATCAAATCATTTCTCTTATACTAGTTGTCTTGGTCATGGTGTCTCTTTACAGCACTAAAATAGTAAATAAAGAAGTATGTATTTGTATGCACCTGTGGATTTATGTGTATAAGTACATTTTCCATAGATGTCAGAAGAGGCAATAGATCCTGTGGAGCTCGAGTTAAAGGCTACAGTGTTTTCAGATGTGGCACAGTTAAGGAAATCAGGTCTTCTGTAAGAGCTGAACCTGCTCGTAACTGATGAACCATCTCTACAGTGCCCAAAGCTATTCGTAATAAGTGGTGAAACCCATTATCAACTGAGAAATCGCTTTTCAATGCAGAATTAATTTTCATGTTATCTGCAATAAGAAAAGAGTACGTTCTTCTAAGAAATATTAAAAACGTCAGAAAAGTGAATCATAGCAAATGCTTGTAGCAAGACAGGTAGCATTGCTAGGTTTTTTTTTTTATAGGAAAATCATATTCTTTAAACTTGAAAGAATAAGGCAAGAAATTTCTATTACATAAGTTTGGTGTTTTCTTTGGAAGTTTTAAGATGTTTTAAGGCATTCTTCCCATAAAGAAATAACATTTATTTGAGTTGGTATTTATATTATATAGTCTCTTTAGGTCAAGACACAATGTGTATGTGCATCAAGGTATCACAACATTCTATAAACATAAACAATTATAATTTTTAATTAAAGTAAAACAACACTAGGAATATAGCTCAGTGGATAAAGAAACCTACGGGCAAGCCTGATGATGTGAACTCATCCTGAGAATCCACATGGGAGTAGGAGAAACACCACTTCCTTTATTTGCCATCTAAACTCAATTGCATTCCCCCTAAGAGCCATACATATACACATATACAGACAATACGTAAGCAAATAAATAAAACTCCTTTTAATAAATACAACATTATGTGACAAAAATCTCCCATGTTCGTGGATCATTGGATCAACAAAGTATAAAAGACAATCTTACTAAAAGCGATCTACAGATTCAATGCAATTCCCATTAAAATCCCAACACAATTCTTTACCTTGAAAGAATACTCAAATGCATATGAAAAAAACAAAAACAAAAACAAAAAAACCAGGAAAGTGAAAACAATCCCGTACAATACAAGAACTTCTAGAGATATTGCCATCCCTGATTTCAAACTCAACTATAGAGCTATAGTAATAAAACCTGTAGGGTATTGGCATAAAAAACAGACAGATGAATCAATGAAACTGAATTGAAGACACAGACATAAATCGGTGCACCTGTAAACATGTGACTTTTGACAAAGAATTCAAAATTATGCAATGGTAAAGAAAGCATCTTCAATAAATAGTGTTTGACTAACTGTATCTCAGCATGTTAGAGAATTCAAATAGATCCATATGTATCATCCTCCACAAAGCTCTAGTCCAAGTGGATCAAGGACCTCGATATAAATGCTGTTACACTGAACCTGATCGAAGAGAAAATGGGAAACAGCCTTGCTCACATTGGCACAGGAGATCACTTCCTGAACAGTATACCAATAGTGCAGACACCAAGATCAACACTTAATAAATGGGACTTCATGAAGCAGAGAAGCTTCCTGGAGACAAAGGACACCATCAATAGGACAAAATCGCAGCTTCCAGATGGGAATTGGTCTTCAAAGATATTTTGTTGATCTCTGTTCTTCTCAAAAATATTTTTATACTTCTAAAAGTAAGAGAAAAGATAGACACAAGTGGTAGAGTTGGTGGATGTTGACACTAAAAGACAGTCTAAGCCCTACACTTTTCTTTGTGTAACCTAACAGTCTACTATAGTAATGTTTCCAAGCTTTCCTGATAAAATTTCATATAATATGCATTTTATGTGTAAATGTATGCCTGTATGTATGTATGCTATAGGTGTGCTTGGTGTCCATAAAAGTCAGAAGAGGACCTTTAATTCCTTAAAATTGGAGAAAAAAATTATTATGAGGTGCTGTATTGGTGCTGGCAACACCAGCCAAAGTCAGGTGCAAATGCAGAGGTGCTATTAACCAAGGAATCTTTGCTGCAGTCCCTACTTTATTATTAACTCTCATGGTATTTTCTAGTGGATCATGGAAAATAATGTCCAAAAAGGGAGAGCTAATCTACCCTAGTTTAAGAAGTTAAAAGGAATATTTTTACTCTTTAAAATCCTAGAACAAATAACTACCCCCACTGTGTTGTTCCCTTTTGAGACAGAACAGTTCACTTTTCTCTTCTGAATGCTAAATAAACTACTTATGAAACAGTTGTTTTTTACTGAATTCTTTCCTTTGGGTTACAAAGCTAGGTCAGAAACATCACACTATACACATCACCAAGTCTGACATAGATAGTTAGGTGATATAGATACATAGATAGATGATAGATGATAGATAGATAGATGTTTCTAACAAGTCACCAAATACTAAATTTTTAGAAACATTCTTATTCTCCACTGTTTAATATTTCTTATTTAATGCTCTTAATGTTGTATCTTTCATGTTGCCTTGAATTTTTGTTAATATTATCCATCTTTAATAAAATCCTAATTTTATAAATCCCAACAGAGATTTATTCTCATATATATAATCAGTGGTATGTCTCCTCAAAATTTTAGAAGTTTAATTTTCAAAATAAGAGTATTTCATCACCTAATATAGAGATATAGACTAAAGTATTGGGTTATTATATATCAAGATGAAATGCAGGGCATGGCTCTGTATATTAGAGTATATGTGTTTAAAAATGCTTCCTTTTTCTAAAAGAAACATATTCAAGGCAGATTCAACACACAGAATAAATGACAAACAAGGAAGATATTCTTGAAGGATTATAATGAATAGTAAGAAAGTAAAATACTTTATTAATATTAACTAAATAAAAATGGAGAAAAATAAGCATAAGACAAATCAAACAGGTCTCATGAAATAGCAAAGCACAACTGAATGTCTATATTCATGACATGAAAATAGAAAAAAAAAACTTTCTGTTTGCCACACAGGATAATATTAAAAATATAACTCCTCAGAGCAGACATGCTTGAGATGTGTCTGTTCACAAATGTTGAAATTAAATTTTTAGAAATTGCATGTGAAAGACACCCACAAAGCTGCAACTTTGATTTTATAAGACAACTGTACTACTAGAAGACAGATATGGTAGTACAAAGTGTTTAGCCGAGTGGTTGTAAAGTAGATGCAGGCAGATCTCTGTGAGTTGGAGGCCAGGCTGGTCTACACAGTAAGCTTCAAGACAGCCAGGACTACACAGAGAGTCCGTATTGCAAACGAACAAACAAACAAAAATATCCAAACAAGTAAATATTACCAGGAAAAAAAAAGAGAGTATATTTTAAAATTAAGAGGTGGTTTAACTGGCAAATTTTAAAATTCTAAAAGACGAACACTAAAATATTGAATCCTATAAGTAATAATACAAGGATATCAAACAGGGGCATGCAGAATAGGAGCAGGCCGACCGAGTGAATCTGTCAGTCCTGAGCTGACAGAGCAAACAGATTGGGTAATCTCACCAGCAACATGAGGGCATTAACAAGGAAATATGAGTTGCACATTCTTTTAAAATATACATAGAATATTTACTAAAATAAATCAGCTTTCTGTACCATATAGCATATAACAAGAAATCACACTATGTTAAAAATCTTAAAAGCCAAAAGCTGTGCTACATAGATAAAGTGATTTGGTTTCTAAGTCAGTGGAAAAAAGATGAATATAAAACCATTATACACTTTTAAACCACACAACAATCCTCTGAATAACCCAAGATGAATAAGAAAAATTTTAAAAATATATTTAGCAAAAACATAATGAATTTATAATCTATTCATGTGGTAAGAATTCCATCTCTATTTTGCTGATATAATTGAAATTAGATTTATTTTCTCCTTCCAGGTCAGCACACAAAACGTTTCAATGATGCACAGTTAGCATTTAGGTACCCCTCAGTCACAGGAAACAAATTTATGACAGTGATTGTCTTGGTTTGTTGATGGACGTACATCACACAGAAAAGGGGATAGTCTTTCTCGGCTTAAAAAGCGTCAATAGCAGAAACACTCTCATTCCGAGATGAGGAAGATGAATAGAAAGAAGATTGCAGAGCTTAATGGAGGCTGTCTGCAGTATACAGTTACATGTACACAAACGGCATGTAAGGAGTCTCTCCCCAGCTGCTTAAAGGACGATAGAAAACCATTTGATGAGATTGTGCTCACTATTCATATTAACCACGGTAGCAATAGATGTACCTCCTAGCAGGCAAAGAAAACACTATATAATTAGTTCTCCAGACACATATATCATCATCTACCACTGCCTCTTTGAGTTTTTTTCAGCCCAAGGCCTAAAAGATAATACCTGTTAACTGTCACTTTGCACAATACTCTGAAAACTGAATCTGTAAAGGATATCTCAGGAAATTCAAGTAATGGCATAGTTAATAACTCTTTTCTACACTTATAGAGATAATTTTTCTTGTCTTAGGCACGTAAATGAGATTCCCATTCTCAAACATAACATTAATGAGTCCCATGATTCTATTGCTTTACTTCTAGGCAAGGTGAAATAAAAATTATTACATTTTTTCTCCAAGATAAAATTAAAAAGAGAAAATATTTGAGACATTGGGTTTCAAGAGGTACAATTTAGGGAAAACAGGAAAGTAATTCTGAAAAATATGAAAATCAATGAAAACCACATTCTAAGTCAGCATATTGCCTAGTGTGTGGGCTAGGCTCTAGCCAGGGTGGAGAACCTAGACAAAAGGCAGGAAATTCCTGGAGTTGAAGTTTTAGAGCTGAGCTTGTAGGAGACCCAGAAGAACAGACTTTGTAAGTAGATGGTAAGGGAACCCTACATACCAACAATGATTCCCCCACAAATATTAAACAGAAAATAAATGTTACATACATGGAAGCGGAAATGTGTTGTCTGAAGAGAATAAACAAAAGTATAGGTGTCATCCTCACAGACATTGGCAACTCTCAATGCCAGAATGGAAAACTTAGGTGTGGGGTATTTGATGTGTTACTTAGGAAAGCCTTACCTCAGAAGGACATAATATTCAACCCAGTCCTTGCCAAATAAATCATAAAACTTAATTTTGAAATGATCTTTCTAAATATCTTAACTGTATCCCAGGATAATGTTCATGATATGTAGTCAGTTATCAGATCATGCCTGAAGTGAATCAAAGAAACAACAAATCAAGAAATGAAATAATAATCTAGTAGGAACAAAATTTACAGGAATAAAGATACAATTTCTTCTAAATTACTTAATTTCAGCATATGGCATTAATATATGTGATTTATATATTACTAAATTAAAGATAACTGTCAAATGAAATATTGTAGATCAATGCAATCTCTAAAAAGCACTAAGTACAGCAGTTAACAAGCCAAAAAGAAGACAGTGTCACATGACCTCAAGACACTACATTCTTAGAAGAGTAGAAGGAAGGACTCAAGAAACCCACTACATCACTCTAATCATTGTAAAAATTATTTGATTCCTTGAGAGAAAAATAAAAGCACAGAGTCTAGGCAAATGCAGGTATTAAGACATATATGATCTCTTTTTGTAGAAAAGATTAGCCATCATTTAATCCATATCAAAATGCAGCCATAATGTTCCTGTCAGAACAAGCTCAGTGATGAAGATTTCTTTAAAGCTGGTCACATAAGCCTTCCCTGAAATATATTGTAGCATAATGGAGTTCCAGAACTAAAGTGGGTATTTAACATGTCATTTTATTTGCACAGCCTGAGATAAAGTGATTGCTTTTCTAAATGAACAGCTGATGGGTAACCTGTAGAGAATCAAAATTTCCAGATGCTGTCCAAGGCAAAAGAAAAAAAAAATGGCAACCCAAGAACATGAGCCGTAAATATATATGAGTTTCTGTAAGATGATTTGCTAAATAAAACCACATTTATATTCATACAGTAAATATAAATTACAATATTCAGTGATACACTTTTTAATATTAGTCAAGAAATAGAATTAGCCAAAGTGTTCAACAATGGATAAGTGCATAAAGGATAATGCCATAGTGATAGACACCCAAACTTTGAAAAGAACACCATTAAATGATAAAAGGAAGGAAATAACATTTTTTAAAAAATTGTATGAACCTGGAGGGCATAATGCTAAGCAAAATGATATTTTTTTTCCTGAAAATCTAACAATAAAAAATATTAGAAGCAGAGAATAGAATGATTTTTGCTGTTAAAGGATAGGGAGATGTTAATCAAAATGTGAAATATTAAGTAAGGTAGAAGGACTGAGGGTTCAGAAATTTTCACAGTGGTAATCATGGCTAATAATAATTTCCTAGCCACAAATCTTCTATATGTGGAGAACTTGTATCTGAAGACAGTCACTGACCACAGAATCTCTTCTTTCAGTTTCTAAGGTCTGGTTAACATGTAATGCTTTCACTCAAGTCCAAATAGTAATAGTGCTTATTTACTGTGAACCTTTAAAACTTAGGCCCCTGGATGATAGTTTAGCAAACTGCATCTCTATAAAATAATTACATAGAAAAACTATATATATATATATATATATATATATATATATATATTCAGTAAAAGTCATACCTGATTTTCAAAGTTCAAACTAATAACAGTGGAAGAAATAAAATATAAAAATGTTAAAAAACTAACATTTGTGTAAAATTGTGATAATTTCTGTTAAACATTTGTTAACAGAGTATTATACAAGTCTACAAAGAAGCATTCCTACTGTAATTACTGTAACTCATTTCTTTGCATACAGTAATTGTTTCTTAGTAAGCAGCCATTAAGTATGTACAGGTAAAACACACATCCCACACAGGGTGATTCTCAGGGAACTAATTTAACAAAAAGTCATGTTACAATGGATACAATTTTTACATCTACCATGTGTCCTTGCAAAAGGATGTTACTTATCAGAGTCTCTCAAGCAATAAGGGCTCCCCAAATCTGCTCTAATTATATTTTATTTAAGGAATCTTATTCCTTGTGTTATTTATTAAATAAAATATCATCATGGTATTACTAAGAGATATATTCTATAACGTCTTTGTACCTTTCATCCCCACCCCGACTAAGATCCATGTATTTCTGTACTGAAGACTGATTCCTATTTCTGTAAATGGGTGTACTACAACCAGATATGTACTTCATTTTCCCTAATTGCCTCCAAGCTCCCAAAGTAGCAATTTTATAGTTAGCCGACCATGACACTGGATTTTTAGAACTCTGTATCAGATTTTGCTGTATATGAAATGTAAGTTTCATAATCAAATTATAAGTTAATTATCTGTTTATTGATCTAAGTGCTTAATATATTTCAAATAATCTGTAAATTGAAATAGAGAAAATGTTGAGCAAACAACCAGATATAATCATATTTTCAAAATATAAACATAATCCATATAATCTACTATTAGGAAGACAAGTCCCTAAAATATAAAACATATTTAAAAAAACATATACATATTTCTAGAAAGGTCAGTAGGAACAATAAGAAATATTTAACCACTTTAGTTATTGGAGAATGCTGTTCATTTATAGTCACATGTAATATCTCCTCACAGACACACATAAACATTGAAAAGTCTACAATAAAATGGCTTAATGTAAAATAATTGTCAACATAAAGAATAATTGCAATTTTCACACATTTGGGGAGGAATCTAAACCTTCTGGATTCCAAAAAAGCAATGTGGTCCTTTCTTTTCCTTCCTTCCTTCCTCCCTTCCTTCCATTATCTTTTTCTTTCTGTTTTTCTATTTTGTATCCCTGACTGGTCTCGAACTTCTTTTGTAAGCAAGGCTAGCTCAAAGAGAGAGACCCACCCACCTTTGCCTTCTGAGTGCTTAAATTAAAAGCCAGCACCACCTTTGCTGGGCAATGTGGTCATTTCTTAAAAACATACATTAATATATGATCTTTTAGTTCCTAGGTACTTTTCCACAAGGTTATTGAGACACTCTTCTAGATAAAACAAAAAGGCCCAATTTTTCCAAGATCCCACCCAGTCAATACAACCCTTGTAAAAATCATTATTTCCTCTTCTATGATTTATTTATTTACTTACTTTTTATATATTTATTGTATTTGTGTGTATTTATTATGATGTGTGTGTGTTGTGCCTCCTCTGGAGGCAAGAAAAGATCATTCTGTTCCTTCAAGCTGGAGTGATAGGCAGTTGTAAACCATCTAGTGTGAGAGCTAGGAACCAATTATTAGTTCTAGAAAAGAATATCAAGTGTTTGTGACTGCTGAGCTATCTCTACAGCATTTTGAAGTTTATTTTTTAATAGAGCACAAAATTCAACAATTACATTAAAAGAGAATATAGACCCATAGAAAAAGAGAAGAATTTTCAGATATATAGTAAAATGTTTATTTATTTGGCTTTATGAATTCATAACAAATGATCCAGTAAACCAGCCTTCTTGACTGACTCACTTCATTATATAGACGTGCAGAAATAAGAAAATAATAGGTGACAATTAGGAAGCTACAAAACAAAATTAATTGGAAAACAAATGTAAATCTTTAAAATCATTAATGGAGGGCTGGAGAGATGGCTCAGCGTTTAAGAGCATTGCCTACTCGTCCAAAGGTCCGGAGTTCAATTCCCAGCAACCACATGGTGGCTCACAACCATCTGTAATGAGGTCTGGTGCCCTCTTCTGGACTGCAGGCATACACACAGACAGAACATTGTATATGTAATAAATAAATAAATATTAAAAAAATAAAATAAAATCATTAATGGAAATTTTAAAATAAAACAAAAATAATGTAATAGTAAACAGCATTGAAGAAATTAATCAGAATGAAAGAACAGTCCATTAACTTGATAACAATTCTTTGAAAATGTCCAGACACGAGCAAAGAAGACAAAGAACAAAAAGAAAATAAGAAAGCTCTAATGGTTTATGACTATATTTGTTGTTCTGACAAAATATCACATTTAAAGTGATAGATGCTGGAAAAAAAGTTTATTTTGGTTTATTCTGCCAAAGGTAGAGTCCATAACATCAGGAGAGGACTTACTATGTCAAACACAGAGCCACATGTTCACCAGATTCTTCCAACCCGCTAGCAGGTCTTTATTTATGCCATTTACCTCTCAAACACCTCCAGAAGTCTGGTGACAGGCAGAGCCACAATTTGTGTGAGTCACTCTGGCCAGCTGGTGAGTCTTGGCTTGTTATGTCTTGGCAGATTGCCACTCCTGAGGGGCCTCAATACAAACTACTCTGCTTTTGCTGACGTACATTAGTACTAGCATTCTACACTATGAATTCTTACTTTACTATACTAAACTTATCAATATAAAAATATTTGGAGGTTAACCTTTGTTTTATAGCAGTTTCAAGAAGGCCATTATTATTTGTGAAGCCAAGTGAAATATGACTGAGAAAAATTCCTAGTGCTTACAAGAAGGCAGCTTGCTGTAATAAAGAGGAATTCCATTGACCAGAATCAGAAAGGATAGCTTTAAAATTCTTTTGGCAGTCAAAGTTGCTGACCACTGTCTGGATGTCCCTAAGGGTGAAATGGCGGTAAAAAGTTGTCCGGTGATGAATTTTGAGTCCTACATACATTACTCTGTATGATCAAGCAGAGATTGGTGACAGGGATCTGTTTATGTCTATCAAGAGGAAAAAAGGCACATAGAAGGCACATAGAATATGTGCAGCAAAGAACAGATATTACATGTAAATATATATTTTTTCTAAAAATAAATAGATAAATCATCCTGAGTGAGGTAATCCAGACCCAGAAAGACAAACACTCACTCATAAGTGGACATTAGATGTAAAACAAAGAAAAAAACAAACAGGCTATAACTCACAGTCCCAGGGAAGGTAGGTAACAAGGAGAACCCTAAAAGGGAAGGGACACATAAATCACAAAAGGAGGGGAAATAGATAAGATATCCCGGATAAACTGGAGGTGGGGAGAGGGAAGGGAATGGGATGGGGGAGGGATGGAGAAGGAAAGCTATGAAAGAGATATCTTTATAGAAGGAGCCATTATGAAGTTAGGGAGAAATCTGCTAGGGAAACACCCAGGAATCCACAAGGATGACCTCAACTAAATCTTCTAGCAATAGTGGAGAGGGTGTCTGACCTGGCCTTCTGCTGTAATCAGACTGTTTTTTACCCTAGCTGTCACTGAAAGGCTCCGGGAGTTGGAGACTCTCACTCAAGTCTCGGAATAACACGACTTGCCAAGAACTCACAAGAGACCATCCTTGCTACAATCACATGAGGTTTATTGACAGGAACCAGTACTCTGGGGTCGAGACTCATATACCACACAGGGGAGGAGTTCAACCCTGAGTAGCTGGGAGAAGGGGTATTTAAGGGAAGAAACCATAACCCAATAACCCAATAACCCAAAGGAAAATCCTGAAAAATACCAGGGATAATCACAAGGGGGTAGCTCCCTCTTTCTCAAGATTATTCTCAAAATAATAATCTTGCTTTATGGTCAGCTAGTTCCGAGAACAGAGTCACTGAACTGGCTAACCTAGATTTTTGGTTCTTCTCTCCATGCTAGATTTTATTTATTATTATTATTATTTTTATTATCATTATTATTATTATTATTGGCTCTACTCTTTCTGCTAGAGGGTTCTGAATTTATCCGGGTCTTTCATCATCATACACCTTTCATCCTGTAACTGATAAAAGCAGATACAGAGATTCACAGCTCCATGTTTCTAGTCAAAGAGAGGGATGAAGGATTAGATGAGCAAAGAAGGTCAAGATCATGATAAGGAAAGCCACAGAGACAGTTCAATTAGGGAGAGCTCATGCACTCTGGACTAAAATCTGGGGAGCCTGCATGGGATTGAATTAGGCTCTCTGAAAGTTGGTGACAGATGTATGGCTTTTTGTGGGCCTCTAGCAGTGTGACCAGGATTTATCCCTGGTGCATAAACTGGTTTTTTGGTGCCCATTCCCAAAGGTGGGATATCTTGCTCAACCTTGATACAGCAGGAGGAACTTGGTCCTGCCTTAAGTTGTTATGTCTGGCTTTGGTGACTCCCCAGGGGAGCCCTCACCTTATCTGAGGACTAGATTGGAGGTGGAGGTGGGGGAGGTAGGGGCGGCAGGGAGGAGGAGAGGGAAGGGGAATTTTGGATTGCAACATAATAAAATAAATAAATAAGTAAAATTCTAATTATATATATGTATATACATATACACACATACATATATGTATATATGGATGCTGTCAGGTGTCTACTCCAGCGTTTTTGTGATTCTTTTGAGTTTTTCTGACCATTGACTCAAGACACTTTTCAAAAAAAAAGAGATCCATGGAATTACTGGCTGCATGGTATTAATGCACACTGCTGCTACTTCAGCTGCTGCTGCTGCTTCACGAACTTGCTTCTCCATCAATTTATTTTCTCAGATTGTCTTCTACTATCTTGTCAATTCCTGCCTGATTTCTCTGTGAGTTCTATTTTTCCTGAGCTGGTGGACCTAAAAGGACATCCCTATCACTTGACCAGCCACAGCTCTGTCTGTTCCTAAAAGATGTGTGTTAGCAATAATATGGATGGTAATTTGGCTGCCTAGTTTGTGCACTCTGCATTTAACTTTTCTGACCTGGTTGTGGGAAGATCAAAGCAAACACTCACATTTCCTCCCGAGAGGCACATTGTGGTAATTTGGGACAGATAGCATTAGTGCTCAGATTTCTGCTAAGTTCTTTCCAGTCACAGCTGACAGCCTGCATTTTCTCTTGCTACTCAGGGTCTGTGTCACACATACCTTCCCACAGGTGATCAAAGACTTGTTCAAATCACGAAGCAACTGAGTACCTGTAAATTCGGGAAAACTGCCAGAACCAAGCAACTGAGCATAGCAAAAGACTGGGCCCCGCTGTATTGAAATTCTTGTTTAAAAACAGGACTTTTAACCCAATTTTCATTAACACAGAAATAATTTACACTTCCAGCACTTAAATGAAAGAAATGCATTGGAAGAAGTGATTATGCAAGCGGGAAACCGAGAATATTAGAAAGTCCTTAAAATTCATGTAGTGTAAAAATGAATACAATTAGGGTTTTAACATGGCGTGGAAATCTTTTACTAAGAAAATAGAAAAATAACCGAATGTGAGAGAGGCCAAAGAGGCTGTGTAGAGTGCTTTTATAGCATATATAGTGGTCTGCGTTTGAACTAAAAACCATAAAATTATCCTAGCATGACTGAAAATGCTTAATGTTAAACAGTGGCACTTGTTTATCTCGTTTGCCTTGTAACTTACTATATTCATTTCATTTGGCTTATTTATTCGCTTTTTTCTTATCATTAAGGCACTTATTATCAATAGAAATAATGGTGTGTTTGTGTGTCTGTGTGTTATTAATTTTTATTCCCTTTTTTTGTTTTTAGAATGAATCTTGCTATGTAGTTCACTAAAGGCTGGAATTCACTGTGTGTTTTAGACTGGCCTCTAAGTCATGCTAATCCTACTTCTGTCTTCTAAGGGTTTGGACTACAGGCATGTGTCACCACTCACAGATAAGTTTTTTTACCCTAAAATATTATAAATAATGGTTATATTTTTGTATACTTCCAGTCAGTCAGTAGATTGACTTCACAGTCTTATTTTTTTTTATTCAACTGCTTTGTTTATACTGTTAACGAAATAAACTAAGAACATGAGGCTTGCATTCTACCTATGAGCCATGGTGCATGTTGGAAACTGCATGTTTTCACTGTAAATGTCTCACAATTTACTGTGTAAACAGCATTGGTAAAAGGAAAAGATAGCTGATGTATTTTTTTTTTACTATTAAAAATTTCTGCCTCCTCCCCACCTCCCTTTTCTCTCCCCCTCCCCTAACTCCCCTCCCCCTCCCTCTCCAGTCCAAAGAGCAGAAAGGGTTCCCTGCCCTGTGGGAAGTCCAAGGTCCTCCCCACTCCTTCCAGGTCTAGGAAGGTGAACATCCAAACAGGCTAGGCTCCCACAAAGCCAGTACATGCAGTAGGATCAAAACCCCGTGCCATTGTCCTTGGCTTCTCATCAGCCCTCATTATCTGCCTTGTTCAGAGAGTTCGGTTTTATCCCATACTTTTTCAGTCCCAGTTCAGCTGGCCTTGGTGAGCTCCCAATAGATCAGCCTCACCTTCTCAGTGGGTGGGTGCACCCCTCGCGGTCCTGACTTCCTTGCTCATGTTCTCCCTCCTTCTGCTCCTCATTTGGACCTTGGGAGCTCAGTCCAGTGCTCCAATGTGGGTCTCTGTCTCCATCTCCATCCATCGCCAGATGAAGGTTCTATGGTGATATGAAAGATATTAATTAGTATGGCTATAGGATCGGGCCATTTCAGGCTCTCTCTCCTCAGCTGTCAAAGGACTTAGCTAGGGACTGGAGATGTAGTTCAATAGTGAAGAACACATTCTGCTATTGTAGAGGCATAGAGTTAGGTTCCCAAAAGCCGTGATGGGTAGCTCGTAACCACCCAGAATTACTGCTCCAAAGGACCCATTGCCATTTTTAGCCTCCCTTGGTGCAGCATTTACTTGCTCAAATTTAAATTCACATGCACATTGACACAAAGTAAAATCAGAAATAAAACGTTAAAAATGAGTTTTAAAGATCGGCCAATACCTTAATGTCATTTTGGTTTTAGGACTTACACTCCTGACTTTATGCACTGCTATTTCCCAGGCCACATCAAAGTTGAGTATAAAAATAACAAAGAGTTTCCAAGCCAAATAACACAAAATAAGTATCTAATAGTTTCACTTCTGCTTTAGCCTCTAGCAAGATCACCACTGAAGTGGTAAAGCCAATGACAGTATTTGGAGCCTACTTCTATTTACTCCTATAGCATGGATTGCATGCTGTTCACTACGTACACAAATTGTATTTGAATGGGTCTGTGACTCGCTCATATCATAATTCCATGTTAAAAATCAATTGCATTGCATTAACATTTCTCAAAATGCCTATCAGGAAAAGTTTGCAATAGCTAGGTTATAGAATGATTACATATCAGAGATACTACACTATATTTTTGTACCTAACAATGGAAGTAAGGCCAAATTTAGAAATGTTATTTAAAATTTCCTAAATTTTGAAATAGGAAAAAATAGTTTCATATTTTTAATTATTGTATAAATCTATCAAAAAGTAATCAGAGAATAGGGATGAGATTGGAATGGAGAGTTAATGGGAGAATGGGAGGGAGGTGCAACTGGTACTGTTATATAAAACGACAAAAAAAAAGTTTAAATTAAAAAAGGCAATCTTGAGAGAAAGGAAGTATTCCCCGGGGTCAGTGAATTAAAGAGTTCCTTTCCTATGTGCAGTTCAAGAATCAAATTCAGGACCTCAGTGTTGGCAACTGGAGACTTTACCCACTGAGTACTTCTCTGAACCTGTTGCTGGGTTCTCTTTTGGGAAACAATGATCTTCAACCACCTAAATCTCCCTTTGAGATTTTCTTTTTGGAAAGGAGGGGAGCAGAATGGAAAAAGTGATGGATATAGCGTTCTCCATCTGTCTGGCATTTTAATGTTTAATCTATTTCTGTTTTGTAGTTTACCTGTATATTCAGCTGAGTTTACATTTTAAATTTGGAGTCATTTGGACATTTATTAAGAGGATAAGAGTATTTTCACCATAATATTTAAATTTATTTGGTGCATGCTGATACAGAAATAAAATCATGACTAATATTGAGGTGTGTAAAATGATGAATGGTTCATACAGTGCAGTAAGCTTTTAATAATCAGATGTGTAATTATATAACTCAGAAGTTGACCAAATTTCAAGTAGAACATTGGGTAAAATCACACTTTCACTGCTTTATTTGGGAACAGAATATTGCTGAGTAGTCATGACCAGCCTCTAATTCACCTTATTTCTGCATTGTATTGCAAGTTCTTGGGTGACAGATTTTCATATTTTTAATGGAAATAGAATTACATCATTTTCCTCTCCTTTCTGTAACCCTTCCCAGCTGTGCCTTTAAAACCTTTCCAGGCCATTCCATTCTTTATTTGACTAGATTTTTCTTTAGTATTATTATTGTTTGCACATATGTGTGTATACATACATATATATGTATGTATGTGTATGTGAAACTATATAAAGGTATAATGTTGATTCTGGCTTTGCTGTTGCTTTGCACATAGATTCAAAGCTGAACACTCTACATTAGATACCTAATAAGGCTTTATGCTGTGAGAGAGACTGGTTCTCTTTCTGGAAGTATTCAGTTGCCTATAGCTCTTTGTTAAAGAGTGGGACCCCACAAAATTTTTCCCCTTTTATGTTAATATGACCTGTAAAAATTTAAGATTTCCCCAGTGTGCTGCATTCCTCAATTTTGTATCATGACAATAAAATAACTGAGTCAAATTGTATTTTTCAAGTTTTATTTTGAACTCTGTGTGGTTTTAAAGATCAGGATCAGACATCTGGTGAAGGTGGCATATGATAGTAGCAGAAGATGTAATTTGTGGCAAGAAGCAAGGATGAGAAAATGGACTTGATCTCACATTCTTACTGGAGACATACTGCTAGTAAACTTTGAATCAAGAAACAGGTCAGATAAAGAGGAAGAGTCTCACAATATCTTTGTAGATATGTGTCAATCACCTAAGGACTTCCAACTAGATACATCTATTTAAAGTCCACAGTGATTGTCAACTGCACAACTGAGGTAAACCAAGCTTGAATACACAGATCTTTAGGAGAATACTTAGTATTTAAATTGTACTGAAATCTTTAATAAATAAATTAATTAATTAAAAAAATTGTACTGACATTTATAGGTATTTTAAAATACATAAGGCATACATAAAAACATACCTTAAATACTATGCCATTTTGACACTGATTTTTTTAATGCAAAGTGAGTTACCTGGAGCCGTATTTTCAAAAAAGAATATGTGAGATACATGTTACATGAAATGTTCAGTCATATCATTGAAATTAACTCATATATTGTATCTAAAAATTCAAATATATTATTTTAATATGTCTTCTATGAACCTAGCAATGAAACATTTCAGGATTTTTTCATAGCAAACTGTCTATGATTTTGAATATGTGATGCTGACAGTCATTCATATACTTCACTTTTGAGTGAATGAGTGTAATATGCATTTGTTTTCACACATGTACTTTTTACAGTAGAAAACAACTTACAAATCACAGTTTTCTTTTTTTTTTACAGGAGTATCATGGATTTAATTTAATATAAAATTCTTAAAATTATTACAAGTTTCCAAAATGTTTATATAATATTATTTACTTTTACATGTATTTGTTTATTTACTTAAGTGCATAGTGTGTGCACATTTGTGTGTCCTTTGGCCTGTGTATGGTGGTCAGAGCTCAGCTTTCTAGAGTCATTTTTTCCCTCCCATCACGTGGGCTCTCAATTGGTTCTCCATCCACAAAACAATGACATCAAATGCAGGATCTACTTGTTCTGACATCCTTTCAAATATTTCCATCTTGAAATTTGAAGGCAAATGGATAAATCTAGAAAACATCATATTGAATGAGTTAACTGAGACCCATAAGGACAAACATCATATGTACTCACTCATAAGTGTCTTTTACACATAAAGCAAAGAAACCAGCCTAGAAATCACAATCCTAGAGAACCTAAACAACAGAGGATACTAAGAGAGACATATGTAGAGCTAATCTACGTGGGAAGTAGAAAAAGACAAGGTCTTCTGAGTAAATTAGAAGCGTAGAGACCATGGAAGAGGGGTGAAGGGGAGGGGAGAAGACAGGAAGAGAACAGCTAAAAATTTATATCTTAAAAAAAAAAGAAATGAAGAATTTTCAAAATCTAAGAAAGAAAATAACACTAATATGATGTGGAATTCCCTTCTGTATGCTTTAAATAGCACTGGTGAATAGAAAAACTGTCTTGGGCTATTGGCAGGGTAGGGAAGAGCTAGGTGGGAAAAACTAAACTGAATGCTGGGAGGAAGAAGGCCGAGCCAGGAGAAGCCATGGAGCTAGGTGTCTTAACTGAGGTCAGTGTTGTAGATTCTTGGAAACTTCCCTAGTACCAGGTTTCTCCATACCCTCATAGTGGATCTCTCTTTTATTGTACCTATTGTATAAATATGCCATAGTTTCCTTATCTATTCTTCAGATGAGGGGCATCTAGGTTGTTTCTAGGTTCTGGCTATTATGAATAATGTTCTTAATATGGTTGAGCTAGTGTGCTTGTGGTATGATTGAGTTTCCTTTGGATATATGCTCAGGAGTGGTGTCAATGGGTCTTGAGGTAGATTGATTCCCAATTTTCTGAAAAATCAAAATACTAATTTCCAACATGGCTGTAGAAGTGGAGGAGTGTTACCCCAACTCTACATCTTCTCCAACATAAGCTGTCCTTAGTAATTTTGATCTTAGCCACTCTGACAAATGTAAGATGGTATCGCAAAGTTATTTTTATTTGCATTTCCCTGATGGCTAAGGATATTTTCTTAAGTGTCTTTTGGCCATCTGTAATTCCTCTGTTAAGAATTCTCTGTTTAGATCAGTACTCTATTTTTTATTGGATCATATGGTCATTTGATGTCAAGCTCTATATTTGAGTTCGAAATAATGGATGGTGATGTCTTTGGAAGTTTCTTTACTGGACAAGATTGTTTTAGGTATTCTGAGTTTTTTTTCATATGTCTGTGATGAATTTGTTGAAATTTTGATAAGGTTTTCATTGAATCTGTAGATTGCTTTTGGTTAAGATTGCCATTTTTATTATGTTGACTTTCCTATGGGAGATCTTTCTATTTTCTTATATCTTCTTCAATTTCTTTCTTAGGAGACTTAAAATTCTTGTCATACAGGCCTTTTACTTGTTTGGTTAGAGTTAACCCAAGATATTTTATACCTGTGGCTATTGTAATGGGTGATATTTCTCTAAATTCTTTCTTAGCCCATTTAACATTTGTATATAGTAGGGCTACTGATTATTATTATTTTTGCTTAATCTTTTATCCTGCCACATTACTGAAGGTGTTATTCAGTTGTAGGAGTTCCTGATAAAGTCTTGGGGGTCACTAATATATAATATCATATCATCTGAAAATAGCGATAGTTTACTTCTTCCTTTACAATTTTTATCATTTTCATCTCCTTTTGCTGTCTTATTGCTTCAGCTAGAACTTTAAGCACTATATTGAATAGCTATGGAAAGAGTGGAGAGTTTTGTCTTGTTCCTGATTTTAGTAGAATTGCTTTGCATTTCTCTTCCTTTAAATTGATACTGCCTGTCGGCTTGCTGTAAATTGCTTTTATTATGTTTAGATGTTCCTTGTAATCCTGATCACTCCAAGACCTTTATTATAAAGGGGTGTTGGATTTTGTCAAAAGCTTTTTCAGCATCTAGTGAGATAATAATGTGGATTTTTGTTTTCTTTTGGTATTTTTATATGGTGGTATACTTGACAGATTTCCATATGTTGGACCAACCCTGGAACTCTATGATAAAGTCTACTTCACCATGGTGGACGATGATTTTGATGCGTTATTGGATTTGGTTTGCTAGTATTTTATTGAATATTTTGCATCAGTGTTCATAAAGGAGAATGGTCTATAGTTCTCTTTCTTGGTTGCATCTTTGTGTAGTTTGGTACTGCATTGATTCATGAATCATCTCTGACTAACTCAAGTGGCTGCAACTGTTATAAAAGCACTTGGTTATATTGCTTTGATCTGTATACTCTATGGTTAAATATTGAGCAATAATATACAAATCATAAGTCTCCTTGACACATTCATCTTGTGAAAAATACAGCAAAACTAATATTATATTCCATGTAGCTATGGATACACATACCAATTTTAACCAGTATTCTAAGGATCATTCTGATGATAACATTGCAAGTGTCAAGTTTGATTCTAGGGCATTAATAGATTAAGTACCCATATTCTTGCTATTCATTGCTTCATATTCTCACAATGATCAATGTCAAACACCACTGATAAATTGGGATTAAATTGTGTACTGTAAAAAGTGATATATATATATATATATATATACCCTTTCACACTTGTCAGGACACAAGTTCTTATTCGGACAATTTCAAACCCTGAAATAATACTATTTTCCTCATTCCTGAGTAGTAACAGTATTATAATATGGCTACCATATCTTAAGTTTGAAGCCCATATTAGAACAGTCATTGCTGGAAACTGTACCTTGTAAGTTTTATAATTATAATTCCCAGGATTTAATATATTGGTGTTTTTACATATTCATCTACTATATACTGATAATAGCTACACTTTCTTTAATCTTCTCTGTTTTTCCAATAATATTTAATATGCAAATCTGGCTTAAAAGTAGTAATATTTTTTAAAAAATAATGAATATATAGTAGAATGTATAATTAACCTTCTCTGCAACAGTTGGAAAAAACTACAGCATTTATCTTACAAAAAGCTAATATATGGTAAAGTAAGTTTTTAAAAGGTCTAAATAGATGTAGATTAAACCACCATAACATTAAATGATCAAAAGCAACATGAAGGACCATATCCTCTATTCCATATTTTTCACTTGATTAATATGCTTTGTCAATAATGCCCATGTAGTTTGAGGGTGCATCATTTATAGAAGTTTTACCTTCCATCCACTCATATCTACAAATAAACTTGAGTGTAAAATGATTTTCCCTTGCTTAGCTGATTCTATCAACTTACTCTCTAAATTCTTAAATGCATTTTTCCAGTCTTAGTATCCAGAAAATCTAAGATTCTAATTTTAATATTTTTCATTTGTTCTGGGAATAAATATTCTGAATATCTTTTAAAGATATTTGTAAATAAACATATTTCCTTCTTTCGCACAATTTGCTTCTGCATTTACTGCAGTTTTCTTCACTTCCTTTCAGATGTTCATTGAAAAATAAATTTAGCTACAACTTCTATCTACTGGACATACTTTTCATTCCTTTTACCTTTTGCCTCTCATAACTTTTTTCCATATACTTTAGAGGATGTATTATAACACTGTCAATATTATTGCTTGGTCTGTGACTAATTTTATATGTGTTTTCTTAAGTTTTGATAACATCTCCTATTGGAATTTTGGTGCACATTTATAACCACTTTCCAGATGGTCATTTCTGATACAGGAAAGTATATCTGTCACCTTTATTTCACTTTGCATTACTTCCGTGATTTTTAATTGAAATAAATATACCATGAACATTTTCTTTTCTTTTCTCTTCTTCTTCTTCTTCTTCTTCTTCTTCTTCTTCTTCTTCTTCTTCTTCTTCTTCTTCTTCTTCTTCTTCTTCTTCTTCTTCTTCTTTTTTTTTTTGGATTTGTAGTATCTATCATTCTTGGGAATCAGCAAGTGAAGGCATTTTACAACCCTGATCTCTGTTCTAAACATCAACATTTCCCCCTTTTTTTGCCTTTAGCAAAAGAAAAAAAAAACAAGCAAAACAAAGAATATAGAAACCATGAGCTTACCAAACCACTGATAAGAGTACAGTGTCTTGTGGCATTTTATGTCACTCTGGGTGCTGAATCGTCTGACATTTTTCGATGCCTGTTCTGAAAATATTCTTAGTTACTTCTTTTCCAGGTATGTCCTACACCAAATGTAATTTTCTATTCTTATCCATAATGGTTGTTTTATAATCAAATTTATTGGTTCATAATGTTCTCAGACATTTGGCCAATTATTCTGGAAAGTGTTTTGAGGACATTTTGAACCTGTTTAATATTTATATATTCTCTCCTGAAATGCTCAGCATAGCTCAGGTACAAGGGAATGAAAACATGTAAGACTAGAGAAGGGGACTGGTGCTGTGAAGTCCTGTCTTCTGAAATGGCACTTCAACACATGAATTTACCTAGCTTCCTACAAGATCTGCCAATACCAATTTAACATCCACTCTGAAGGAGCTCATATGACACAGACCTAGCTGAGGAGTTAATGACGTCTGGCAAAAGGAGAGTCATCTTTTTTACAAGTATGGCTCCTCAAAATTCCCCATACCACTATGAGTTTCCATATATCTGTTCCCATAGAGGCAAAACTAACTGAATACAGTAAATTAAAATTTATTAATTCATTAATAATTAGAGAGTTGGGCATGAATTTGGTGGTTTTATGATGAGGACATGGGAGTGAAGAGTGAATATATACCCAAGATATATTATATACATGGACATTCAAAATACATGAAAATTTAAAAGTATAGGCTTGAGTGCATGAGCTTTCCTTGTTACTGCAAGTGAATTTCTTCCAGTCAGTTAAAGACAGAACTGTAGATGTCTGATTTTCAGTTCTAGATAATGACAAAGAGTGCACAGTCTTCTTGAAGAGAATTGTGGAGCCATCTGGCTGCTGACAGCCACCTGTCATTTCAGTTCCATGTGGCTTTGAGGCATCCCAAGTCATAATCACATGAGTCTACTCAAACCTGCAAAGAGATCCACATATACAGAATTAAAAATGAAGTAAATCTCTAAAATATGGTGTTCACCTAAGTGATAGAAAATTATTTCTGCATGGTTGCATTAGAGTCAGAACATGGTTTATTTCATAGCCGTGTATCTAAATAGCAACTGCTTCTAGATATCTAGCCCCTGGTATTCAGATAAGTGCTGTGTATTTCAATAAATGTTTTACATGTTTTGGAGCATGTGTCTCTTCAACTTCAATAATTTTATAAGTTAATTCCATATGTGAATTAGATTTCTCTTGGAAACTCTAATTTATATGCCCCCTAAAATTACTCCTGAGGATTTAATTGTTACTAAAAACATATTTTGCTACTTATCTCAAGTTGTTGACATTCTTTTTCTCATTTGGTGTCCATGAAGTATCTCATACAATGAATTTTGACCACATCTACCCTCTCCTGTTCATCTCAGATTCATTGCCCTTGCCTACACAACTGACTTTGTGCTTTCCTTCTATTCCTTAAACCCATCAGGTCCAATTTGTTGCTTATATACGTACATACATACATACATACATACATACATACCAATTTACTGCTTACATACAATAAGGCTGATGGTGTGCACCCGAGCTTGGTTGACTTAACCATGGGCCATATTTTTAAAGAAAACTGACCATCACTATGCCAGAAGTTATAAACTTCCAATGTCTTCAGCTATCAGTTTGATTTCCTAAACACTTCTCTTTTCACACAGAATTTCTGTTTGCCTTGAACTTACAGGGACCTTTTACATGCTCTCACAACACCTATGATTTCTTATGTGTAAAACTGCCTTGTATTTGGAAAAACACTTTCTCTACCTCTTATCTACGTTCTTCTACTATTCTGATATGGTCTTTATGTTTCGGAAAAAAGGGATGGAACACTGCTGTCACATTTTTTTGACTATTCTATAGTCTCTTATTTCCTCTTTACAGTTAGCTCTGTATTTCTTTGTTAATCATCTAGTCAAAAAGAAGCTTCCCAAATAAGTCATTAGGAATCAGTTTGTTATATCCATTTAGAAAATGACATGAAGGGAGTACAAATAGGAAAATAAAATCTTAAAAACATCTCAGTTATAGGTGATATTATTATATACATAAAAGAACTTAAAGATTCCAGGAACTTCTTACAGTAAAGCTGCTAATTATTTTTGGCAAATTACCATAATGAAAAATTAACAGAAAAACCCAGCAGCCTATATACATAAAAATAGCAAATATACTGAGAAAAAATTGTTCAAATAATACCATTCTCAATAGTTTTTAAAAGTATATAGCTGTGCACAAAACTCAGCTCCAAATGGAGAAAGTATCATACTATATGAACTGATAACTTGAATCTGACAAAAGAAAAAGAATAAGAGAAGCTTGAACTTTGAAGTATTGGTCTTTTTTAAAGAATTCTAATAGTATAGGCATTATTACTAACAATTAACAATGAGACATGTACAAAAATTATATATGCTGCTACAGTCTTTTTGAGTTCATTTGTGTTTCAGTCCTGTTGTATCTGGAAGATTACATTTTTTTGTCATTCGTCCCATCAGGCTCTTACAATCTTCACTTTCTCTTCCTCATTATTTACTGATGACTGAGGGGAATGGTTTGATTTAGACATTCCATTTAGGACTGAGTGTTTCAAGATCTTTGACTCTGCATATTGTACACTTGTGGGTCTTTGCATTTTTTTTAATGTGCTGAAGCAGGAAGTTTCTAATGATGGCTGAATGAGACATAGATTTATTTCTAGCCGGATGTCTTTAGGGGCTAATTTATAATCATGTTCCTTTAGTAGACCAATAGTACTTGGTTTTCCCCTATATCCGTACCCTATCTAGTTTCAGGTTCTTGGCACTAAAGCAATGTCCAGGCTGGGTTCTGTCTTTTGGATTTGACCTTAAATCTAATCCTGGTATGGTTGGTTATTTCCAAAAGTTTATTATGTTATTACACCATCTTAATATACAGGCAGGTCAGCCTTGTAGATCAGCAAGTTTATAGCTGGGTTGATGTTTACCTTTCCCTTCTGGTGGTATGCAAAGTAGCATCCAGTACCATAAGTACTATTCAGTATGGGTGAAGATCTAGTTATCTCTGTTCTGCGAGAAATAGTTTGTTTTCTATTAAGTAGTAGGGATTTGCTATTATTTGGTCAATACCATGCTATAGGTTTGGCAATAGCAAGGATTATTTGGAAGTTCCAATGAGACACATTTATTGAACATCTCACTTATATATAACCCATTCTTAGTACTGCATGTTTCATTTGGTGACAAAAGATGTTTAGTTGGGGCACTTTCCCTTCCATTATTTGTTTACTCCATTTAGATTCAATCATGTATCTATCTATATATATAGCTAATCAGCTTCTACTGTACTAGATTTTCTTTGACACGTCAAATTGTCCTCAGAGTTAGTTTTCTTTTAGTTCCCTTAGCTCCCTCCCTCTCTTAATGCAAGTTGTATTATGCCTATGAAGACTTTGAAACAGTTACATTAAAGAGAATGCATGCAATATTTGCCTATGGGTATCTGAGTTAATTTGTGCAGGATTATTTTCGACTGGATGCAACCAGTTTTCTGTAGATTTCATGATTATTTTAATAACAGAATACTATTTCATTCTGTAAATGTATGTATTGCAAATCGTTTATTCATTTACCTGTGTATGGACATCAAAGTTGTTTCTCATTCTATCATGACTAGAGCAGCACTGAACATATATGAGCAAATATCTCAGTAGTAGGATGCAGAGTCTTTTGAGTATATATCGAAGTGTAGTGTAAATGAATTTTTAGGTATATATATTCCCAGCTTTCTGAACAACCACTACAACATTTCTATAATGTCTGTACAATTTTGCACTCCTACCAGCAATAGATGAGTATTTTCCTTATTCCAAATCCATGTCAAGATGAACTGTCATTTCTTTTTGATTGAACTTGGCCATTCAGACTCTTGTAAGATGAAATCTCAAGGTGGTTTTGATTTGCATTTTTCTGCTGACTAAGAGGGTCTCAAGTATTTCTTTAAGTATTTCTCAGAAATTTGTATTTTATCTTCTGAGAAATCTCTACTAAATCTGAACCCCATTTTTTTATTGGTTTTTCTTTGGTCCAAGTTTTCTTAATTAGTTCTTGTTTATTTTTAATTTTTAAAATTTATTTTAAATTTTATTTTATTTTAGATATCAACAATTTATGACAGGTGTAATTGATAAAGATTATTTAAGATTTTTAGCCTAATATTTTGTCTGAGCATTGGTGTCCCTCACCATGCAGAAGTTTTCCAGTTTTATGAAAGGAAATTTATTAATTGTTGGTCTTAGGGCTTGTGCTATTGGCATCTTCGTTATAAAGTCTGTTCCTGTGTTATGAGTAAAGACCGAAGGAGACTTAAGGGGCTTTCTCTTGCACCAAGGATTAGGCACAAAGTCACCAAAATGCCTGTTTTTCACAGTGGGATCCTTTATTAAGAGAACATGAAAAGTTAAAAAAAGACAGAAAAACAGCAGCAAATAGTTGTGTTGGTGTAATATTTAAGAAGAGAAAAGGGAGAGGACCCTGTGAGAATGGGCTAGAATGTGAAGGTATATTTTGATTAGGTATTTAATTAGGTGTACCAATGTAGGCTTTTGAAAGATGGACATTAATAGTTTGATAGGTGGACATTGGTAGTCAACCTCAGGAAGAGGAAATGACCAAAAGTGGGATGTATTCTGATGACTAGGTTTAGAAATGTACCCTAACATTATTTAGCAAGGTAGAGGGAATGGGAGAGTAGCACAGGGCCTGGCAGAGCCATGTTCACCACCCTTCAGTCAGCCAGAGTCCCTTCAAAGACTTTTCCCTACTATCCTCTTTTCTATCGGATTCAGTTTATCTGACTTTAAATTAATATGCTTGATCAATTTGGAGTTGAGTTTTCTTGTAAATATGAATCTAATTTCATTCTTTTATATGAAATAATCCAATATGAGTAGCATCAATTGTTTAATATCCTCTTGTACTCCCCGTGTGTATTTACAGCTTCTTCATTGAAACTCCAGTATCCATAGGTCAGTGGATTTATATCTATGTCTTAGATTTGATTCCATTCATCTATGTGTCTGTTTTTATACCCAAACCATGTTTTCTTCTACTCAAGCTTTGTACTACAACTTAAAATTGGTGATACCTTCAGCTTTTCTTTTATAATTCAGAATTATTTTATCTTGCATTTGTTTTTTGTTAATATGAAAATTGCAGTTGGCTTTTGTGAGAGTCTGATCATTCATTTCCAGCCACAATGACCCAAATTAATCACACTTATGGTCAATATCATAAGTGTATAGCTAGCTAGCTCTTATATCTTAAATTAACCCATTTCCATTATTTTATATTTTAACATGAGGCTCGTGGTTTATTAATAAAGTTCCTGGGCATATCTGTTTACTCCATAAAATACATAGTGTCTCACTGACTCTGCTCAGACTCTCTCTATGTCACTGTTTGGATTTTCTGCCTGGCTTTATTCCACTAAGCCATTGGCCATAAACAGATTTATTCATTAACCAATAAAAATAACACATATACAGAAGGACTTCCCACATAATTTCTCCTTTTCTGTTTAAATAAATAAGAAGGTTTTAAATTTAACATAGTAAAATTGCATATAACAAAACAGGTATTAAGCAAGAATTACAGTTGCAATATTTATATCTACTTCATCTTTTATCTTAACTAAGGAAAACTATAAGTCTTTTCTTCAACTCCATCAAAGATCCCAGAAGGATATAATATTACCTAAGTTAACAGAAAGTGCATTGTAAGCAACTTCCAAATCTCTAGAATGGGCAGAGACATTCTATAATGTTAGGTCATCCATCTTCAGACTATATGCCCATAGTATCCAGCAGACTTTTTGATGAAGCATTACATTTCAAAGACAGTTCTGCCTATTTTGGTGGTTGGTCAGGCACTTTTTTGTGTCTTCTATAATGTCTACCAGTACTTTTTGTTCTTTCATGAAGCAGAAACCCCAAAGGACCATCTCACTTTTATGCAAATTCAGCAGTCATTTTTTGTGGGTCCTGCATGTCCAGTTCATATAGCATAACATCAATCATCCCAGGCAAGACCAGTATATTGATGAAATGGCTAGCAAACTCCACAAGGAGCCTCTTCAAAGTCCATCATACTCTTGAAGTAGATTTGTGCTGCCAGAAACAGATGTTTCTTACTGTCCTAAAAAGTCTCAAGTTCTTAAAATATTTTAAATGATGTATTTTATAGGTCTTTGAAAGGCTTGAAGATTATCTATCTAATTGAAAAATAACACTACATATCTAGAAAACCTAACTAACATGACTATAAAGTTGACTATTACAGAGGACTATCTATATTATTTCTTATTTATACATTACATTTTTAAATGAGCTGTACAAATGCAATATCTTAATCAAGAGCAGAAATATACATATAACAAAATTGACCTTAAATTTGTATCACTAGACCAAGGTCCATACCAATTTAAAGTATTTATATCTATAGCATTTCCCCCTTTAAATGTAAACAAACATTTATAAGGAAATTTGGGCAGAGTCCTTTCCAAACAGCTTCCTGCTTTTGGTTGGGCAAAGTAATTGGGGGTTTTTACAGGGACCTTTCAGTTGTGGTTTTAGTCCATCAAGCCACAGTAGTCTGAAAGGAATCCACAGGTTCTTTTCCTCTGTGGAAACAAAAGCAAAACTTCCTTTTTCAAAGCAACATATTCTTAGACCCAAATTTTGAAGTAAAGGTATCTTTAAAATAAATTTGTTGGTTTAGCCTAGCAGCCCATACAAAGAAATGTCTCTTGGTACTTAGTTCATTCACAATCAAACAACTCAAAGAAAACACCATTGTATACATAATCCATACTTTCTATGTATTTTTCATTTTTACATGCCTTATTTTTCTTTACTACTAAAGGAGTTAAAATCTATGACTGTCTGTACTCTGCTGTTTCTATAAAGACTTTGTTTTATTTTTTTTAAATAAACTATTTGTTTCCATTTATAGCTGTCTATACTCTTTTTCTTCTCTCTCTTAAGCCTATGTACATTCGTTAAACACAGTGCGAAATGTTCAGGGGTTTATTTCTCTCTGAATATGTCTTTATTGTATATCAGTAATTATTTTCTGACCTGGAGTGTTTTATTTTAAAAGTTAAGTGGTCGTGGCTAGGACCAATTCCACAATATCACCTGTTAGCTCTGCCCAGTCCAAGATGGCAGAGGCATTTTCACCACCTCTGAGCGCAATATGCATAGCCCAATTTTCAGGCATACAGCAGTCTGTGTTGCCATAAAGCAAGTTGTAGCACTATGCTCACAAACCCCATTTAAATGCTCCATAGCCAGATATCCCAATGAATCAGACCTGTTAGCACTTGCAAAATAGGAAGCCACTGTTTTTAAAGAAGCCATGCAGTTTTAACTGCTGAAGCTGAGTCAGGAAACCTCTTAAAGGAGCTGCATCTCTGCTTGCTGCCAGAAGACACAGTAAGAAGCTGCAGCAAACAATGACATTTTTGTGTGTCTAGTATTCATTTTCAAACTCTCTTGTGTTTTCAAGTAGATTTAGTTAACCATGTTTGAGCCAACAGAAAAGGGGAAATGGTTTGGGAAGTCCTACTGTATCTGTGTTGTTTTTATTAGTTAATGAATAAAGCTACTTTCAGCCAATGGCTAAACAGAAGCCAGGCAGGAAATCCAAGCAGAGAAGTAAAAAGAGAGTAGGTAGAGTTATGTAGAAGGCAATCAGTCTCCACCAGAACCCGTTGAAACTTAGCTGGTAGGCCACAACTTCATGGTGATGAACAGATAATAGAGGTGGGTTAGTTTAGGATATAAGAGCTAAATAAAACTATGCTTAAGCTATTGGCCAAAAAGTATGGCAAATAATATACTTTCTGTGTGATCATTTTGAGTCAGAGCAGCTGGGAACAAACAGCCTCTAACTACAGTTGGCATTTCAATTTCTGTGAAGAATTGTTTTGGGATTTTATAGTAGAATGTGTTGAATCTGTAGATTGCTTTTAGTAGAATGGCAATTCTCACTATATCAATCTTAATGATCTGTGAGTATGGAAGATTTTCCATTTTCTGATATGTCCTTAAATTTCTTCAATATTATTTATTATACAAATGACATAATAATTTATGTTATTAAATGTAGTAATAATAAGAATAAAGAAACTTGTTTTTTAATATCTCTAAATAATAGGGTTGCCCATTTTCTAATAAGCAGACACAGGCTAAATGGTTGGTTTATAAAATAGGATTTATCTTTTTCAAGTAAAACACCTTACCATCAAAGATAGAAATCACTTTACTGGAAAAAATATTTTTATAAAATGAACTCAAGAATCAAGCTGATATAGCCATTATAATATCTAGTAAAGTTAGCTTCAACATGCCACTAATAAGATGAGATAGGGAAGCCCACTTCACACTCATCAAATGAAAATTCCACTAAGAGGCTATTGTAATTATAGACATTTATGACCTAACACAAAGGCAACTAATTTAATAAAGAAATATTACTACAACTAAAACAACAGCTAAAGCCTGTTGTTGTTCAGACAGTGGTAATGGGAGTTTTCTGTACCCCAGTCTAACAAAAGACAAGTCATTCAGGCAAAAATTAGATACAGAAATGTAGGCACTTAATATCTTTATAAGCTAAATGAACTTTGCAGATATTTGCCAAACATTTTACCAACACAAAAGGATATACCTTCTTCTCAGCAGCTCCCAGAATTTTCTTCAAACTTGATTATATATTTGGACATTAAGCAAGTTTCAGGAATACAAGAAAATTGAAATATAATAAATGATGTATTTTATTTACCAGACTATCATGGATTTAGGCTGAATATTATTAACAAACACAAGAGACAGTGTATAAACACAAGGAAGCTGATAGCAAACTATTGAATAAAAACTATTGAATAAAAAAGAAAGGAATCACTACAGACACTAAAGAAATCCAGCCAATCTTAAGCACATATTATATAATATATGGATAGATACATGGATAGATAGATAGATAGATAGATAGATAGATAGATAGATAGATAGATAGATAGATAGATAGATGATAGATAGATAGATGAGAGAAAGAGAGAGAGAGAGAGAGAGAGGGAGAGAGAGAGAGAGAGAGAGAGAGAGAGAGGAGAGAGAGAGAGAGAGAGAGAGTATTTTTTGAGACAGGGATTTTGTGTGTAACTTGGGTTCCTGTTCTGGAACTTGGTCTGTAGTCCAGGTTATCCTAGAACTCACAGAGATACTCCTGCTTCTGCCTCCCAAGTACTGCCTGGCTAAAAATCTCTGTTTGTCATACTGAAAAACCTAAACAATATAGATAAATTTTCTAATATATATGACTCACCAAATTTAAATAAGATCAAATAAGCAATTTAAATAGAAATATAATCCTTAGAAAACAGAACAGTGATTGAATCTCCAGAAAGAAAGAAATAAGAAGCAAGTCAGATGAGATCCTACATAATTCCACCAAACCTTTTATAAAAATTTAATACCAATACTTCTAGAACTATTTTGCAAAGTAGAAATAAAATAAGTTTTTCTGCTTTTAAAGTTCTAATTATTGATACCGGAACCAAATAGGCTCAACAAAGAATGAAATTTATAAAGGTCATCTAAACAGATTCTCATCTAAACATATGAAAAAATTCTCAACAAAATACTTGCAAACTTAATCCAATAAAAGACCAAAAAGTTAATCCAGCATGGTAAAAGAGGCTATATATCAGTGAGGCATGGATGATCAACCTACATAAATCAATAAGGATAATGCACAACTTAAAGATGATGAAAAAAATTGAGCATCTCAAATACAAGAAAGGTATTTGGCAAGTCTAACATTCTGACAGTTATGAGTAAACAACAGATAAAAGGGACATATTTAAAAATAATAAAGATAATATATAGCCAACCTATACTTTACATTAACCTAAAAAGAGAGAAAATCATATCCTTTCTACTACAATCAGGAATAAAGGAAAAGATTTACACTCTATCCATATTATTCAACATAGTACTTGAATTCTTAGATAAATAAGAAAACTGAAGGAGATTATGTGGGATACAATGGAAAGGAAGAAATCAAAGTATCTTTATTTGCAAAGGATGAGATTTTATAAATAAGAGACCTGAAAATTATACCAGGAAAGATAAAATCTTTCAGCAAAGCAGCAGGATATAAAATTAACACTCAAAAATCAGTATCTTCCTATATAAAAGTGACAGACTGATAAAGGAATGAGGAGAAAATAGTATCAACAAAACTTGATATAATTTTAAGTAAGTAAGAGTTTGTTTTTAAATCTCAGTATTCTCAGCTATCAGGGTAGTACAAACTGAAGGTACTCTGAAATTTCCTTTTACCCAATGCAGAATGACTAACCTAAACAAAAAAATGAAGATAAATGCTAGTTAAATATTTATTTTTTCATTCTAATGAGGAGCCCTTTTCAGGTTATTTGTTTGTTTATTTCTACTATTTGATCTCATTGTCAAATATTAATTCTCATGAGTTTGAAGAAAAGAAAAATTTGAATCTATGATACTTTTCTAATCTTTACCAATTTTTATAATAAAACTCATGCCTTCATCTCTTTTATAAATTCTTCATCAGAAAAAAATATAATATTTATTGTAAACTTTTTATAGAAATGTCTTTCCAATTTGAAACATTTAGGTATTTTTATTAGCATTTTGACTATTCCATATCCCTTAGATGTATATTATGTGAGATTACATTTCTCTCAGTTAAGTGTCTCTATTAATACATAGTATATATTATTCCCATGCTGCCTTTAATTTTCAATTTATTTTTCTAAAGTTAATGGAACTCCTTATCATTATCTTATTCTTTAATTTATTTATCTGTAGCAAAACAAAAATAAACTGGACTAGACTGAATAAAAAAAAAAAACACAACAGGTAATCCTGCTCTCCGAATCCATGTATTCAACATTTATTGAGACTCCACTCTCACTAGAAATAAATGCAAAGCACAGTGTTTAGTTTCACTACTTATATGCCTTTTTGTACTTATCAATATTGCAATATATTGTATGGTGTTGTAAGTGGATGTAGAAGGAGGGGAGAAAATTACATGCATTATTCATGATTTTAAGTACAAATAAAATATCAAAATTCTTTTAAGTTTTATCAAATAAAATTGATGGTAAATGGACAGCTAACTTTTTTTCCTGTCTTCTTGTCCTTCCATATTTATCCTTCTCTCTCATCCCTATATGTAGAAACCTTTGCTGTTTTGCTGTTTCCTTCTCTATATCACATATATTTTATTAGCCCTGTCTTCATCATTCTCTACTGTCCCTTTAAATTTTCTTAATTAGTGGCTACTGCATGTAGAATCCTAACATGTGAATATTTGGAGTTAAGAACAGCATATGAGATAGCTTACAACATTTGTCTAAGGAAAATGATGTATAAAGAAAAAATAATCAGGTATTGTGTGTGTGTTTCTGTGTGTATGTGTGTGTGTTTCTGTGTATGTCTGTGTGTGTCTGTGTGTTGCTATTGTCTATGAACTTGAGTGTAAATGATTGAGGAAGCCAGACATGTCAGAACTCTTGGAGCTATAATTATAAATGGTTTGGGTTTAGCAACTGACCTCAGGTTCTTAGCAATATTATTACATGATTTTAATCCCTGAGACATGGATCCAGCTCCAATGTACACTACTATTTAACGTACAGTTAAATATTGATTGTAGTATGTGATTTGCATAGGATATAGTTAGTAGAGAGCTTTGTTTCCCCTTAACCTATATCTAACTAGGTTAGAGGTTTTCTACACCTTACACTTTATGAACTGGATATTTAATACATAGGAAGCTTTTCATTTGATTGAACAGAATCTCAGTGATATTTTAGTCTTGCTCTCACAATAAAGCTGGAGCATTCAAAGACTGAAGTGAAGTAAGAAGTGGATGTTTTGTTGCCTGAGCAAATACGTAAGGTGTCCTCACTAACACTGTATTGTTTCTGAGAAATTTGCTGCAAAGCATAAGTAGTTTTTCTAGATTAATTTTGAACTTCAGTCATGAGCTAATATAAGAATATGTGCTTTCCAGCTCTTTCCCATTCATGGACTGATTAATGTGAGTGCTTCTTTGACCCAAATGCAATGTGTAATGTGATAGATTTTGATCCATTAGTCAATCAAAAGAAGAAAACAATTAAATTCCCCTGACAACTGTCATTGGCATGAAATTCAGAGAGATGGTAAAAGTGCTCATTGTAACAATCAGGTTATGGACAGAAATACAATTTAAAATGGTTACCTTTGGACCAGTATTCCTAGAAAAGCATCAATTAAGATCAATCATCTAGATGCTATGCTAAAAATCACTCAGTTCAAGTACCTTGGAAGAGAATTCACCTACAGTGATTTTGAAGTAAGAGTACTTTACTTCTGAGCCTGTGGCAATAGAATAATTAGGGAATGAAAACTTTTACTAATCTCTGTTGTCTTGTAATCTCTATTGGCTTTTATTAATTACATTTTGGAATATGTAATCAGACAGCCATATAGTCCCAAAAGAAGTAGCTAGCTGCACAAATAAAAATGGAGCAGAGAAATGAGATTCTGGAGTTAGTGTGCCCACGTGCTGAATAAAGCACTTATTTCTGGCTTTTTCTCAGAGCCACAATAGGGAAAAAGGATGCTGAGGGTGAGCACGTAACTAAACCTGCCACCTATCATTCTATCTGGACCCAGTCATTAAATATTGTTATACTTAGCCATTAAATGTAGAGAGATGTAGGCTGCAGAGTATGCTAAATATATATCCTAATTATTTTTAAATTGAATTGATGACAGGGAAATTAGACTGATGATGCTAAACTCTGCTCAGCTGAGTGACTGTTCTATAAGACTTCAGATACCCATTAGGTAGTGTGAAGTGGATCCATCTCTTTTTCATGAAAATGTACCTGGATACTCTCTTTATGTATAAATAGAAGATTATTGTTAAGTGTAACTTCCCATAGAGCACTGTAGCTTGAGCTTTATTCTAACTTTTGATACTAGGTAAATACAATTTTGTCATTTAACTACATACTTCATTTTCAGACCATAAAGAAATATAATCAAACTGATACAAAATTTTCACACAAAACTTAGGACAGTATCTTCTGTATCTTCTATTTATATGTTATACCACTATTTTCTGCTTTTCATCTATGAATTTAAATATTTTCTTTTCTACTTATTGCCAATCAGCATATCTTATTATTATAGGTAAATATAATATACAGCATTATGCCTTTGTATTTTTTAATATTTTTGGTTGTGTTCTTAGCCTTTAACATCTCAGCCATCTCTCCCGCCCACCTCACCTTTTTAAAATTTCAACAACCATAAAAAATGTAGGGTTCATATTATGTTCTTAAAATGTGAATAATTTTTTTCATAATCTCTTTTACAATGGGAGAGTGAACCTAAGATTTAAGAAATGTATTCATTGCCAGTTCATAAATACACAATTTATTAACAAAATGACTTCGATTATATTAATGTTAATCAATTTTTCATTGAAAACATTAAATTAGTGGTCTATTAGATACTAAAATACTAGTCAATGAAATTAGTAGCAGAAATGCTGGGCTCTCATTCAATACCAAAATATACTTGAATACACATATTTTTATCTACTCTGATCCTATCTGTCTCTACATTAGGCATACAAAATGGAAATCAAATCTCATCACAAATTGAGTTTACAAGATTACACATAATTTTACATTGTCAAATTCTATATGGACATTCATTTTCACAATTTCATCTCCATAGCTAAATATTTATGTTTCCACTCTGTACATCATCTGGCTTATCTTCAGTAAACCTTAGGTTTTCTCTCTCAATTTTCTCCATACTCATCACATTGTGTTTCCATAATATTTAGGTCTGTTTAGGTCTCTAATGCAGCCTCAACTAAAAGCGTGATAATTGCTGTTACTGAGGATGTAACTGTTCAAAACACTTCATTTCTACAAAGTTTCACTTATTACAGAACATCAGTAAAGAAAAGGCAGAGGGCTCCAGAATTAGCTGAAAGCTACTCACGTCTTCCTTTTGAGAGAGAACATGCTCCACATCATTTGACTCTCTTCCCTCTTCTCCCACCTTCTCCTTTCTGGGTTGTCTTTAGCCCTACATGAATCAAGTATCTAAAATACTATTTTTCTGTTGTAAAAGATCCTTTCTTTGGGACACAGTGCCCCTGTTCTGTGCTTCTGGTCTGAATAAGTAATGCTTGGTCTTTCCATTTCATCCTCATTATCTGGATGAATATCAGAGAATATGTGGAACTACATACAAATTTCTTTATTTTCATTTTTCATGCACACGTGTATTTGGCGATCAACTTGGATTTTTCATAATTGTCAGTAGGGCAAACCTTTGGAAAAACTGTTAATAATCGTTCAGATTCTGTATTGGTTATAGGAAATATATAAATTTCCTGAACTTAGATGCTAGTTGTGTACTGTAAACATGTATGACTAAATTAAGCATACTTTAATACTTTAATCAGTTTCACAATGCCAGTTATTATGACTAAAGATCTTTTTCTCCTTTTGTTTTTCTTTTCTTTTTGTTTCTTTTTTATTGGTTTTTCAAGACAGGGTTTCTCTGTAGCTTTGGAGCCTATCCTGGAACTAGCTCTTGTAGACCAGGATGGCCTCTAGCTCGCAGAGTTCTGCCTGCCTCTGCCTCCTGAGTGTGCTACCACTGCTCAGCTGGTCTTAAAGTTTCTTTAGCACCTAGTTTTATTTTTCTGTAGGTAGAGACAAATATACTTTTAGTTACTTTAAATTGTATGATAGTAATTTCTCTGATTTTATGTCAGAGAAGAAATGTGCTCAGATGTGTCATTTGAAAGCACTACATTAAACATGAGAAACGAAATATCAAAATTCAATATAATATGTAATTAATGATTGAAAGACAAAGGTTCAATTTCCTATTTTAAAAACTCTACTGGAATAAAATTATACATTGTATTTATTTTATATTCACCACAATAAATATCCACTTTCATAATCATACTGACAAATATTAGAAAGGGATAAAAGATAAATGTGTTTATATAATCAATATTCTCTAAAAGAATAGAAGAAGCCAGGTGTTGGTGGTACATGTCTTTAATTCCAGCACTTGGGAGGCAGAGGCAGGTGGATCTCTGTGAGTTTGAGGCCAGCCTAGTCTATAAGAGCTAGTTTCAGGCCAGGTTCCAAATCTACAGAGAAACCCTGTCTCAAAAAAAAAAAAAGGAAATAGAAGAAATGCAATATTTTATTTAGTTCAACTTTAAAGTATTAATAACAATAGAAACACATTTGAGAGCTGATGATCCATTAGTTATTCAGCTGTTCAGACTGGGTACCTTAGTAGTCAGAGTAGGTTCACAGTGGTTATCTCTCACAGTTGTTGGTATGGTTCAAAAGCCATCGTTACTCAGTCCTAGAGGTTGGATTTCAGCACATGGAGCCCAGAACACTCCTATATAATCATTGCATCCTAGCCCATGAAGAGTGCTTCGAAATATTGGTTCTGATTTTATAGAAGATGTCTTCAGCAGCAGCACATCAAATCAAATTTTCATCAAGAGGGAGGGCCAAGCTAGCATAAAGCAAGATCTTTCTTCTACTACAGTCTTTTTGGTAAGTTCTACTAAAGATACCACCCACAGTTGGGTAGTTTTTCCAATTCAGAAAAATCAGGATATTCCTAAGATGTGGCTACCTAATTTGTGGTCCCAATTTGGGGCAAGTTGAAATAAATACCAATCATAATAATGCTCATGTGTTAGGTGCTAGTTAATATTCATGGATAATTTAGACCACAGTCAAGCTTATATCATAAGTTTAAAGCAATGTAATAAAATCTTAACTACAGGACCTGACAGAGCCTTATTTAGTAATGTTTTTTTCTACATGTGTTTTAGAAAGATAAAAACTGTAAAATGGCATTCATTTTTCAATATATCGTCAATATATACATCACTAAGAAAGACAATCAGTGTCCCAACACACTAATTTTAGCAGATCAGAGTTTAATTCTGACTTTTGTTAAAGGCGGATTTGAATTAAGTCAGAAGGATAATTATAAGGTTATACAGCTTTATTAACTCACGCAACCAACCATCTTGGCAGGTTACTAAGTGCTGTGAGATGGCCAGCAAGTGATACTGTCTTCTTTTGATGAATTGCTTCCTTGGAGATGTGCTTCTGATATTAACTATTCCCTGAGCCTAGGGACTTAGGATGGCAATGATAACCCATTATGACAGAACACTCAGTGTCTTAGTCTCATCACTGTGGTCAATTATTCATCTCTGCTGTGACTGTTTGGACAGCAAAAATAGCTGCACAAGGTAGATATGTGCTCAGTATGTGCTTTATCTCCTTTATTTTCCTTTGCTTGTGTGTGTGTGTGTGTGTGTGTGTGTATGTGTGTGTGTGTATGTGTATGTGTGGATACAGATGCATATCTGTGTTCATATATATGATAGCCTAAGTTAGATACTGGATATCTTTTTTCTGTCATGATCCACTTTTACTTTTCGAGATGCAATTAGTTCCTCAAATGAAAGCAGTGTTAGGACTGTGTAGAGTAAAAGGGACAACTGGAGCAGGAAACCGACCAATCACTGAGCACCTTGACTCAGAGTCAGAGAAAGAAACACACCTTGTATTTGAGACCTCAGGCAGGAAAAGAAACATCTTTGTCCCTGAACTCACAACTAAAGACATGTCTTCTGGATTTGAAACTAATGTCAAAGAAACACACTTTGTCCCTAGAATTAGAGTCAGTGAAAGAAATATGCCCTACACCCCTTTACTTAAGAGCTGCCATTAAGTGGCAGAGGCAGCCACTCTCCTAGACTACTCCTTCCCAAATAGATCTCTTTCTCAAATGAGTATTGGGTGACAACCTTCATTCCTGGGACAGAGCAGAAGATCCTGGCTGAGACATCCCTTAGGGACTGAGCTGAAAAACCTTGCTGAGATTGTCCCTATAGGGCCTCATCAAGGTAGAGCAGAACAGAAGAACCTTGCTAGGATGCTCTTTAAGGGGACTGAGCAAGGCCAACAGAGGAAAAGTAACAACTTTTCGCCAGAGCCCCAGGAGATTGCTATACTTCTACTTTCTACAGAGGGCTTCCCTTAGTGGAGTGTTAGCAGAAGAAACATCTGGACTGGAGAAGAAGCAGATAACTCTGCTAGGATGTTCCCGTAAAGGAACAGAGTAGAACTCAGCTGAAGTGGCTCTCCAGAGGAGCCACATATCCCTATATCCTGCAGGAAGACCATCCATCAACTCACCCCAGCTTCAGGTATCCTGGCTTCCCGATAGTCAGGATACTTTTCCTCCAGGGCTGAGCTGTCCTATTGCAGCTCCAGCCTCTAGAGTTGTCCTATTGCAGCCTGGCTTCCCAATAATCAGGGCACCTTTCTTCCAGGCTGAGGCTGTCCCATTGCAGCTCCAGCTCTAGAACTGTCACATAGTGGCTCTACCAGTACCCCCAAGAGCTATCCTATTGCAGTTCTACCCCCCAGAACTGTCCTATTTGCGACTCTACCCCTCCATAGCTGTCCTATTGTGACTCTAAGTATATCCTGACTTCCCAATAAGTCAGGATATTTCAATACCATTACTGTACCACATCCCCCTACAGACTGGACTAAGATAACTTACCAGTGAACTTAAAGAATCTTCCAGTTTTGTTCCTTGTAAGAAAGGTGTTACAGGATCATTCTGAAATTACCAGATTTATGCATGTTTTCTGGGGATCAGAACCCATTCCTTCATGCATGCAAGTAGGCCCTTTATCTTTACAGTCTGAGCTCTTTTCTCAGCTTTTTTCTTCTCCATTTTCAATACTTATTCAGATTAATATTGATTCTTAATGACTAGAACGAGAGAGAATTCAGAGGTTATATCATCAAAATGAAAATTGCCTGTATGTTTTCAGATGAGAAAAATTTTATATATTAAGTTAGTTTTCATTGATACCAATATTTATGGTAAACAAATATATTTACATTTTTTATTTTCATTGATTTTATTTAAATCTAAGAGACACAAACTTTAAAACTACAGATGAAAAACAGTTTTACCCTAGATTATAGCACACACTCTTTTTCTTTGTATGTGTGTATGTGTGTGTGTATTTGTATGTGTAATATTTTACATTAATTATGATTAGCTTGTATTGATTTAATCTATCATCATTTTATAAAAATAATGATGAGTAATAACCTTTATTACCTCCTTCTATCTTTGAGGTATCTCATGATGTGAACCAATGTCTGGTGTTCTTCATGATAAAAAACTTTGACCAGTTATACCTGTGATTTCCACTGGATAAGGTATGAGTGGACAAGGTGTGAATATTTTCTAATTTAGTTAAAAAAATCTATAGATAAACATCAGAAAATAAATATGCAGTAGAGTCAATGTCACTATCAAATGCAGGTTTAATTAAGAAAAGTCTGTAAGAATGTAGCTCCACCCTGAGTAGTATGAATAACTTGAAGGAAAGGAGCCTTGTATAACATTAGTGAGTATATTTCAACATTCGTTGTAGAAAAACCATACAAGATTGATGAAAAATACAGAAGATATGATCATCACTCAGAAACCCTAAAGATGAGACAGTTTTCATATAATAATTATAATCCAAAATTTAAAGTCTTTAGTAAAGTTTTAAAGTAAAATTAGAGCAAATGGTATCATGATATGAAATTATAAGATATTCTGTTATACAAAAAGTGAAAAGAAACCCGTACGTGAAGCTTAACAGAATTAGGAATGAATCACATTAAAAGGAGAACTTTTGGTCATCATGAGATAAAGTATTCTGTCCCTCAATACACATACAATTTAACAAAATGAAAATATGCATATTAGAAGCTATATATTTATCTGGAGGAAGGTAAAGTTTTAAAATATAATCAAGTTGAAATATTATGAAATGAGTTCTGCAACAATATTTTAGGGTAATAGCATAGATGTCAGTTAAGCAATTTGCAAATCGTATATTTCCCTGCTGTGTTTGCAAGATTACCTTGTGAATCACCGGGATCCATAATTCTAAAGGCGTTTGATTTACATTAGCCTGAAAAGCAAGGCCAAAAAGGACATTGCAGATAAGACAAACAACATGATGATCTAGTAGCTGCAAACCAAAAAAAACAAATAAATAAGTCTCTTCTTCAAACGGCTGAGGATGACACTTTCCTTTCATAGTCAATAATTCTTTGCAAATATATAGAATTTTTATCCAAATTGCATTGGAATAGCGTTCACTGAGATTTATCTATTTCTTTTATTTACAAAATGTTATTTGAGGATAAAGATAGTAAGAGCTTGCTTCTTCATCTATGATGTTTCTACAATCATTATTTTCTTATCCCATATTTAATGCCACACTTTTTTGCTCATTTTTTCAAGTAGACTTTTATTTTTCTTATTCTTAACTTGATCTTCAGTGCTACTGCTTTATTGTTTGTGTTATGCTTTCCTGTTTCTTTCCTGCATGCAGGCAATCTCCATATGAAGAAAAACATAATGAATATTTGGGAACTGTCTTCGCATGTACTAAAATTGTTTCTAAGTGTTCTCACATAAATCAATTCGTTCACACTAAAGTTAAGTGCAGATGATTGGTCTTCCTTCAAAACAAGAAAATAGTAAATAATCAGTTTCCCAAGGTCAATTACTTCTAACTAATGTTTCTAAATGTAAAATCTAGTATGTTTGGTGGCTTTTGAATGAGAACCACTTTTGGAAAACTTGCTTTTTATGTGGAATGTTTATGATTTTGCCATATATGTGGCCTCTATGCATCATTATTACACATTATACTTTTAAATTCCAAGGTCACAGCTAAATAGACATGAAGAGATATCTACCACAACTTGATAACATCTCTCTCTGTCTCTCTCTCTCTCCCTCTGTCTCTCTGTGTGTATGAGCATTTGGAGAGGTATTCATAATTATGAATACAGAGAATATTATATATATATACATACATATACATACATACATATATCAGGAAGACTGATGCATGTTCAGGAGGAGGCATAAGTCAAAACATTATGTTCATCACTATTTTGATCATATTGGACATCAACAATATTGTAGTTATTTCTGAGAATCAGAAGTTAATATATATCAGACATCAGAGAATACTTATAATTATCATGAGTTTTGCTTATGAATTTGACCTTATATTCCATAAAAATCCTAATATGAGTAAAAATTTTTGTTGTTTGTTGCCATTTTTCTTCATTCTTTTTTGACTATCTTACTCTGGCATTTATTGCAAATCACTTAATATATGTTTAGCAGCACCATAATTGTGCACATTATTTTTATTACGTATTTTTAATTTTTAAGACATAAAATATATTTTGATAATATTCATTTTCTTTACCTAAGACTTGTCAGTTCCTCCTCACTTCCTTCCCCACCAGGTGTTTGTTCTTTCTCACATTCAAAAATGAATAAAACAAAAATCATCAATGAATGGGGCAAATTGCTTACATCATTAGACACTGAAATTCATTGAGTTAGTTCCAAACTAGAAGCTTGATCCTACTGACTAGTATTTAAAGTTCATAAGGTGCTATATACATCCTACTACAAGAGAAAAGTCATTATCAATCTCACCCAACTATGGTCAAAAGCAATGGCTACCTATAAGATACCCTGATACAGTAGTGGCTGTAATGGTGATGTTGTGGGCTGCTTTCCGCTGCCCAGAAGGGCTCCTGGCCACTGGCTAATTCACCCAGATAATTACATGGAAACTGTATTCTTTTAAACACTGCCTGGCCCATTAGCTCCAGCCTCTTTTTGGCTAATTCTCACATCTTGATTAACCCATATTTAGTAATCTTTGTAGCACCACGATGTGGTAGCTTACCAGGAAAGATCTTAACCTGCGTCTGTCTCAGAGAGGAGAATCATGGCAACTGCCTGACTCGGCTTCTTTCTCCAAGCATTCTGTTCTGTCTACTCCGCCTACCTAATTTTCTGTCCTATTAAAGGGCCAAGGCAGTTTCTTTATTAACCAATGAAATCAACACAAAACAGAAGACTCTCCCACATCAAGTGGCACAAGTGTTAATGGAATAATCAACTACTTTTTAATTTCATCTAAGTCATGTTTCATGAAATGAACACCACACCTGACACTGTTAATTTGGTCAAGAATATGAGACTACATAGATCATGGTCCGTAGAAAAAAGTTTAAACACTTATTTGCCTAGATGAAGACAGCAATTAACTGACTCCTAGTTACATAATGCTATATCCATCAGTGCATCTTAAACCCCATAAAGGAAGTTTTTTTCTTATAGTAGGTGGTAATTAACTGTGAGATGCCAAGTAAGTATTATACAGAGAGGATAAGACCTTGTAGTGCACTTCACTGAATGGAAGGCCTTTAGCAAATTCCTACCATCAAATCTAATGTTTCTGAGGGAAAAAAAAAATAAAGCAGAAAAATTGTAAAATCAAGAACTAATGGATGATTCCAGAAAGACAGCATTTTCTAAACTCAGAATTAATGGAAAGATGAATTTACAAAGATTGTGACATCATTTTCAAGATGTTCACAAGATTAAGTCAGGCTAAATCCAAACAGTAAGGAAGTAAAGTGTGAACAAAGTCTCCTTACCAAGAAGATAGTTACATTTAATATCTATTATGAGAGAGGAAATCAGTTTTCTTTAATGGAGCAACACTAGGCATATTACCAGGCTTCAGGGATGCCTTCATGGTCAAAATCTGACTCACAGAGAACAGGTTCTGTGTTTTGTTTGTGCTTTTCTTTTTTTGTGCACACAATTTATCATCTTTCATCTGGTTGATAGGTCTTAATTTTCAATTCTTATAAAAAAACTATGAAATAAACTATACCATCTTTATAATCATTAGATTATGGATTCATGCGTGAGAAATTTCTATATTAGCTTGGTTCTACATCAATATAGAAGTCATTTCTACAAAGAAACTGCATTTGATAATTAGTGAGATAACCTGGTTGTGGCAACACAGTCGACAAAGTTCTTATTGTCTTTACATCCATATTCAGCATGTAGCAGAAATTTGAATAGAGTGCAAAATGTCTCAAATGTATTCTGTCAGTATCACATACATCATTTATTTCTTACTCTGTTCTCATATTTGTCTACATTGAATGTGCATTCTTATGTCTTCCCTATCTTTTTTTTCAAGGCAAATCTTACTAAGATAATCCCATGTCATTAGAAGACCCTTCTCATTTAGTACTTTATCTCACATAGTAACTTTTTAGAAAAAGAAACGTGATGACCATGAACTTGAAGACTTGTAATTCACGGTTTCCATCTTCCCATAGCAGGGAAGCTGATGAGATATTATTTGTAATAGCCAGAACCTGGAAACAACCTAGATGTCCTTCAGTGGAAGAATGGATGAAGAAAATGTGGAATAGATACACATTAGAGTACTACTCAGCGGTAAAAAACAATGATATCTTGAATTTTGCATGCAAATGGATGGAAATAGAAACCACTATCCTGAGTGAGGTAACCCAGATCCAAAAAGATGAACATGGGGTGTACTCACTCATAATTGGTTTCTAGCCATAAATAAAGGACATTGAGTCTATAATTTGTGATCCTAAAGAAGCTAAATAAGAAGAAAAACTGCGCCCATGTTCCCAAATATTGATTATATATGTTCTTTTATATTTAAAGGGGGATATGATATAGATATAAATAATTTGCATTGATGTGGATTTTAAAGTCAATTTTGTTATATGTATATGTATTTCTGATCTTGATTAAGGTATTATGATTGTGTATAATAGTCAAGCTTGTAGTCATGTTAGATTTTCTAGATATATGGAGATATATTTCAATTAGATAGGCATTCTTCATATCTTTCAAGGACTGCAGAATATGGCATTTAATGTTTTAATAATTTAGGGCTTTTCATGACAATGAGACACGTCTGCTCCTGGCAGCACCAATCTACTTCGAGAGGAAGATGGGCATCGAAGAGGATCCTTATGGAGTTTGATAGCCAGCCATTGGGCAAGAGACTGTTCTTGCCTGGACTATTGCATAAACTGGACACAAAGAACCCGCAGAGAGAGGACTGCTGAACTTGCCTAAAGGTGAGATGATCTTTAGGGGTTCCTGACTCATGAAGGAGTCTACGAGACATTCTGTAGGACACAGCAGAAAGTGACTGAACTGTCTTTAAAATTTCCTGCTTCATGGAAATGTCTGCTGGATACTGTGGGCCTGAAAGCTGAAGATGGATGCCCCAACGGTACAAAAGAACTTTGGGTGACTGTCCAGGCAGCGAGATGTCTCTGTCATTTCTAGAGCATTTGATTTCTTATATACTTAGGTAGTTTTATATCCTTCTGGAGTCTTTGATGGAGTTAAAGAATGGATAGATAGTTATAGTTTTCCTTCATTATGATAAAAGATAAAGTAGATATAAATATTGTAACTGTAATTCTTATTTGATAACTGTTTTGTTATATGTAATTTTACTATGTTAAAGTTAAAGCCTTTCTTTTTTGTTTAAACAGAAAAAGGGGAAATGATGGAGGTGGGTCTTGTATCTTATCTGTTGATTTCATTGGTTAAAATAAAGAAACTGCCTGAGCCCATTGATAGGCCAACCCTTAGGTGGGTGGAGTAGACAGAAGAGGATTCTGGGAGAAGGAAGCTGAGTCAGAAGGAGTTGCCATGATGTTCCCAGTCCCTGCAGATGCAGGCTAGAATCTCCCCGATAAGCACACCTTGGGGTGCTACACAGATTATCAGAAATGGGTTAGGTCGATATGTAAGAGCTAGCCAATAATGGGCCAGGCAGTGATTAAAAGAAAACAGTTTTCGTGTAATTATTTCAGGGCTTAAGCTAAGCCATGCGAGCGGCCAGGTGCGGGGAACACAGCCTGGCCGCTCCTATTACAACAGTGAACCCAAAGAAAAACATATAGTCATCCGCCTGGATATGAGAAGTAGACAAGATTGCCGGGCAAAAAATTGAAAACTTGGGGGTGGGGTGGGACGGGGGTAAGGAGAAATGCAGAGAGAAAAGTAAGAATGGGAGAATGGGGGGAACTTGGGGAAATGGGATGATTGGGAGAAAGGAAGGTTGGATAGAGGAGCAGGGAATCACAAAACTTCTTGTTTTATAAGATATAGGCAAAAGAGATATTGTACGTTAGCATTACAATGTGGATACATAGTTTTGCATATAGATCTATCAAAATTAATCAAGAACCCATTGATACATAAACTGTCAAAAACCATATCAGAAAAATCAGACCTTTGAAGTTATTGAAGATGCCACAACAATTAAGAATGCTATTTCTTACCCCTTGCCTGTATCAGATATAATGAGAGAGTCGTATCAGTTAGAGAAGGAATTTCCTCCTTGCTCTATTATGCACTGCAATAGGTCCAAAGCAGATTCTTTATTAACCAACGGTTTTTACAGCATATAGAGGTGAATCACACATCACACATGCATGTGTGCATATGTGTGTGTGTTTTGTGAGAACTATAATATGTGTTCTAGGATTAATATTAGTAATTATGTTTACAAGAAAATAAACTGGTTACAAAGCTTACCACTATCAACTGAAATCAGTGAACTTTATGAATAAGATATGGAAGAACCTCTATATTCTACTTCTGTATTTTAAATCCAGTTAATCTCAGTAAGTCGTTTGCACTATCTGACATAGTTAACCCTCAATAGTTCTTTACTCAAATATAATATTTGTGAGATCTAGATCATGAAAAATAGATTTTTGCTAATTTTAAACAATATTCCAAAGAAAAGCAAATTATCAAGCTTTTCAGAAGTTTAGAGTAAATATAATCATAAATTATTATTATAGGAGTGGATATATTTGTATCTCTTATTACACATGTAGGTTAATACTCTGCAATTTAAGTAATTTCATTGAAATTGTATCTTAGTGTATTCTTAGCAAGATAAATAGTGAAATCATTAATGTTCTTTTTTACCTAGAGTCATGAGAATGATAGCTTAGGAAAGAAGACATAAAGACTGCTTTCTAAAGGTACAAAAAGTAACTTTTTTTGCCCTAAATTCTCAGAACATTTCTCAGGCTCTGTAGAACTCTCTTCTTCTGTCCAGTTTGGGAGGAAGAAATCCATCTCATGCTTGTCTGATCACTTATATGTTTACTTCTTCATTACTGTCCTATGCATTTTCTCATTCACTTTCGTAAGCCTAAAACTTTTGATTTGTTTTCAGGAAATTATTTGCTAAAGTGTTATAGGTAAAATAAATTGTAGGACTCATATTTTCATTGGGTTTTATCTACATTTTTAAATAAATATATTAACCAATTCTAAATGACATCTAACAGAATTCTTATCAGAGGACAATCAATACTTTTCACATGTATCCAATATCAGATTTCAGATTTTAAAAATTTGAGATTGTGTGTCACTGTTAGATATTACTCTTAGTCCATGAATGTTAATGTGTTTTTTCATAAATTATAATTCTATGAAAAAAAACCCTTGTAAGTCACAAATTAGCTTTTATATAACATATTTAGCACATACTTTGAATGATGGTAATTTTGCTACATTTAATGCTCAGCCAATTTTGAAAATTTGGATGTGTGAATTTCCAAAAAATTCAATTTCTTCGAATAGACTAAAATGCATGAGCTACATAATATCAATATCTAATATTAAATATTCTAAAACAGAGAATGTTAAGTAGATTTTTTATCTTGTGCCTATTAGATTAACCACTTTAACTAACAGAGCTTAAGTTTTATTGGCATCATTTAATAGTGAAAGTTAAGTGCATTTTTTTTAAATTAAGACAATATGCAAATTTGTCTTCAATAACACTACAGATGTTTTAAGATTATGAAATTATATTTTACTTGGTGCAATTGTGAGTTTTATCATTTATAAATTGTTTTCATATGACATGTTCTGCAAAATAAAACTTAATCTCAGAAGCCCCAAATGACTGTTGATTAAATTTAAAATGAGAATTTTTAAAATTATAATCTTGAATTTTAAATTAATTTCAAAAAATTATTCATACTCTAGAGCATGTGATCTACATTTGTTTGAGTTATTTGCATGCATGTGTGTACACATGTTGGAAGTCAGACTTTGATGTTAATTATTGTCATAGTATCTTCCTTGCTATGATGAGAAACCATAACCACAGCAACAAGAAAAGGAAAGGGGTTAGCTTGTTTTAGCTTCCACATCACTGTTCATCATTAAATGAAATCAGGACCAAAATTCAAACCACACAGGAGCCTCAAAGCAGGAGCTGTTGCAGAGACCCTTGAGAAATGTTGTTTACTTGCTTCTTCTCCATGGCTTCCTCAGTCTGTTTTCTTACAGAACCCAGTACCACCAGTCTGGGCTGGGGATACCCATCATGGGCTGCCTCCTCAATCCCATCCATCATTAAGAAAATGCCCTGCAGGCTTGACTGAAGCCTAATCTTATGGAGACATTTTATTACTTATTATTTTTTTTATTTTACAACTGAGTTTCTTTTTTCTCAGATGACTATATTTTGTGTCAAATTACCGTAAAACTATCCAGCATAGGCATCAACTTCAATTACTCTGCACCTTAGCTATTGTGTCAGCGTTTTGAATTTTACCAACTGTTTACCTACACTTTTGATCATTTTTATAGAGAGATATAACCAAAATTCTACTCACCCTTTATAGAGAGCTGATGAACAACTCAGGTAAGGATATTATCAAAGTTCAATTTGGCAAACCAATGAGTTTAGGGGTTTTATTTATAGGGGTATGAGTGAGGGGTTACTTATAGGCTTATCAACCACCCAAAAATTGCAGCTCCTGAAAGTACATCCCAGCATTGGAAGAAACTTAATAAAGCTTGGATTCTGAAGGTCTCTGCACAACTTGCCAGATGTTGGAGAAGTGACAAGATCTCTCCTCAGGAATTCTTACTTCTTATATGTCTTTGAATTTTTGAAACCCATGAGTTGCTCCCTCTCAGAATCTCAAGCAGCCCTACCCTTAAACTACTCTGAGTCTTCAAGAAATTCCCTCTTGAAACTCTAGAGCTTCCCGCCACAAAGATATGACTCAGCTCTTGAAATCTTTATACCACTGTGGCTCAGCTTCGTGAGCTCTTCCTGCTTCAGTCATTCTCCTGCCTCCAACCACTCCATGCTGGGTTTACAGGTGCTTGCTGATGCACCTCTCTTTGGCTATTGTGCATGGTCAGAAATTTTCCAACTGAACCTTCTCTCTACAGCTTCAACCACAATGTAGACTTTTTGTGTTGCTGTTCTGACTTCCAGTCTTAAAATTGAGATATAAATGTATTAACCTTTAATGTTATCTCTTCCCTTATTACAGATAAATCAGTTTTATAAATCTGTGTCTAAACCTAGAACAAGATTTTAAGAATGGAATAACTTAGATATCACATATACCCATATTCTAGGTATATGTTAATACATTTATAAGAATCTGTATACAGTGTTATATTAACTAAATTTTGGCTCTAAGTGCTTATTTGACATTGTGGTTACTACATTTAAAATGTTATTAATCATCTTCATGAGAACATCTCATTGCATAAGTACCTAAAGAGATATCGAGACACATGTATATATTTATAACTTCTTATCTTCTATAAATAAGACTTTCATTTCTTCTAATTATTTTTAAGTAATTACTACTAGAATTTTATTTTACTTCTAATTATTTTAACAATATTCTAAAAACTGTTGATATATTTCCTAGAACAAAGATAAATAATCAAAGTTAGTAATATTATGTAACCACGGTTTCAGTGACACGGTTCATAGGGAGATGTGAAGAAATGACTTCTCCACCAGATAGGGAAGTGATGACAGACAGCTGTGTCGTGAATTCCACTTCCACAGCTGTGGAATTCCTTTATCTCGCACGGGCTAGAGATTTATTGCACACTGCACAGCTTAAAGTCAGATCAAAAGGTTGGGCCGGGCGGTGGTGGCGCACGCCTTTAATCCCAGCACTCAGGAGGCAGAGGCAGGTGGATCTCTGTGAGTTCGAGACCAGCCTGGTCTAAAGAGCGAGTTCCAGGACAGGCTCCAAAACCATAGAGAAACCCTGTCTCGAAAAACCAAAAAAAAAAAAAAAAAAAAAGGTTGGAGCATTTTTTTTTTTTCCATTGATTCATTTACTCTAAATCTTTTACAGGCATTTCATCTGGTCTCTTTTTCTTCAAGGAAGTTCATCTGGTTCTTTTTATATCACATGTCATGAGAAGTTCCTTTCTAAGATGGAGGCTTTTAACCTTGGAAGAAACTGTTTCACAATACAGGGAGACAACAATGAGTGTCACATACCTGGGAATTATAGCAAAACAACCATCAGTGCTTCTTTTGTATAAGTAACACATGTGAGAATAGTTTATTATGTATAATTATATAAAAAGAAAATAAAGGCTAATAACCACATATTTATTATATCGGGGAATGTATCCTATAACATAAAGGTATGTATGGCATGAATGAATATGTATATTACACAGTTATAAAAACACATAATAGAACACTTAACTACCTGGTATATATGAAGAAGTGACATCAGGCTGGTCCAAAAAAAATTGTGAAGAACTGTAAAGCAGTCTCTGGAAATCTGTGCATTCCTTAAATGAGGATGCAACATATGTATCATGGCAGAATGTATCATGTGATTATCCATACTTTTCTTTTTCTGATCTTTGAATATCCTTCAGTTAAGACAGGATCATATGATTATAGTCTAGCAAATTAAAAACAGAATTAAAATTTTAGTATATTTTTTAAGCTAGAGCTTCTTTTTAATTTCCTCTTCCATTTCCTGTATATTTTTTTTTTCTTTCACAGCTTAACATTTGCTATTATGCTTTTTTATTCTATGATTCAACTTTACTTTTCCAAACATCCTATGGAATCTAAAATCTGCTATGCTTATTATGGGTTTCTCTGAATTTCTAGTTTAAACCCCCACCTGTGTAATTTAACCTTTATAAGCATGTGTCTTAGACTTGCCATATTATCTCTTTCTATTTTCTTTGTCCTTTTCTTTATAAAGTTTTTAACAATTTTTTTTTTTTTGGTTTTTTTGAGACAGGGTTTCTCTATGGTTTTAGAGCCTGTCCTGGAACTAGCTCTTGTAGACCGGGCTGGTCTTGAACTCACGGAGATCCGCCTGCCTCTGCCTCCTGAGTGCTGGGATTAAAGGCGTGCGCCACCACCGCCCGGCTCTTTAACAAATATTTTTATCTGACCTGCATATTAAGTCTTAACTTATATTCTGTTGTAATAAAATGTGTGTCAAAAAGTAACTTGGCAATAAAAGAATTTGTTTCGTTTTTAATTATATTTATTTATTTTATTCATTTTACATTTCAACCACTGTTCCCCTTGCCACCCCTCCTCCTGCCACTCCTTACTTCCCCACCATCCTAAACCCCATCCAACCTCCCAAGGGGTCAGGTCTCTCACTGAGAGTGTACACAGTCTGGTACATTAACTTGAGGAAGGACCAAATTCCTTCTGCCTGCATCAGGTATCCCACCAGAAAGAATGGGCTCCAAAAAGCTAGGTCATGAGCCAGGAACTCCTTGTTCCACTGCTAGAGATCCTCTAACAGACCAAGCTACTCAACTGTCTCCCATATGCTTCCTTACAAGCTCCGCAGCTATAGGTCTAGAGTTTGTGAGTTCCCAGGAGCTTTGTTCATCTGTTTCTAGTGATTTTCCCACGACTTGAATTTCCCAACTTGCTCATATTATCCTTCCTCCCTCTCTTAAGTTGGATTTGCTACAAACCACTTGTTTGTGTTGCTCGATCATCTTTTCACTAGTGACTTATCAGAACCAAGAATCTTGTAAAGGCAAGGCTTGTTGGCATTATTGCTTTGTGAATAAAGAGGCTATCCTGATGTGGGAGTGATTTCTTTTCAATAAAGAAACTGCCTAGGCCCATTGATAGGCCAACCCTTAGGTGGGTGGAGTAAACAGAACAGAATGCTGGGAGAAAGAAGCTGAGTCAGGGAGTCGCCATGATTCTCCCACTCCAGGCAGATGCAGGTTAAGATCATTCCTGGTAAGCCAGCTCGTGGGATACATAGATTATTAGAAATGGGTTAGATAAATATGTAAGAGCTAGCCCATAATGGGCCAGGCAGTGTTTAAAAGAATACAGTTTCCGTGTAATTATTTTGGTGCATAAGCTAGCCATGTGGGTGGCCAGGTGCCGGGGATGCAGCCCCACCGCTCTTATTACAACACTATCCTTTGCTATAGATTTTTCACTGTAGTTACTTCATTTTCTGTTATGTATTTGGGAATTAATTCTGTAGTTCATAACAGTTTCCCATTGTCAAGCTTTGTTCTTCTCTCCTAGGTAAACCTAGATGTCCTACTTCCTACAATTACCTTTATCAGCAGACATTTGATATATTCACAGACTTCCAAGGACATAGAATTACTATGTTCCCAAAGTTGCTGTTCTGGTTTTACACCACTTAAAATATTCTTAACTAGTAATGCTCACTTTCACCTAAAATTTATTGATGATTTTGTTCAGGAAATTTATAGCTTGTGTTTTACTCTCAAGGATATCAGAAGAGATGTGAGCCACAGAGCCACAACACCATTGATTAGAACAGCTGATAACAGGATACCCCAGAACTGATAAATTAGAGTCCCCTGTTTATTTCTACCACCTAGAGCAAAACTCCAGACTTAGGCCAATAGAACCTGAAGTGTCTGATGTATATGCTATCTGGTCAAGAACCATCAGCTTCCCACTGACTATTTAAAAAGGTTGCCTGGTAGCCTCTATGCTTTCTGAGATAAAAGAGGCAATGCACTGATTTAAAAATCAGTGCCCAATTTACAATTTTACTGAAAATAAACCTTACTAACATCTAAAAATGTAGCATAGCACACTAAACTTTTTCTCTAGAATTTACTGATTCAATTCCATTTTTAACTAACTGTCTCCATTAAGGAGTTCACCAGATGTGCACAAATTTGTGTGTGGTGTGGTGTGTGTGTGTGTGTGTGTGTGTGTGTGTGTGTGTGTGTGTGTGTAAACCATTATCTGATTTTCTTTGGGGCAAAATAATTCTGGCTCTGGAACCTGCTAAGGCTGGGAACTTGCTGATTTTAAGGGTGTATATGACTGGGAACATTTGCAATGGGTTGATTGATGTAGAACTAAGAACAACGTAGAACAAGAAGAAACAATGAGAAACAATGGATTAAAGAGAGAAGAATAAAGAATTATGGATAGATAGAACCTGTTTGTCAGTAGACTTCTTTACTCTCAGATTTTTAGACCCCCCTCCATTTACATACTCCTTTCTGAGTATGTAAAATTGATAACTGGTACTAATTATAAAACACTAGTTCAAATAGTTATCTGGTACTCTCCTTATTGCCTTTACTTTAATAATCAGTTTGATTTCAATATTGCAACTTCTACATATTCATAAAACTTCACACCCCAATGAAACATCTCTTCCTTCTATCATAAACTACTTATCTAACATCTCCAAGCAATTCATTCTGTTCTCTTAATAGTATATATTGATCTATTTGCTTTTCTAATATTTCTGTCATTAAATTAATTGCACTAAATTAAATGTGTAAGCACAGTGATTAAGCTTCTCAGTCATTTTTATTTAAACCACATACCACATGGTTAAACAGTGTTTAACACATGGGAAATATTTGCTATTTGCTTCTAGTTGGATGGTATATTGTATAGTTAACCAAACAAATGGTTTCTGTTTTTGTTTCTTGTTTGATATTAGCTAACTATAAGCAATTCAGTTGACTATTATTGTGTTTAATGAGAATCCCCTCACATATTACTACAAAAGGAGAAATGTTATATATATGTGGTCCACTCAGAGCAGAATTTCCAGGATAGTTTTAAAAATTAGTGAGTGGTTCAAGAATATATCATAAAAATTTTAATATTTTAGCACTTTTGATGAAATATAAGAAAAACATGTATCAAAGGTACTTTAGAATAGTAAGAAAGATATTAAGAACATTAATTGAATATGTTTTTTGTATTTTATTATTATATTTTCATTATTTAAATCATTTTTTAAAGTAGCTTGATATTTGTAGGTCTTAACTTGAATAACATGATGCCAAATGCTTGTGGGTGATGTATTAAGATCTATCTTTTCAATTCCGAGTGAACTTGGCAGGAAAATAAACAGGTTAGTTGAATAATTTTTGCCAGCAGTTTCTCCAAATCCTTAAAAATCATCAATTAAAAATCAGCAATTATAAATATGTATTAACCTTGTTATCTCAGAAAAGGCATTGATTAGTTGTTTTTTTGACTTTGAAGGTTTAGTTTTTCCCATAAACTTAAAAATCTCTCTTACAGATTTAACATGCAAACCTCTTCTCAATATTCCTTCTAAAATGCTATCTTCCCGAAGAGAGAAAATAAAATGGTATGTTATTTGAGAACTGTAAAAGGGATATTTTATGTCTTTATAAAGACAAAGCATTATACCACCATACATACCTGTGTGTGTACTGTTTTGTGATTGAAAATTTATAGCATTTCCCTAATATGGGAAATAAAGGGTAGAAATGCTGCTTGCTGTTGTATCTGAGTATTATTAAATATACCCCACATAAAAAGCCACAGTCCTACATAGAGGTAACAGAGTAATATTTTTCTTCATTTCCTCTATAGGCATGGTAGTTAAAACATTCTGTGGCTGTTCTAACCTTTTTCATTTGTGTGTTTATTTTGCTTTGCTTCATTTGTTTTTTCTAGACAATGATTCTTTGTGTAACAGCTCTCTGTCCAGGAATTGGCTTTGTATACCAGGATGGCCTTGGAATCACAGAGATCCACGTGTGAGTGCTGAGATTAAAGGTGTAGGCCAACACTGCTTGGCTATTTTAACTTTACAAAAAAAAAGAAAAGAAAAAAAAACATGATTTAATATATTTTGCTTCACTTAAATAAAGGCATAAATCTACAGATTTTACAAAATTTTATTTTCAGAGTTTCCACTACTATTGTGAATACATTTTTTTCTTTCTTTAAAATATGCATAAATTTTACAAGAAAAAATGTCAAAAAATGGAGGAGCTACTCATATATATGGAGGTCACATAAAAACATTGAAAGTTATAATTCTTTCTAACCCAATAAAATGAATGACTAGCAAGTTCTCTATAGTCTTCTAGAAAGTAAAAGTCTGTGCTTCTCACATGAAAGTCCCTGAAAGGAAATCATCGAGAAAGCAAATATTCATGTCTTCCTTATACTTCTCTGGCTCCTCCCATGTTTGTTTCTCAAGCCATGAGAGATATGAAGGATTTTAGCTGTAGACAGAAATTTCTGTCCCATCTGGTTCCATATCTGTTCAGTTCAAAGAAACACACACAAGCTTATATTAATTATAAACTGTTTGACCTATCAGCTCAGGCTTATTATTCGCTAGCTCTTACAACTAAAATTAACCCATAATTATTGTCTTTGTCTAGCCATGTGGCTTGGTACCTTTACTCAGTGAGGCATTTTCAAATTGCTTCCTCTGCATCCGCCTGGCAACTGACTCTCTACCTTTCCTCTTTTCGTAATTCTCCTTGTCTAGTCACTCCACCTATGCTTCCTGCCTGGCTACCGATCAATTAGCATTTTATTAAACTAATATGAGCAACAAATCTCTAAAGTGTAAGGAGCATTATGCCACAGCATTTAACATGATGTGTAATCAACCTCAAGTTTTCCCCGGCAAGAGAGCTAGCAAGTTGACTCTGTTTCTGGAGTTTCTGGCACAGTTTTTGGCCCCACAACTGTGATGATCAATAGATCATTGTGTCCAAATGCAAATGTCTGTGGATTTGTCTTCTTTTTTCTTGTAGTATAAGGCTAAGACTGTAGTGGGACAAGGGCCACTTGTTGGTTTCCAGCCGCTTGGCTTTGAAATAATCACACTGAAACTGTATTAATTAAATCACTGGTTGGCCCATTAACACTAACTTCTTATTGGCTAACTCATATTAATTTAACCCATCTCCATTAATCTGTGTATGGCCACATGGCTTTGACTTACTGGGTAAAGTTCTCAGTGTCAGTCTCTGGTGGGCTACATGGCTTCTCTCTACCTCAGCCTTCCTCCTCCCATTCTCTAGGCCAAGCCAGTTACTTTATTTATTAACCAATAAAAGCAACACATAGACAGAAGAAACTCCCATACCATAATACCACTTAGGATTCTATAAAGCTTTTTCAAATGCTTAGAAGTTAAGAAATCTTTCTTTGTTTTGATATAATTAGAACATTATTTTTTGTTTACTGTATATTTTCACTGTGCTATAGTTTTAAGTATCACTCAATTCCTACAGACTTTAAACACCCTAGAGAAGTATTCTTAGAAAATAACTTTGCATGTTTTTGTGTTTGTTCTTGTTGCTGTTGATCCCATTCTCCAACTTTTATAATTTAAACATTTTAGTTAATTTATTTACATCTTTTTCCATTTTTCTTCCCTGTCAGCAGTCCTACTAAACTCTTTCACCTCAAGCCAATGCCATGCCCCCAAACTCTGAATTTGAAATTTTCTTCTTCCCTTAATCTTTTTGTTACACACACACACACACACACACACACACACACACACACATTGGTATGTGTATATAACACATACAAATTACTTATTTTGTTGTCCTTGATTCAGTACTTATGTATTCCTGGCATTCCACTTAGTATTATTATTTTGTTGTTCTTGATTCAGTGCATATGTTTTCATGGCATTCCACTTAGTATTATGTATTAGGATTAGTATTATGGGGCTCATTTTGCAGGAAGAAACTAACAATCTCTCTCTAACAGTCATTGGTGGTATCTCTTGAGATGTTACCCTTCTGTGTTAGGCAGGCTATTGAAATTTCCATTGTTCTGATCTCGTTCAGATACAGAAGTGTTGAAGCAGACTTTCTTTTACTCTAACTTTTAGAATCTCTCTTCCTCTTCTCCCAAGATTTTCCCTGAGCTATATGCATGACCAGTAAAGAGATGTATCCTTTCTGTTGGGAACACCCATGATTTATTGATATTTAATTGTGTCTAGTTTAGACTTTCTTAATGGCCTCTTTTCTCCTTAAAAAATAGTCTCTTTGGTCTGAGTGAATAGTTACACTTCACTCTAGACCTATCGGCTTAAATATAGTTAAGAATTATGCTGGTCTAGAAAAGTGGCAATAATAGATTCTCTTCTAAAAATTTTGACCTCACTACTTCTCAGATGTTGACTAGATTTTTTATACTAGGCATTGAGTATTCCCTAAGCCCAATTAGGGAGCTATTGTTTACAACCTACATATAAGTGACATTTATAGAACCTTTATGCATATCTTGTTATTCTGGTAATAATTGTGATTCATATATTGTATTTATATATTAGTAGTACATGGGATTACTAATTTTCCCCTTTCTTTACAGATTGCATATTGTTTTTTGGCACTATATTTTGCTACTACAAAACATGGTAAAATACTCCCATGAGCATAATTATGGGTATAAGTAAGGTAAATAATATTTTTAGAATAAATTGCTCAATGATAAATAACTAACTATACAACTCCATTAAGTGAACATCATTTATAATGTAACCAGAACACATATTTTTTTTCTTTTGGCTCAGATATATTGATCAGTAAGCAAAATCATTGAATGGCATCTCTAGCATGAAAGTATCTCTTTCCTATTGTTTTTCTTTTTGCAGTTATTTTACTAATTTATTTTGTGTGCACATGTATGATTGTGGGTGTGCATGTGTGTATACACATCTATTCCTCTCATTACAGGTGATATGGATTATATGCATGCATCAGAACACAAACTAAAATAGTTGGTTTTCTTCTTCCAACAAATGGATTCTAAATATCAATCTCTGATTATCAGTCTTGCTAGCAATTGCCTTTCCCATATAATCTGTGTCAATAGTATAATTCTAAATTTCATTTTTCTCTACATTAAACTTTTTTATTTAAGAAAAGACTAAATTATAGATGTCTGCATGAATATGTATGAGTGATCCGGTGTAGAGCTTAGTTTCCTGTATCAATGTGTGGTCCCAAATGACTGCTCTGGGACTTATATTAATTGTAAAGGCTTGGGCAATAACTCAGGCTTATTACTAACTAGCTCTTACATTTTAAGTTAATGCATATTTCTTATTTACACTCTATCACATGGCTGTATCTTAATAAACATGGCATGTTCATTTCTAACATCCTTAGTTTACAGTCATTGTTCCTATACTTTCTGCCTGGTTACTGACCAACCAGCATTTTATTAAACCAATTGGAGTGGCAAATCTTTGCAGTATACAAGAGGATTATTCCATAGCAGTCAAGTCTGCTTTCTTCCATAGTTTTTTATATGGTTCTTAAAATATAAAAATATTCTAAATGAGGAGCCACAGAAAGTGCCACTGTCCTTTGAACTTGCCTGTGTAAATCACTATTTCTTTCAATATTTCATGACTGTGATTCCCAAACTTGTATACTTAGATTTGCTTACTTAGTGTCAGGAAACATCCTTGTTTCATTTTTTTATAAGTGAGCAAGAACTGGACATGTGTTGGTTTGATAAGAAGATTTTGCTTTAGAAGTGCATAGTGGGGTGGAGAGATGGCTGAGATTAAGAACAGTAGTCCTTTCACAGGAGCAGTGTTTAATAACCACCATTCAAGTAGCAGCTCACATCCTTCCCTAACTTCCATTTCTGGGGTCCCAACACCAGGTATCAGTTAGGTGGGAAAAACAACCATACAGAGAAAATAAACATATTTTTTATAGGGCATGGTGTGGAGGATTCCAGGAGTGAGTATGAAAGCCTAGAGTGTGAATTACTGAACTTGGGAATCCATACTGGGTCTAGCTTGCCTGGCACATTGAGAAGAGATAGCTAAGGCACATGGGGAAGAACTAGCCTAAGGCAACTGGCATTAAGGTCTGATATTAACCGTCATCAGGCGATGAAAGGAGACAGAGACAGAGACCCACATTGGAGCACCAGACTGAAACCTCAAGAAGGAGAGAGAGCACAGGACCTACACCTGAGACAGGGAGAAACTCACCAGGCAGTGACTGGGGAAAAGAAAGGTTGGGAAAAAACAGAGAACAAGAGGACTACTGAGAACTCAGAACAAGAGCAATGGTTTTTGATCCTCTCACCTGTGAGTGGACTTCCCAAGGAAAACAGCGGAGGCAGGGAAGAACAAAATCTTTAATAAATAAATAAATATAAAAATAAATAAATAAAAGGAATTACTTGTGATAGAATTGATAAGATTTTTGAATTAGAGAAACTACTGACCCAAGTCACTTAAGGTCAGCAATGACTATTTTTTTTAAATAAAAACTTATTTTAAAAATTTACACCAAGCTTTTAATGTTTAGAAGCTTAACTTTAACTACTCACAGCAAAACTTCAAGCCAGAGCACAGCAGTGATCAAAGACAAATTAAATTCATGATGTAGGTGTGTCTTCTATCTGTTGCTTTTATTGTTTAATTAATTAAAAAAAAACTGCTTGGCCTAATAGGTCAGAACATAGGTAGGCAGAGAAGACAGAACAGAATTGTGGGAGAGAGAAAGCTGAGACAGGCAGTAGCCATGCCTCTCCTCTCCAAGATGGATGCAGGTTAAGATCCTTCCTGGTAAGTTACCACCTCGTGGTGCTACACAGATTCTTAGAAATGGGTTAATCAAGATGTGAGAGTTAGCCCTTAAGAGGCAAGAGCAAATGGGCCAAGCAGTGTTTAAAAGAATACAGTTTCCGTGTAATTATTCCGGGGTAAAGCTAGCCAGGTGGTGGGACACAGCCTGCCACTCCTATTTTTACAAATTCACGTCCCAAAATTAAAGCAACTTTATTCTTATCTCTAATCTCTATACCACCAAAATCTGTATAATCACAGGCAACTGCAGATGAAGAGAAAACCTCTTCAAGAGGAAATTAAGCAGATTAGGAAAGAAACATATCAGTAAATATTGAGAATGGCTCATATACATTTGCTTAAGGGAAGTCTCTCAATGTTTCCTGTGATATTTTGAATGCGAACGCTCCCAATATTCTGCATATGAATTATTGGTCCTTAGTAAGTAACATTGAGTTTAGGTTTTATGAGATGTGATCTTGTTAGATGAAGCATGTCAGTAGAGTCTGGGTTTGACGTTTCAAATCCATCTATCACTTCCAGTGTAATCTCTGTTCATGATTTTGGTTCATAATGTGAGTTCTTAGTTCTTCTTGCTGCCAAGCCTAGGTAGAAAATTCCTCAGATTTGCTGACATGTGTCCATTTCCCATCTTGATATTGATGAGACCATATCCCTCTGAAACTCAAGCCCCCAAACAACTATTTCCTTCTGGTAATTCCCTTGGTTATGGTATTTCATCACATAAATATAAATGTAACCAGGAAACTCACTCAGCATTCCCCAAGGGTGTGTTCCCAAGGGAAACTGTACTTTTTTGTGTGAGGATACAATCATTCTCAACACCAAGGGTAAATCTCTCTGCTGCCTTTTGGATTGGTTATGTATCTCAGTGGTAGGAGTACTGCCTGGCAACTAGGAAGCTCCAAATTCCCTCTATAGCTCGGTTATACAACAACAAATAATAAAATTACAGTTTGATTTTTCTTTCTGCAGTGACCCTGACCTTCTCATCCTCTATTACTGAGATTATTCATTTATCCAAATATATCTGTCATAGTGGTCTCCATTTTACACCACTATCAACTAAGTGAAGGCCTGCTTGATAACAGAATAGTCTTGTTCAAGAAAGACTCAGTATATGCTAGTGTACAGAAGATAGCACTATAAATTATCATGTTTATATTCTAGATAAATAGAGCATTGTTTCACAACAATAGAGCAATATCACTAAATCATATTCCTTTCAGTCGTTGTCCATTCTATTTCAGCGATTTTAGTTGCTGAATTCTCATTTTTTAAAAGACCTGTACTAACTATAAAAGGTAAGGATAGAAATCTAAATTTATACATGTGTGACAAAATGTGTACAAAGAACTTGAGAAATACTCATAATTTAAGAAGAAACATATATATATATATATATATATATATATATATATATATATTTGATGAGGAAAATCAAATAGTATTAATTTATAGTAAAAATTAGTTAGAATGTTTTAAAAAGCAACTATAGTATCTCTCCACTAACTTTTGTTATATTAAAATTTACACATTTGTAAAAATGGTAGAAAATTTCACTATACTTCACACTTAAAATATGTAGTGGGAGCCTAGTCTGTTTGGATCCTCAACTTCCTAGACCTGGATGGAGGGGGAAGGACCTTGGACTTGCCACAGAGCAGGGAACCCTGATTGCTCTTTGGACTGGAGAGGGAGCGGGAGGGAGAATAGGGAGAGGGAAATGGAAGAAGGGGAGGAGGTGAAAATTTGTAATAATAATAATAATAAAAAGAAAAAAGAAATAAATTTTCAGGTTCAGCACACAGAAACTGATAGGGCTATGGTCCAATGGGGCCAGGTTACATTTCAAACTTTCAGCAGAACTTGGCAATGTAAGAGTATTCCATGTGGTCCTAGTTTTTAGGGAACTAAGGGGTTATAGAGAGCAGCTGAGGCCAATCACTATGTGTTAGTGTTGGAGTCCCTATTGAGTCACTGAGAGGCCATTGCTGAATGTGAAGTTTCTGTTGAAATGAAGGTAAAAGAATATTGGAGATGTCAGTGCCACAGGTTTGGGATTAAGCTAGGCTAAAAAAAAGAAACTATGTATACTTCAGATAGAAAAACTGGAGAGGGAGGCTGTATAAGCCCTTTAGAAGTGAAGAGTGCATTATTAGTTAAGCTCCAGCACACTAGAAATCTCATGAGAAGAGATAGTAAATTTGGGATTATCTATATTGGGTTGGTCACTCTGGGTTTCTGTTAGTTGATGTGGGAAGACTCAACTCTGTGTGGGCTACACAGTTCTCTAGGCAGGGGTTTCTAAATAGCTCAACAGTGAAGAAATCAAGTTGAGCACAATCAAACAAATGAGCATGTATGCTTCATTTCCTGTTCTGTGTTGTACATATACTCTGATTAGTGATTTGAAGATGATCGTGTATTAAATGGTAAAGTGAAATAAACTGTCTTTTTTTTCTTGGAGTTTTTCTTGAGATGGGAGGAGGAGTCAGGGTATTTTATCATATCAACATAAATGAAAGTAGGATACCCGTATCACTGGAAATTTTGCTGAATTGATCTTGTGCAGGTAAAAACAGCTTCTGGGGATTAGCAGAGCAGGCAAATCATGTACAAGAGAAGCATATCATAGCACTCCAACTGATACCTCAGCCTTCACATTCATTCCACCCCTTTTCATTACATTCATTTTCTGTTGGATGTGAAGCTGACAAAATTGTCCCACTTAGGATACAACAGTCAAAGTATTACATTGTTAGAACTTTAACCAGTTATAAGTCTCAGAATAGACTGCTACAGCCTTCAAAAAGAAATGTTTTTGATAGAAGTTGAGAAGTATAATCATAAATGCTTAAAAGAAAATATGAAAACATTACCATTGAGCAAATATATAAATGCGGTGATATTTTGTGTGAACCCAAACAAATAAAGCTGACCTGAAGGTCAGAGGGTGAGGCTAGTGACTAGTTAACGACAGAATTCTGGAGTTCTGTACAAACAGATAGGAAGTGAAATGGCTGGCAGAGAGAGGAATATAAGGAGGGAGGAGACAGGATTTCAGCCTCTCTTTTGGCTAAGGAGTTAGCAAGGTAAAAGTTGACTGTGGGTTGCTCATTTCTCTCTCTGATCTTTCAGCATTTACTCCAATATCTGGTTCCAGGTTTTTATTAGTAAGACTAATTAGAGCAGTGCAACAGTTCTAATTATTTCCCTCCCAAGATTTAAGTAGTTACCTTGTCAAGATCTGTGACATAAACAATCATGGAGTTTTGAATATGTTTACATTATCAAAAAGGAATTTTTCCTATGGGGGAGAACTAAACACCATTCAGACAGCAGTATGTCAACCACTAACAGTCAGGCCACTGTTGCATCTTTGGACACATCTTTCTCGGCAGGTGCGTTCTGTTGTAAGCTGAGTTCTGAGTTGGGTAAAATCATTGGTTTCTTTTCTCTCTATGTAATCAGTGTACACCTTCCATCATGTGATAGCTAGTGAGCAAGGGGGAAGTTCCCAGTCAATTTGAGATTCCTGTTTATATGTCCTATGGTGAAAGAGTGAGGTATCTCCAGAAATATGATCTTATCATGAATATTGTTTCAATAAGTATTTTCTATGATTGAGGTTTAGAACTACAACATCAACAACAGTGTTAGTTTGCTTCCTCTTGCTGTGAGAAAACACTGATAAAAGATCAACTTGTGGAAGGAAGGCATTTATGTAGCCTAAACTTCTACATCACAGTACTTTATTAAGGCAAAACAAGGCACGAACAAAGGCAGAAATCATGGAGAAATATTGCTTACTGGCTTCTCTCTGTTGCTTGATCATCTTGCTTTCTTAAACAACCCCGGAACAATTACGTACAACTGGCATCAACCACAGGGGGACTGACCCAACCACAGCAATCTTTGATGAAAATTCATTCAAGATATATGCACAGGCCAATTTGACCAATTTGATAGTGACAATTCCTCAGTTGAGATTTTCACTCTTCAGGTAACTCTAGTTTGTATCTAGTTGACAAAAACCAACTTGCAAATTTTCTTTACTAAAATTTTGTGGGGTAGCATGACCAAGGTATTTGAAACTTTTGAAGTTTTTTTTTTTCTAGTACAGGGGATATTATATGCTGAAAATTTTGCTATTCTAGTCTTATGATTCACATTAATGTGATATTTCTTTGTAGGTAATTTCTTCAGTACATGAGGTATTGGTATGTTTTAAAATTATCATGACCCTATAACATAATATTTCTTTGGAAATTCTAAAATAAAATCTTTTTTGTAATGCTATTGAAATTTAAGAGTCTTTAGAATGATTTACTACTTTTCAGCTTTTAAATAAATGTTGAGTGAATGACATAGTATTCTATAAATAAAAAGTACATTAGTGTAAGATAAGCATAAAGGTGATTATAAAAATATCAAATAATTAATTAAAGAAACAGTGATCATAAAATTAAGTAAAATATTTATAGTTAAAGTTATTCTAGAACTTTAGTTAATAAGTCATTATGAAGGAAGCACTTAGCACATCTAAATAAACCAATTATTTCCATTAGTAGCAGAACTTGTTTTGATTTGTTTAGTTAAGCACCAGTGTACACAATTTGTATACAGCTTGAAGAAATGTGAATAAGTCATGTTCTGATATCCTCTGTTAAAAAGAAATCTAGTGTTAAAAAACAAGAAAGCAGTTTGGAACTTAATGAGAATCTGAAATATTTTCAGGCAAATTTATTTTATTAGTGATACCTGTAAACACAACAGCTCAATTAGAATTATTTCAGTCTGTGTTTTCATGGACATAAACCTTAAAACATAATTTAATTAGACTAATTTAATTTAGTGTGCGTGTTTTAAATATTTCATGGTCTTAATTGAAGTTTAAAATGTTCAGACTTCCTTTGGGTTAATGGTTTGAAAATAATCAATTTTTTTAAATCTGTGGTCAGTTATATTATTATGATGTTTTAAATTGCTGGATATTTAGATGCCCATAGTTTTATTCTGTTTCATCTGTTGCTAATTTAAATAATTTTTCACTTTATTGAAAATAGATTTTTTTTCATGTAATACAGATCCACTTTACATTTCTTTCCTCTCATATCTGGATTGTTACCCTTACTGTTTCTCATTAGAAACTCGTCAGCCTTATAAAAGATAATGATAAAACTAATAAAATAAGATGGACTAGAATAATACAGAACTTAACACACTGAAATTGGAAAAGAACAAACAAAAGACAAATATCCCAAGAGAAGGCAAAAGAAGCAGAGACCACTTCTTTGCATGCCGATTCCCATAAAAACAATAAACAGTGAGCTATAAAGTTTAGGCACAGGACATAGGGCAGACCCACACAGAATCTATGCAAGCAGAACAGTCTCTGTAAGTTTATACAATCTTTGATCATACTGATTAGATAGCCTTATATTTTTGGCTTCATTCATCCCCTTTTGACTCTTGCACTATTTCTACCTCCTCTTCCATAGGAAGCCCTAAAGGGAGGGACTTAATGGAGACAATCCCATTTAGAGTTGAGCATTGCTAGGTCTCTCATCCTCTAAATATTGTCTAACTGTGGATCTCTGCATTTGTTCCCATATTCTGCAGCAGACAGTGTCTTTGATGACGGTCAAGCAAGGCAATAATATATGAACATAACAAATGTCTTTGGGAATCATTTTATTGCTACTCCCCCTCCCACTCAGCCCAGAACAGTAGTATTTGGTTTTACTCTAAGTCCCTAGACTAGCTAGCCTCAGGTTGTCACTCAAGTACCATATAGGTTCTATCTTCTGAGGTGTATATTAAGTAAAATCAGGTATTAGTTGGTTACCCCAACAGATTTTGTGCAACCATTTTACTATCATATCTTGGAGGAAGGTCAGCATTGTACAGACAGGCTTTTTGGTTGGGTTGGTGTTTACCTTTGTCTTTTGGAAGCCTACAGAGTATTTTTCTGTAACAGATACTAGAATGTGGGGATTAAGGCATACAGTAGGTACTGCCTTAATGCCTCCATGTTTGGTAAGTTGTATTAATGTTGTTTCAGCAATGGAGCCTTGCTGTCAGTTTGTGAAAAGCAACTACTTTCTTGGGAACATCTCTGGCTGTCTGGGGACTTCCATGGGAACCTTTTTTTTCAATAATTCAATAATATTCAACCCTATCAATCTAGTGACAAGAAATGGTCAGTTGGGACTCTCAGCCTTATTTTTTGACACTTTCATTTAGATCAATATGTATATTGATATCTTCCTGCTTATCTATCTATCATCTATCTATCTATCTATCTATCTATCTATCTATCTATCTATCTATCTATCTCCCTACCTACCTATTTAAATTTTAATATCTAATTGCCTCTTAATTTTAGATGTCATGCTTCCTATTTCCTCCCTTGAATCTTTTTTCTCTCCCCTCCTAATCTAATCCTCCTGTTCTAGTCCCCCACCCATCCAAAACTATTCTATTTTTTTTCTAGTTCTATCTGGCTGACTTCCCTAATCCAATACTTTATACCTAAACTCTGCAGTACTTTATTTTCATATTGTTATCATTGACTTAAATTCTAATATCCACAAATAAGAAATACATACCAAATTTATTTCTCTATCTGTGTTGGGCAAGTGTCCTTGTGATAGTGTGAGGCATCTTTTGGGTATATGCTCAAGATTAATAATGTTAGATCTATAGGTATATCAATTCCCATATTCCTGAGGAACCACCACACAGATTTCAATAGTGGCTGTACAAGTTTTCACTCCCATCACCAATAGATGGGTCTTTCCCCTTACTCCACATCCTTCCCAATGTGAGCTGTCACTTGTTTAATTGATTGTGGCCATTCACACACCTAGGACTAAAATGTCAATGTGATTTTGATTTGCACTTCCCTCATGACTAAGATGTAGCACATGTCTTCAAGGACTTCCATAGAAATATGCGATGTATTTGCCATAATACTAAGATTTCTTTTGCATTATAAAAGTGCAACACTATTAGTTATTCTGAATGACTCCGAGGGCATAATTAGTGATAGCAGGTTCAGAATTATCCCAAAAGTTTAATATACAATATTTACATGGATGGATATAAGAAAAAATGTCCTTCAGAAGATTAAAATGTTGACAAATATTATGTTCATAGGAGAAATGCTCAGAAATCATTTGATAACACGCACAGAGATGCACCTACATGCATACATATATAATACACATACATACAGATATATACAGACACACAGTACACACACATGTAAGCGTATACACAGCCACATATACATACACACAGACATACACATACATTTGCATAATTTTAAGTGAAAATTAAGAGGTTGAGCCAATGTAAGACACTCTTTGTCGGTTTTCAGTAACTGATTGTAGAGGTCTCAAGTTGTAAAAAAAATATTTCCTACAAATTAGATCTCTCTTATTGTCCACATTTCAAAATGTAATTCCTTAATTCTGGGGAGAACTGCTTCCAGATATCTAATGAATGGATGCATCAATCAGCATCAGTGCAGGTGACAGATAAGTATATTGACAGCAAAAAGAGATGAGGTGACATTATCTGAAAGTCGACCCATCCAATATGGATTTCCCCATCAGCTATACTTAGGTGGTACAGTTCAATGAAATTCAGCATTGTCCATTTCCCAAGTGTGTCTCTCTGTAAAAAGTATACCCAGTTGGCTGTCTGCTGTATGCCTACAGACAACTGTTCTTGCTATTTGCTGCTGTAAGGAAGCAAACTGTTCTAAACAAAAAGAGACAGAATGTTGAACACAGCGGAAACCTTAGTGCCTTCCTTGCTTCAGTTTTATTTTATTTATCAACTTTTCATTAACATCTTTTAATCTACTCATCATTATTGCTGATTGACAAAATGTTTGCACATATTTATGGTTGTGTTGTTTATGTGCAATATGAAATAATAATAACTCAGATGTTTCTTTTTGGGTCTGGAGAGCATAATTAAATGAGATTTTGGATTTATCTCCCTTTTCTTACCTAAATCTCTATTCTCAGAGAGGTTAGGAACAGAGGAAGAAACTTAAGGCCACACATGCATTTCCATATGAAGAGGAAAAAAGTTGACTTCATGGATAGACTGAAGCCAGATGGGAAAAGGAATGAGAGGATTATGTGAGGAGGGAAAGGAAAGTTAGGGTGGAGATAGGGAACACAGGGAGAGACAACTGGAAGTGATGGTCCTTTGAGGGATGGTATAGAGACATAGTGTGGTGGAAACTACCTAAACTATGACAGGGTGATGCTAATAAGGTCAAATAAAGGGGGATATGGAGACCTCTGGCTTCCAGTCCTGGGATTGCATTGCATTCAATTGGAGTGGAAGTCCCTAGATAACCAAGGCTGTTGCTAAGACAATGGATTGCTCCACTCAAACTGAGAGTAGTGTTCGTTGCCAAGAAAAAACATCCATACAATCCATTGAACATGGAGAAATTGAGCTCATGCATACATGAGACTTCACACATAAGTTCTAATATCTTTGGTGCAGAGAAGGTAGTCTGAGGGCAACAAACAAATAAACCAAAAAGCAAAAACATAATACCAAGAAGAAAAATGTGATGCCAAAAAAAAAAAATAATAAACAAACCCACAAACTCAATCCATTCGCAAAACATTTGACTTATTACCTGCAAGATATATTAGGGCAATCTTTTCAAAATACTTGTGGCACTATCCAACCAACTTGAGATTTGATTTAAGGCCCACTTCACAAGATGAAGCTCATATTTGACACTGTCTCTATATCCAAGAACAGAGACTAATTTGCCAAGAGACAGAGGATGAAAGAAAACACTGCTGGTCTAAAAAATAGTATCAATATAACTCCTAGTTATATCATGCTATACTCATAGATCTGTACCTTATTCAGTCGCCATCAGAGAAACTTCCTCCTGCAACCTCACATGGGAATAGATGCATAGACCTACAGTCAGACATTATACTGAGAGAATCTTGGAATACTTAGCCCTAAATGGAAAGTCCCCAGAAAATCCTTCTCTCACAGTTTAGGGAACCCTTCACAAAAGGAGAAAAAAAGAGTATAAGAGCCAACGGCGATTGAGGACATCAGTAAAATAATCGAAATCAACTAAGCAAGGCTCACATGAACTCACAGAAGCAGATGAAGCAAACACAGAGCCTAAATGGGTACGCATCAGCTCCTTACATACATTTTATAACTTTCAAGATAGTATATTTATGGGACACCTTAGTATGTGAATGAACAGATCTGTTATTCTTGTGCCTACTCCTGGGCTATTTTTCTTCTGTTGTGTTGCCTTGTTCAGCCTTGTTGTGATGGCTTTGGTTTTATATTGCAGTATTTTATTTTGTTTTATTTATTTATTATTTATGTATGTTTCATTGCTATCTTGTAGAAGCCCGTTCTTTCTCAATGAGGGACAGAAAGGGAGTGGATCTGTTATTTTGTTGCTTTATACGGTCTATAAAGGATGTTCTTTTGAAAAAAAAATACCTGGGGCTATAGAAAGTGTTTTCAAATTTTCCTCACTTTCTTCTTAAATTTACATTATATATATATATATATATATATATATATTATATATGTGTGTGTGTGTGTGTGTGTGTGTGTGTGTGTGTCTGTATGTCTCTCTGAGTATATGTGTGTGTGTGTGGGGGGCGTATGTCTTGAGTATATTTTTGTATATATATATATATATATATATATATATACATACATATATAGAGAGAGAGCTTCTATCACAGCTGTTGAGTCTAGTTCTTGAATCAATAAGAACACAGCTCTAATTCCACTATTTTTCTCATAGATTCACACATCAGGTTATCTACGCCAACACAATGAGCTGTCTGGACTTCTTGCAGCTCAGCTGAATAGGAATAACCACTTGCAAGACCTGAAATTCAGTTATGCAAGAGTGTATCCAGTATTGCAAGATCCTAGAGATGAAAGTAATTTTCTGCAGTTCTACTCTGAAAATTCTTGCTAGTTTGCTGGCGTTTTTCCAATTGTCTATTGATCACTTGGGTACCTAGTGAATAATTCTTCAATTTTATTTCAAAAAGCTTATTGAAACAGGTAGCTCCTGTTATTTGGCTGCAAATTCTCCATAATGGGCTTCAGGTTTCCCTGCTGCTCATTAGAGACTTAAAAGTTAGTCCGAAAAGTTAACTAGTCCTCATGATGGATATGGTATGTGTAGATATGGCTGAAACACTCCTTTTTCTTTAATTGTTTAAGCTCTAAGGGATCCAACAGAGGGTAATGTTACTGTTGGTTTTTTTGTTTGTTTGTTTGAGGTCTTGTCAGAAATCTCCATTTGACACCATCTAAACTTATTTTCTTTCTGTTGCTGATTATTGCGTAAAATAAAAAGGCCATATTGATGTTTAACATATAAAAGATACAGAAATATAAGAAATTACCTACATGTGAAATAAGTATTCATTTCAAGATATCTTGTAACTTAGTATCATAGTATAACAAAATTTTAATATAAATACTCTTTGTAATAGTGTACGAAATAACCTTCATAATGATCACACATGGTTGAAAATATTCTATTAAGCAGATAAATAAATTCATGTGGGTATATGACAGATCCTGGTTCTCCCACAAAATACAAACATCCTATTTCAGTAATACTACTAGGCAAATATGTGCTAATTTAATAGACAATTTCGATACTTACTCTGACAAGCAAATCATCTGGTTTGTCTTAAGAGGAAAACTGATTCAATATCAAAGTTAGTCCTAAATTAGGAACTTCATTTTTCATGGAAAGATACTTTTGGTTGTTGGTTATTTCAGATATTTGGTGAATGATAAAAATGAGTTCATCATGTACACATTGAAGTGTTTGCAAAGTTCTGCTTGGTTCTAATTTTGCAACTGATATGGAATTGGTAAGTGGAAAGACTCTAGAAGTTTTCTAAAGCCATTCTAAGTTTTTCCTTCTCATTTGAACTTCAAAGTCCAGAGAGAGAGAGAGAGAGAGAGAGAGAGAGAGAGAGACAGAGACAGAGACAGAGACAGAGACGGAGACAGAGACAGACAGAGAGAGAGAGAGAGCACTTTGGACATTCACTAGCCTTAATGTAGCTTCATTTTTGAAGTTCATCATTTATATATTCTATGTGTTGGTAAAACAATAATGATTAAAACAAAGGTCATCAATTTGAAGATCAGTGTAAGTCCACAGGATATAGAGGGAGGAAATGAAGGAAAAGTGATGTAAGTACAGGACTCATGAATGGAAATATAAAAAAAGAAATAAGTGAATAAAATTATGTAGAACAGGAAAAGAAAAATTAATCAAGAACAAAATCAGTAGTGTTTTCTTGACATAAAATGAAGTAACACTACTTACTGCTAAGTTCTGTTAAAAGATCAAGAAAGACTGGAATCATACTTATAGTCTTACTCTACTTAAAGTAGAGATTATTGATAACCTGCTTAAAAGTAAGTTTTGTGAAAGAGATTTAACTGAAGTGGATTAAAGAATGAGAAAAAATATAAAAGGGAGAACCAAAAATCATTATTGACTTTGAATATCTACCCAGCACCTGACACCTACAGAACAAGGCTGCTCATAAACCTAGTTAGAGAAACTTCATGTTGCAGTGAAGAGCTGTCAGTGGAGAGATAATGTGTCTCAGCAAAGTGCTGAGAAGAGATTTGAACTTTCAGCCCTAAGTGGGGTGTTTGTATTAATCTTCTTATCACTGAGTCTCGAGAGAAATCATGGAAATAGAAGCAGAAAGTATGTAAAGACCAGACTATGGAGAAAAGAGCCACGAAGTGCTGTCCATGGACTTGTCCATGGACTTTGTCCATGGCATGGCTAGTGTGTACATGAGCTCACCATAATTTGGTTATTGTGCTTAAGACCCGAATAAAATCAAACTAGGCACAAAATCAAGGTATAGATTGTTGAGGACAGCCTCAACAAAAATACTTCTTACCAGGGTAGGGGCCTGAGAAAATAAAAGACAGAAACCACAAGACAATATCAGGAGGGAGTTTCAGGGATTATTCAAATCCTGAAATCATCTGCGTTATTTTTTCACAGCCTTTTATATCTGAGATAAACTGGGGGAGAAGGTAACAAAAAGCTTCATTAGCATTATACAAGAGGTGAACTCACACAGTCATTCTGTTGCCTAGGTGGCAGGATGACCTGTCATGCCATAGTACACTTCTTCACATAGGTAGAAAACAGCCCCTCTCCAGGTGACCTCATAGTTACAATGGAAAGAGCAGAAGTATATTGTCATATCCTGACCACCTGTTGGGATGGTGCTGAGCTATCTTAACTTCAAAAAGAAGCCAGGCAGCCACCTCCTGAGCTAGAAGGTATTATTAAGCCTTGTCATTCCCCAAACTCTCTAATGATCAGATAAGGTGGGAAATGGGCCTGCATTTCTCCAGCCTACACAATAGACGAAGAAAGTACTCTAAAGGCCACATTACTTACTGAAGATATTTGGATATTTTGATTGTAAAGATCTCTTTATTTATTTTTAATGAAGATATAGCCACTGATCAATTTTCCATGATCAAATCACGGGCAGGACTGACTAGACTAAATGAGTTTTCAAAAAGAAGGGGATGGGCAATTAAATTGGAAAGCGTATGAGTTGAGGGACTAGATGAAATATGTGTGATCATATTTCATTGCATTCAAGCTTGAAATTATCAAAAACAAGTTTTAAAATATTTTTTCCCCCAGAAGTCTATCTGTAAGGAAGAAGGAAATGTCTTACTGAAACCAAAGAAATAGCAATGAAAGGTTTAGACCATAAGTTTCTAATCCTCAAGTGGCTCAACTTCTGAATGGTTAAATTTTGATAGAAAAATATATGAGTGATAGTTTCTGACATCATGTATTTTCCCTAAGAATTTTGTATTTAAATGATACAACTAATATAAAAATCAAAAAAAGAATTGTTAATCTTACTCCAATAAAAGAATAGATAACAAAGAGAAATTTATTTGATGAAGTGTAAGGGTGGAACTAAACAGTGGGCATAAGGATAAATATTTAGAATAGAGCTATGAATTATGATCATTTAGTAAAGTGGAAAATGTAACTTCTCCTCCAAAATCCATGATCTCACTAGTTCTGGATACTTGACCAGACTCCCAAAACTAGTCCTGATTTCTCTCTTGTTGAGTGGGCCTGAAGTCCAGTTAGGGAGCACTTAGTGACTGCCACTACTCCACCCTTAGGGTTATCATACCATTCTTGTCATTCTGTTGTGGTCCATTGGTGACACAGAGAAGTAGGACTGTTTGCTTCCACCTGATACAAGTGGTTTGTCCTGAGTTTGTGTGTGTGCCTGTGTGTGTGTGAGAGGGGGTGGGGGATGTTGAACAGGCTAAGTTGTTTGTATTTATTTATCTTTGTATGTATGGAAAACAAGCAATAAAAATTAGAGCGAGAAAAAGGTGTGCATGCAGGGGCTGTTTGAGGAAGTAAGAAGAGAGTTGAAATCTTTTAATTATATCATAATTTCAAAAAGTAAAAAAGTATTTAAAAAGGACTGATGCTTTGTATTAGTAGTGTAGATGAACTTCAGACTGAAGCTTGACATTGTGGTAAGAAATACAAAGGCATTTCTTGAAAAGGTTATATATGTTCACAAAGGAGTCAGTGAGAGTAATAAGAGAAGGGACGGGGAAGAAAGAAGATAAAAGTTATAAGTGATAAGATATTTAAAATATCTAAGTGTTAGGATAGAATTAGAATCAACTTATTAACTTATTTAGCAAGCACAAATGACATTTGATACTCCCTTTGAGTCACAATTAACTATATTCCATACATCTTCCAGCAGATGAATTTCTATCTATTGATCTGTATTCAGTCTAAATATCAATAATTGTGCAGTCATAGGTAGAATGAAACAGAGGTTTTTTGCTTCATTTTGTGAGAACAAAGTTAAAACATTTATATTATTTTATGCCATTTATTTTTAATCAAGGCCACGCTTTTCATTTTTTAAATACACTTTAATATTGATATCTAGAATCCAGAATTTATATTAAAATTATATTAATTAAACATACTATAAAAATACGTCATTAATTTTATGCTTAGCTGGTGTCTGGAAATACATGAAAATAAATCTAATTACAGGTACTACACCAAACTGGTTTTAGAAATCTTTTTTTTCTGATTTTCTTTTGCAATAACTTCTAATTACTTATTTTACATTATAATGATGAAGATAATATCTTCTCCAAATTATTGTAGTTAATATTTTATGATTTGTAAAAACATTTTAAAATGTTATTTTATTTTCTATCATAGTTTATTGACGTGGTTGTTTATCTGAGCTAGAACAAGGTAATATTAACATCATCACATGCATCCTATATTCTCACTCAAACCTTGTAATTTATTTTTCTTTCAGTGTATATTGGATCTAGTACTGTTTCTAAGAAAGAGAATATTTCAGTGGTTAGGCCCTAAGTTACTAAGATTCTTCTGATTTTTATTTGTGCTTCTTGTCTTTCTCCTACATACCAAATTTGATGAAGACAACCCCTACATTTAATCCAGGCTTGACCAGATATGCTATGGTTGGCCTCCTCGCCAGAAAGCTAACAATATCACAGACACTGAATTTGGTTGGAGAGGCAAGACACGGAAAATCATTGATTTTTTTTCAGTTTTTTTTTTTTTTTTTTACAGAAAATTGAAAGATAAATGTCTAAAAAAGATATACTTTAAAAAAATGATGGAACTATAACCCCTTAAGGGGAACCAGATATGGCCACAGTGAGGACCAAAGATAGGCCTGTTCCTAAATCCTGTCCTAGAACTTGGTGGCTGGGATACCACCAAAGTTCAAGGTCTATATAGTTAAAAAGTGGCACAGTTCATATCACCCAGTCAGGCATCATAGCCTTTAGCTTCAGAATGCAGTGGTTTCTCTCCATCCAGGCTCTGAAGGTTCGGGAAGTACAGGGCAAACAGGATATGATTGAGGCTTGTATATGGACTGGAACTCAGTTCCTGGTCTACACAAGCAGCATGGAAGCTGTGGAGCCTAATATCAAGGGCCACCCCTTCCACAGTGGATACCCCATACGAAGCAGTCCACAGGCACCCCTACACTTGCAGCAAAGCCCTTGCTGAGCAACTGGTCCTGGAGGCCAATGGAAGAAAGGTCAACGGAGGGCTACCCCTGGTAACATGTGCCATTCGACCCACAGGCATCTATGGTATAGGTTATAAGATCATGAGAGATTTCTATAACCAGGGACTGTGCTTTGGGGGTCGGCTCTTTGAGCCATCCCAGCTTGGTCGGCTCTACGTTGGTAATGTGGCTTGGATGTCTGTGCTGGTGGTTCGAGAATTGGAGCAGCAGGCAGCACTCATGGGTGGCCAGGTGTATTTCTGCTGTGATAAGTCGTCTTAAAAGAGCTACAAGAACTTCAACATGGAGTTTCTGGGTCTCCAGACTTTGGCTCATAGATACCCACCCATTGTTGCCCTACTGGCTGCTGGTGCTGCTAGCTACCTCAATGCCCTACTGCAGTGGCTGCTCTACACACTGGTGCTTTACACACCCCTGCTGAATCCCTACACTCTGGGGCCATGGCCAACACCACCTTTACTGTCAGTACCAACAAGGCACTGCGCCATTTAGGCTACAAGCCCCTCTTCTCATGGGAAGAGAGCAATGCCCGCACCATTCCCTGGGTGCAGGCCTTGGAGGGTTCGGCCTGGTGACGGCAGGGCTAGGGACTGGAAGCCATTGTGGTACACACTCAAGGTTCTTTATATATTATTTAAATGTCTTTGGATGAGTGCATCCATAGGAAGGAGCCAGAGCATCATTACACCTACACCCTCCTTGCTCCTGGTCCCGAGTCTGAGAACCCACCTTACCTATACATTGAATGCTGCCCCACAGAAAATATGTAACAAGAAGAAAAAATTAAGCTGATTTATTATTTTAAAGGGATCCATTCCTGATATAAGCACATTGTGCACTGCAATATTTAAAATTTAACTAGCTAAAAATACATCACAATAAGTTAAATATGAAAACTTATTGCCTAAGTACCTTCAAATTGGGCTGGAGAGATGGCATAGCGATTAAGAGCATTGGCTGTTCTTCCTAAGGTACTGAGTTTAATACCCAGCAACCACATGGTGGCTCACAACCATCTGTAATGACGTCTGGTGCTCTCTTTCTGGCCTGCAGGCATACACACAGACATTAAAAAATACCTTCAAATTTTACGATAAATCTAAAATGTTCTAGCATGACAAGCATATTATAACAATACAAGAAAGGTCTACCATGAAGACCACGTGTCTAACTTAACAGAAGTCTCACCATATGTTGTTCAAAGAGGATAAAATTGGTATTCCCTTCATTTTCATTGAAGAGCTGGCTCAGTGATTAAAGAGCATGCTGTTAAAATATGCAACCAGGATTTCTAGTTATAGAACCTGCAGAAAAGTCAGATAAAGGTACCTGTGACTGATGAATTATAGTGGGTTTCTAATGTCATAATTTCCAACTTCACTGAAGAAGTCTGACTCACATTAAATGGTGGAGAGCAATAGAGAAACACAAGTGGATAGCTCCATTATCAAGTAACCACAAATAGTAACAACAGGACGTCAACACCAATATATCATCCACCCCAAAGTGTTGGATAATTCACATATTGAAATAATTACATTAATGTTTCTTAGTTGGACTGATGTTAAGGTGATTTCGTTTAAGTGGCTAACCACAGACATTGTGTATCCACTCCTACTCATGCCCTCACATCCAGAGCTCACTGTGTGGTACCATAAGCTTTAAGAACATCTGAGTAAGAAAGGAACATTCTACCAGGAAATATAATATATAGTCTTTAAGTAGGTTTGAGTTTGAAAAAAATGAGGAGAAGCACATAAAGGGAAATGATAAAATGAGGATAATTAATTGCATTGGTAGATGAGAAGGTAGAGAAAAAAATACAATGTATGGGATGATAAAAGAAAACTTAAGATTTCAAAACGTCAAATGGAACCTTACTACTTTAGAGGTTTTTATATAGACGTGTGCGTAATATAACTATGTATGTATAAATGTATGCATATAGCCATATATATGACTACAACTATAAAACTATATATTTATAATACACTTTATGTATACTTCGTTCTGTATCCCTGACACTGAATAAGCCACAGCTTTTATGGGAGAACCTACTGAACTTTTCAAAACAGATAATATAAAATTGACTTATCATTAAACCCATAGATTAGTGTATCTTTCAGCCTGTATCAGAGAAGTTTGTTTTGCAGTAGAGATGGACTAACACAGAGACACACAACTGGTCAAGTCTGCAGAATAAGATAAGGTGAAATGGCACATATATATTGTACCCATATATTCCACAGCCCGTGATCATTTTGAATTAGCAGATGGAAAGAATGTAAGTGTCAGAGATAATGGATATAAACAAGGACAGGATGTCTTCTGGACAAAAACATATGAACTCATAGCTCTACATATCAACTGATGCCAACTTTCAAAGGACCCATGCAAGTTTAAGTCAGGACACACTTAACATGGAAAGAAGACTAGGAAACCAAGTACTACCCTAGGAGTAACTAATAGCTGCCAGGACAGTAAGAGGCAGTTTTCTCTAAGAGGTAGATTGACCATGGTCCAGAGAAATATCACACGCCCAAGTATACTGGATACTATAATTTGCATTTGGTTGTCTTTAGATTAAAAGACAATGATATCTTGTCAGGAAAAAGAAATGGATTTAGGAAGATCTTGGGAGGGTTAAAATTAAACAAAACACATTACACATTACATGGAATTCTCAAAAAGCTAGAAAAAATATATTAAAAAATAATATGAAAGATTATAACCACAAATTAAGCAGTTAGAACACATCTGCAAAAGTAAAACTGTGGCACAAACTGGAATTTATAAAAGCAAAACTAAATATGGTTCCATTGTTTGATCATGATAAAATGTGAAATTCACTGGAAAGATGAGCTTTCTGTGTAACTCAGCACTTTGGTAAAGGTTTAGAAATCTTCACAGAAGAATTATTTTTCCTATAAAGAGTAAAAGCTATTTACATATTCAGAGTCAAAGTATAGAAAATCAAATTGATGTTACATGATAATTCAAAAATAAGGAAGGATGAGTTAAATGGGGACTGATAGAATATATGCTACAATTTTGTTTGTTGTTATTTTTGTTGTTGTCATTTCCTTCAATGTTGATTTGAAACAGGTGCAGGAAATGAAAAAGGAAAGATGCAAGATGAAAACATGGATAAAGAATAATGAAAAATCACGAAGTACCATGGAAAGGAACAGAGTAGAAGCACAAGGAACTAGGTTTAGAATTAAAAAGGGAAAAAATGGAACAGATAACAAGTTGAATATAACAATGCATTGGTATGAAATGTGCCCATGACTTCAAGGGTCCCAGGATAAAATGTCTTCCAGAGAGCACTTCTGCCAGGGAAAGGTAAGGCAAGTGTCTGATTTGGGGAGAGAAGAAAGTAATGTTATCTGAGACTAAAATGGCAAGTCACATTGTGTTTTACACAGGGTGACTGTCTTGCTTTCTCTTCAGGACACAATCTTCGTATTTTGCTGAGCTGACACAAGGAGGCAACTGATAGCAGGCTAGGATTTCTACAATCTATTTTAATGTCTTTTTTCTCTTTCTACAAACACATGTTGATCAATGAAGTAGGGAAATTAGATATAATATGCTGATTTTAATATGCAGACACATACTGTTTTAGTGCTAGATTATTATCTTATTTTACAAGTTTGCCTTAATTCTTGGTGGTAATTGAGAAGTGATTTAATATAACTTGTTTTTTACTTGAATAATTGCTTTTCATTATCTTTTTAAGGGATTGTACTGTAGACCTAAACACAAAGAAATAAAAATTCTTTCTTTAAATGATAACCTTACATGTTCATAAGAAAGAAACGCATCAAAAGGAAAATAAACTTTGTATTATTAGTAAATTTTCTAAGAATTTATTTCATCATTGATGCTTTCTTAATTTATTCCTTAGAGTTAGTAATACGTTTTCCTGCTAGAAAAGGTCTTTAAACCAATTACACAAGGTTAATTATATAAATTAGCATACCTAATATGATAGCCACATTGCTAAGTGGGTGTATAGTGAATGGTATCTAAATGGATGCATTTAATTCTTCTCTTTTCTGTTACTAATAACAATAACCTTTTGATAATTAAATTCTAATGACAAAATTTATTTATAAAATTCAGACTACAAGATATTTATGAATCATTAAATTTAATTTTCTTTCTAATACTATTTGACACAATGAGTTCCCTAGCTCAACAACATCTCTAAATAATTGTTCAAAAATTTAAATCAGGCTCCTACATTCAAATGCTATAGTGTGTCAGTAGTGGTAACAGTAAGTCGAACCAAACAAGTGGAAGACCTGTATGACAAGAACATTAATTTTTTAAAGAAAGAAACTGAAGAAGATACCAGAAAAAACAAATGTCTCCCATACTATTGGGTAGCTAGAATTAACATAGTAAAAATGGTACTTTTATCAACAGCAATGCCCTTCAAAATCCAACAAAATTCTTCACAGACCACAAAGGAAAAGTACTCAACTTCATAAGGAAAAGCAAAAAGCCCATGATAGCCAAAACAATCCTGTAAAATAAAGTAACTTAAGGGGCCATAATGAACTCTGACTTCAAACTCTACTAGAGAGCTACAATACTGAAAACAGCCTGGCAATGGCAGAAAAACAGACAAGAGGACAAATGGAACTGAATCAATGACCCAGATATCAATACACACACCTACAAGCACCTAGTTTTTGACAAGGGAGGAAACAATATAAAATGAAAAAAGAAAGCATGTTCAGCAAATGATGCTGGCATAAGTGGATATTAACATGTATAAAATTAGAATAGATGTATCGCCATGCACAAAACTCAAGTCCAAATGGATTAAAGATGTCAACATAAAACCAACCACACCGAACCTCATAGAAGAAAAAGTGTGAAGTACACTTGATTGCTTTGTCACAGGAGATCACTTCCTAAATATAACCCCAGAAGTATGGACACTGAAAGCAACAATTAATGAATGGGACCTCCTAAAACTAAAAAGAACACAAAATGGCAAATTTGGGAAAAGGGAAAAGATCTTCACTAATCCCACAACGGACAGAATGCTGCTCCCCAAAATAAACAAAGAACTCAAGAAATTGTTATGAAAACAACAAAGAATCCAATAAAAAATGGGGTACAGACCTAAAAAGAGAACTAGTGTGTGACATCCTTCTGTATATATGTTGCTTTTGTTGGTTGATGAATTAAGAAGTTTCTTTGGCCTATGACAGGGCAGAATAGAGCTATGTAGGAAAAACTAAACTGAAGTCTGTAGAAAGAAGGTGGAATCACTGAGATGTCATGTGGCTGCAAGAGGATAAAGGCACTTTCTGGTAGCCTGAGCCTTGCCAGTAGACCACAAGTCATGTGGTAAAAATAATAGAAATGGGTAATTAAAGATGTAAGAGCCAGCTAGAACTATGCATAAGCTAATAGACAAAGAAGTGATTTAATTAATATAGTTTCTGTGTTGTTATTTGGAGTCTGGGCAGCTAGGAACAAATGAGTAGCCTCTGCCAACAGAGAACTCTCAACAGATGAATATAAAATAGCTGAAAGACAATTAAGAAAATCATCAATATCTTTAACCATCAGAGAAATGCAAACCAACACAACTCTGACATTCCATCTTACACCTGTAGGAATGGCCAAGATCAAAAACACTGATGACAGTTCATGCTGGAGAGGATCTCCTCCATTGCTGATGGGAATGCAAACTGTTACAGCCACTTGGAAGTCAGTATAGCAATTTCTCAGAAAATTAGAAAACAACCTACCTCAAGACCCAGTAATATCACTTTTGGGTAAATATCCAAAGGTTGCTCAATCATACCACAAGGACATGTGCTCAACTAAGTTTGTAGCAGCATTGTTTGTCATAGTCAGTACCTGGGAACAACCTAAATACCCCTTGACCAAAGAATGAATAAAGAAGATGTGGTACACTTACATAATGGAGTACTACACAATAGCAAAAAATAATGACATCTTGAAATTTGCGGGCAAATGCATGGATGTAGAAAACATCATACTGAGTGAGGTAACTCAGATGCAGAAAGACAGTTATCATATTTACTCATTCATAAGTGGTTTGTAAACATAAAGCAAAGAAAACCAGCCTATAAATCATAATCCCAGAGAATCTAAACAATAAAGAGGACCCAAAGAGAGACATACATGGAGCTAATCTACATGGGTAATAGCAAAAGGTAAGATCTCCTAAGTAAATTGGGAATGTGTTTATCATGGGAGAGGGTAGAAGGGGAAGGGAGGGAGGGGAGCAGTAAAAAAAATGCATAGGTCAATAAAAACAATAAAAAAGCAATTGCAAAAAAAATGGTGGAAAGAAAATAATCACTCATCTTATTACAAAGAGCTCAGTATCTCTCTATACAAACATGAGTCTTTTTTTTTGTACTTTTTTTATACCATCATTCACATGCCTCACACCTAACATTAAAAAACACATTAAAGATTTTTTCTTTGATTCATTATTAATTCTATTATTTCTTTTTTAGGGATATATATTTTTCATCAATTAGATGGAGGGAAGTGAATTTTCTAAGTAAAAATAAGAGTGAGAAGGAAATGTGCCCTTGGTTACCACATGCTGTGTGTGTGTGTGTGTGTGTGTAACTGCTACATTTAGTATGTACCCAGTTAGAAATTATGAATCAAACCTTAAATATTTCAAATCAAACAAAATAAGTAATATATAGACACTAAATTGCAAAAGACTAGGTAGAAAAATGGGCGTGCTAAATAAAATACCATCTATATGATAGATCATAGCTATCATTAACAGCTTGATAAATAAAAAAATATATATTTTTAACAATGAAAGTTATATGTTGAAAAAGTGTAAAAATTATTTAGCATAAAAAGACAGACAATGGAATTATTAATAGAGAATGAAGAAAAATACATTTGATTAAAAGTCACAATGAAAAATGCAAGTGAAATATGGAATAATTGCATCATATACAACCAGAGGTAAAAAGATGAAGATGAAATAAAGTTATAGTCTGGGAAACGTAAAAATTTAAAAGTAGAATAAAGGACAACATGTTATTTTAGAATAAATATGAATTTGAAGAAAGAGAACTGAGACTGTAGTTCACAGACCCAAATGTTTAGTTTTGTGATATTTTTTCATATCTTTGAACTAACAAAAAAGAAAGATACAAACCTAAATAGAAATAGATTATAACCAAAAATTCTATTCACATTTAAAATTTTATTTTAAATGAAACAATGGAAATAATTTTACTGAAACATTACCACCATTCTTTTAATTGTCTAGTGGCATAACCTCTTTTAAGTATTACTTGATATTTCTTTGCTCTATCTTAATTTATTCCATTCAAAATCATCTCTGACTGTATTGGCAAAAACATTACTTCATTTTAAGAAAATTATTTTTGATGTTTAATATTTGGAGAAGAGGCAGTTGAGACAGGTTGGCAAAAAAGGACCATGCTACAAGCCTGAGGCTTTGAAATGAATTCCTTGAATCCCCTTCATCTTAAAAATAGAGTCTAGATTGTCCTCTGACCTACACACACACACAGCAAAAGAAACAATTCTAACATTTAAAAAAAAACACTTTGAAAAGCTTCACTTCACTTTTTCAAATCCATCAGTGTTTAAATTGTTGGAAGTAATTTCTGATCTTTTATACATAGCTATGTCTTTTGAATTTTTATTAAAAATAAACTTATTTTCTTATATACCAATAAGTAGTGTCCATAACTCATTAATCTAATTTAAAGATAAAAACACATCACTTTAATATATATGTTCATATATTATATATGTATGTACTATATACTATTGAAGAAATTCATGTGCTTTAATTAAAGTAATTCATAATCAACTTAATGGAAGGAAATTATATGAACACCACAGATAGTATTACATCTTACATCCTCAGAAAATGTATTTACAAATTGAACATTTTCTTTCTAAAATAAGAACTATGCAGAAAGTGTGCATTTTACCCACTTATCCCTATGCACTATTCTGGAAGATATATTCAGAAAATTGGAGAAGAACAAGTAGTAACAGAGTATAACAAGAAATGAAATACATACAGCTATTTTTATTCAAAACTGACATGAATTTGCACATAGAAAGTATAAACACTTCACACTAAACCTGGAAAATGAATAAAGGACGTCAGCAAAGCCACCAAATAGAAAACCAACAACAACAGAACACATGCTTGGTGCTTTCTGATTTTTATTAATGATTCTCAGCTTTTGTGATTTTTCTCTGGCATGTGACTGCTACTACTGAACTCATAAAAGTCATTATTGCTTTTCTCTTATTGTTCATCTAATTTGCTCATTAACTTCATGATTTGTTCAAACTCTGGCAAACTTAAGGGGTTTTTATTTATATAGGTATTTTAAGTTTGTACTCCTGTAATAAAACACCATGACCAAACGCCGTGTGGGGCAGGAAGTTTTTAATTGAGCTTATAGTTTGCAATCCATTATAAAAGCAAGTAAAGGCTGCAGCTCAAGGCAGGAACCTGAGGACAGAAAGTGAAGCAGAATTCATAAAGGTAAATGGCTTTCTCAGCCTCCGTTTCGTACAACACAAGACAGTTTGTCTATAGTTATTACCACCCTCAGTGAACTTAGCCCTTCCAAATTAAATGTTAATCAAGTAAATGTCTATTGATAACTGATGATTGCTTTTTCTCAGTTTTTCTCTTTTTATGTCTAGATTTTGAGAAATTGACTATAAAATGAATCAGGACAAGAGTCTTCCTCTTCTTTAAGTACTAAAGGTTCCATTTTTTTGGGATAATTTCTATCAACAGTGTTGTATAATATTTTATAGCCTTATATTTTAATTTTACTACAAAAAATAATTCACTCCCTCTCTGCCCCTTAGAATTGATTGTCGCCAATTGTTTGAGTCTTTAAGCAGGAGTCCTACAGACATTTGAATTTCATGCTACTTTATTTTTTTTTTAGTTTCTTACATTTTAATGGTATAAGTATACCAATTGAAACACAGAAATTGGTAGGATAGACTAGAAAACACATCCCGATATGACAGTTTTTATAATTTTTCCAGATACAGAGCTTATATGTATAAGCTTATATGTATAACTGATGTGTAACAGTTTTCTCTGAGATGGAACAACCTTTCCTGCAGAGAAACTCCATTAAGACTAAATTCAAATCAGAACCCCAGGAAGTCCCTAAAATTGGTAAGAATTCATTAGGATTCTCCTTCCCCAAGAGAGCAACAGAGAATTCAGGAAATCACTCTTAGATGAGACAAACAGCAAAGAAGACTCTGAGTCAAACACAGCTGCCTGAAAGTTGGAGACACTAGCTGAGGAACCTAGAAAAAGCACAGACAAGCCAAATAACCAAAAGAAAAATGGACTCATAAAATTGAATAGAATAAACAAAGACTAGAAAAGCTGTCTAGAAAAAGATCACACACATACACACACACAAGAAAAAAACTGAGCCACCTGTAAAGTACATTCTTCATCCTATTGAGATGCCTGCAGGTATCCAGCATTTGTGAACTGTCATCTATGTTGGATGGACTTTGTAAAACTTCTGCCTTTGAGTCATTCCTGATTCTTTAAGTAACCCCTCACTCATATTCCTATAACTCCCCCTAAAAAGACCCTCATTGATTGATTAAGCTGGAGTTTGTTACTAACCATACACTGGTCTATCATGTACTATCGATCTGAAGTGAGCACATACTTAATTATTCCAAGGAAAAGTTTGCAACACAACACCATCAAGTTGTAGCACATAGTGAGAATGTTGGCAATTGTTTGCAATGCAAACACATCTATGTGAATTTATTGATCGGCAATTCAAACTGAGGAAACCTGCTCCTGACAAGGGTGCTTTTATTTGCTATCACAAGATCTCTAGTTGGGGTATTGGTCCTCATTGTTATCCCATATTGGGATAACTCTAACACTTTTCTTTTAACATATGTATGAATATATTTTAGAAAGTTTCTATCGTATTAAATTCTACCCTATTCATAACCCTACCTCTACACTGCCATCCCATCTTACAACCCAATTTAACTCTTACTAGTACTTCAGCTTTGATACTCTATATATCTATCTTCTCTCCCCTTGAAAAATCTCTTCTCCCCTCCCCCAATTGGCACATAATGAATTCATGATCTTAATGGGTATTTCAAATGCAATATGCATATATGGATATTCAAAGATAACATCAACAAACAAGGAAAAACTTGCTTTGCTTGTCTTTCTGTGTCTGGATTACTTCCCTCAGGATAAATGTTCCCAATTCCATTTATTTATCTGGACATATCAATTTTTAAGTTGAATTATAGTCCTCTACATATTTTTAATGTAAATATACCATATTTTTATTATCTAGTCGTCAGTTGATGGACATCTAGGATTTTTGAGTCATATGATCATGGAGAAATGAAGCTGATACTCACCTGGAAGTTTCATCTCAATTGAGTAGCTTTCGTAGTATTGGGCAGTTCCATGCATGCTTTCCATGCAGAAAAGTAATCTATCTCACTCAGTTGTGAACTAGCAATATATAATCATGACTGGCCTGACAAGTCATGTTCCTAGTGCAGTAGTGATATGAATGTTATCAGAGCATCCAGCTTGGATCAAGCTTCTTCCATGATATGGAACATATGTCTGCCACTTTTAAAGGGCCAAGAAAATAGGCCCTAGCAGAAAACTGGATACTTTTACTCAACTAAGTGTGTGTTTTATTTAAAATACCCCTAATGACTTTTTTTTTGAATACTCTGAGAAACCATCTCTCAATCCCTCTAAGAGAAGCTTCCTTTGCAGTAGATGGCAACTAAGAAAAATGCCCTCACCTGGTCAACTTTCAGAAGAGAAGAGAAGAGTATACTCGGAAGTAATGAGATGTACATATGTTACATTTTCCTCTAACATTCAGAGATTTTTGATGGCAGGAAGAAGCAATGATTATGAGAGCTAGAGGTAAATACAGAATAACTTAAAAATAATGTCTTCCAAACACAACAGAGCAATTGAACATATGAACTCACAGTTGGTGACAGAATGCACAAGATATGTGCAAATTACAACCAGCAAAAATCTCAGCCTGGAATTTACATGAGACTTTGATAGTTTAACTTTTAAATATTTTGCACTAAACTACCCATACACTTCAATAGCAGTATGAGTTAGATTGTAAAGTTTTTTTATATAGTTCACTAAACTAAAACATATAAACAAACTTCTCTAGAAGTTAAACTTGATTTTTTTGTTCCTAAAAGTATCCAATATTTACATAGAAATTAAAAGCATTCCTAAAGTGTGCACATGAGTAGGACCATGTCTAACAATATGATAATTAAACTTTAGTTACAAGATAGTTTCAGTTATTAATTCTTCTATTGTAGTCTCATTATTATGCCAAATTATTTATTTCAAGCAAATCTCAAAAGTCATTTTGTTACATTTCAAACTAAAGAAATCACTAATAAAATAAAATTAAATATCATAAAGAAAAGTCCTATCTTGAGGAAGAAAGGGTTGGTTTTAGCTCACTTCAGGGACATGAAGTACAGAAACTACAGCAAAAAAAATGATTTTTACTGGCTTATTCATGCTTGCAGGCTCAGCCCGCTTTCTTGTGCATCTCAAAACCACCTTCCCAGAAGTGGACCTGCTCACAGAAACCTGTCTCCTCCCACATCGATCACTAATGAAGGAAATGTCCTATATGACAATCTGGTAGATGCATTTTCTCTATTGTGGATGTTTTCCCCTGGTGACTATAGTTTATACTATGTTGTTGAAAGCTAATCTGAATAAAAAGTTATACACTTTTCATCATTAAGCAGTTTTTTATATCTACAGTTTGTATAAATATAATTACATCGAATGCTCATTTTTTGTTCTATCTCTTATTTTGTGTTTATATTCAGACATACTCTTCTTTTATACATTTTTGGCTTTATATCAGTAATGTGATGCATGTATGCATTACAACATGAGCAATTCAAGGCAACATGCACTTCCTTTTTCTCAAATTTTCATCAATTCTGTGTGCTAGGAAAATTCACATTCTTTTTTTCTGTGCAAACTAAATCAAAAATTTATACCATCATTTGTTGTACTGCTGTGTTATAAGGAAGAGAATTAGTCCCTCCTACTTGATTGTGTTAGAACATATGCTAATTTAAATTCTTTTTTTCACCACTCTGCCTTATATTTATTTTATGAGTTCATTATGATTTTTTCTCACCGGCTTTATTCCCAAAGTGAGTTAGAATATATGTCATTATGCTCTGATTATTTTCTTATGCCATTTTATACTTTATAGATAAACAGAATTCAGTATAGATACATGATATTGTATACTTAAGTCTTCTACTGGTGGACATTCATGTTTTAATTTATATATAGCTGTGATCTCTTTTGCATAAAATTTTGCTTTTACTTCTAATTTTGCATTCTCCAATTAGTTAGTATATGATACATTGTACAAATAGAACTGCTTGTTAAAAAACAATGTACACAAACATAGCTTGCTCCAATACAGAGGAGACTTAACAGGATGTCTAGGACATCCCACTCTCTAGAACCTCCACAGTGGGGCAAAACCCCGGGCCCCTCTCTCAACTCCCTTGGATTTTTGGCCACCCAACAGGAGACTTTCTTGTTGGTAGACTCCACTAAAACCCAACCCCATCCACTGGTTTCTCCAAGCTACTAGCCCAACCATGCCTAAGAGTTAAGAGCTTCCTATAATACTGAGGGGACCAAGAACTTGTGACAACACTGAGGGGACCAAGAAAGAGAACCAAGAAAGTGAACCAGGAGAGAAGACCAAGAGAGCAGATTTATAGAAACCTCAGAGGCTTCCTGAAACACAGACATTGACAGAACAGAGCGGACTAAGAAAATCTCCCAAATAGCCAGACAGACACTGCAAGGATTAGACCAAGACACAGAGGCACTGCTGGCCTCATTTGAAGGAAGAGATGGTTAGGAGCCAATGCAAGAATTTATCCAACAATCTAAAATGCAACATGTAACACAAGAACCCAGTGGATATATGACAGGAAAACTTGATAATCCTAACCTAGAAGAAGCAGAAGAAAAATACTTTAAATGTAACATTATGAAAATGATGTAGACCCTTAAAGAAGAAATCAAGAAATCCCTTAAAGAATGGAGGAAAAGACAAAAAATTGGAAGAAATTAATAAATCCTTCAAATAAACCCATGAAAACAAAGAAAAAGCAATCAAAACAGGTGAAGAAAAAGGTCAAGACTTGAAGAATGAAAATAGAGGTAATAAAGAAAACACAATTGAGGAAATTCTGGGTATGGAAAATCTTGGTAGATGAACAGGAACTACAAAAAGAAGAATAGCCAAAACAGAATACAAGAGATAGAAGAAAGAATCTTAGGTGATACTATAGCTACTATAGAGGAAATAGACTCATTGGTCAAGGAAAACATTAAATCCAACAAATCTTAACTCAAAACTTCCAGGAAATCGGGGACACCATGAAAAGACCAAACCTAAGTATACTAGGGGTAGAAGACGGAGAAGAACTCCAGCTCAAAGGCACAGAAAATATATTCAATAAAATCATAGAAGAAAACTTTCCTTGACCAAAGAAAGATATGCCTATGAAGATACAAGCAGCTTACAGAACACCAAACAGATTGAAACCCCCTCCCTAAAAAAATCTCCTCTTGTCACATAACAATCAAAACATTTAACATACAGAGTAAAGAAAGAATATTAAGAACAAACAATAAAAAACCAAAAAAAAAAAAAAAAAGACGTGCAAAGGAAAAAGGCAAGTAACATATAATGTCGACCTATAAGAATTACACTCAACTTATCAATAGAAACCATGAAAGCCAAAAGGTCATAGACAGATGTTCTGCAGATACCATTAAGAGACCATGGATGTAAACCCAGACTACTATAGCTGGCAAACCTTTCAATCAACAATCGGTGGCAAAAACAAGATATTCCATGACAAAAACAGATTTAAACAATGTTTAACCACAAACCTATCCCAGAAAGGAAAACCCCAACTCAAAGAAGCTAATTGCTCCCCCACCAAAAAAAAAAAAAAAAAAACACAGGCAACAGATAACTCCCCAGAAGCATAACCCAAAGAAGGGAAACACACAAACAAAAAACTGGAATTAACAAACTATCCATCAATATCTCTTAATACCAATGGACCCAATTCACCTGTAAAAAGACACAGGCTAAGAGAATGGATACAAAAACACGATCCAACCTTCTGCTTTATACAAGAACTACTGCTCAGGCTCAAAAATAGACACCTTAGAGGAAAGGGTTGGGAAAAGGTTTTCCAGTCAAAGAAACATACAAAACAAATGGGTGTAGCTATTCTAACATGTAGCAAAATAGATTTCAAACTAAAATCAATCAGAAGAGATGGAGAAGGACATTTTATACTCATAACAGGAACAATCCATCATGATGAAGTCTCAATTCTGAACATCTATGCCCCAAACATAAGAGCACCTACATATGTTAAAGAAACATTACTAAAACTTAAATTGTGCATCAAACCCCACACATAATAGTAGAGGACTTCAACACTCCACTATGCACAATGAAGACGTAAAACAGACAAAAACTTAACAGAGAAATAGGAAAACTAACAGATGTCGTGAATCATATGGACTTAATAGATATCTATAGAACCTTCCACCCAAACACAAAAGAATGTACTTCTTAGCATCTCAGGGAATCGTCTCTAAAACTGATCACATACTCAGTAACAAAGCAAACCTCCATAGACACACACAAAAAATGGAGTAACCCCCTATGTCTTATTGGATCACCACAGACTAAAGTTAGAATTTAACAAAAATACTACTCTCAGAAAGCCTACAAATTTATGGTAATTGAAAAGTGAACTATTGAACAACCCCTGGGTCAAGGAAGAAATAAAGAATGAAATTAAAAGCTTCCTAGGATTCAAAGGAAATGAAGGTACAACGCATCCAAACCTATAAGACACTATGAAAGCAGTGCTAAGAGGAAAGTTCATAGCATTAAGTGTCCACAAAAAGGGAGTGGAGAAAGCTCACATAGTGATTTAACAACATACCAGAAAGCTCTAGAACTAAAAGAAGCAGACTCACCCAGGAAGAGTAGGAGGCAGGAAAAAATCAAATTAACGGTTGAAATCAACAAAATAGAAACCAAGAAAACAATACAAAGAATTAATGAAACAAAGGGCTGGTTATTAGAGAAAATCAACAAGAGAGACAAACCCTTATCCAAACTAATCAAAAGGCAGAGAAAGAGAATACAAATTAACAAACTCTGAAGAGGGGGACATAACAACAGACACTTAGGAAATTCAGAAAATCATAAGGTCTTACTACAAAAACCTATGCTTCGCAAAATTGGAACATGTAAAAGAAATGGACATTTTTCTAGATAGATACCATATAACAAAATTAAAGCAAGACCAGGTGAGCAATTTAAATATACCTATAAACTGCAAGAAAATAGATCCTGTCATCAAAAACCTCCCCACCAAAAAAGCCCAGGGCTGGATGGTTTTAGTGAAGAATTCTACCAGCATTTCCAAGAAGAACTAATACTTATACTCCTCAAAGTGTTCTGTATAATAGAAACAGAAAGAACATTGCCAAAATCTGTTTATGAGGCTACAGTTACCCTGATACCAAAACCACACAAAGACCCAACCAAGAAAGAGAATTACAGACCAGTCTCACCCATTAACATTGATGCAAAACTACTCAATAAAATACAAGGAAACCAAATCTAAGGAAATATATATATATATAAAAAAAATCAACCACCATGAGCAAGTTGTCTTCATCCCAGAGATGCATGTCTGGCTTAACATACAAAAATCTATCAATGTAATCCATTATATATATAAAAAAAACTGAAAGAACAAAATTATATGATAATTCATTAGATGCTGAAAAAGCATTTTAAAAAATCCAGCACCACTTCTTGAAGAGATCAGGGATACAAGGGACATATCTAAATATATTAAAAGCAATATACAGCAAGATGACAGCCAACATCAAATTAAATGGAAAAAGACAAGGCTGTCCACTATCTCCATATCTCTTCAACATAGTTTTTTAAAGTTTTGGCTATAGTAATAAGATAACAAAATGAAATTAAGAGAATTAAAAAATTGGAAAGAAAGAAGTCATATTTTCATTATTTGCAGATGACATGATAGTATATGTATAAGTGACACCAAAAACTCTACCAGAACTCCTTCTACAGCTGATAAATACCTGAAGAACACTTAAAAGAAATCCCACACTAGCTCAGAATTTAGACTAATAGACAGTTATTTATTTAGGGGTAGACTCACAAATCAGAATCCTCTGCTGGAATGGAGAACAACAACAGAATCCCACAGCAGAAAAAGTGGCCAGATGCATGCTTTATACGGGTTTACATAGTATAAGAGGCCACACCCTAGTGGGCAGGTAACTTAAAGGATTTCTAGCAGCACCTCCCCCTTTTGTTTAAATAAGAGCGATCTAACCTAATACAAAATTATATACAATAAGAATAATTATCTTATCCTAATGAGTTTAATTCTTATATAATAAATAACTAGTCCAAGTCATGATAGAAAAATAATTACAACTATCTAGTCTTAAACCCCATTGAAGATCTGAGAAGGAAAATAATATTACTTTAGTAAGCAGGAAGTGCAATCAATCAACTTCTAAAGTGTGCAACAAATGACAAGACAACTGGCTACCTGGGCAATCACCCAAAGTCTCATTTGCAACATTGAAGCAACCAAATTTGGCTCAGGCCTAGAGTAACTGACAAGCATTTTCAGAGTCAGGAATTTTTTCACAACCATCTTACCCTCCTGGCAATGTTTGACAGTCTTTTTTCTTGTGTCCTGCTTATCCATTTATGGATGCCATGTAACTTGTCAGTGGTTGAGGCATGGGCAGTCCTTTGCCCAAAGGCCAGTTTTGCCAAGAGGAAAACAAGCTCCAAGTGGAGTGTCATCAGTGCTAAATATTCTCTAGGAAATAGATTGGTGCTGCCAGGAGCAATCTTGTCTCACTTCAACAGAACCCTAAGTTATTTAAATGCCATATTCCACAGCTCTTTGAAGTGGTTGACGATTGCCTATCTATGCAAAATACATTCTCTCTGTATCTAAGGAACCTGATAAGTCTTACTATAAGTCTGACAAATATAGATGACTATTGATCTATAATTCTTAATAGGATATAACTTAAAGACTAAGACTTCATATTAGAATATTACACAGTAAAAAAAACTATGCAACAAATGAGAACAATGACCTCAAAATATAAAAATTGTATAAGTATCTTGATCAGAGGTAGAAATGTCCTAAAATTGTATCAATATACAAAAGTCTTTTTTTATTTATTTATTAAAGATTTCTGTCTCTTCCCCACCGCCGCCCCCCTTTCTTCCCCCTCCCTCCAATCAGATCCCCCTTCCTCGTCTGCCCAAAGAGCAATCAGGGTGCCTGCCCTATGGGAAGTCCAAGGACCACCCACCTCTATCCAGGTCTAGTAAGGTGAGCATCCAAAATGCCTAGGCACCCACAAAGCCAATAGGTGCAATAGGATCAAAAACCCATTGCCATTGTTCTTGAGGTCTCAGTGGTCCTCATTGTCCCCTATGTTCAGTGAGACCGGTTTTAACCCCGGCTTATTCAGACCCAGGCCAGCTGGCCTTGGAGAGTTCCCGACAGAACATCCCAACTGTCTCAATGTGTGGGTGCACCCCTCACGGTCCTGAGCTCCCTGCTCGTGCTCTCTCTCCTGCCGCTCCTGACTTGGACCTTGAGATTTCAGTCCGGTGCTCCAATTGGGTCTCTGTCTCTGTCTCCTTTCATCGCCTGATGAAGGTTAATATCCAGGAGGATGCCTAAATGTTTTTCTTTGGGTTCTCCTTCTTATTTGGCTTCTCTAAGAACCCGAATTATAGGCTCAATGTCCTTTATTTATGGCTAAAAACCAAATATAGGTGAGTATATCCCATGTTCCTCTTTTTGGGTCTGGCTTACCTCACTCAGGATAGTGTTTTCAATTTCCATCCATTTGCCTGCAAACTTCAAGAAGTCCTTGTTTTTTACTGCTGAGTAGTACTCTAATATGTATATATTCCATAGTTTCTTCATCCATTCATCAATTGAAGGGCATCTAGGTTGTTTCCAGGTTCTGGCTATTACAAACAATGCTGCTATGCACATAGTAGAGCATATACTTTTGTTGTATGATACAGACTTTCTTGGGTATATTCCCAAGAGTGGTATTGCTCAGCCCATGGGTAGGTTGATCCCAAATTTCCTGAGAAACCTCCGCACTGCTTTCCAGAGTGGTTGCACAAGTTTGCATTCCCACCAGCAATGGATGAGTGTACCCCATTCTCCACAACCTCTCCAGCAAAGGCTATCATTGGTATTTTTGATTTTAGCCATTCTGACAGGTGTAAGATGGTATCTTAAAGTTGTCTTGATTTGCACTTCCCTGATCACTAAGGAAGTTGAGCATGACTTTAGGTGTCTTTTGGCCATTTGAACTTCTTCTGTTAGAGACCTCTGTTCAGCTCAGTGCCCCATTTTATAATTAGATCTGGAGAAGACAATAATCATCTTTATATGGAAAAACAAAAAACCCAGGATAGCCAAAATAATCTTATACAATAAAGGAACATCTGGAGGCATTACCATCCTTGACTTCAAACTCTATTACAGAGCTACAGTACTGAAAACAGCTTGGTATTGGCATAAAAACAGAGAAGTTGACCAATGGAATCGAATAGAAGACCCTGACTTTAACCCACAAACCTATGAGCACCTGATTTTCGATAAAGGAGCTAAAAGTATACAATGGAAAAAAGAGAGCATCTTCAACAAATTGTGCTGGCAAAACCGGATGTCAATCTGTAGAAGAATGAAAATAGATCCATATCTATCACCATGCACAAAACTCAAGTCCAAGAGGATTAAAGACCTCAATATCAGTCCGAACACACTGAACCTGATAGAAGAGAAAGTGGGAAGTACTCTACAACACGTGGGCACAGGAGACCACTTCCTATGTATAACCCCAGCAGCACAGACAGTAAGGGCCTCATTGAATAAATGGGACCTCCTGAGACTCAGAAGCTTCTGTAAAGCAAAGGACACTGTCGCTAAGACAGAAAGGCAACCCACTGACTGGGAGAAAATCTTCACCAACCCCGCAACTGACAAAGGTCTGATCTCCAAAATATATAAAGAACTCAAGAAACTAGACCGTAAAGGCTAATCAACCCAATTACAAAAGTCTTTTAAGCAGAGGCAGAAGCATGTATGCATACAATATGACAAAATAACTTTTCCTAGATATACAAATATGAAAATAGGAACTTATTCAATACAATTTAAGTTTGTATCAATATACAACAATCTATAACAATGTAAGTTTCCTATAAAAAATAACTCACAAGTATTCACTCTATTACTCAGTATTATTATTAGTATGAGTAAATCACACACTAAGTTATTATCTCTTCCAATTTTACCTTTTTTATTAAAACAGATCCCTGAGAAACAAAATTTCCCCCAACCCCCAACCCTATACCAATTATAATCAATACCTAAATGATGTCCCTAACACTGAGGAAAACTTGGTTGGGAAAGAGGGTGTTATCTTCAAGAATTACTTACAGCTGTCACGAGGGTATTGTTCTTTCTATGGGACCTTTTGAAAGCAAAATGATGGTTAAGTTCTTTTTTCTTCTGTCCCATATCATATGGCTCTTGACATGAGATATAAACTCAGAATATTTCTTTTAACAACATGCTTGGTTGTAGAAAATAAGAGAGTCATTGTCCAACTCCAAAACTAGCTCTATATATTCATATATGTAAATATATGTATATCAGTTATCTGACCTCATAAATTATATTCCATTTTCTCCAGTGAGCAGGTAACTTAAAGGCTACTAGATGTAGAATTTCCTAAAGGAAATATCTTCAGTGATGTGGCAGGATTCAAGATCAACTCATAAAAATCATATACAAATAATAAAGAAACTGAGAGGAAAACCAGAGAAACTTCACCTTTTACTAGCCACAAATAAGGTAAAATATCTTGGGGTAACAGTAATCAAAGAAATTAAAGACCTATCTGGCAAGAACTTTAAGTCTCTGAAGAAAAAAAAAATCGAAGAAGTTACAAGAAAATGGAAAGATCTCCCATGATCTTGGATAGGTACTATGATTATAGTAAAAATGGCAATCCTACCAAAAGAAATCTATAGATTAAATGCAATCTCCATCAAAATCCTGTACAATAAAGGAAATTCCAGAAGAATCACTATCCCTGATATCCACCTCTATTACAGAGCTGCAGTAATGAAAACAGCTTGGTATTGGCAAAAAAAAAAAAAAAAAAAAAAAAAAAAAGAAAAAAAAGAGGCTGACCAATGGAAACTGTAGGGGAAGCCCAGCCCAATGGGGCATGTTTGCCTCGGGCTAATTTTTACATACAAATCTGGCATGCATGAGTCCTGTGGCCCTTTTATGTACTTCCTGTTCATCGCTGGATCCCTGGTGTTGTAAGCTATTCCCTCATTAAAGTTTACTATTTCATATTAACCTAGCCTGGTTATTACGCCACATCAGGAAACAAAATGAAGACCCAGATATTAATCCACACACCTATGAACACCTGATTTTTGACAAAGAAACTAAAATTATACAATGAGAAAAGTGAGAAAGGGAGGATGGGGAGAACTTGGGGGAATTTGATGGTTAGAAAAAGGGAAGGGTGGATATGGGAGCAGGGAAGTATATATCTTAATTAATGGAGCCATTTTAGGGTTGGCGAGAGTCTTGACTCTAGAGGGGTTCCCAGGGGTCCAGAGAGATGTCTCCAGCTAGGTCCTTGGGCAACTGAGGAGAGAATGCCTGAAATGGCCCAATCCTAGAGCCATACTGATGAATATCTTGCATATCACCATAGAACCTTCATCTCGTGATGGATGGAGATAGAGACAGAGACCCACATCGGAGCACTGGACTGAGCTCCCAAGGTCCAAATGATGAGCAGAAGGAGGGAGAACATCAGCAAGGAAGTCAGGACTGCAAGGGGTGCACCCACCCACTGAAACGGTGGGGCTGATCTAATGGGAGCTCACCAAGTCCAGCTGGACTGGGACTGAAAAAGCATGGGATAAAATCGGACTCTCTGAACATGGCAGACAATGAGGGCTGCTGAAAAGCCAAGGACAGTGGCACTGGGTTTTGATTCTACTGCATGTATTTGCTTTGTGGGAGCCTAGGCTATTTGGATGCTCACCTTGCTAGACCTGGATGGATGGGGGAGGACCTTGGACTTCCCACAGGGTAGGGAACCCTGACTGCTCTTGGGACTGGAGAGGGAGGGGGAGGGAAATGGGTTGGGGAGTGCGGGAAGAGTAGGAAATTTTTAATTAAAAAAAGAGAAAAAAAAGGATCTTCAACAAATGGTGCTGGCATAACTGGATGTCAACTTGTAAGAAGAATGGAAATAGATCCATATCTATCCCCATGCACAAAACTCAAGTCCAAATGGATTGAAGACCTCAATATAAATTGGACAACACTGAACCTGATAGATCAGAAAGTGGGTAGTTGTCTTCAATTCATGGAAACAGGAGACCACTTCCTAAATATAACCCCAAAATATATAAAGAACTTAAGAAATTAGATATCAAAATTCCAAAAAAACTTAATTAAAAAATAGGGTACAGGACTAAACAGAGAATTCTCAACAGAAGAATCGCAAATGGCCAAAATATACTTTAAAAAATGTTCAACATCGTTAGCCATCAGGAAAATGCAAACTCAGAGATACCATCTTACACATGTCAGAATGGCTAAGTTCAAAAACACTAATGATCCACTGGAGACGATGTGGAGTAAGGGGAACAATCGTCCATTGTTTGTGGGAATGCAAACTTGTACAGCCATTTTGGAAATCAGTATGGCAGTTTCTTAGAAAATTGGGAATCAATCTACAGCAGGATCAAGCAATACAACTCTTGCATATACCCAAAAGATGCTCAATCATATGTAAATTCATTTGTTCAACTATGCTCTTAGCAGTATTATTTTTAATAGCCAAAACCTAGAAACAACCTATATGTTACTCAACCATAGAATGGATAAAGAAAATGTAGCACATTTACATAATAGAGTACTACTCAGTGGCAAAAAAAAAAATAATGACATCTTGAATTTTGCATGAAAATAGGTGGAATTAGAAAACACTATCCCAAGTGAGGTATCACAGACCCAAAAAAAGATGAATATGGTACGTACTTGCTCATAAGTGGATACTAGCTATAAACAAAGGGTACAAAGTCTATAGTTCTTGTTCTTAGATAGGCTAAGTAATAAGGTGAACCCTAAGAAAAACATATAGATCCACCTGTAAAGGCATAATCCACGAACAATGCCACACCAGTTTGGAGTTATTATTATTAGGGTAGTATTTATTTAAAGAGGGAAAACTTACAGATCACGATCCCGGACAACAGCTCTCTGCACAACTAGAAAAAGAGTCTAGTCGCCAGACGAGCAGGAAGCCAAGAGAGAGTGAGCAGAAGGAAATAGAGGCTTTATGAATGGAGAGAAACCACGCCCCAATGGGCTGGTATCTCAGCAGCTATTGGTTGGAGGGGCAGAAAGACCTCCTGCAACACCTCCCCCTTTTGTTTAAGTAAGAGAGTTCTAAACCTACTATGAAATTATATACAATAAGTACAAATATCCTATTCTAACTAGCTTAGGACTTGTATAATAAATAACTTGGCCAAGTCATGAGAGAAAAGTAACTATAGTTATATAGTCTTCAACCCCATCAAAGATCTGAGAAGGGAAATAATGTTACCTGGGTAATTAGGAAGTTCAGTAAAACAACTTCCAAAACCTGCAACAAATCACAGGGACAACTAGCTACCTGGGCAATCACCCAAAGTCACATTTGCAGCGTTGAAGCAACCAACTTTGGCTAAGGCCTAACGTAACTGACATACCATTTTCAAAGGCAAGCAACTTTTCAAAACTATCTTACCCTGTCTTGGCAGAATATGACAGTCCTGTTTTATCCATTGATGCATGCTCTGTATCTCTGTCAGTGGTTAAGGTATGGGCATTTCTTTGCCCCAAGGCCAGTTCTGTCAAAAAGAAAGGCTCCAGGTGGAGTGTCTTTGGTGCTCAACATTCTCTTGGGAATAGAGCGGTGTTGCCAGGAGCAATTGTGTCTCACTACCAAAAAACTCTGAGTTAGATTAAAGGCCATTTTCTACAGCTCTTTGAAGAGGTTGAAGATCATCTATCTATACTGAGTATAATCTCTATATATCTAAATAACCTAATTAGTCTAATTATAAATGGCAAACTTAGATGACTATTAATCTATATAATTCTCAATATCTATCTAACTTAAAGACTAAGACAATAAACATCTGTGTAACAAATGAGGATAATGACCTCCAAATATAAACAATGTACAAATATACATTGCAATATGGTAAATATCGATACAATATATGTCAATACATAAAAAATATTTTAAACAGAGTTAGAAACATGCATGCATACAATAGTCAATATAATTTAACTTTGTATCAATATACAAGTATCAATACCAATATGTTTGTCTAAAAATTATAACTCACAATTACAAATCTATTATCCCATCACCCTCTTTTTTTTTTTTCAAAATGATCACTGAGCTTATAAAATTCCTCCCCCAACCTCCCAACCCCTAAATGATGTCCCTAAACCCGGGGACAAACTTTACTGGGAGAGGGGACGTCGTCCTCTAGAATTACTTCCAGCTGTCATGGGGGCGACGTTCTTTCTGGGGGATCCTGTGAAAGCAAAATGATGGTTAAATTTCAAGATCAATGTCTTTTAAAATTGCAAATAGTCTCTGAGTATTTTGTGGAGGTCTGGCCAGAATGTTGTACAAGATGTGCACCATTTCAGCTAACCAAGTTGGGATCTTCTTGTGCAGCTGCTACCCAAAACAGGTCTTGTAGTAGTGCTATCAGTATCATGACGTCATGTCAACCAGGTAGAGTTGTTGTTGTGGGGCCCCATCTTCTTCCTGGAAACTTCAAATGTCACTTCAGAAAAGACTCATTGTTTATTGTAAAAAACTTAAACATTAATCATATAGACATATATAGGCATACATATATTCAATGAAAGGCATGATAGATATATTCAATGAAAGGTATGATAGATATGAAGAAAAGCAAAGATGTTTTCTAAACTCCTATTTCTTTCTGTCCCATATCACGGCTCTTGACATGAGACAGAAACTCCAGAAACTCTGGGTTTTCTCTTACTAACAGGCTTGGAATTGGAGAGGGACTGAGCCAGAGTCCAACTTCAAAACCACCTCCATAAATTTAGAAATATGGTTTAATGAGTGTTTTCCTGTGGAGATAAGAACAGAACCCTGCCCCCATTCTATATGTTTCTCTTACCACCTCTATGAATATCGTTGTGGATGAGTTGTCATTTCTCCTTTCCAAGAGGTTTCTCCTCTTCAAATCGAAACTTTATTAATTTTGATGGTACCCACAATTTTTCTTCTCCTGTGGAAACAAGAGCAAAACCCCTTCCCCAACGTAGCACATCTCCTGGCTTCCATTGAGAGGTCAGCACATCTTTGAAATAAATCGGTTGATTTAGTTCAGCAGACTTTTCCATTATCCAATGTCTTTCTGCTGCTGTTGTTCCTTTCTCATTAGCGTTAAGAAAATTCAAGGTTAATAAAGCATTATGTAATCTATTCCTGGGGGTATTTTCGGTCCCTTTCTGTTTTTTCAGCATATCCTTTATAGTACGATTTGATCTTTCTATAACTGCCTGACCTGTAGGATTATTTGGGATACCTGTAATGTGTTTTATATTATAATAATCAAAAAAGCATTTCATTTTCTTAGATACATATGCTGGACCATTATCTGTCTTTATTTGTGCAGGTATACCCATGATGGCCATAACTTCCAATAAATGTGTGATTACTGAATCTGCCTTTTCTGAGCTCAGGGCAGTAGCCCATTGAAAACCTGAATACGTGTCTATGGTGTGGTGTACATATTTTAATTTACCAAATTCCATAAAGTGGAACACATCCATCTGCCAGATTTCATTTCTCTTAGTGCCCTTTGGGTTACTCCCTGCAGGCAACGGTGTTTGATTATAGAAAGAACAAGTAGGACATCTCTTTATAATGTCTTTAGCTTGTTGCCAAGTAATGGAAAATTCTTTCTTTAGGCCTTTACTATTGACATGATGGTTTTTATGAAATTCCGAGGCCTGCAACACGCTTCCAATCAATAATTGATCAATCTCAGCGTTGCCTTGTGCTAGAGGACCAGGCAGACCTGTATGGGACCGGATTTGTGTTATGTACATCGGACAAAGCCTGTTCCTGATTATGTCTTGTACCTGGATAAACAATGAAGTCAACTCTGTGTCATCTGGTATAAATTCAGCGGTTTCAATATGGAAGATAACTCTTTCTGCATATTGTGAATCTGTAACTTTATTAAGAGGTTCTTTAAAATCCCTTAGCACCATAAAATGGCATATAATTCTGCCTTCTGGACAGAATTATAAGGGCTTTGTTCCACCTTCTCAATTCATCTGACTTGTAACCTGCTTTCCCTGATTTATTTGCATCAGTATAGAACGTACGGGCTCCAGTTATTGGAGCATCACGTACAATTTTAGGAAGAATCCAAGAAGTTCTCTTTATGAGGTTAAGTCTACCACTTTTGGGATAGTTGCTATTAATTTCTCCCAAAAAATTAGCACAAGCTCTTTGCCACGGTTCATTGTCTTCCCTTAACTTTTTTATTTCTTCAGTAGTAAAAGGCACTATAATTTCTGCTGGGTCTATACCTGCTAGTTGACGAAGCCTCAGCTTACCTTTTATAATTAGTTCAGAGACTTTTTCCACATAAGTTTTTAATTTTTTACTTGGTTTATTGGGTATAAATATCCACTCTAAGATAATATCTTCCCTCTGCATTAGAATCCCTGTAGGAGAGATTCTGGTAGGCAATATGACTAGGATGCAGCTAAGATTTGGGTTCACCCTATCCACATGTGCTTCCTGTAATTTTTCCTCAATCATTGTCAGTTCCTTTTCTGCTTTAGCTGTCAGTTTTCTTGGACTATTCAAATCTTTATCACCATCTAAGGTTTTGTTTAAATGAACTATTAGATCAGGTGTTATCCCAACAGCTGGTCGTAGACTGGAAATGTCTCCCAACAATCTTTGGAAGTCATTAAGAGTCTTTAACCGGTCTCTCCTAATTTGTGCCTTTTGTGTTTTAATTTTCTCTAACCCTATTCTGTAACCTAGGTAATTAATAGAATTTCCTCTTTGAATCTTTTCAGGGGCAATTTGTAATCCCCACCTAGACAAAACTTTCTTTACTTCTTCAAACATCCTTTCTAAAGTATCTTTATTTGAATCTGATAATAAGATGTCATCTATGTAATGATAAATTATGGACGTGGGAAATTGTTTACGAATTATTTCCAATGGCTTACTTACAAAATATTGGCACAATGTAGGACTATTGAGCATACCCTGTGGGAGGATAGTCCATTGATATCTCCTATTAGGCTGAGAATTATTATATGTAGGCACCGTGAAAGCAAATTTTTCTCTATCCTTTTTTTGTAACGGTATAGTGAAAAAACAATCTTTCAAATCAATAACTATAAGAGGCCATCCTTTTGGTAATAGAAAGGCAAAGGAATTCCAGATTGTAGTGGGCCCATAGGTTGAATTACTTTGTTGACAGCTCTTAGATCTGTCACCATTCTCCATTTACCAGATTTCTTTTTTACAACAAACACAGGAGAATTCCAAGGGCTGGTTGATTCTTCAATATGGTGAGCATCTAATTGCTCTTGCACCAGCTGTTCCAATGCCTGTAATTTATCTTCAGCTAGAGGCCACTGTTTGATCCATATTGGCTTCTCAGTTAGCCATTTTAAAGGTAGGGCTGTTGGTACCTCTAAAGGTTTGGTATTTGCTATATGTTCTTGTACAGCCTGAATGGCTGGTGACCTTTTTCCATAATACCTCATCATATCTTTCCCAGAATTATGAGTTCCTGGAACTGCAGGAATGTTAATCTGGGTATTCCATTGCTGTAACAGGTCACGGCCCCATATATTTATTGCAATATTGGCTATATATGGCCTTAGTCTTCCTATTTGCCCTTCAGGCCCTATGCATTCCACCCATCTTGTGCTTTGTTTTACACGAGATAGGGTTCCAATTCCCAGAAACTGAACATCTACCTCTTGAAGAGGCCAATTTGGATGCCAAGATTCTGGGGTAATAATACTTACATCCGCACCTGTGTCTAATAAGCCTTCAATAAAAGTGCCATTTATACAGACTTTTAGCTTTGGTCTTTGGTCGTTAATAGAAGTCTGCCAAATATACGTTTACTCTGTCCTACTGGGTTTTTTGACTCATCCTCCACACGTAATTCACCATTTAGACTAGTATTACTTTTTACAGCAGAAATTGGAGCTTTTAGATTTCTTGGTGAGGCACGTTCTCCACTGTGACTGGGAATGACTGGGCCACTGTTGGCTTGGGGGCCTGCGAGAGGCCCCTCAAGGAGTTTCTCGACGGGATTGGGTTGCCTTGTTTGTCTGTTGTTGACCTGCATTCGTTGGACCAATGACGGCCTTTACCACATCTCCTACATATACCTGAAGGCCTAGGTCCCCTATTTTTGTCATTCCCAGAGGAGATATTATTCCTAGAAATTCTGTGCCTGCAATCCATTTTCAGATGTCCTAATTTACCACAATTAAAACACCTAGCTGTTTGATGTCTCCTCATTGCTGTGGAAATCACTTCTCCTACCCAAGATTCATCATTATAGCTAAATGTCTCAACATTCTTCATATGCTGAATCCATTCATCCATAGGTGCTGATCTAGACTTTAAAGGCCCAATTATCTTTTTGCATTCTATGTTTGCATTCTCAAATGCTAGAGATTCAAGAAGTATTCGTCTAGATTCCGGGTCTGTTACCCCTATGTCCAGAGCCTTAATTAATCTTTGCAAAAAGTCAATAAAGGGTTCTCTCTGTCCCTGCCTAATTCTGGTATATGATTCAACCCTTTTTGCTGGATCTTGTATCCTATTCCAAGCATTTAAAGCTGCTTGGTGACATAGATGCAGTACTTCATCGTCATAAAGAGCTTGGACCTGTGGATCAGCATATTCTCCTGCACCAAGAATTTGATCTTGGGAAACCTCGACACCTTTTGCTCCTCCTTGCTGTTCCATATGTTTGGATTCTTCTCTGAAATAAATTCCAAACATCAAGGAAGGTCCCTTATCTAAAACTGCAGACACTAACTGATGGAAATCATAGGGGGTAGCTCTAGCATTAGAAGCCCAAGTCCTTATCATTTCCTGTACATATGCATTTTGCAAGCCAAAAGTAACAATAGCCTGTTTAATTTCTTTCAGATCATTCATTGCTATTGGCATCCATCTAGCTTCTCTGACTCCCCTTGAGCCTTTAGAAGTTGACGCTTTGTCAGAATTAAGTATAGGGTATGCCGCTAAAACCCTGGGTAAGCCAGTTCTAATAGCTGGTGTTGGCTTTGTATCCTGTCCTTGTGCCTTATTACTCTGTTCACCAGTTTCAATCATTTTTTCAAGCATTTCAAGTCTTTTTATTATTGTGTTTATTATTGCCTCTTTTGAATCCTGAATCTCCTGAATCTCCTGATACTCCTGACCTGCATGAGTTCTTGAGAGTACCATAATCTTCCTAAATGATAGAATATTCAAAAGAATACTAAAACCTAGTAACCAGTAAATTAAGTTATCCTCATAGTCATATAAATTTTGCATGATTAGATCCATTGTATTGGTAGCCCAAACAGTGAAAGTCATGTTGGAAACAAAAACTGCCATATTACCTATTATCCAGCTGGCCTCGAGCTCACCGAAATCCGAAATCCGCCTGTCTCTGCTTCCCGAGGGCTGGGATTAAAGGCGTGCACCACCACTGCCTGGCCGGCCTCGAACTCACAGAGATCCGCCTTTCTCTGCCTCCCGAGTGTATGCCACCACCACCTGTCCGGCCTCAGAGATCGTCCTACCTCTCTGGATATTATGGGCCTTAAGGCCAAGTGTATCTCGGACTCGGCACTGGGGCCTAAGTCAGGAACTAAAGCCAGTGCGTGATGATTCAAGTTAAACTGCTGGCTCCACGCACAAGGCACAAGCTACAAGGCTGCCGCAAGGCACAAGCCAAACAGCCGCAAGGCGCAAGCCCCAGCAGAGGAAGGGAGGGCTCGCTCGCCAAGCAGAACTTGCGGCCAGCAGCCGAAGGGGGGGGGTCCTAAAAGCCAAACGTTCGTTGGGCGCCAGGTAAAGGCGTAATCCACGAACAATGCCACACCAGTTTGGAGTTATTATTATTAGGGTAGTATTTATTTAAAGAGGGAAAACTTACAGATCACGATCCCGGACAACAGCTCTCTGCACAACTAGAAAAAGAGTCTAGTCGCCAGACGAGCAGGAAGCCAAGAGAGAGCGAGCGGAAGGAAATAGAGGCTTTATGAATGGAGAGAAACCACGCCCCAATGGGCTGGTATCTCAGCAGCTATTGGTTGGAGGGGCGGAAAGACCTCCTGCAACACACCTGGAAAGTAGAAACAGACAAGATTGCCTGACAAAATTAGAAGCATGGGATTTGTGGGAGAAAGGAGGTTGGAAAGGGAAGAAGATGGGAGAAGGGGAGGGGTGAGGAGAACTTGAAGGAATGACATAATTGAGATGGAAGAAGGACAGAGATGAGAACAAGGAAAGAAATATCTTTATTGAGGGGACCATATACGGTGAGCAAGTAATTTGGCTCTAGAGAAATTCCCAGGAATCCACAAGGATAACTGCTGCTAATAGCCTAAGCAATAAAGGAGAGAAGGCCCAATCTTGCCTTGCCGTGTAGTCAGACTGATGAATATCTAAAATATCACCATTGAACCTTCATCCAGAAACTGTTGGAAACAGAGGCAGAGACCCACATCAGAGCAGTGGACTGCACTCTCAAAGTCCAGCTGGAGAGGAGAAGGAATGAGAATATGAGCAAAGAGGTCAAGACCACGATGGGTTCACCCACTTAAACAGTCTACCTGAGCTAATGGGAGATCATCAACTCCAGCCAGACTGGGGAGGAACAAGAATAGGACCAAGCTAGGACATCTGAATGTGGTTGACAGTTTTATGGCTGGGGCAGACTGATGGGCCGCTGGCAGGAGAACCAGGGTTTATCCCTATTGCATGTACTGGCCTTTAGGGAACCTATTTTCTTTGGATGGATATATTGCTCAGCCTAGATATCGTAGAGAGACCTTGTACCTTCCCCAAAGCAATGTGCCTTACCCTTTCTGAGGCATATAAGGGTGCAGTGTGGGAGGATATGTGGAGGGAACGGGAAAAGGGCAAGGAGTAGGAATTTGTATTGATATGTATCATGAAAAGATAGATAAGAAACAAGATTTTTCTGAAATAAGGAGTCCTCTTTACTGCTAAATATATTTCTTTACTGTCAAAGTCTAATACATTACAGAGCTTTCATTGTACTAATGAAACTAGTCTACTATTTATTTTAGGTATTGCTTTCCTGATAACCCTCACAAAGTAAGTTGGTGGACATTCTAGAACATCCATTTGAGTCATCTAGATTTACATGTCAGAATAATCTGATGTTATTGTATTCCTTAAAAGTGATCATTTATCTCATTTAAAACCCAAACTGGAAAGTTTTACTAAAGTCACTGTTAAGGTGAAGCTACCTCTATTTCTATGTCCCCTAAGTTTGGTCATTTGCATTGAAAACATACATCTGCTTGGAGTTTTCAGTGAATTTACAACTACCCAGAGACAGAACATCAATTTGATACCATTTTTCTGAATATGGAAGCTCTAGTATTTTATCGCTCTTTCAGTATGGATGTTTTTGGTGATGCACTGCATTTTAGGAATTCAAGGTTAAGTGATCAGTCTATATTGCTTTCTTCACTTAACTGAAATTATAATCATCTTGGAGTCACACATCAGTATTCATTTATGAAGTTGTCTCCAGAAAGTAATAACAGTAGAGGGAAGACACACAGAATATGTGTAATGCTATAAAAAATGAGGTAGAGTCCTGGATGGATTTAAACTGAGAAAATGAGTAGCGCACGAACCTTCATCTCTCTCTGCTTCCTGTTACAACTGTTGTCAGTTACATTGTTCCCAGTCCAGTAGCCTCATACTCTTGCCAGTATACCTGCCCTGCTTAATAGACTGAATGGTTTATTCAGAACAAATCAGTCATACTTTAAGATGTTTCTTCAGAGACATTTTATAGCAATGAGAAAAGCAACTTACATTGGAAATTAATTTCATAATTGTGAAAGACATTGTGATTATACCTAGACAAGTCTTTCTGATCTTGACTCAAAAGAGTGAAACAGTAGAATATGTAGACAACTTGTTCTGTGAGGTTCTGAGCAATGTAATGGGTGTTTCTCCTTGGAAATTGAGTAGAGGCTATTGCGATTATTTTCTGCTAAGGATTCTGGCTTCTTTCTATGTCATGAGGACTCCAGTGTGGGTGAATTTCAAGGTTAATAGCAAAACCATTACTCAAAAATAATTTCCAAATATGACAGCACTGAGTACATGACATTGTTACTGATATCTCCTCCTATCCAGGTTCAGTATGATAGAGACAGAGAAAAGTAAGTAGAGAAAAAAAGATATAAAAAAGTGCATTCAAGTCTACAACTAGAGACTGTAGAAAGTAGAAGAGGGGGAGAAAAAGTTATCTGGGTGTTTAATGCACACAAGAGTTGTACCAAAAATGTAACCACAACAGTGAGGAGTTTTATTTAGCATGGCTAAAGAGAATCAATGTGCTCTATGCAGGGGCAGCAAGAAAAATCCTGCCAGGCCAAGGCCTGGTATGGGAGAATTGTCTGTATTCTGTCAATCATATTTTAAATAAACACTGATTGGCCAGGCAAGAAGTATAGGCGGGTCAACCAGAGAAGAAGTAGAGGCAGGGCAATGGGAACAGGAGAAAGCTGGGAAGGAGGAAGCCCATTACTCCGCACTCCTACACAGACAACTGAAGAAGCAATGTGTTCTGCCCTGCTGTGAAAGATACCTAGCCATTTGGCGAACATAGGTAAGAATAATGGGTTAATATAAGTTACAAGAGCAAATAAGTAGCCTGAGCTAATGGACCAATCAGGTTATAATCTTATGGAGATCTCTGTGTGATTTTCTTTGTGGATTGCTGGCTGTGGGGTACTGGTGGGACAGAAACCCCAACAAGCAGGCCCCGTATGCTACAAAGGCCCCATGAATAAAAGACATGAGCTTGTATAAAAAAAAAAAAACATTTATTTGAAAGGAGAGAATTTGAGCTGAGAATGCTGTCAAAGAGATTTCCTTCTGAAAAGCAATAGCTGATGGGAAGATTCTCAGATTTAGTCATCCCCACTCAAAGCAGTGTCCAGGAGATATGCTTGGTGTCACTTTGGAAGCTAGAACTGGCAAGAGGTAACCTATGCTCCTTGTTCATAAACTGTCTGTTTTCTGTCTTTCACACTGTCATCAATTTAAATTTTACCCATTTAACAAGACATATGGTGCTCAAGACAAAGACTGTTTAACCATACGTCATAGGCATAATTTGATCTATTTAGTTTCAAGTAACTGTTCTATAATGATTGATCACTTATGGGCTATTAAAAAGAAAAATAAAGTTCTTAAGATATGTGCCTGTTCTTCAGACATGTCCCCCACAGGGAAATATACTACTTATCTGTCCATTTCTTCTGAATATGAATTTCAAGTTATTTTATTCACCATATCTCTATAAAATATAGCTGTAATTATTGAAACTCTCTGCTAGGAGAGTCCTTTTTCATCATTACATTTAGATTCACCACATAATAGAACTGTAAGATAATGCTTGTGTGCTTTTATCTCACAGGAACTGAATGAGCTGAATTGTCTAGGAATGAGATATAAATTTTTCTGTTGTCTACAGAAAAGCCTTTACATATTTGACTTTGTTGGATCCTGTAGTTATGTAGTCATGATGGACATAGCTCACTTTATCATCCCTTAAAATATCTAAAAGCTTTGTCAATAATAATGTTTCCTTATTATTTTAGTTTTTATTTCTTACTCCTTCATATACAGTCAATGTTATAGTAAGCAAGAATATATATGAAATAAAGAATTTTACTAATACAAATACCACCAAGATGTTCTTTTATGTTCCCATTAACTATATTGTGACATAGGTCATAGTACTTATGATTACCGTATATAAACCTAACATGAAGTAAACATGGCTCACTTGAACTGTGGAGAAATGGATTGAATGAATAGCAAGAACTAGAGGCTCTGTGGACTTCCTTCTGCAGTCTTTATATTTGCAAATCAATTACAACTTCAAATCTTATTTGACTGTACTTACTACCTTTCATTTGTAATCTATATATTGTGTAAGAGAGAACTGACAAGCATGTAAAAGTAAATTGAGTGTAATAGTATCTTGCTATTAATTAAATATATATTACCTATATTAGTTATGAATAATATTGTTATATATATATATATATATATATATATATATATTTCAAGAGAGAGTTTCTCTGTGTAGCTTTGGAGCATGTTCTGGAACTCACTCTGAAGACTGGGTTGGCCTTGAACTTACAGAGACTGGCCTGTCTCTACCTCCTGATTGATAGAGTTATAGTGTGCCACTATTGCCTAGCCTATAGATAAATATTTTTAAATGTTCTATAAAGAGTAATGTAATTCTAAGAAGAAAAGTTTTGTACCTGCTCTCAAGGCAGAACTCCTGGTGTCCCTGAAGTTGCTGTCAGTCCAGGAACCCTGCTGGTGTCAGGTATCAGAAGTATTTGATGTCAGGGTACATGGTAGTCAGCAAGGCTTAGAAGCCAGAGAAGCATGATGATACTTAATTTTTCACCTCTGATAGTAAGATGAGATGTCTTCCTTCTCCCCCCCTTGGGAGGACTAATTCTTACCATTCACCTTTAGTTCAAGGATTTAGGCTCAGGAGCCATGTAAGATAGCATACTCTTGTCCCTAACACCTTTCCCATCACACAGAATCAAGATAGTCCTACCTATAAGTCTTCCTCAGACATCTTGCTAGACTGGTCAATAGTCAGACATTGAGGAGGATCCAACAGGAGGGTATTGGAGACAAAATGTCTTGATTGTCTTAATCTACCTGTTTGTAGATTAACTTTGTATATAGATAGTAAACATCTTTAAAATGTTATTTTAATATTGAATCAAGCTACAATCCTTAGTCCCAGAGAGAATAGATAGGTAACAAGGAGTGCCAAAATAGGAATTCATGGAAATGAAAATAGAACAAATCTTCTGGGGAAACTGAGGGCAGGTGGTGAAGGGAACATTAGGGATAAGGTTGTAGGTATAATAGAAGGGCAGTGTTAGGAAGGAGATTTCTTGATTGGAAGGATGCATTTTAGATCAAGTAGAAATCTGATACAACAGAAGCTTCCATGAATCTACAGGAATGACCATAGCCAAGAATCTTAGCCATAGTGGATAGGTACACTGAACTGGACATCTCCTGGAATCAGGTTGGTGACTACCAAATTTTTATCAGAGAGTATTTGTCCAGCAACTGATGGAAGCAGATGTAGAAATACAAAGGTAAGTACTGGGACAAATTCTGGGAATCTCGTTGAAGAGAGGAACAAGGTAGGATTGTATGAGCAGGACAGCTGGAGGGGCAATGTCATCCCAGGGAGCCTACAGGTACAAATAACCTGGACTCATAGGAGCTCACAATACTGGACTGACACCTAAGGAGACCAACCTAGGCTCTCTACATAATTGTGACATATGTATACCTCACTTACTTGTGGGACTTTTAACCGTGGAAATTGGAGCTGTCTGTAATGCTTTTGCTGGCTTTAGAAACTTATTCCTTATACTGGGTTGTCTTACCAAGCCTTAAAACAAAGGAAAGAGCTTAATCTTACCTCAAGTGGTATGTCATGTTTTGTTAATATTCATGGGAGGCCTGACTGTTTTTTAACAGAAAAAAGGAGGAGTGGATGGAAAGAGAGGGGAGTGAATATGAGGAGCGGAGGGAGGGGACACTATGGTAGGCATATAAAATAAATGAATAAATTAATAAAAATTAAATAGCAAACAAAAAAGGAAATGAACTTGAAATTTATTTATTATAAAAATAAAGCAAAAATTTATTGCCGGAAAGACAAAATTTGGAGAAGGGTAATGATTTATTATAAGTTATTTTTTCTTAAATACACCTGAATTAGTTACTTTTATTAGTTCTGACACAAAATAATGAAGGAAAGCAACTAACAGAAGTGAGGCTTTATTTTTGAAAATTACTTGAGGACATTGTCCATCACAGTGGTAAGATAATAGCAGATTGTCTGCAGATGCTAATTGTTTTGTGTTTGCCATCAGAAGCAGAGAAAGTTGAATGTTCATGCTCAGTTTATTTTTTTTCAATCTAGGAACTCAATCATGGATTTTCAACACAAACCCTCAGGATAAGTCTTCTCTGTCTATTAAATCTTTATTAAATCATCTTCATGAACACAGAGATATGTTTACATGATGATTCTAAATTCAGGCAAAAAGACAAAAAAGAATACTCAACAAGCAGTTAGAGCACACACCTTTAATCCCAGCACTTAGGAAGCAGAGGCCAGCATGATCTACAGTGCTAGTTTTAGGATACTTAGGACTATTGGGAAACCCTGTTTTGAAAAGCCAAAAAAATCATCAAAGGACCAAAATAAAAGACTAATACATGTGTACAATCATGACAAATAACTGTACACAGGAAAACACTTCAGTTCTTTTTTTTTTTCTTCCTAGACCAGGATTGAGGGGGGAGGATTTTTAACTTTCTACAGGGCAGGGAACCCTGACTGCTCTTCAGACTGGAGAGGGAGGGGGAGGAGTAGGGAGAGGGGGAGGGGAAGAGGAGAGGGAGGAGGGGGAGGGAAATGGGAGGCGGGGAGGAGGCAGAAATATCTTTTTTTTTTCAATAAAAAAAAGCCCAGTTCTTAAACTGTTTCTAGTTTTTTATATAAATAGTTTATCTCTGTGTCTCATGTGTTTACATCTGTTGCAAAGATGAGTGGCAAGCAGACAGCATACCACCCAATTCCTGACTGCCTGGCTAATCCCCAAAATAATTACATGGAAATTGTATTCATTTGAACACTGCCTGGCCCATTATCTCTAGCCCCTTACTGGCTAACTCTCACATCTTGTGATTTAACTGGCTAAATCACACATTTCTATTAATGTGTATTGCCATTTGACTGTGGCTTACTGGCATGAGTCTAACCACTGTCCATCTTGGGTAGAAGAAGCATGACATCTTCCTGACTCTGCTTTCTTTCTCCCAGCATTCTGTTCTGTCTACTCCACCCACCTAAGGGCTGGCCTATCAAAAGATCAAGGCAGTTTCTTTATTTGACCAATAAAAGTAACATACAGACAGAAGACCCTTCTACATCATTTCCCTGTTTTCTGTTTAAACAAAAAAAAGGGCTTTCACTTTAAAATGATAAAATTACATATAACAAAACAGTTATCAAGTAAGAATTACAGTTACAATATTAATATCTATTTTATCTTTTGTCATAACTAAGGAAAACTAAAACTATGACTATCCATTCTTCAACTCCATCAAAGACTCCAGAAGGATATAATATTACCTAAGTAAACAAGAAGTAAGCAACTTCTAATCCTCTAGAAATGACAGAGACATCTGGCTGCCTGAACAGTCACCCAAAGTTTTTTGTACCATTGGGGCATCCATCTTTAGCCTACAGGCCCTTAGTATCCAGCAGACATTTCCATGAAGCAGGAAAATTCAAAGACAGTTCAGTCACCTTTTCCTGTGTCCTGCAGAATGTCTGACAGACTCTTTCATGAATCAGGAACCCCAAAAGACCATTTCACCTTTAGGCAAGTTCAGCAGTCCTCTCTCTTCAAGTTCTTCCTGTCCAGTTTATGCAACAGTCCAGGCAAGAGCAGTTTCTTGCCCAAATGGCTAACAAATTCCATAAGGAGCCCCTTCAGTGCACATCTTCCTCTTGAAGTAGATTGGTACTGCCAGGAGCAGACATGTCTCATTGTCATGAAAAGCTCTAAATTATTAAAACACTAAATGCCATATTCTGTAGTCTTTGAAAGATATGAAGAATGCCTATTTAACTGAAATATAACTCTACATATCTAGAAAATATAACTAACATGACTACCAGCTTGATTATTATTGATGATTATCCATTAACAACCTATGTTTCCTAATTATACATCACATTTTTAAAATGAACTACACAATCACAATACCTTAATATCAGAAATACATATACATATAACAAAATTGACCTTAAATTTCTATCAAAATTCCAAGATCTATACCAAAGCAAATTATTCATATCTATATTCTATTCCCCTTTAAATGTAAAAGAACATTTATAAACAATATCTGGGAATATGAACATAGTTATTTCTCTCCAAACTCTTTCCTGCTTCATAGGGTCACTGTTAATCAGGTCTTTTATGGTGTATCCTGTGTGCCAGGTTTATTTCAGTTGGCAGTTGAGTGAAGTAATTTTTTAGGGTGTTCACAGCAACCTTTCAGGAAGGTGTGGTCTATCATACCATATTGGGATAAAAGCAATCCACAGGGTCTCATCTTCTGTGAAAACAAAAGAAGAACTTTTCCAAGGCATCGTATCCTTAGATCCAAATTCTGAAGTCAAGATAGCTTTATAATACATACGTTGGATTAGCTTAGCAGGCCACACAATGAAATATCTCTCTGTATTTAGCTCCTTCACAGTCAAGAAATTCAAAGAAAATAAAATATACAGAATACAAACTCTGTGAATTTTTTATTTTTATGTAGCTTATTTTTTTTTATTTCTTTTAATCTGTAACTATCTGTACTCTGTCTCTTTAAAGACTTTACCCTTTTTTAAGGCATTAACTTTATTCTCTATATTCTTTTTCTTCTCTCTCTTAAGCCTACATATGTCTAACACTATGACCCATTTAGAGGTCTTTTATATCTGAATCTGTCCTATTGCATTGCCTGTAAATTTTTACTGTCCAGGAACATTTTTTGCTTTTAAATCGCTAAGCACTTAAGAATCTAAGCTGTAACATTCCTAGGTCAAAAGCAGGTACTGCGGGGTTGTCCGCCCAGTCCAACAATGGCAGAGCCACTTTTGACTCTAAATCAGTTGTGCTTCTGAGCTGCAGAGCAGTGGGCTGCTCTGGATGTTGGCTCCACCTCTTTTCAATTTCAAAATGGAGGATGTACCATTTTCTGCTAGCTCTGCGGCCCCAAATAGGAGCCACACTCAGTAGTTTAACTCTGAGACTGAGTGGGCAGCACAGAAACGCTTTTTGTCCAAGTCACAGCCAAATCTGCAATGCAGAGCACTGCACAGCCTGGAAATATCTCTCTGTATGGTGGCAGAAATCTGCCATGCTCTCCCACTTGTGTAAGCCTGATCCCGCTGTCTGCCCAGGTGCAGGCTGGGAGCACTGAGCAATTGGCATGGTCTCAGAGCACACTCCTTCCGATCCCTAATGGGCATAGAAACGTCCAGCCCCTGAAATGTTCCTTAGCCTGAGATTGCACCGGCTGCAGGGCTCAGGAAGCCACATTCTAAAATGGTGCTGCTTTTTTTCTGCCACTATTGCTGAAACAGGAAATCTCTCTATGGCATGTCCTAGCAAACAGCAAAAAGCTGTGTTAAACTCTTTCCCTTTTTTTTAAACCTTTTAGGTTTTTACATGGATTTAATTCGCCACATTGGGCGCCACTCTGTAAAAGGAGGAGCGGCGGGCTGCCCAGCTAACTTTACAACTAAAATAATTACATGGAAACTGTATTCATTTAAACACTGCCTGGCCCATTAGTTCTAGCCTTTTATTGGCTAATTCTCACATCTTGATTAACCTATTTCTAATAATCTGTGTAGCACCACATGGAAATGTCTTACTGGGAAAGATCTTAACCTAAGTCTGTCTCAGGTTGGAGAATCATGGTGTCTGACTAACTCTGCTTTCTTTCTTCCAGCATTCTGTTCGGTCCACTCTGCCTATCTAACCTGCTGTCCTATCATAAGGTTAAGGCAGTTTCTTTATTTGACCAATGAAAGTAACATATAGACAGAAGACTCTTCTACATCAACATCGTTTTTAAAAATGCTAAAGACAGGTCTGTAGAGTGTTTTCTGTGCCCTATTAAATGTTTCTTTTTACCACTTATTTAATCAATTTTTCTGGGTTTACCTTTTTATTCAGTGAGTGCGAATGTGTGTGTGTTTGTATACAAACACGTATGTAGCAAAGAGTATTTTTGGAAGTTTGAGGATAACTTCTAAGATTTGGTTGTCTCCTGTCACCTTGGGATCTAAGCATGGAACTCCCAGGTTGGTGGGCCTGTTATACCAGTGCCTTTACCCACTGAGCCATTTAACAGTCCTGTATATTTTTTTTTACATGTGCTTACTTGTGAGTAAAATTTCATCTATATAAAATTCTTGATAAATTTAGAGTCTTGATATATTTGGCTAAAACCATATTCTCTTTGTAACATAAAACCTTGAGATGCTAGTATAGAGTTAAACTAAAATGATTAATTCAATTTATTTTACTTCTAGAAACTAAAAGTTGTTGCTGGAGGCTTTTACCTGTGTGAGAAGGTCCACGTTTCAGAAGTTAGTGGCATATAGCTGTCATCAGTAATATGTCCCAGAAAGCATAAAAAGAATGCAAAGCACCAGAAGTTTCAGAAAACATCCACTGTTCAGTGTGTTTGGCATCAGTCTTATTATACATGAAGTATCTTTTATCAGGGCTTCAAATAGCTCTGAATGAAAACTAGGATATCTTCACTGTCCTCTGGCTTTAGAAAATGACTGTTCTTTATGTTTATGTGTTTGTTTGTTTGTTTTTTTCTTGCACAATTGAAACAGACATCCAGAAGACATGCATTGTTGCTAGACTACATTTTCATAGTGGATGATGTTTATGAGTCTGTGATATGCATAACATCATCAGTACTCTTCCAGCAGTCTTTATCTTCAGTGTCAAGCTGCAGCTTATTTTCCTCTAAAACACTTACAACATATGGTGGTTTTCGCTTTTGGTGTCACTTTGGTTGGGTAGGCAATACTTAGGCACAAGATAAGACATTTTCATCGATTCTTACAAGTTCTTTATTCACACTTGAGCTAAAACAGCTGGTGCAGGGTTAGAGAGCACTTGTGTCCCCCAAAGCTCTGGATATTGCTTTCTGTTTTACCATCTGTGCCCTGTTAAATATTCTTCATTTTTGCCAAGTTTGAACCAATTTATATGTAAAACCAGTTACTTAAATCACAGTCCAAGAAGCTTCAGAAGGAAAAAAAAAAGCATGATTTTAAACTGCACAACCCTTATACATTAATCATTAATACTGGAATGGGGGGTTCAAGTACTGCCACATAAAAGATCATTGTGTGAAATCACTCCTGCTGGATTTTGGAAGACCAGTGAGCATGAATTTTCTTTTCAGAATCCTTGACCCCAAAGTCACAGACCCATCCAAAGTCCTCATGTTTCACAATATGGAGAAATCCAGTATGGTTTATTAGTAAACAGCTGCAGACTCAATTATATTTTTCATTTTAGTGTTCTGTGCACAATAGCAGAGAGAGAGACCTGGAATAGTGGCTAATTGTTTTAGTATCCTAACAATTTTACTGGGTTCTACCTGACAAAAGCTTCAAGTAACAAGATTAGCCAGTATGCAGCTGCACACTTTTAGAGATAGAACATCCTAAACAGCCACATGGAACAGGGCTTAAATTAGAAAGGCCACTGTCCTGCTTTGGGATATTGATTTTTATCAGTGAACATGGCTGTCTTGTTATTTTTAAATTATGGGCTAGTCCAAGGATATAAAATATTATATGTTATCATGGTTTTATTTGTTGTTCATTAAGCTAAATATAGAGTTCCACTAACATTCTTAACTAATAGTAAGATGGATGGTTAATATCTGACTGTTGTTACTTGAGATAATAAATAAAAGGTAAATAGAATGGCCATAAAACTGTTTATAAGCAATGACAAAGACAACATACAGATACCATTATCACCAATATTTGTTAAAGCTATTACCAACTACCAATGTATTTAGAAATTGATATATTATAGGAATATGTATTCCAATATAACTAACTTAAATATGTACATGCATCTTAATGTAAGGTAAGATGTAGCTCAGTTTTCAAGATACCTGTCTAGCTGGCATGAAGCCCTGGGTTTAATCTCCTGGACTGCATGAAACCTGGGAATGGTGTTCAAAGTCCCCTACCACTCATTAAGAAGAGGTATGTGGATCAGATGTTCAAGATTATTATTAGCTATATAATTAGTTTAAAGAGAGTATAGGCCAGATCCCCAAAAATAAAGAAACAGAATGAGAAAACCATCTAAAAATAAATGCAATCAAATATTTGATAGTTATCATCTGCATGCATTTTATTATCTTCTGTTGTAATATTATATATTGTTTTATTTAATTCATACAAACCTAGGAAAGGGCTTTCAGAAGAGATTTTCCAGTACAGTAGACAGAATAGGTAGTCTAATTATATGTAGTACAGAAGTGTTGATGATACCTAATTCATGAAAATTTTCTTATTATCAAAAATTCCCATTTCTTCACATCTGAATATTATAATCTCAGGTTCAATATTTTTATATCACTTAGTTGTTACTACAATCTTTGCCGTAGCGTAATATAAAGGATGAATACGTCTGATGTTACACTCATGTCGTTCTCCTTGTGATTAATAATATGTCTTACATGGAGATAGTTTCTATATAATGCCCTTGTTAAAATACAGGTAAAAACATCAACTTGTAGAAATATTTGAAATAATAAATTAAGCTCTCTATGGATTATTTGATGTTCTGGAGATTTTCAAATTTTCTATTTATAACAACAGAATATTCTTCCTTTAAGATTGAATACTTTAAATGTGGTTGGTTATTTTTATTCTTTTACACCTATAAAGCTAAGAATCATGCTGTCCCTACTGGATTTTTGTGTATATCTAAATATGCTTTAAAAAATTAGGAATCAGATATCAGAGTAAGAACCTGAATGGTTACAGAAATGATAGAGAAGCTACCAGTGTCCTCCTATCTCTTCATTCCTTGATCGAAAAGGACTCAGATCATCTCTATGACCTGCTCTACTGCTTCCTATCTATCTGTCCTCAGTTCTCCAAAACCTCCATCATAATTTTGATTAGCTTGTGTCTAGCTCCATTCTTTGAGTCAAGGCAAACTTTACTGTCAGAATGCAAGAAAAATATTAAACAACCTCGGATGTTCAGGAATATCTAATACAAAAATTAAGGAAAAATTATTATTCCTAGGCTGTGCATAATAAAACCTTAAAGAAGTGAAGTAGATGAGTCTTTCAAAATATCCCAATGATAGAACCCACTTTCTTAAAAGAAATATATTTAATGTTGTAAAATTAAATATTATCTGAAAGATGCTAAAAATCTACAAATATAACAATTGCAGATCTTTGAGAGATGTTATTTCTTCAAGCAAGAATAACAAGTCATAATATAAATAATTAAAATTAAAATAAACACATAAATTATTTTACATATAGATTTTATGTCAATGTGCTAATTTTCACCATTCCTTATAGATGAATAACATGAGATATATACTAAAAATTTTAGCATTTTCTGAAATTAAGTCTCATGTAAAGAATCATCCAGATTGGACCTTTCTTTTAGTAATAGGGATGACAATGTAGGGTACTTCAGGCTTGGAAATTTATAAAGTACATAAATATCTTACTAGGATTTTAACCTGTTAAATTATCTGATGAGGGCATGACTAGTGTGTACAGCCTTCTCTCTGTGTGACTCTTGGTTTTATTTTGTTTGTTTGTTTCTTTTCTTTCTTTCTTTCTTTCTTTCTTTCTTTTTTTCTTTTTTTCTTTTTTTTTTTTCTTTTTTTGTTTTCGAGACGAGGTTTCTCTTGGGAGCCTGTCCTGGAACTGGAACTAGCTCTTGTAGACCAGGGTGGCCTCAAAATCACAGAGATCCACCTGCCTCTGCCTCCTGCTGGGATTTGAGGCATGGACCACCACCGAAAACCATGGGGTTTTTTTTTGTTCGTTTGTTTGTTTTTGTTTTGTTTTTAATATAAAAACAATGATATAGAGTCCAGGAGGCTCTTAATCTAATAATCTCTCAAATCCTCTCTAAGCCACCAAATTACTCATACTATTACTAAGGCTTTTGGTTGCATGCCACAGACTGATGGCACGGCTCTACTGTCGAGGACAAAACTTACATATTTCTTAGAACTCACAGAAGTCCAGATGGTATCTACCTAGACCCTTCATTCTTACTGATTTGTGATTATAATAAACGAAGTTTTTGTGAATTCTACCAGAGAAGAAAGGTAAACATCAACTCAGGTACAGCCTCACAATTGGACAATGTGCAGAGAGTGAGTAACTTTGCAATACTCAGTCCTAAATGGGGTGTTTTCAATAAGTCCCCCCTCCCCCCAGTGCTCAGGAAACTATGCAGAAGAATTGGAAAAATTTCAAGAGCCAGTGGTAATGGATGGCACAAAGAAATGGTGTTTTTCAGCTCTAACAGGACTCACATACATATGAACTCATCTATGACTTTCTCTGTGAACATACATAGAGACTGTGGCAGCATTCACAGAGCCTGCTATGATCCAAGACAGATGGGGTCCCAGTACTGAGAGGGGAAAGGAAACAAGAACTCCCATGCTTACCAAGAGGCAATCTCAAGTAGTTTTCAGTCATGATACCTTAATGGGTAAACACACATTTAAGGGCAGACCGCATGCTCAACAGGAGATGTCCAGCAATGAATTCCATGATATATTTGAAAGTTTTTTGTCTCATATTACTTTGGGAATTTTTCTATTTTCTGTCTTTTGCTTGTAAGATTTGTTTTCTAATTATATGTTTTTATGAGGAGGTGTGTGTGTATGTGTGTGTGTGTGTGTGTGTGTGTGTGTTTCTTATGCCTCCTCCTCTTCTGTTATGATTTATTTTATTACTTTTCTTGAGAAAGAGAATGAGAGAGACAAGACACAGAGACAGGCACAGAGACAGAGGTAGAGAGAAAGAAAGAAGGCTTGAACTTGGACAGGTGGGGAAGAGCAAGATCTAGGTGGAGATTAGTAAGAAAAAACTGTGATGAGAATATATTTCATAGAAATAATTTATTTTTTTTAAAATAAATGAAAAAAGCATATCATTGAGGAGTAAGATATCAAATTACAGCCTTGTAAATGTTGAGTTAACCAGTTACATAAAAATACCTTCCAAAAGCTAGCTATTGCCAATAGAAAATATCCCTTCAAATAGAAGTGTAATTTATGATGAATACATACGTTTTTATAAATATAAATCAGAATGAGTTAATCATTTGTTATTTAAATTATAAGCAATAGTTACTTGGGAGAAAATCTCATTTTTCAATATCTTCTATTTGAACAGCTATTATTATTGTCTTTCCTACTCAATCCCATTTACCCTTCTCCAAGTACTAATTTTATTATTTTATATTTTATTTCTAAATACAAACATGATTACTTAAGACACAGTACAGGTCAGGCTTTGTGACACATGCTTTTTATCCAAACACACAGGAGGCAGAGGCAGGCAGATTTCTGTGAGTCCAAGGTCAGCATGGTGTACAAGATTAATTCAGGATTGTGAGCTGGGATTACACAGAGACCTCATTTCAATAAAAGAAAATGAGAAGTAAAATCAGAACAATCAAAGAACAAACAATAAACAAATCGTAGAACAAGAAAAATATAGAAAGGACTGTCTAAAATGTTTATATGGTTATTTGGATTAATGCACACATATGCAAAACATCATTTGCATATAAGAAAAATATGCAATATTTGTCTTTTTGGGTTTGAGTTACCTTACTCAGGATGATTGATGCTACTTCTGTTTATTTTCCTGAAAATTCAATTTTTCTTAACAGTTTAATAATATTTCATTGTGTAAATGAACTACACAATTCTTTTTCCATTAAGCAGTTGATGGATATTTAGACCAGATCCAATTTCTGGCTATTGTGAAACCAGCAATGGGGTAACTTTGCAGTAATACAAAGAACCCTTCAGAAATTTGCCCAAGAGTGGTATAACTGGATCTTAAAGTAAACACATTTTCAGTTTTAAGGAAACTATACACTGATTTTTGCAGTGGATATATTTGATTAAATTTCTAACAGCAAGAAATTATTAGTTTCCTATCCTCATATTGCATCCAGAATATGTTGTCACTTGTTGTATTGAACTTGGCTATTCTGATTAGGTTAAGATGAAATCACAAAGAAGTTTATTTGCATTTACATGATGGCTAAGGATGTTTAACATTTTTTGTTTTTTAATCATTTGTGCTTAATCTTTTATGAACTCTGTGTACTTCTATACATCACTTTAAATTGGATTGTTTGCTTTTTCATATTTAGTATTTTTAGTTACTTATAGTTTTGATACTTACCATTTATAAGTACTATTATTCTACTAAAGAAACATAGTAACAAAATAATTTCTAACGATATTTTGTTAAACCCTATATATCACTCAAAACTTCCTCAAAGAAATTTCTTCTTAGAATAGATGGTAATTAACACAAGGACTCACAAATTGGTAATGCATAGAGTGAGAGACTTAGGAGCATCAAGTCCTAAATTGGGTGTCTATCAAACTGTTACTTTCAAAATTCAGAAAGCTATGTTACAGGTGAAATATTATAAGACCCAGAGGTGATAGATATTTGCTAAGACTACAGTCTCCTTTCCGGATAAATGGGACTAATAGAACAGAGTAAGATAAAAGTGAATAGAAGCCAGTTTTCCAAAAGGAAGTACTATTATTAATAAAAATAAATGAAAATTTAGATGTAAAGTTTAGAGTTACAGTAGAGTAAAAGAAAAAATTGTATATGATATAAATGAATTAGAAAAAAGTTTCAAAACAGTTTTTATCATATATATGATAATATGACGATTAAATATAAGATAATATATATTTTATAAGATGGATAAATATACATATATATTTCTTTCATGCAAACTTATTCATCTTATAGAAAACTGTCTGAAAGAATTGAAATCAATTTCTCAAGGTCATTCAACTATAAAGAACAAGCAATATTCAAGACTTTAGGACTTGAGCTGTTTACAACACATCATTAAACTCAGAAAGACCTTTATAAAGAAAGAAACGGTACTGGTGTGGGACGTTATCAAAGGTGTTAAAAAATCGCTCAGATAAAGTTAAAGAACAAGGAAGTCATAAAAAAACTTTCATATGAGTCATGACCTAAACAACTAAATAACCTTATTCAGATTTAGTAAATGCTTAATGGGAGATTTGAAGGTCATCAACACTGGTACCAAAAGCTTTAAAATGGAAACATATATCTACAGACTCAGAAAATAATGACAAACTGGTTTATATTTTTGAGAAAGTGAAATAAAGTTGATGTATGTGGATCTAATGTAATTTTAAGTGATGCCTTATTTTGTGGTATCATATCTAGCTGGAAATTACCAGTGAGGTTTTCTTGAACATCAAGAATATGAACTCCCAGGAGTATGCAATGCCTCCCTTTAATCCCAGATGTAACAAATGATTTTAGGAAGATCCAAAGCCTGTCATTCCAAATGGTGCTTGAAAACCCTGAAGCAGAAGCACTTCATTTCTTTGTGTTGTGATTAAGAATGTTTTAAAACAGTAATTCTTTGGATGTCCTTTTTTCTATTAACTTTTAACATGACATAACTATTGACAATGACAATATCAAATATTATTGTAAGATCAAAGCTTGTCATCAACATTTGGGATATTTATCTGCAGAATACAAAAAAATATTTTTCACAGACTTTTGATGTTTTCATCATTTCTGACTCTTTTGGCACTCATTATGTCCTGGGCTTCAGGATCACAGTCTTTTCTGGAAGGATGTCGAAACATCGTTTACTTAATCCCTACAAGATTCACTATACCTAACACAGTTGCTAGAATAACAACAGCAACAAACCCAAATAGACAAAAAAAATCATGAAAATGCCTTGCAAAGTAGTGATAGTATAATAACTGACCTAAATATGAATACAAGTTAAGCTCCTAGTACTCTGTATAAGTCTCGACTGAATTAAGGAGGGGACGCCTGATTTGAAGGAGCACTGAAGGCAGGCAATTGTTCTGTCATTGGGAAGTATAGTATAAAATTACTGAATACTAAACATCTTTCCAGTACAGAGTACAGATGAAATAATATACCAAGGAAAATAGCAAGTACTATAAAATTAAGGGATCTGGAAAAGGATGTTTCAAGCTACAGAGTTAAGTGAAAAAACATGCCATCTTGTTTTGATATGTAATTAGAAAGTGAGATGAAAAAAATCATTTAATAAAAAGACTCAGAATGTAAAGACTTTGCAAACTTATGAATGTGTTTAATTAAAAACTCATGCAAGCCATTTTAAAATTATGGGCTGGTGTCTCAATTAAGGCAATATTAAAATGTGTTTTAACAGGCTAAAGACTCTTTGCATAATGAAACAAAATTACTAGAAACGCAAAGATCAGCACTAAATCTGGATTTGTTCCAAGAATACTTGACATGACAAAGTAGATCAATGTACACACTGCATCTATTCTGCTTGACTGCCAGCCAAGTCGACTTTATATTTGCTTAAATATACATTTAAGTTTTCATAAAGAAAAAGTTGGATCATTTTTTATCATGCCACTTGATGTTTTCATTTTTTAATGTATGAAAATAACTATAGAAATTGTGCATTGGGGCTGTCAATATCTACGATGCTGAGTGTTACAGGAGTTCCACTGCACTGAATAAACTATTCTTCACTATCAAATGAGTTTGTTCTTATGATGTGTTCACACATACTGTGTTACTTTGTATATTCTAATCCAGTTGTATCCAAATATACTTTCTTTTCTTTTTCTTTTTTTTATTAAAAATTTTGACCTGCTCCTAACCTCCAATTTCCCTCCTCCTCCCTCTCATCCCCCTCCCCCTCCTTCTCCAGGCCTAAGAGCAGTCAAGGTTCATCTGCCCCGTGGGAAGTCCAAGGTCCTCCCCTCGGCATCCACGTCTAGGAAGGTGAGGATCCAAACAGACTAGGCTCCCACAAAGCCTGTCCATGCAGTAGAATCAAAACGCAGTGTCATTGTCTTTGGCTTCTCAGTCAGCCCTCATTGTCAGCCACATTCAGAGAGTCCAGCTTGATCAAATGCTCCATCAGTCCCAGTCCAGGGGCCTTGGTGAGCTCCCATTAGATCAGTCCCACTGTCTCAGTGGGTGAACGCACCTCTCGCGGTCCTGACTTCCTTACTCATGTTCTCCCTCCTTCTGCTCCTCATTTGGACCTTGGGAGCTCAGTCCAGTGCTCCAATGTGGGTCTCTGTCTCTATTTCCATCCATCACCAGATGAAGGTTCTCTGGTGATATGCAAGATATTCATCAGTATGGCTCTAGGATCGGGCCAGTTCAGGCACCCTCTCCTCTGCTGCCCAAGGAACAAACTGGGGACATCTCCATGGACACCTGGGAACCCCTGTAGTGTCAAGCCTCGGAGTAGCCTTGAACTCACAAAGATTAATCTGCCTCTGTCTCCCAAGTGCTAGAATTAAATTGTGTCCCACTACTGCCCGGCCTCTATACTAACTAGTCTGGCTATCTGCATTCTCATCTTCAGGCAAGCTTTAATTTGTTACAAATATAATATCACCACACATATTTCTGGACTTTGTGTGTTACAGAATATTTGAAGAAAATAAAAGATATAGACATTCAAATGTCAAGTATAGGCCAAAAACAAAAGAAATCAACAATAGCAAAAATAAACCCCCCCAAACTCTAATAAGGTACAATATGCTTACAAATGTACTTATGTGCTAGAGAAAACAGGTACAGACAGTCAAAGAAAGAATAGTTTGAATTAATAAGGTAAAGTTTTGCAAATAAAAAAGCAAAGTAACATCTACAAAAATGCCACATAAGCTTTGGAAATACACAGGGCATGTAGATCCTGTATGGTGTTTTGACAGAAATTTTGGAATGTTGATGAGCAAAGGGTAAATGGTGTTGGGAGACATAGAATTATAGAAAAGAAGCTGGCTAAATTAAACCTATTTATCTATTTTAAAGCCGTCTTAACTTTGAATGGAATTCAGAAAATGTGCTGCATTGGCAAAGAGGTTATACCTTTGTTTCCAGAGGGGAAAAAAGCTATAGATTCCTTCATATTGATGAAGACTATATTTGACAATGGAAGATCTGAAAATCTTGGCTATAAACAGGGGAGAAGAAATGAAGTAAAAGTACAATACAAGATGTGCGTAAATTGCTCCCACTATGTGGGAATGACTCTCATACAGAATGAGGCCTGATGAATTTCATTATCCTCATGACTAATTATTACATGCTACCTAATATTTGTCATTGCTGAAAATTTATGTTATAGTTTGATTATACACTTCAAATGAACTTATAAAGTTGACAACTATCTTTTATCTGCTCAGAGAATAGAAATCACCTTTAGCTAGTCTGTGGATATCACACATCCCATACTTTTGCTAATGCAGATATGTATGTTACCTTTAAAAGTATGTTTTCAGAACAATAGGACCATATATCAGCAAAGACAACTAGACCATATGATTCAGTCTCTCAGAATGTCTCTGTTATAGCTTTCCAAAATTCTATATCCAGTGAATAACTGAGCTCATCCTGCCTCACAGACTATTCCAGTCACAATTAAAGGTAAGATCTAAATTATCCGATCATACAGACACAGGACAACAAATAAAATAGTTAGCTCTTTCAAGACTTGACTATTATCTCAATTTTCTCAGGGTGCCCTGAATATGTTATCACCATCACAGAACAGAAAATGATTTTAAAAATATGACACCATATTCCCAAGAGGTGAAGTGCATAGTTTTTTTTTTTTTGTTATTTGATGAATTATGGAAGTTGTCATTGTTTTGAAAAAGGGATTAGTTACAAGCTGTGACTAGAAATGTTCAGGAAAAAAACAACTATAGGAACTTAGGTTAAGGGATTTTTTCCTTAAAGAAAAAGTCGAATATAGAAATGATAGGCTATGTGGGTAGATTATCAAATCTACTTTTAAACTAAAAAGAAATTATTAATCTCAAATTTTTTATATTTTTTTCAAAAATTTGTATATTGATGCAAATTTAAGGTGATTTTTAAACATACTTTTCATATGCATCTACTCCTGTTTAAGGTATTGTAACTATGTAGTTTATTTAAAAATGTAATGTAACATTCTAATTCCTTAATCCTATTATTATAAAATTTTTAAGATAGAAAAATGTAGGATAGTAGATAGTAACGTATAACAATCAAAATTGTAGTCATGTTAGGAATGTTTTCAAGGTCAAACAGAGGAGTATTTATATAGATGATGACCTTCAAACACTTCAGAGAACTATTTTAGATGTTTTAATAACATAAAGCTTTTTATGACAATGAGACATGTCTGTTCCTGTCAGAAGCAAACTACTTCAGATAAGATAATTGGCATGTAAAAAGCTATACATGGTGTTTACTTTTATTGTGGCAAATTTATCCATTGGGCCAGAAGCTGCCTTTGCCTCAACTGCTGACAGAATGCTGCCAAATTGAACAAGCAGTATGCAAAATAAGGCAACTGCCAAATTTTGCCAAGACAGGGTACTACAGTCCTTCATAACCCCTGATTGACAAAAAGTCTGTCAGATATTCATGGCCTATAGGCCAAAGATGGATGCCCCAATTTTGCAAAAGAACCTTGGTGACTCTTTAGGCAGCCAGACAGCTTTGTCACTTCTACAGTTTTGGAAATTGTTTTATCTGCATTTTCTATTTATTCAAGGAATGTTTTATCCATCTTGGGTATCTGATTCGGTTGAGGATGAGATAGTTATACTCACAGATTTACTTGTTATCAAATTCAAAAAAGAAATGCACAGAAGAGATGTAAAGTGCATAAGGTTGAGAGATATAAAAGCTTAAGTTGTTTATCTAAGAATATGTTTTAAGGTCTAAAAAGATATTTTTAGAATGGTAATATATGTTATGATAAGAAGTGGTTTATATATAAAACTTTGGACTCATCAAGAGAGGATAGATAATAGAGTAATTTCTACAAATTTTCTTAATACATATCGAGTGGACATTGTAAATGTAATTCATACCAATAATTATTCTTATTGTGCACAGTTTTATTGTGTTAGACTTAAAACTTTTCTATTTTATTTTGATGAAAAGGGAAAATCATTGCTGGATATTTGAGCAAACTAGGTAATGTTGTATCACTGTTTTACCCTGCCTGCCTTAGGCACCTGAATGCTTAATGCCCAAAAACTAGACAGGAGATAATAAATTAGAATTTTTTTTTATTTAAATTTCTAATTTTTTAATAGAGAGAGAGGAACTCTGAGAAGAAGAAAGGTGAGAGATGCCACAACACATGAATGAAGAGGGACATACCTTATGGAGGAAAGGTAATGAGCCACTTGGTAGAATATAGATTAATAGAAACATGTCCATTTAATTTATAAGAGCTAGTTGAGAACAAGTTGAAGGTAAAGACCAAGCTTTCCTAATGAACAAGAAGTCTTCGTGTCATTATTTGGTGGCTGGCAGGCCCAAAAATTCCAACTACACTTGTGGTTTTCTCTTAAAGAATATAGGATTTTTTTGAAGAAGAGTGTACTCTAAGGTAAATGCTTTCCCCTTAGTAGTGCTTCTCATTATGATCCCTCTTCACTTTTCTTTACTAATTGGAAAGCAAATATAAAAATTGCATCATAATCTGGCACCATATATTTGACATAAAATATCACACATAACTAGGGATTATCTGTCCATGAAGAAAAGTTCAGAAGATTAATTGTCCCACTTATTTGAATTAGTTTTATTTTGATTCATGTCAGTAAAATTTATTGTTCTGTTCCCTTGCTAGGTTTTCTCTGCAATAAACAATGAATATTTATAGTGATATACAATTTAGTAATGCTATAGTCTTAAATAATGATTTCTTTAATGATAAAACAGAAGTTCTTTGTTTTTATTTTTCTTCATTTATTATTAATTCTTTATTTCTTTTCATTTTTTTTTCAAAATTTGCATACTCTTTGATGATATTATTTTCTCTTCTTCAAATTTTCCCAAGTCCTCCATATGCACCCTATTCACCTTTTTCATGTCCTTTTTCTCCTTTCTTCCATGCACTCTTCACCAAAAACTTCCCAACTCAAAGAAGAAATATAAAAACAAGCTATAAAAAACCTGAGACAAATATATAAATTCAAAATGAGAAAAGTATGCAAAACAAAACATGAAATCCAGTTTTGGACTTGATTTCTTATTAAGACCTAATTTCTTAATACTTGTCATGTCTTAAAATACAAATATCTAATTGCCCAAATGACATAGCATCATATTCATGAGAAAGTTAACCTAGGGTTGGTTTTCAAGAAGATCCTTGCCATCAATCGTTTACCAAGGTGCTCAAAATTGAATCTTAAAATTAATTTATGTTGAGATATAAAATTTAAATTAACTATGTTTTTATTCATTTTAATTGAACATATGTTTATATTTATTTATTTAAGAAATATCATGGTTTTATACAGAATCCACCTTAATGATCAAATACCTATTTGTCAGGTATGATCTGCTTACTGATAAAATAGTAGCATTACTGTTATGGAGTATTTTTGATTGGATGTGAGGCTTGTTCCACAGAAGGGAATTCAAGCCTTCTACTATAAACATTATTAAACTTTCATAGCTAAGGAGATCTTATTCCCTAAGCTTGGTACTACTCCTGTTAGTTTGCTAAATGGTCATCTTGTCAAATTGCCTTCTAAATATTTATATTTATATCCATAAATTTATGTTCCTTTCATCCTTATTCAGAGAATCTTCATTTTGTCTTGGGAGGAAGTTAGTGAATACTCATAATTGGCAAAGATGCTGGTGATAAGAGACTAAAAGTTCAGCATTAAGTTGATCACCTTTATCAAGCTCCCACACCCTAAAAGTATCAGGGAACACTGAGGGAGAAAAAGAAGTAAAAATGCAAGAGCAGGAGTATGGAGAAGAGTACTGTTAATGATGTCTTCTGGACTTTAAATGAATGTTGTACTCATGAATTTACAGCTGTCATGGTTAACTTCACAAAATTATTATACCAACTAAAGTTCTAGAGACCATGGGGGAAGAATTCATGAACACTCACCCATACTGAATAGCAATTCATAGTTGCTGAGGGAGAAATAACTGTTCATTTGTATGTAACCCCTGATACATTGTCCATGGTTTAGTAGATGGTACCATACCTATATTCCTAGCAGCACTAAATAGACTTAATGGGTTATGTTTAAAAGACTTCAGGAAGTTACTACTTTGTAATTGTTATGTAGTGTGAACAAAAACATATTTTCTTTGATATATGTATAAAATTATCATGAACAAAAATATGGGAAATATTCCAGGGACCCAATATTAGATGAAGAGTTACATGTCATGGACAACTGTTGAAAGAAAGAGAACTAGTCTAATCCAAGATGAGACTGTTATTAGTCCTAGAAGAGGAAGCAGTGAATGGGGTAATGTTAGATATGGGATGGGTAAAAGAGAAGAGAAGTATAGGGAAAGATTTAACCATATTTTGATTAAATTTATAAATGAGAGAAATGTAGACAGGTGGTGGTAGGTCACACGCTTAATCCCAGCACTTGGGAGGAAGAGACAGGCAAATCTTTGTGAGTTCAAGGCCAGCCAGGTTTACAAGAGCTAGTTCTAGGACAGATCCCAAAGCTACAGAAAAACCCTATCTCAAAAAACAAAAGAGAGAGAGAAAGAGAGAGAGAGAAACATGGAAGTAAAAACATTGATTTAAATTATTGCTAATAAGTTAATAAATCGAAAATTTTATTATATTTAGTTAGAATTCACTTTAGATATTTTCATAGTGTTATAATGATTATTACATTGTTATATAACTATAATTATGGTATATAATAAAATCATAATTTCTAATGTGTATTATCATATATTAAGTATATTTTAGTAATATTACTATAATATGCTATAGTAGTACATAATAATTAACATTAAATTATTGCTTAAACATGTCAGAAAATGTGATTAATTGTGGTCCTCTTTGTATTGGGCTACATACTCATAATGATTTATATAAAAATATTGCCACAAAAGGAAGCACTTATGGGATACCAGTAAGTTAAGTTTCTTTCTTAATGTGACTTCCTTGAAAGGAAATACATTGTTTGCTCATTTATACGTGGACATCTTCTGTCTGGAGAATGGAAACTCTGTTTTTGAGATCCCACATGAACATGTGTTGCAGAGGTGAGCAGGTCACAGTAAGAACACTTCCTTCTTGGAATAAGGCTCAGAAGGATCACATTGCCTTCCTCTGGCCTCAGTGTGGATGTGGACAGCACATACAGAAAATGTCTAACATAGCTTTCTGCTGCATACTTATGCCCTGAAAACTGATCCCCTATAGACTGTTCCTCCCAAGATGACATAAACCTGTCACCTCATTTCCACTTTATAGAATAAACCTTGCCTTCTTTTTTATTCAACTGTATATGGTAAACAAGCTAAGTGTTCCAGGAACTGCAGTTTCTCCATCAGATAACCCAGTCCAGGTAACTGCAACATTCTGTGTGACTGTTTGTCATTTTTTTTTTATTTTTTCACTGACCCCACTCAACTCAATCCTTGGAAGAGGGGTAAGGATACAACAACCTTCAAGGCTCACTTATATGATTTGTTAGTAAAGCTTAGAATAACCTTTATCTACTAAGGCAATTATAATCAGTTATCATTACTAGTGTGAAGTACATAATTGCTACTAGTAATTAATAGACAAACTTGAACTTCTCTATTAAATCATCTCATCTAAATTTCCTACCAATTGAGGCATGTTTTCCATAAAAAATGTTAAAATTGTAATGTTTCCCAGCATTTTAGAAAATTCCTATATGCTTCTAGCTTGATTCCACCTCTTAAGTGGTTTTCATGGTGTAGTTTGGGCAAGCAATGTATGTTTGTGTGTCTCCAATATCAGAATATTTCAAATTTTACTACTTGTAAAATTACATTTATATGCATAGCATAAGTAGACAACACAAAACAAAACCTGGAAAACATAAAAGCACAAGCTCCTTTCCAGTGTTCCTAGTCTGCCCATAATTTTTAATTTAATAAGTAGAAAAGGCACTATAATCTCTGATGGGTCTATTCCTGCTAGTTGGCAAATTCTCACTTTTATAATTAAATGAGACGTTTTCTGATGTGGGAGTTCCCTCTGTGTGTTGCTTGTATTGGTTAATGAAAAAAAAAAAAACTGCCTTGGCCTGATAGGACAAAACTTAGGTAGGCAGTAAAGACAGAACTGAATTCTGGGAGGAAGAAAAAAGAGTCAGGGAGATGACATGGATCTGCTGGAGACAGATGCTGGGAATTTTACCCCATAAGCCACTGCCATGTGCCGATACAAATATGAATAGAAATGGATTAAATTAAGTTGTAAGAATTATCTAATAAGAAACTAGAACTAATGGGCCAAAGAGTGATTTAATTAATACAGTTTCTGTGTGGTTTTAGGCTAAGCTAGCTGGGAGGCCGGGATGAACAAGTGGCCTCCTCCAATAGTTTTCCATATAAATTTTATTTTTTTAACTTGGTTTTTGTGGTAAAAAGATTCATTACGCATTAAAATTCCTATAGGGGAAATTCTGGAAGACAATATGACTAGAATGTCATTAAGATTTGGATTCACTTAATCCACATGTGCCTCCTTTAATTTCTATTCAACCACAGTTAACTTTTCTCAGCTTCTGCTGTTATTTCCTAAATAACTATCTAAATCTTTGCACCATGTAAGGTTTTGTTTAAATGAATTATTAGATCAGGAGTTATTGCAACAGCCAGTCATATACTGGATATGTCTCCTAACAATCTTTGAAAGTCATTAAGAGTCTGCAATCAGTATCTCCTAGTTTGTGTCTTTCGTGTTCTAGTTTTCTGGAAACCTATTTTGTAAACTAGGTAACTGACAGAATCCCCTTTTTGTATATTTTTTTTTCAGTAACAATATGCAAAACCCATTTAGGAAAACCTTTCTTTGCTTCTTCAAACATTCTTTCTAAGTTATCTGCATTTGAATCACATTACAAAGTGTTATCCATGTAATAATAAATTATCAATTAATGAAAATGTTTACATTTGCCTAACTTACAAAATATTGGCACAGGATGGGGATATTGAGAAATCCCTCTGGGAGAATGATCCATTGATATCTCCTAGTAGGCTGAGAATTATTATAAGTAGACACTGTGAAGGCAAATTTTTATCTGTCCTTTTTTTGTAAAAGTATAGTGAAGAAACAATCTTTTAAATCAATAACTATAAGGGGCCATCCTTTAGGTAATAGAAAAGGCAAAGAAATTCCAGATTGCAGAGGGCCCAGAGGTTGAATTACTTTGTTTACAGCTCTTAGATTTGTCACCACTCTGTATTTTCTAGATTTCTTTTTAACAAATTCAAAAGAATTCCAAAGACTGGTTGATTTTTCAATATGGTGAGTGCCTAGTTGCTCCTGTACCAGCTGTTCTAAAGCCTGCAATTTCTGTTCTGTTAAAGGCCATTGTTTCACCCATATTGATTTCTCAGTTACCATTTTAAAGGTAGGGAAATTAGTATCTCTAAAGATTTGAAAGTTGCTTTGTGTTCTTGTTAGTGACCTTTGTGTTATAGTACCTTATAATATCCTCCCCAGAAACATGAGATTTTATGACTGCACAAATGTTAGTCTGGGTATTCCACTGCTGTAGCAGGTCAAGACCCCATAAATTCACTGCTATATTAAGCACAGATGGCATCAGCCTCTCACTCTATCCTTCTGGGCCCATGCATTTAACCCATCTCATTCACTATTTCACTTGAGATATGGATCCAACTCCTAGGAATTAAACATGTGCCTGTTGAAAAGGTCAATTCAGATGCCAAAATTCTGGAGTAATGACTACTGAAGTAGTGTGACTAGATCCATGCCTGTGTCGAGTAATCCCTCAATTACAGTGTTATTCATATGCCATCCTAGCTTTGGTCTTTGATCATTTATAGAAGTATGCCAAATTATACATTTCCTATTTCCTACTGAAGTTTTTAATAAATCCTCCAGGTCTGTTACATCATTCAGAATTTTTTTTTGAGCAGGCAATGTATTTTTAAAATTTTTCTTTGTGAGAAATGTTGTCCACAGTGCCTGGGAATTCATGGACCAAGTTTGATAGTGGGGCTATGAGAGGCCCCCACAAGGGGTTTCCCAATGGTATAAGGTTGCCTTGTGTGTCTTTTGTTGATCTAAATTCATTGGCCCAATATTGGCTTTTGCCACATCTTGTACGTAATCCAGAAGTGTGAGGCCTTCTAATAGTTCCATTCCCAGAGGAGACATTATTTCTAGTAATTCCTTCCTCAAATGTCCTATTCTATCACAATTAAATCATTTGGCATTTTATTGTCTTCTCATACCATGGAAATTGCTTCTCCCACCCAAACAGCAGTATTGTAGTCAAATGTCTCAACATCCATTGTATGTAGGATCCATTCATCCATTGGTGCTCATCTGACCCACATATCTTTGTGTATTTTAAGTTGGCATTCACAAATGCCCGAGATTCAATAAATACTCATCCAGCTTCTGAATCTGTTACTCCTATTTGTACAACCTTAATTATTCTTTGTAAAAGGTCATGAAAGGCTTCTCTTCGACCCTGCTTAACCATGGTATATGTTTCAATAGATTTTCCTAGTTCTTGCATACTGTCCCAAGCACTTAAGGCTGCTGTGTGGTAGTGGGTCAAGGTGTTTTCATCACAGGCAGCTTGATCCTGTGGATCCACATAGTTGCCCTTGCCAAAAATTTGACCTTGTTAAGCCTCAAATCCTGTAGCTTTTCCCTGTTGTTCTAATTTTTTTTGCCCCTTTTCACCAATAGCATTTCCCAAGCAGCTGTGGTGAGGAACATTTCCCTTCTAACCTGTACTACAGAATTAGAATTTACTGAAATACCAGGAAAGTGGAAACTGTATCTACTTTTCAAATGTGTCACTGTTCTCAGTGATGCCAAGCTGCTCGATGAGGACTTATTTCCGGGTGTTTGACATGAAGATCAAGCTTCATGTCCAGGGTGAACGTGGTAAATAGGCAGAGTTGGACAAGCAGAGCATAGCTACATTTAGCTGCAGGCTGCAGCATGGTTTTTCAATGCAGTAGCTTACTTGAGAGATGCTGACTGAGAAGGATGAAGCTGAAAGTAATGAAGTGATATTTAACAAGGCAGGAGCATGGCTCAACAAGAAGAAATCAATGAGGCAGAAAGAGACTCCTCTTGAAAACAAATGAGGCAAAAATGGACCAACTCCCAGCCCCCTTCAAGATGCTTTTTGTTGTTGATGTTAGCAGCTAAGTCAGGCAAGCTGAGATATAGTCATATTTCTTCCTACTGTGAATTGCCTGTATTTATGTCCAGTAACAGACATGAAAAATAGCCCACTAGACACATAATTGCCCCTCCTCCTTACTCCTCAGCTCAAATTGCTGTTTATACCACACTGGTTCTAACTCACAATGTGCTTAGATGTCATCACTCAGTCAGCATCCAGCTTAAACTAAATGCATCATCCCATTCCTCTTTTCAGAATATCGAGTTTGGAGTAAACAAGGACATTAGCGGGGGCATTGTACTAATGGGTAGCAGTAGAATTCACATAATAAAATTTCTGGAACTGAAGGAAATCTAGAGCAAAATTTATATTTTGTTTACAGGAAAGCTTTTCAGTTGTGGAAGGTTGCTGAAATTGCAGTATGTTATATGATTTATTGTTAAGAACCTATTCTCAAGAATATCTTAAAATCGTGGATAAGTTTTCAGTTTTGTAAAGAACACTGAAGAAAGTGTGTAGACTTTATTTTGCTTTCTGTTCCTTTTTTTTTCTTTTTAAAACAAACTTATTTTATATACCAATCCCAGTTCTCTCTCTTTCCCATTCTTTATGTTTTGTTCTGTTTTTCTTTTTCTTTTTCTTCAGAAACAAAGTCTGGAATTCGTAGAAACAAGAATTTCTCACGTTAAGATTGAAATACAAGATGAAATACAATATCTGCATGATACTGAAGGTGTAAAAGTTCTGTGTACTTTAAGATAGCATTTAACTTTGTGGGCAAGACTGTTAGTCATGTACTTATTCATGCATATCTGATATTTTAATCTTTCTCTATTGTATGTAAATTAAACACTAGAGAAATTAATCTAACTGTAAACATACTTGAAGAAACTCACATTATACAATATCACATGAGTAAGTAAATTTATTTTTCTTTATCAGTACAAAATAAGACCTTGATTAAAGAGAAAAATTCAGGTCTTACAAATTATTCAGCAGGTTTTGTTCAGCTATGAGACAAAACTATAGTTGCACCTCTAAGAAGAGACAGACTTTGTGGTCATTCAGGAATGGGTTTCTTATCTCCATCACAATAGTCAAAGTAAGATTATGCATAATGATTGCCATAGTTATTTTAGTGATTCATAGGCAAGCCTTAGAAGATAAACACAATTTCAGAGTCTTGTCTTGCCCCCAAGATTCCATTGGTTTACCTTAACTAAATGGATAATTTGAAGTGCAATATAATTATTTAAGATCCATGATATAAGTCTTTGTAATGGCACACTATCTAACACACTGGTTTTGGGTGAAGTGCAGGCAGTGAGTAATACTGTGCAAGATCAGTCACAGTAGCAATGTTGTGAGGATGTTACTTAAGGTTTCTTCTTTGATTAAAGGGCAGCAAGGTTAGAAGAAAAATCAATTCTCTGGACATTCAAGCCTTTTGCAAATGTTTTTCAGATTATACTATAACCATAGCATTTCTCCCTTGCTTTTTCTCCATTTAAACATTGCCATTCACTCCTCCCCTCTCACAGTAAAAGTCTTAGACTCCTTTTCTCACTCAGTGTTATTGCATGCATATATGTATATGTGTATGCATATGATTTCTAAAATATGAACTCTTCAGTCCACAAATGACAAACTGAATGAGGGAAAAGCCCATGAGACTCCATCCCTTATACAAAGAACTGTAAGCAGCTGAGGAAATCCCTAGACAAAATCATTCCAATTGTTGCCCAGTGCCAAATGGTCAGTACTGAAAACATACATGCAAGACAGATGATTTTAGATGAACAAGGTGATATATCATAAAATGACCCAAAATAAAGAAGACAGTTACATTTAAGTTTGTCACCTCTATCCTCATTGATTTCAATATGGATTAATCTTGGACCATTAACTGAACCACTAATTAAATCATGTATTGTCTGTGGTCAATAGAAACTCACTACACAATCTTCCCATCTATTTTATGGGTAAGAAAAAGTCAGCTACTTAATTGTGTTTTCATCTGAAAAACTTGAATAGCATATCATGTGGTAGTACTATGATTAATACTTTGCCATAAGTGCTTTGTATCACTATTATAAGTTCTTCCACATGTTGGCACCTGATAGGATTTCATTGCCATGAACTTGAACTTATCTATGTAATTATTTGCTAAAAAGCATTACTGACATTAAGAGCATTGCTGGTCTATTTGGGTAAGAATGGTTAAAATCAAGTGAACATTTGGGTGTTTTTCTTTTCTTCATCTCTAATATATAATGCACACCTCTGAGTAAGAAGCATAAACATCAGAGAACCACGATTACATGGAAGAGAGTTTCATGAATGCAAAGGTTTCATCTTAAGGCCATTTACATCAAGGAAAATTTTTCTTTGTTGTCCATTGAAACTACCCTCTTTTATTAAGAAATTGAGATCATTTGATTATCGAATACCAAACTATAATTCCTGAAAACAGATAAGGAAAATTATAAAATCAGAGAAAACTTTATATAAGTATTTAAGAACACAAACACACTACACACACACACACACACACACATATATACATATACACTCCAACAATTTATGAAAATAGGTCATGAACTTGAAAAAATAGCCAGAGTGGTATTTGGGGGGGCAGTGGAAGGAAAGGAAAAGATGAAATGATGTAATTATATTGTAATCTTACAAAAAGAAAAAAATAATTAAAAGTAAGTAATCCATAATAAAGTTAGCTGTTTTCATAGCATATAAAAATAAGGCCACATATGATCAATAGGTATACAGATATCAGTAAGTAAAAAATTGTAAGTGTTTCAAAGAAAATCATCTATGCTGGAAAGTAGAAAATTATAGAGTCCTTTTGGGGACAATGTTCTAAATCAGTAGTCTGGAGAGGAATTCAGATACAAGAATTCTACCTGTGTGTACAGAATTCTAACTGTGTGTACTGTTTACTAGGACCTATCTTTAAAAATTATTGAAGGAAAGAATAGACTTCTGTAAGTAGCTGTTCAAGGACTGAAAATAATTCCATCAAATATAACAGCAAAACTTTTAGATTTTTGAAGGGATAACTTGTTTCCAATGTAGCATGACAAATATACAATATAGATAAAACAGGATCAAATGTTAAGGCTTTGGCAACTGCTGCTCTGTGACAAATGGGAAAATCTCTGACTGAACTGAACCACATGAGAATATATTACAAGCAAGAATTTTTTCTAATGAAAGACTGCATCAAAGCCCATGGAAAATTAAATACATAAAATGTTTTATTTTCCATCCGTGTGTCCTCACGGCTACTGTTAGAGAAGAAAGTATTGGGACATAAAATCAAGAGATGAGTAGAAAGTAACCAGATCTTTATAGAAATTTTGATGTGGGAGTTGGTACATGGAACAGTTGGAAATTAGGTAATACATTCATTCAATATTTTTAAAGATGACTAAAAGAAAAGCATGTCTGGATGCAAAAAATGAACCATGATCATTGTTCACCCATTGAAGAGTAGGTGAGCTAAAAAAAAATCACTTGAGCATTTAAGAAGTATTAATTATTTGAAGATTCCATCAATGCGTTTTGATCATATTCATCCCTTCTCCCAACTTCTCCCAGATCTGACCCTTCAAATCACTTAAAATTATGTCCTCTATTTTTATGAATTCATCAATCTACTCCAAGAGGTGCTACTCGTATTTTCTTCGATGCATGTTCTTCCATTGAATCATGGTAGACTTAAACTTGAGCTATTCTTAAGAGTAGAATTTGTATCAAATTCTGTAAATAAAATGATCCCTGAGCTATGAGTACTATAACCACTGGGTACAATAAACAGGGATTCTATTGATTAGGGAAGCAGCCCAATTTTATATACTCTTTCTTACAGAATAGGATTAATTTCTTACAGAATTAATTGTTAAAAGTTTGGTACAAAGATTTGTCAAAGTTTCTACTTATCACAAAGCAAACTATTCTAGTCTATTCCATAGCTCTACATGTGTTTTGTGCCAATATCATGTTGTTCCTATCACTATAATGCTATAATATATCATGGAAGTTTAGAAAGCAATCCCTCCAATACCTTTTTTTTTTTTTTTTTTTTGGTTTTTCGAGACAGGGTTTCTCTGTGGCTTTGGAGCCTGTCCTGGAACTAGCTCTGTAGACCAGGCTGGTCTCGAACTCAGAGAGATCCGCCTGCCTCTGCCTCCCGAGTGCTGGGATTAAAGGCATGCGCCACCATCGCCCGGCTCCAATACCTTTTCTTTCTTCTCAGGATTGCCTTGTCAATATAAATATTTTTTTCTGGTTTTATATAAGTATTAGGATTTTCCTTCTTTTCTGTATCTTTATTAGAATTAGATTGAAACTACAAATTTCTTTTACTACCATGAGATTTTCACATTATGAATTCTACCAACCCATAAAATGCAATTCTTTTTCTATTTACTAGTGTCTCTCTTATTCTTTTTCTTTGGAGATTTAGATTCTTCATCATAGAGGTGTTTCATCTCCTTGGTTAGGTTTACATCAAGATTTGGTTTTTTATTCTTGTCTTTTTTGATGTTGTAAATGACAGTATGTGCATGATTTTTCTCAGTGTGATTACTGCTGATGTATAGAAAGGCGAATCCTTTTTATAACTTGATATTTTATGTTTCCACTTTTTTGAAATTGTTAATGTTTTTCTAGCAATTATCTGGTTAAACTAGTAGATCTTTTATGTATCTTGTCATATTATATAAAAATAGGATTATTTTACTTTAATTTTTATATTTGTATAAATTTAATTTTCTACTCTTCCCTTTTTGATACAGCTAGTCTTTTTTTGTCTGCATTGAAATGTAGTGAGGGAAGTGGCCATTTCTGTCTCGTTTCAGCTTTTAATGAGATAAAATATACATGTTATGTTTTTCTCCATTTAAGGTAATGTTGTTTGTGAGTTTGTCATATTAAACATTTAATAATCTGAGCCATAATCTTTGCAGTTCTAGTCTCTCCTGAACTTTTCTTTTCAAAGGATATTGGGATATTATCAAAATATTTTTTGTACATCTCATCTGATATTTGATAAGGAGGGTAAAAGTAATTATAAACTAGAGAAAAAAAAACAAAAATCTCGAACATATTTTAATGGGAAACCAGGATTTCCACACAAAGAAGGAAATTAGACACATACCTATTAACCTGAACTAAAATTATTTTCAAGTGGCATAGGAAACCTTAATTTGAAACCTGAAACACTAAACCTGCTAGAACAAAACACAGAACACACACAAAAAGACAGAAGTGAAGGAGAGAACTTTTTGAACAGCACTCTATTAGCCAGAGTATTAAGGTCCAAAAGTGATAACAGGAACCTCTGAAACCTAGAAAGCTTCTGTACCAATCAATCAGTAAAAGAAAGAAAGAAAAAAAAAGAATGGGAAAGAGTTTTGCAAAGTTGTTTCTGTATCTTTTATAGAAGATTTACACAAACTTTACAAAAAATTCGAAGAAGACTCAGAGAACTAATGACCCAATTAAAAAATACACTAGGAATCATAACTAAGAGTTCTCAGCAGGAGTAACAATAATAACAGTAAGCTAAGAGAGACATCAAAAAATGTTCGTCGTACTTAGCAACTAGGGAAATAAGAATTTGAACAACTTTGTGAAATTGCCTCTTTTTCCAGTTAGAATGATGAAGATCAACAAAAAGATTGACAACAGATGTTAGGAAGTTGAAAGGGAACCCCTATTCACTCTTTGGAATGCAAACTAGCACAGTCATTGTGGAAATCAGTATAGAGAATATCAATAAACTGAAAATAAATCTATCACACAACCCAATTGTAGCACCCATTGGTATATGTCCAAAGAATTCAATATTTTACACTGATACTTACTCACCAGTGCTCATAGCCACTTTATTCACAGCAACAAAGACATACAAACAACCTGACATATTTCACCTAATGAATGGATATTAAAATATGATACAATGAAATACTATCTTCTGTAAGAAGAAATGAAAACATTAAAAATTACAGGTAAGTGCTTAAATCTAAAAAAAGTTTGTGCTGAGTGAAGAAATGTAGACACAGAAAGGCAAATGAGGCACATTCTCTCTCATTTGAAGCTCCCAGTTCCAAATATCAGTGTGTATAGAAAAGATAAAGGAACCATAGGTGTGGGGAGGTGCTTAGAAAATGAATATCGGGATATACATTATGTAAACTAGAAGATGTTATGATAAAGAGGGGATGCCAACTAGGATAGAAGGAAGTAAGGACCGAAGCAGAAGAATCAAGGAAGGCGGATAAAACAAATGTTATTTGATAAAGGCTCTAGTACTCAATTTATATTTACCCAAATGTATATACAACACACACACACACAACACACACACACACACACACACACACACACACACACAGAGAGAGAAGAATGTAAAAAAAATCTTTGACAACAATGCTTCCCATAAGAACATGGAAAAAACAAAATTCAAATAAACAAACCCAGTATGAGTCAGGTGAAACCTCATTTTAAGTGGTTGATCAGTTTAGTACCAGTTATTCCGGAAATAATATGAATTACTGACTGTTGCCTTTGGTTGTCTCACAGAGTTTGAATGTGAGCTCTTATTGTGGAAGGCACCATACACTTAGAATACAGGACTCCAGTGATTTAGACTGGATCCTACACAAAAGCCTTGTTCCTATAGTCTAGCTTCCATTTTAGAAAATATTATGTAAGTTGCCAAAAGAAGGTTGAAATTAAGCTGTCCTACCATGCTCCAAGGCCTATGTACCATAAGAATTATGAGTATGACAATATATCCTTAAAAGATCAAAATGTTAAAGACACATATGTCAGTGGTGGATACCAACTACTGCCTGCTTGGACTTAAGGTTTACTCAGTAGCCAGAGACTCAAGCCTGGTCCAAGAAACTTAGCCACATAGTGAATTCATGGGCTATTGAATTCATGCACTTTAGGAGAGAATCCACTTTGTTAGATCAGCATAATTCCTTACTATATTCTAAATCATATCTTGTAAACCCCTGATAAGTATGGCTATCACTCTTATCAATGTAGCCTCTATTTACAGAAAATGGAGACTATTACAGAGACCACAAATGGTATCAATGCAAAGACAAATAGCCTTGAATTAAAATATTTGTAAGACATGTTACGGTAAAGAAGAGATATTTGTGCGATCCTTCTGATAGACAATACAACAGGAAGTTAATGACTACTTCAAGAAGAATTTGCCTCTCTCATTGATGAGCATTTTTATTGGTTGTATAATAAAGTATGCTCATATGTGAAACCACATACATACCAGCTGAAGAAATGGACTCTGTGGGTTGTGTTTATATTCATTATTATGTCACAATAATAGTTAAAGAAAAAGTAAGTGTCAACATGAGAGGAGGGATGGAGACATGGGAGGAATTCCAGTTCCAGTAGCTAGGAGGCGCTGGAGTAAAGAAAGAGAGGAAACCTGATATAATTCTACTTCAATTGTGGGAGCCTAGGCAGTTTGGATGCTCACCTTACTAGACCTGGATGGAGGTGGGTGGTCCTTGAACTTCCCACAGGGCAGGGAACCCTGATAGCCTTTTGGGCTGATGAGGGTGGGGGACTTGACTGGGGGAGGGAGAGGGAAATGGGAGGTGGTGGCGGGGAAGTTGCACAAATCTTTAATAAATAAATAAAATAAATAAATAAAAATTTTATAACAAAAATATTTAATAAATCAGTATGGTTTCTACATTTGCCTCTGAGATGAATATTTCACTTATTTTTCTTACTCCAAATGAAACCAGATACAGATCTTCTCTATTTGCTTTGGCTATAATCCCTAAATTTTGTTTGTCATGCATCTGATAATTATACATTTACATGAATCTGCATTCCAATTTATTCCAATTTGTATTCTTATTTTACCTGTGTTTTATTCCATGTATTAGTTTATTTACTTTAGTTTAGCATTTTTTTTTCCCAAGAAAAGTGGTTTCTATTCTTCTTGACTTGAAGCAGAATTTTAGTGAACTAACTTAAAAGCAAGCAGGGTATACCTTCAACACTGATTAACAATTTCAAGGAAATTCCACATGGCATTAGAAATACAAAGCTAATGTACCCAAATATTAAAACAAAAAAAAGATTCAATGTTCAGAAATGAAGTTAATGACCTAACGACTTTTCAGTACTTAGACAAATTTGTGTTTGTCAGGAAAGTACAATAAATCTTAATTTAATGTCCTCAGGAGGGTAAAGAGGACAAGACTGTGTGTGTGTGTGTGTGGGGGGGGGGGTATTGACAAGACTTTATATAGGCATGAAGAAAGAAAAGTTTAGTGTAACTTGCGCTTTTACAATGTGAGTGGATAGTCCAAGAACACATTGAAGAAGGGAACTCTGTCCGACATCAGTGGATAGTAATGTTCTCCTGGATCTTAACTATTCTGAATCTGAAATGAAAATAGTTATTTTACTATTTTTAACTATAGGATCAACATTATCAAGTGTCAACTCCAATATCAGTATGAGATAATTCTATTATTTTAGATGGGTTTTACATTATGCCTAATGAGTGTAGTTATGTAACCAGAGAAAGCATATGAGCACTTGATGTATACACTTGCAAGTTCAAATAGATGATGTTCAAAATGAATGAACTAATGTTCATTAGAATCAGCAGTTTGACGTAATGTGTGCTACACAGTGTCTACTTAGTTCTACAGAGAAAAATTGATAAATCAGAAATACATCTGTAAATATCAGCTGACAATTCTAAAACTATTTTTGAGGACCATTAGTTTATCAACCAACAAATAATTTTGCTGTTTGATTTTGGGAAGTATTTAAATTGAATTTAGTCAGATAGGGTTGCTCATGTGGACAAACAGTTGACTTATCAAACATTATTTATCAAGACTTAACTCTAATGACTTCATTATGTGACTGTGACTTTTAAACATTATATTATTAAATTTGCATATTAATATTCCAGAATATTCTAGGTTGACAACTTACACGTTTCAGTGTAAAAAAAGATTTAATGATACAATGAAACTGAAGTATGGTTATGGAACCACTTGAATATTCAACAGAAAATTTGGGGGGGGGGAAGTTCTCTTTAATCTGGTATTCCACTTTGCTTTCTAAAACTGTGGTAGACTAAAGCCAAGAGCAAACTACAGGGGAAGAGGCACATTTGGCTTATACTTTCCTGTTGCAGTCCATAACTGAGGAAAGCTGGGAAAGGAACCTTTGTAGGAACTAAGGTGCAGAAACTCAAGTGCAATCATGAGGGGAACACTGCTCATTGGCTTGAACTCCATGACTTAATCTTCCTACTTTCTTATACACACTAGACCCACTTGCCCAGAGGTAGCACTGGCCTATGTGGGATGGATATATTTATCTTTAAACAATAAAATGCACCATACCATATTTTACAGGTAAATCTGATGGAAACATTCTTCAATTAATATTCTCTCTCTACAGATATGTCTAAGGTTATGTCTGATTGAGAAAAAGTAATAAGCACATTTGCTCTTTAGTAAGGAGTTAATTTTAAAATGCTACAAATACACAAACACACACACATACATATATATGTATATACATATATATGTATATATATGCATAAGTATATAAGGCTTCAATCTTTAAATATTATCATCAATGTATTTATTAAGAACCCATCATTGCATATATTGCGGATATATAAATTCAGAAATTTGAACTTAATAGAATAAAAATTTTGCTACAAGAGAATGTAAGGTATAACATTACTCAGTTCTCATATGAATCATGGTTAGATAAGAAATAATAATAACCATCACAGGAATTAGAAAAATAACTTGAGTTTATTTCAGTTGATAGTAGACATAAAAACTGAACACCAAGGAGAAAATGAATAACTATTAGAAGGAATAATGACAACAATTACCTGGAAACTGGACCAACCTTTTTTGGGGAAAAATTTTGTGTCTTCTGTACACAGATACTCAAAGCTGGTAAAAAGTTTGCAGACAGAAACTGCATATATTTTCACTAGCTCAGAACTGAAAGTCATCTAGATTGTACCTCTAGCTGAATATCATCAACACAAATCAAGACTTTTAGCTAACATCATCTAATTTTAAATCTAAACACATAAGAAAATAACCTGAGAGGGTACCTTGATCTCCTTTCTGCATTTTAAACATTTTATCAAATTGTATGAAGAGAAAGTTTCATTGATTTTTTTTTTTTGCAATCTTTAATCATCTCTATGACAGTATTCGCGATAAATTGTTTCCTTTTGTGGCATCTTTACTTTCTCAGTAAGCCAAACACTTCAGAGACTGACATATCTAGCAGATACCGTACCTATGTGAAGTGTCCTTTCGAGAAGTGTTATTGCAAATCCCTATTTTGTCAGTTATCAGATGATACCAGACAGCCTTTCCCTCAACCTAGCTGTCATTCCTTTTGTTCATTCTTTCTCAGCAAAGGAAATGGCCATCGCTGATGATTACCACTTTGAAGGCTGACCTGAGAACTCTGGGCTTCTAGGCTGAGAAGTGTGAAGCTTATGATCTCACATGTCAGTTCACCATATTTTTTCAGCCACTAGAAATATTTTGATCTGGAAAGAGTAATAATTTATTCTTAAAATAAATATTGATATTAAATATGCTTTTAGTTGTTTTAACAACTTTTGAACAGTAGCTTATTTCATCGAAGGGTCTCTCCTTAGAACAACCATCTCCTGTTTTAGATTGTAACTTCAAGGCAATGCTGTTTATTTCTCCCAATTGTAATTTAAAAATCTTCACTTAAGACAAAAATTAAAAATTAAAACTACAGAGCCAGAGATAGGATGTTTAATTCACAAAGCTTCACCTTAGAGATGGTGGTCATTTAACCATATCTCAAAATATTAAAAATAGATGAAATATAAAAATTAATTTTTAAACTAAACTTCCCTTTTGTATGAAGCAAACATTGACTTCTTAAATAGGATAGTGGGTTTAATCTTGAAAAATTGGCTATAATGTTTATTAAAGTTGGTCTTATGTCTTCATATCCTATTCTATGGAAAAAGCTTCCCATTTTCTCTTCAGTTTTTGTTTTCTGGTTGTTTAAAAGCCATCCTTGACACTCATCTATGTTGTGACTAGCCTTTTCTCATACCTTTAACATTTATATGTGAATTATTTCTGTTCTTATGTTAATTATATAAATTACCACACAAAATAATATGCAAATATATATGATTATTTTTCAAGATTTATTCTATTTTTAAATATGTGTATTTATATGAGGGAAGTATCAGCTATTGAATGTGGGTTCTCATGCAAGGCAGAAGTAGATATCAGATCTCATGGAGTTGGAGTTACAGGGATTTGTGGATCTCCTTTTGTGGGTGCTAGGAAACAATCTCCCAGTCCCTTGAAGAGCAGCATGCACACTTTATCACTAATTCATCTCTCCAGCTCCCATGCGAGACATTACTGATGGCATCTTCATTCATCTTTCGATTGCTGCTATACAGACTGCTGAATGAAAGAGGATACCCAATAATGTCTGAAACTCCATGAACCTTGTCTGGTTTTTATTGTTAATGATGATGGGTGTTTTGTATTTAAATCATGATGCAATGAGCTTTCTCCATGGGCTGTTTAACTTTTTTTTCCATTGTCAATTTGTAATTTGGTAACCATCTAATATACTGAGTGAGTAGTCACTCTCATCTAAGTATGGTGTTGCACATTAGAATTTCAGTAGTGGAAATCACATTTCACTAAAATTCAAGAAGATAGAGGACTCTGGTCATTATGTGAAGTAAAACATGCCAAGTTTAAGGAGTAAATAATGTATGGTCTTCTGCTTTGTAGATTCTAACAAAGTTGGTGACATAGAAGTTTATACGAGACTGATATTTTTAAAGGCTCTGGAGCCTGTGAATGGCAAGAGAAGAATTGTAAAAGGTAAACAAATGGCTACTAAGTTTAGGCCAGATAAAAATAATTGGTGGTGTTTTATTAAACAATTGAATGGCAACAAGTACCACAAATATTTCAAAACAAAATGCCAGAAGAAAAGATTTTGAGTAATTTCAGTACATATAAATTCTCAACTGTCTCTATAGTAGAATTGTTTCATATATTTTCCAGATCCATGAAGTAGTTGTCTAGGGGGTAATACGTATAGTTGCCTAGTAATAAAAAATTTATTTCCAAATATTCAAAAACTGTTATTTGCATGACAAAATGATATTAACTTTCGATAGTAAAGATAGCAGAGTTGATAGCAATAGGGCATCTATATATACTACCTAACATATAAAATGTTTTAATGTTGTAGATGTTCTTTATTTTTTAAGAAATTTCATGCTTTAGAAAAGTGATAAGAAATATGAAAGATAAAATTATCATAATTTGGATATTAAAGTGTGGAGGTGAATCAATGGAATTACTATCATATGCCAAAAAGTAAGTCATGTATCATGTGTACATAAGTTGATAGAAAGACACAAGGACCCTCTTTGGTGAAACTTATATTTCACTAGTAAGAGAAGGACACTGCAACAGTATCTATGAAAAGACGATCATAGTCACTATATGAAAAGTGAAACAGAAAAGAAGAAACAACAGAGTTTATGTAAAGTTGAATAAGTTGCTCAGATTAATCACAGTAAGAAAATAGAGCGAACAAAATAAAAGTGAGATGGAGGGGTAAACAGTGGGTAAATCTGCATTGGAAAATTTACTATTAATAGAAAGGTTTCAATAATACAGGTATGAAATTTTCAAATAGTAGATTGGAAATAATAACAATAATAAAATAAATGGTTAAAGTGGATTTCTGACATGATCTAGAGAGATGATTGAGACTAGTGTGCATTTAAGGATGAGGTATACCTGAAGTATCATCCCTAAATACCTCCCCATACTTTATAAATGCTATATATGAATTTACTCATTCTCTCACAATATTTCACAGACTCGTGTGTCATCTTGATTATAACATAGCATAGATAAATTCTTCTTTGATCAACTCTATTTGGGAATAGGTTGCTTCTATTTTCTTCACTTTTCCACCCATATTGCATATGTATTACATATGCTGGTGATTTTTGTTCTGTGTTGGTTGTTTTCTTGTCTACATCCTTGCTTAATTTTCCTATTTGCCTCTATTATCAACTTTGGGGTTTCTGATGATTTTTTTCAGGTGAACTGTTTATATCTCCATTTTATATTTGACCTTTGTAGCCAAAGAAATTTATTTGTTAGTTTGTTGGTTGGATTCCGGGAAACCTGATTCTCTTTGGGTACGAGAGGTTAGCAGGGAAGAACGGAGAGTCAGAATCTTAAATAAAGAGTAATAGTGGTCAGCTAAGAAACTATAAAATGCATATGTAAAAAGAAAAAGTAAAATATAGAGACATGACAACAAAGTAGGATTCCTGCGCACTTGCCATGCGGTGCACTCCTGAGTACTCAGGAATTAAAGGCCCAACCATTGTCTGCAAAGACTGTTTCACAGAGAAACCTTGTCTCAAAAATATCAACCCTTGCCTCTGCCTCCTGTCAGTTTGGTTTGGAGATGTTAGCAGTTCATTTTGCCACTCTGAATAGAGTATTTTTATTCTTTTTTGTGAGTTTTCTCTTTTTTTTTCTGAGTTGTCTTTCCCACTATTACTCTTTTTATTTATTTATTTATTTATTAAAGATTTCTGACTCTTCCCCACCACTGCCTCCCATTTCCCCCCCCTTCCCCTATCAAGTCCCCCTCCCTTGTTAGCCCAAAGAGCAATCAGGTTTCCTTGCCCTGTGGGAAGTCCAAAGACCACCCACCTCCATCCAGTAAACTTTTGGGACTGAATCTCTATTCAGAGTGGCAAAATGAACTGCTAACATCTCCAAACCAAACTGACACACCATAAGGGCCAAAAAATAAAATATGGCTAAACATGTAAACATTTTGTGAACTTAAAGATTATTTGGGGGATATATGTGGCAATATGGAATGGATATTGAAAAAGAGTGGATAATAAATTTTAAATGAATGAAAGAAAATACAAAAACAGAGTTGGAGAAAAATGGTCTAAATAGAAAGAATATTGTAATGATATTGGGGGAGGTGCTACCTGTACAACCTTTTAGAATATATAGAAATCCATCAGGAACCTCAGATTCTGCACATGTAACTGTAGAATTTCAAGGGTTCCCTGTGAAGGTTTGTTATTGATATGCCTGTATCTCTTCGTCTGAAATGGGGATTTTTACTTTGTGACTTCATATGTTAGAAATACGCAACTTTTTTCTATGATCTCACAGTTAAGTGTATCAGGTGAGGTTTGACTCTTAGACTTTTTACGCCTAATGGAAACTGTTGAAGACTGTGAAAACTTTTGAAGTTGACTGGGTACACTTTGCTTTGTGAAATCAAAGTGACCCTACATACCCAAGTGTGTGTGTGGATATATGTTATATTTGGATGTCAAGTTGACAGTGAGTGGACTTGTGATGGTTTATATTGATTGTAAAACTGCCATATTAAAGAGTAAAACTGAAGGAAAATCTCTGTGGGATTTATGGATTCAGTCAATTAAGAAGACCTATTGAAATGTAAATGTCAAACTTACATGTGTCAGGGTTCTCGATGGTATAAAAAAAGAAAGTCAGCTGGACACAGACATTCATCTCTCCCTGCTTGCTGACTATAGCTATGCTATGCCCAGAAGCCTATCATTTTTGTTGTCATGGTTTTGCAACCTGATACACTACATCCTCATTCTGTGAATCAGAGAGAAATACTTTCTTTCTATAATTTGCTTTTGTTTGACATTTTTCACAGTAACAGTGAAGAGCAACAAGTTTTTCTGGCTTAAAGTTTTATTTGTAAAAAAAATAATAATTTTTCCTATGTTTAAAATTCCTATTTTATACTTAATTTCAAAATACCAAGCAATGGTATATTAAGGTAAAGGTGTTTTCATGTAATGTTCTACTATGATAAATTTCAAGTCCTTTGAACATAATATTGTCTTTCAGTTTTCTCATATTCTTTCTCAATTGGGTGAATTCAAACATGTCTTTCTTAGCTATACTCAAAGCAAGGTAATTACCCTGGTAGCCAGTTACATGAGTTATATATTTGAGCTGAAGGATATTTCAAATCAGGATACAATTTCCTTTTCTTTGCCTCCTTCTCACTTTGCCCATAATCTATCAGACAATAATGGCAGTGTACTAAAAAAAAATTAGGTGAGTTACAGTGTATGAAAGACAGAACCTTAGAAGAGTATAGCTCAAGAGCTAACAATTAGAAATGATACCAAGCAAAGAAACTACTAAATTTTTTCACTGAGACTCTTATTATTAGTTTATTTTATTAATAGTTTCATTGATTATTAAAAATAAAAATGTTCATCATTCACAACCTTCCCATATCTTTTTTTTATTTTATCCATCATTTGATATTGTTAAGCATTGTTAGCTTTTGGCCATACAGGTTTATTTTAATTCAGATGTATTTGAGGTTAAGGTATGAAAAAAGAAAGGTTAACATATTTTTAATGGAAGCATCAATTCTGACTTAAACCTTATTCCCCATGGCAGCTGTGAATTTTTTTTTTATAGCTGCTGAATCTCTAGTGGGAGAGGTAAGCTTAATTAGTGCCACAAGATGCTAACACCAGGCAAAAGACTTCACGCAGAGCAACAAAAGCAATACATTTAAAGAAATGTGGTGCTTGTTTCTCATTTACATGTTACCAAAGATAAAGGTCTATTTCAATAGATAATGAGGTTTGGTATGATTTACCTTGGATTGGTTGTTCTTAGTTTAAGGTTATGACATTTAATATTAAGGAATATCACATAAGTAGATGCTTGGGGAGCATTATTCAGCTACATCTGAATATTAGTCACATTTTTTGTATTCCAATTGATTATGAGTATTAGAATTAAAATGTTGGCTTAATGACAAATACTAGAAAATAATTACATATTGTTAACAAAGAGCTCATGTATCCATGTTCTTAACTTACCATCATGTTTTCAATTTTTCACATAAAGAAATACTATAAGTAAGATACAAAATTTTAGTTGCCTCTGTAGTTTAAAACTTTAAAATGAATCTTAACTGTTGGGTGAAATTATAACTTCATAATTTGTATATTTTATAGTCTTTTATAAAAACTATGTGCTTTATCATTACCAGTATTTTTTTATTCTTCCCAGTCATTTTAATTACTATATTTTATATACTTTCATGATTGTTTTTTTTTATTCTTGACATTAGTTAGAAATTAATTATTGGCTTGTCATCTATAAAATAAAAAACAAGACATGATAAGGTGATGCAAAATTTTGGCTATTGAAGCTGAATTGTTGAATTGGGGTATATATTTTAATTGATAAAGATCAGATAATTACACCTTAGCATTTAGTAGCCACTACACATGAAAATGCATGCCTGATGTTACCCTAGATGCTCTCTCAGTGGAAAGTTATCTGTGGTTTATGAATGTCTGTCGTTGTTTAGAATGTTGGTTACAAGTTGTTAAGGAAAAGCTAAACAAAGGAGATTCAATTCAGAGTTCTTGTTTAAAAAAGGGGGAGTGCTGTGGGGCAATGGTCTGTACCCTGTCATTTGTATTTTAAATCAATGCTGGTTGGCCAATAGCCAAGCAGGAAGTCTAGGTGGGGCAACCAGGCAGGAAGTAGAGGTGGGGCAATGAGAATTTTGGGAAGAGGGGAGTTTCAGTATGCAGTCAACACCCAGACAGAAATGAAGCCAGACAAGAAGCCATCAAGATGTGACTGCCTCGCTAAAAAAAGTACCAAGCCACGTGGCTAACACAGACAAAAATTATGGGATATTATAAGTTATAAGAGTTAATAAGAAGCCTGAGATACTAGGCCAATCAATTTATAATTTATGTAGACAGACCTCTGTGTTTTCTTTGGGACTTAACAACTATGGGAACTGGGCAGGACAGAAACTTCAGTCAACATGTGCATGTGTATGTGATATTTATTGAAATTTCATCGTACAACCCATAAATGTATATAATTCTTATAGTTGAAGTAAAAAAATATATTTATTTATAAAAGGGAAATTTTGTGTTCCTCTTATTTATTTTTTGTTTTGTTTTATATTATTTATGTGTAATAACTTGTAGTTATGTGTTTCAGAATGCAGGTGACTGTGAGGGCCAGAAGAAGATGGTAGATTTACGCAGAGCTGCCATTATGAGCTCACTTACATGAGTACTACAAACTAGAGGTATATCATCTGCAAGAGCAGTATGCACTATTAAGCAGTGAGCCATTTCTCCAACACCCAATATTAAATTCTTAGTAGATAACTCAAGTGTCTTTTAGTTTCTCTCTGGTCTGTCATTGGCAAAGAATTGCATTTTCAGGTCTGGCAGATGTAGAACAATTTTAGATTGTGTACTGTATACCATGATGTTGTAGCACAGAGGCTTTGACACATCAGATGCTGCCGGAGAGCAGCCTTTGATGTTATCACAGACACTTTGCTGCATCGAGCTGCAATTATCCTACTGGGACTTAGATGAGGTTTTCAGTGTCTTGAAAATGAGGAATCTACCAATGGAAAGGCTATGGACTGATAACAAAAGAAAGCTGAGTACAAAGTTCTGTAAGACTTCCAGGTGTCAAGACCCTTCGACCATGAGAGGCAGATGAGATGCTTCATGAACATATAGCTTATTTTTGCATTGGCTAATCAAAGGTGTCTGCTAACTAACTATATGTTATTAAAAGGGAAATGATTCCAGTGTTATTACCTGAACACATAATTGTGAAAACCTACTCCTTTCACATTCTTCAAACCTGTTTCCAAAGATATATCTTACAATGCATTCTTTTAAAATTTATTTTGCTTTTATTTAAAATATAATTACGTGATTTTACCCTTCAGCATGTACCTCAAACCCCATCCATACTTTCTCTTTCAAATTCATAATCTCAATTTTTAATTGTCACATACGTTAATGTGACATACACAGAAATATACACATACTGCAATTTATAATAAGTTGACTGAGGTCAGAACTGGGGGTAAATCCTTTGTGTATATAAGCAAAAATGAGTCAATTAGGAAATGAACGATGCAATCAGCTAAATCCCCTTGGTGTTGCTTACATGTACATGTTTAATACTTCTTCAGATAATTAATGAACAGTGATATCTTTCTGTACAAATTCCAAGAGTGTAGCATATGCTGATCTGCTGTCTTACAGGTCCTAGAAATCTTTTGATTTGAAGGAATGACTAGGCTGAAGTGGACCTAGTTAACAAGGAGCTATATACTGATTCAGAGGATTTGTAAGTCCTGACACTTTGCCTGAAAAGTCCTCAAAAATGTAACTGAAAAGAGCAAATATGTTTCTTCTGATGAGCTCATGATTGTAAGACTATGAGTCTGCTCATTTTTGACATATATTATTTGTTTCTTCAGCTTTTAAAATATTCCCTAGCCAAGGATTCAGCATCTTTATTCCTCTCTACATGGAATAGTTTCATTAATGAAAACTCTTGTGTATTCTCATAATAAGAATATCTATCTTCTTTTTCATTTTATCTGCATGAAAAAATGTCCATACAAATATTACAAAATGTCCTGAGTGTACTTTTGGCAACACCATTTTACTTATAACCTTTAGCCTTTCTTTAAAGATACTTTAGTGCTATCTGTTAATCAGAAAAAAGTGCACTTCACACTGTGTGCTGCTCCTAGAAGGTACTGTACTGATCAGAGTCAAGATGAGTCTTGTTATATGATGTCCTTTGATAATGTGCAAACATTGGAACAGTATATGTTTATAAATTTTAATAACAATTTTTTAGCAGTTCTTATGATAAATTATAAACATTGCATGGATGACCATCACTATTGTGTTTATTTCACACATAATTTTACTTTACTTTTCTGTGAAAGTGATTTTTTCCAAATATATTATTTTAATCAGGGATTAATGAAACAGTTATTCTTTTATTATGTGTCTGATACACATTAATACACATTGGGCATGTCAACCACAAGCTCTCTTTAAATGGCATGTAGAAACAGACGTCAGTTCTCATCATTCCTTATAGGTGGGAAATATAAACATAGCTGCATCAATGCATTCATATCCATTCCCCTCTGTAAAAATGTTAAATAGCTCACTAAGCCATCTCTACAGCATCCCAATATGTTTGCCTGCTTAGAGAATTGTGTGAATTTTATAGCTATTCTTTTGTGAGCCAGAAGATTCATTTATTTTGGCCTATTTTTTTCTTAGACTGAATGTGTTAATGACTTGTTTCTGCAACTTTTCACAATAACATTTTGTTTTCTTATAAAACATACTTATAATTATGACTGTTTTTCTTTGTTTTTGTTTCTATTTCAAGACCCATCTCAAACCCATACTTGTTTCTTTGGTTTTTAATGGCTTCCCAGCTGTCACAAATATATTATTTTTAATATTATATTGATCTCTGTTTTATGGGCTATGGAGTTATTTTAAATATGGAGTCATTTGGCAATTCTTCTCTTCTTTTATCACTTAAACAAAATCGGTACACAGGATAACATGATTTGTTCCTGGAAAACAAAAGGAGAAATTATAAATAAATTCTCATATGTGTTGGTACACAGAGACACAACAGACATATATGCACACACACACACATGTACATACACACATATCTTCACCAATATAAGCCATAAGCCTGGATGTGCTTTCTTTTGGTAAATTTGTTGAATCAGTTATGGGAATGTTCTTGAAGAATTCTCTTCTGTTTCTCCTCCTTTTACAAGTAGCTCAGTGTTGGTGTGCATACCAACTATGTGTACCACCTGTGAGTATCTATTTCTGAGCTCTTTATTTTTACTTGATTATCTCAGAACCATTCATTGTGAGTGACTTGTGGGAGCAGTGGTGTTTCATTGAAATGATTAGTTCAAATTACTCATATTGTATTGAGTTCCTATTTAGGACTTTTTTGCCATTTTATTGCACAAAATATATTCAAAAAACCACATTTCTAACTTCTCCAAAATTGCACTTTTTATTACTTTATAAATAATACCAATCAAAATTTTCACTTCCTTCCCTCCTTTCACTTCCCTCTCACTTCCCCACTCACCATCCTCCCTCCCCTCCAGTACTAAGAAAAGGCACGGTACCCTGTTCTGTGGGAAGTCCAAGGCCATCCCCACACCATCCAGGCTTAGAAAGGTGTGCACCCAAATAGAATAGGATGGCAATAAGCCAGTATATGCAGTAGAGACAAAGCCCAGTGCCATTATCATTGACTTCTCAGTCTGTTCCAATTGTCAGCCACATTCAGAAGGTCCAGTTTGATCCCATGTTCATTCAGACCCAGTCCATCTGGATTTGGTGAGCTTCCATTTGCTCAGGCACATGGTCTCAGTGGATGGACCCACCCCTCGTTGTCCCGAATTCCTTACTCATATTCTCCCTCCTTCTGCTCTTCAACTGGACATTGAGAGATCAGTCCAGTGCTCCGATGTGGGTCTCAGGCTCTATCTCCATCTGTTGCTGGACAAAGGTTCTATGATGATATTAAGATAGTCATCAGAGGCCCGGTGGTGTTGGTGCACGCCTTTAATCCCAGCACTCGGGGAAGAGACAGGTGGATCTCTGTGAGTTCGAGGCCAGCCTGGTCTACTGGTCTACAAGAGCTAGTTCCAGGACAGGAACCAAAAAGCTACGGAGAAACCCTGTCTCGAAAAATTAAAAAAAAAAGTCATCGGTCTGACTACGGGACAAACCAGTTCAGGCACCCTTTCCTCCACTGCTCAGGGTCCTAGCTGGGGTCATCTCTGTGGACTCCTGGGAACCCCGCAAGAGCCAAGCCTCTTGCCAACACCAAAATGGATCCCTCAATTAAGATATCTTCTTCCCTGTTCCCATATCCATCCTACCTCCATCTCAACCATCCCACTCCCCCAAGCTTTCCCCAACCCTCCCCTTCTCCCTTCTCTCTCCCTCTTTCCCCTTTCCTCCACTCCAACCTTACCCCCTTGCTCTAATTGTTGCCTGGCAATCTTGTCTGCTTCCAGAAGGATCTATATATGCTTTTCTTTGGGTTCACCTTATTACTTAGCTTCTCTAGAATCATGAACTATAGGCTCAATGTCCTTTATTTATGGCTAGAATCCACTAATGAGTGAGTACATACCATATTCCTCATTTGGGGTCTGGGTTATCTCACTCAGGATATTGTTTTGTATTTTTATCCATTTGCATGCAAAATTCAAGATATTGTTTTTTTTTTTTTTTTTTCGCTGAGTAGCACTCTAATGTGTATATGTGCCTTTCTTTATACATTCTTCCATTGAGGAGCATCTAGGTTGTTTCCAGGTTCTGGCTATTACAAACAATGCTGTTATGAACACAGTTGAACTAATGCTTTTGTAGTATGATTGGGCATCTCTTGGGTATATTCCCAAGACTGGTATTGCTGGATCCTGAGGTAGGTTGACTCCCAATTTTCTGAGAAACTGTTACACTGATTTCCAAAGTGGTTGCACAAGTTTGCATTCCCACTAGAAATGAATGAGTGTTCCCCCTACTCCACATCCTCTCCAGCATAGGTTATCATTGGTGTTTTTGATTTTAGCCATTCTGACAGGTGTAAGGTGGCATCTCAAAGTTGTTTTGATTTGCATTTCCCTGATAGCTAAGGAAGTTAAACATGTTCTTAGTATTTTTTTTTTTGCCATTTAAAATTATTCTGTTTAAAATTCTCTGTTCAGTTCAGTACTCCATTTTTTAACTGGGTTCTTTAGCATTTTAATGTTTAGTTTCTTGAGTTCTTTATATATTTTGAAAATCAGATTTTTTTTCTGATGTGGGGTTCGTGAAGATCTTCTCCAATTCAGTAGGTTGCCTTTTTGTCTTAGTAACTGTGTCCTTTGCTTTACAGAAGCTTCTCAGTTTTATGAGGTACAATTTGTTCATTGTTGTTCTTATTGTCTGTGCTACTGGGGTTATACATAGGAAGTGGTCTCCTGTTCCCATGCATTGCAGGCTACTTCCTACCTTTTCTTCTATCAGGTTCAGTGTGGTCAGATTTATATTGAGGTCTTAATCCATTTAGATTTGAGTTTTTGTACATGGTGATAGATATTGAACTATTTTCATTTTTCTATAAGTTGACATCCAGTTATGCTGCACCATTTATTAAATATGCTTTAATAAAAGCAATATACAGCAAGCCGATAGCTAACATCAAATTAAATGGAGAGAAACTCAAAGTGATTCCACTAAAATCAGGAACAAGATAAGGCTGTCCACTTTATCCATAGCTGTTCAACATAGTGCTTGAAGTTCAAGCAATAGCAATAAGACAACATATGGAGACCAAAGGCATTCAAGTTGGAAAAAAAGAAGTCAAATTTTCATTATTTACAGATGATATGATAGTTACATAAGTGACTCCAAAAGTTCTACCCGAGAATTCCTACAGCTGGTAAATACCTTCAGTGATGTGGCAGGATACAAGATCAACTCAAAAATATTAGTAGCCCCTCTTATACACAAAGGATAAAGAAGCAGAGAGGGAAATCAGAGAATCATCACCTTTCATGATAGCCTCAAGTATCATAAAGTATCTTGGGGTATCATTAACTAAAGAAGCAAAAGATCTATTTGACAAGAATTTAAAGGCTTTGAAGAAAGCAATTGAAGAGGATACCAGAAAACGGAAAGATCTTCCATGCTCTTGGATTCATAGGATCAACATAGCAACAATGGCAATTCTACAAAAGGCAATCTATAGATTCAATACAATCCCCATTAAAATCCCAACAGACCTTGATAGACTTTTGCAGACCTTGAGAAAGCAACAATCAACTTTATATGAAAAAAGAAAAAAACACAGGATAGCCAAAACAATCCTATACAATAAAGGAACTTCCGAAGTCATTACCATCCCTGACATCAAACTCTATTACAGAACTACAATAATGAAAACAGCTTGGTATTCGCATAAAAATAGAGATGTTAATCAAGGAATCAAATTGAAGACCCGGATATTAATCCACAAACCTATGAACACCTGACTTTTGACTAAGAAGCTAAAATTATGCAATGGAAGAAACAAATTACACTTTCTATTTACAACATTTTTTGCCATTTTATTTCATAGAGTATATTCAAATAAAACACATTACTAACTTCTTTAAAATTATACCTGAGATAAACTGCAACATTTCTGTCTATTTGAAATGATCTAATCCAAATTCTTAGTAGGGTGTTGAATAATGCTTTTCCCATGTCAATTTTTCAATACACAACTCTACCTAAAATTCATTTAAGAAAAGAATCATACAAAAGAGGCACAAACAACTAGAAACTTAACTATACATATAAAACTATGTAAAATTTGTTTGACATGTAGGTTGTCCTAATCAGTTCTTCTTCTAAATGACTTAATTGTGCAGATTTCTAAATGGAAAGCATAATTAAAAGTTTGTAAAAACCTTAAAGATGAGAGCATTTAGCAATCAATATGTAAAACTTTAAAAGTTAATTTTTCAGCTTACATTCGGGATACTATGTTGATGAGACTTCATGTATCTTAGATTTCAAAATCTAAGACAAAATATTATAGCAAAATTCATGATCCTCTTACTTTTAAGCTTTCTTCAGCCTTTTCCTAAAGGTTTACAGATCTTCAGAAGTGGAAGTGTTGTGTGCATGTTTCCATTGGGACTAGCTCCACATCATCATTTTGATTGGTTGGAATTGTATTTCCTTTAAGTGTAACCATCTGGTTGAAAGAGAATTTTCTTTGATAAGTGGTGAGGACAATATTTGCTTTGGGACTTTCACGATAAGTGTTTAGAGACTGCTGTTAGAGATCAGCCCTGGAAACATAAACATAAGTAACATTACAATGCTCAGCAGGGTATATTTAGGTAAATATATATAAATAAAAATACACTTGCAATAACAATAAATGAAAGAGGACATGAATTTAAAGAAGAGTAGGGAGGGGTATATGTAAGTGTTAATAGGGATGAATAGAGAAAAGTAATTTTAGTATAATTTTAAAAAATCAAAATTAATTTTTATTGCTCTAATGATAAAAATGTTTGGAGAAGTAAAATAATGTTTGTGATTTAGTTAGTGCAATTCAAATAGTTTATGTGTTTTTTCTTTTTTTAATTAATTAATTTTATAATTATTATTAAAAAATATTGAGACAGATTTTCTCTGTGTAACAGTCCTAGTGGTCCTGCAACTCACTTTATAGAACAGGATGGCCTTGAAGACGCAACTGCCACTGCATCCCAAATGCTGGGATCAAATGTGTGTGCCACCACTACCTAGCATTTTTTTATTCTCAAGAGGATCACAAGTTTGAGGAAAGTCTTTTTATTATTATTATTATTAATTTATTTTTGTTTTGTGTGCATGTGTCTTGTGTGTGTGTGTGTGTGTGTGTGTGTGTGTGTGTGTAAAGGTGTTAAGTCCCCTGGAAATGGAGTTACAAAGAGTCATAAATTGCGATATGGGTGCTGGCAATTGAATCCAGGTCCCCTGAAAGAACAAATAGTACCACTGCTCTTAACCACTGAGATATCTCTCCAGTTTATGTTTTTATTTTTAGTGTGTACTAATTCAGAAGTAGAGAAGCTTTTACAAATGAAAGTCTCTACAATTATGTGTGTCTGTCTCAAATAAAACACTATATTAGCAGGAGGAACCCATAAATGCACAAGACACAGTAAGATTAGAGTTTTCAGCAATATTCTGGAATTTTCTTAATTAGAACAGTGTCTGATTGAATATTTATGGTGATCTGTGTGGTGAAATACATATTTGTTTTCTGTGACTCTTAAGTGAAAAAAAATAAAGAAAAACAATATTTGCTATTGTGTGAATTGTATTAACCTCTATAAATAGGAGATTATAAAGCATTATCTCTATATAATAACAGTTCATGCAAAAGAGAATGAGCACAACTAAATTAAAAACCACATTGTTAGAATTTTAACAGGTTCATAAGGTCTCTAAAAGAAAGTAGAGAAATAAACATTTTCCTAAGCACAAACAACATTGACCTTGAGTCTCTCCCAAAGTGAATATTGTTATTAAATAAAACAGTTTGTTGTTAATCTCAAAATTATACATAGAAAAATTCTGGATGTCACTTGTTGCTTTAAAAATAACATTTTAAAAGAACATCTATGCCATCAACTATGACTCTGTCAGCACCAACTAAAGAATTGGATGTGTGTATTTTGGCAACACCTATCATGGCAAGAGCTTCTTTAATCAGAATTGTCACATGATAAAAATTCATAATACAACAAGCTATTTTAAGTTAGGGGAAACTAAAATCATAAGAATTTATTTCTAAAGTAAAAATCTTAAATTATTAATGAAACACAGGAAATCATACCATATGATATTCACTTAACTGCCGATTTATTTGTAAAAATTGATAGATTTTTTAGAAAATATTTGAGGACAAAATACAATATAAAAGTAAAAATGGTCTATTTTCACTTAATATTTTAAAATATATTCATATTCATTTAATATTTTGAATGTATTATTAATACAGTGACAAAATGTTAAGTGTTACATTAGCTTTAAACAAAATTTTTAAATTCATTATATACATTTATTAAAAATTTAGCATTTTTTTAAATGAGCAATTATACTAGAAATAAACAGATGTTTTTATCTTTTAGGAACAATCTAACAGTGACAGATAGTTTAATTAGAAAAATATAACCATAAAATATAATGAGTGCTATATTAATAATTATTAGTAGATATCATTTACAGTTAAAATAATAAAACTTTATTTCTAATGGAGTAAGATTCTCCTGGAAAGGAAAAGGGGTTTGCACTTATTTTTAAGTTACTTCAAACAATGTTGTATAGACACCAACACAAGTTCATGAGCAAGGCAGTATATTTCCTAGTGCCTGTTGGACATATAAATGAGATACAATAGCTGAATGTTGGGGCTGAAGAGATGGGCCAGTGGACAAAAGCACTTTCTGCTCTTGCAGCGGACATGGATTAATTCCCATCAGTTCTCAGCATCAACATGGTGGTTCAAGACCCTCAGTAATTCCAGTTCTTAGAAATCCAATGCCTCTTCTGATATACACAGACACCAGACAAGCATGCTATGCACAAACATACATGCAGGCAAAAAACTTGCGGGGAGCCAGTACATGTGGCCGCCATTACAAGATGGCGCCTAGCTCCTGCAGGGCTGGAGTAAACAACTCCATATAAGGTCTTTGCCAGTACTGCCATCTCGGGCATGCTCAGTGTCCTCAGTGTGCTGGATCTTTCAGGGAGCTTGGAGTGGCTGCTGAGACACTTTGACCAATAGGAGGCCTGCACATACTCCTAGTCCCTATATAAGCAGCTGCAGATCAGAGCTCAGGGCCCCTTGCTTCCAGCTCTCCCTTCAATCAAGAGGCTCCAATAAAGCATGATTAGGGAAGAATCCTCGTCTGGTGGCTGTTCTTTCCTGCTGGTCAGGGAGTTCGCCTCCTCCCCGCCACTGCCTCCCATTTCCCTCCCTGTCCCCCAGTCAAGTCCCTCTCCCTTGTCAGCCCAAAGAGCAATCAGGGTTCCCTGCCCTGTGGGAAGTCCAAGGACCACCCACCTCCATCCAGGTCTAGTAAGGTGAGCATTCAAACTGCCTAGTCTGCCACAAAGCCAGTACTTGCAGTAGGATCAAAAACCCATTGCCATTGTTCTTGAGTTCTCAGTAGTCCTCATTGTCTGCTATGTTCAGCAAGTCCGGTTTTATCCCAGGCTTTTTCAGACCCAGGCCAGCTGGCCTTGGTGAGTTCCCAAAAGAACATCCCCATTGTCTCAGTGTGTGTGTGCACCCCTCGCGGTCCTGGAAATAGAAAACACTATTCTGAGTGAGGTAAGCCAGACCCAAAAAGAGGAAAATGGGATGTACTCACTCATATTTGGTTTCTAGCTATAAATAAAGGACATTAGCCCATAATTAGTGATCCTAGAGAAGCTAAATGAGAAGGAGAACCCAAAGAAAAACATATAGCATCCTTTTGAATATTAACCTTCGTCAGGCGATGAAAAGAGACAGAGACCCACATTGGAGCACCGGACAGAAATCTCAAGGTCCAAATCAGGAGCAGAAGAAGAGAGAGCACGAGCAAGGCAATTTGTTTTTATTGGAAATTTTTTAGATGGTCTTTTTTGATTAAACCTGATTTTTTTAATTAATTAATTTATTTTACTTAAAAATTTCCACCTCCTCCCGTCCCCTATTTCCCTCCCCCTCCCCCCATTCCCAACCATTTCCCTCTCCAGTTCAAAGAGCAGTCAGGGTTCCCTGCCCTGTGGGAAGTACAAGGTTCTCCTCCCTCCATCCAGGTCTAGGAAGGTGAGCATCCCACAACAACTAGGCTCCCATAAAGCCAGTAAATGCAGTAGGATCAAAACCCAGTGCCATTGTCCTTGGCTTCTCAGTCAGCCCTCCTTTTCTGTTACGTTCAGAGCCCGGTTTGATCACATGCTCCATCAGTCTCAGTTCAGCTTGCTTTGGTGAGCTCCCATTAGATCAGCCCCACAATCTCAGTGAGTGGGTGCACTCTTCACAGTCCTGACTTCCTCAATGGAAGAATGGATAAAGGAAGTGTGGAATATGTACACATTAGAGTATTCTCAACGGTAAAAAAACAATGGCATCTTGAATTTTGCATGCAAATAAATGGAAATAGAAAACTCTATCCTGAGTGAGATAACCCAGACCCAAAAAGATGACCATGGTATGTACTCACTCATAAGTGGATTCTAGCTATAAATAAAGGACATTGAACCTATAATCCATGACCCTAGAGAAGCTAAATAAGAAGGTGAACCCAAAGAAAAACATATAGTTACCCTCCTGAATATTGGAAGGAGACAAGATTGCCAGGAAAAATTGGAAACTTGGGGGTGGGAGTGGGGTGGGGGTAAGGGAAGATGGGGAGAAAAAAGTGAGAAGGAGAGATGGGGAGAGCGTTGGGGAATGGGATGGTTGGGATGGAGGAAAGGTGGATATGGGAGCAGGGAAGTATATATCTTAATTAAGGGTTGGCAAGAGACTTGATTATAGAGGTATACCCATGTGTCCATGGAGATGTCCTCAGCTAGATCCTTGGGCAGCTGAGGAGAGGGAACCTGAAATGGCCCTATCCTATAGCCAAACTGATGAATATCTTGCATATTACCATAGAATCTTCATCTGTCGATGGATTAAGCTAGAGACAGAGACCCACATTGGAGCACTGGACTGAGCTCCCAAGGTCCAAATAAGGAGCAGAAGGAGGGAGGACATGAGCAAGGAAACCTGATTATTTTTAACTTAGAATGAATTTATAGCCTCTCATTTTTTTTTTTTGTGAAAACAAAAGCAAAACCTCTTTTTCAAAATAACATGCCTTTTGACTTCAATTTTGAAGTCAAGGTATTTTTAAAATACCTGTCTTAGAATAATTAAGCAGCATTTATAAACAAATATTTTTAGCAGCTGTTTTTTCTTCCCCAGCTTCTAAACAATTCAAAGAGAACATAACATGTAGTATCCAGACTCTCTGTGTAGTTTTTATTTATGTGGATTTATTTTAACCTCTATTTTTTGTTTTTATTTTTAATTTTTGGCTTTTTCAGACAGTTTTGTGTGTGTGTGTTTCTTTATCCTGGAACTCACTCTGTAGACCAAGCTGTCCTTGAACTCACACAGATCTGCCTGTCTCTGCCTCCCAAATGCTGGGATTAAAGATGTGTGCCTTGAATTCACAGACGTCTGTCTGCCTCCCAAGCATTGGAAATAAAGGCAAGTGCCACCACACCTTGAACTCACATGAATCTGCCTGCTTCTGTCTCCCAGTGTTGGGATTAAAGGTGTGAACCACCACACCCAACTACTCTCTTTGTTTTTTATTTTTTTTTTATTTTAAGGCCTTTTTTGTATATGATACACATAAACACATAAAATTAAAAAAAAATCTTAAAATTTGTGAATAACTGCAATGTAAAACCTTAAGACTTTGCATAAATTAATAAAGATTTTTTTCCTAGAGATACTCAAAGTATTTTTGACAATTTATGTAAAGAAAGATAAAACTTCACTTTTATCTTAAAATGCATTTATACATGAAGGCCTTCCCAAATGAAGTCAATATAAGTAATGGATTCATGAAGAATGAAAAGACGTCATATAATATTATTTTTTATTTTTTAATATTTCTTTTTTCTTGTATTTTTTAGTGCTGAGAGTTGAATTCAAGGCCTTTCATCAGTTCTTGTGTTCCACAGCATTACACCCCTAAACTACATTTCCAGCTTTTTGTTTTGTTTTGTTTCCTTTTAGAGAAAGGAATTTACTAAGCTTTCATTTTTCAGTATCCAGACTTAGCCTCCAGACTAGCAAGGATTTAAGCATGTGCCCAACACGTCTGTCTATGCTCTGTTATGTTTCTTAGAGAAGAAACTTTGCTTGGCTATGAGAAGTCAAATACTTGGACTCTGATAAAGAATTGAATCTCCCCTTATCTTGGTCCTCTTTGAGATGACCACTGCTATATGATATGAGCTCTGCCACCCCTAAATATGAATCATTACATAAGAGAGAAGCAGACCTTTACTTTAGATTTGGCATTTCAACTTTTTTTATTACTCAAAATTAGATACCGCTCAGAGGCATTCAGAACTAATGAAAATAAGATACTTAATAAGAGTATGCTTAAAGTCTCGAGAATATTGTAACCCAGACTCACCTTCAAAATTTTATATTCAACTTTATAAAGTTCATGTTCCTTTCATTCCTACATTATTAAAGGAAGATTTCTTTTAGTAATATAATAATGATACTGGTAAAACATTTTAGACATTGAATGACTTCCCCACCTAGTTTTACTTACATAAGTAGAAAAGTAGTTACTTCAATCATTTTAAAGTGGTTTCCAGTATAAGTATTTGAAAAGTTCATGAAGAACCCCCAATTACCCATGTTTTGGTGGAAAAATTAATGGCTAAAAATCAATCAGCATCAAAATCAAGCTGAATTCTTCAAATTCATATTTTCAAATTGAAGTTATGCTTATTTTTCAAGATAAATATTTAAAAGCTAAAATTGCACTGAGTACAGAGTAGACGCTGACTTGAAAGCCTTCTTTAAAATATCTGTTACTTGGGAAGTCTTTAATGATATTGTGTGGTAAACGTCTTCTTTCTCATCAGTTTCAGTCTTAAAAACTAATTTCCTTATCTTCTCATTTTTATTTGTCATGTCTTTTATCTTGGAATTTGTTACTATTGAAGATAATTACAAACTGTTTTTCAAAACAAATAAGTGGCAGTTATATTTTATAACTTTGTTATAATTAAAAGATGTTTTTGGTAATGTGTTAAGAAATATTCCTGCTAGGCCACATATAGAAATATTAAGATATAAATTATTGATTCTACATTTTTATTTAACTGGAACTACTTTGTGAAGTTATTTTGTATACCTATTTAAATAAGTACAGGTTTTTAAAAAAGACTGAATATTTTCCCCATATGATTCTACAATACCACTATTTTCTTCATATATTCAGTTTTTGTTTTTCTCCTGTTCTAACTCATCCAAGATCCTCCCCACTTCCCTACCCATCCAACTTCATGTTCTTTCTCTCTCTTAGAAAAACTACAAAGCAAAACATTACAAAAATACATAAACACACACAGAGGTAGAGACAGAGAGACAGAGAGAGACAATTTGGGGTAAATACTTCTAGGCATGAGGCATAACATGGAGTATGGTTGATATTCCCAGTATCATCAATTGCAAATTTATATTCTAGGGATGGAATTTTGTGCCTCCATCTCCTTGTTGTTGCTGGGACTTTGTCACCTCTGCTTCCTACCATCTTTCTGCATCTTCTGTTGAATAGATCCTTGAACGATGATGGCATGAGGTTTAATAAAGGCTTCCATTTAAGACTGCATGCCCCATGGTCTCTCACATTGTCCATATGTGACTATGGGTATTTCCATGTATATGATAATGAGGATTATACAATAGTAGGTTTCTGTATGGCTTTTCAAAAGCCTTTATTGATATACCTTCCCATATTCTTTTCTTTACCTATCAGTCATCCCATACCCTTTCAATTTAACTTCCTCTCTTAGTTTTCCCTTTATTCCTTTATATCACTGTAATCTTTGTCCCCTTTTTTGAAATATTAGCCAACCTTGTCCCTTATTACCTCGCTAACTTCTGTGGCTCTTTTATGTGAAGAATGCACATCTAAAGTTTAAATATAAAATCCAAAAATAATATAAAATTAGTAATATTTTTCTTTATGGGTCTAGATTACTTTAATTGGGATGATGGTTTCTACTTCCAAGCATTTATCTGTAAATTTCATAATTTAATTTGTATTTATGACTAAATAATATCCCATTGTGTAAATGTGCGACCATTTTCATTATGTATTCATCAGCTGTTGCACACCTAGGTTTTTTTCACATTATTATTTCTGACTTGAATGTATGTGTTGACATTTTCCTGCCTCCTTGCAAGTATCTGCTGTCATATGTTTTATTACTCTTGGTTATTCTAACTAAAGTAAGAGAACATTTCAAATAGTTTTGAGTTTCTATTTACATTTCTTGGTAATCTATGGAAATTAAACCCTTTTATTTGGGTTATTTGTTTTCTTGATACTTAGAGTGTGAATGTGTGTGTTCTATGTATTTCTGAGCCCTATTTAATTTAAATTTAATTTAAAATTATTTTTCCCATTTTATTGGCTCCCACTTCATATGAATGGTGGTTTCTTTTTTGTATCAATGCTCTTTATATTCCTAAGGTCTCATGTAGTAATTGATGGCATTAATGCCTCTAATATTATGATCTTGATGAAAAAAATACTTCCTTGGGCTACTTAGTTTAATCCTGTTTTGTCTTTTATTTTATACAGGGTTTCTTGTCTTTGTTTAGATTCTTGGTTCATTTACAGTGCAGATTTGTTGAGTTTTATAAAACATAGTTTGAAAATTTTCATTATTCTATGTTTTACCAAAACAGTTTCCATTATTCATTTGTATTACTCCAGTTTTATCAAAACAGTTGCTGAAGATGTAGTCTTCAATACAGTGAAAATTTTTGAATACTTTGTAAAAAATTAGGTGTCTGTGGGCATGAACATATGACAAGGTTTTCAGTTCTGTTCCATTGATGAATATATTTATTTTATATGCTAATGCTGTGCAGTATTTGTTATTATAGCTCTGAAATATAACTGAAAATATGCAATGATGTTACATATAGCAGTTCTCTTAGTACTCAAGAGTATTTTAGCTATACAGTTATTTGTGTGAATGTATATGTGTTTGTCTTTTTATCTCTCTGTACTTCCACATAAATTTTAAGATTTTTTTTTTGAATTTCTCTTAAGAATTGTATTGGGATGTTGATGGTGATTGCATTGAATCTGTAGATTAATTTTGTAATTTTCACATTAATTCATTATATCCATATGCCTGGGAAAGGTTTTCTTCTTCTGGTGTTAATGTTTTAATGTTTTCCTTTTATTATGCAAGTCTTTCCCTTGATTGTTTAGATACTCTGAGATTCCTTTGTTTCAGTCTTGTTGTGAAAGGTACTCATTTCTAATTTCTTCTTAAAAAGTTTATAGATGTTTCATGGTAGAGCCTTTATGTCTTTTATCTATAAAATAATAATGTACATACAGGGATGCTTTTATCTCTTCCTTTCCTATTTGTATTAACTTGTTCTACTCAATTGTCTCATTGCTCTGTTTTGGATGTCAGGTACATTACTGAATAAATTGGGAGAGAGTGTGCATCATTGCCTCAGTACTGATTGTACGAGAAATTCTTTAAATTTGTCTCCATTTAGAATGATGTTAGCTGCGTGCTTGTTTATTGAAAAGTAGTTTCTTCTTTCCTTTAAATTGCTAGACTTGTCTTAATTTAAATATCTGTGGGGCATATATATTCAAAAATATTTACAGTTTTGGTTAACATAGATTTTTAAGTATGTGTTTATGATTCTCTAAATTTCCATACTGTTTGTTGTAATAAGCAGTTATTTTTAAATCTAATATTATTAGTTATCATTTTGAACCTACATTCCAGTTTAAAAATTAAATGTTGATATTCAGTTAAGATATATTCTATCCTCTGCAAGTTAAACATAGAGGAAAAGAAATATATAGAGACAAAATGGCTGTTTATTTAGGACCAAATAATCAACCATCTATTGCTATCTATGTATTGATGATTAAAATGACATGGAGAGGCATTACTTAAGCACAATAGTGTCAAATCTAAAGAGTGGCATTCTGCATTGAAAGTTGGGAGTGTTGAATTTTATGATATAATTTTATATCTATATATATGTAAATAAGGAAGGGTGAAGATGTTATAAATTTGCGAGAGAAGGTGATACATGGGAGGATTTGAGGTGAAGAAAGAGAAGAAAGAAATCATGTAATTAGATACTCAAGAATTAAAGTTAATATAGGAGTGGAATTATATAAAATTATTAACATTCTGGAAAGATTCAGATTTTTATATGGTTCTAATATAAGAAAATCAGACTGCTTATCTATTTGTACAGGAATATAAATACTAACAATTAAAACATTAGCATTTTGATTATGTATCATAGTAGGTTAAAAATGTTGCTTCATGAAAATTTGTTTAATATTTCATCACAATGTATTCTGGTTTTTAACTAAAATGTTATCTTATTATAAATAAGATGCATTAATACATGATTTAAATTATATCCATGAAAAGTTAACTAACCTCCTATCCTTTGAAAGCACCTTTCCCAATGTGTATTTAAAATAAAATAAGATGTATCCATTACATAATAAAACTCATTCTCTCTGGATTTCTAGTACACGTGTTTGTGTGCATGTAATATGAAAATTTTTAATGTATTTTGTTTTCAATAATATCCAATGATTTCTTCATTAATGATACTCTGTGTGAAAGATATGCTATTGCTCATAATCATCATCCTAGTAACATAATTACCTAACTGGTATGTAGAATTATGTGCAGTTATTTTTCAAAGATTATAAGAAGTTGCTTTTTATTTTATGTCTAACAATGTTTTTATCCTCCACAAATTTATATCTTACTTCAAGTGAGGAGGAAATAGAACCAATTATGTGGACTGATATGTGTCTGTCACTTCTTTAATCACATCTTCCTTTGTATGTATCTGCACTCTCTTCAGTAGAGAAATGTATCACAGTCCAAGCTGACAGGTAAAATCCTTTAATCATGTTCTATATCTTTAAAAGTCTATATCACTGTGAAGTTTTGAGATGGTACTCGGTATCACCTGCCTAGGTAGCTCCAAGACTCTCTTTAATAATTTGAAAGTGTAACAATGAGTCATTAAAGCAGATATATACACATGTGTCTTATAATTGCATGAAGATGAAGAGAAGCATTGTTCCATATCATTTATGGGAACCAATAGAGGACCAATGAACAAACTGAGAGCAAATGTAAGATATATTTTCTAAAGATAGAAATGCTGCTTTTATGTGGATAGTTTAATAAATGGCACATTCAATTTGAAAATAAATGTCAAATCCTATTGTCAATGGATTATATTGCCAGTCAAATTGTAAACTGATTTGCTTAAGAACAATACCTTTCAAATGAAATCAGGAGAGATCAGAAGTAATTTATGATATCAACTTGTTTTGATATGGTGATGTATTTTCTTGAGAACATATCTTGAGAGGTATATGGATTTAATTTTTGCTGTCTTTTCTTGATAAATTATATTTTCCTAGATCTAAAAAAATGGATTTGTGTTAATCCAAGCTTTGGTTGTTTTCTGGCTTTTTTCTCATGGTTTGCTTAGGCTGATTTTTTTATTGCATCCATGAAACTCACTCAGTGGTACCAATGTCCCTGGTGAGATGGACTCACCAACATCAATCATTAGTCAAGGAAATCTCTCACAGGCTTCTTTCAGGATGGTAAGATACAGGCATTTTCTCGAATGAATTTTCCTCTTCTATAAAAACTCTCACTTCAGATTGACAACAAAAGCTATTTAGGAGATGCATATACAGCTAATCATAATTCTAAATGCTTATACAAAATGATATCTATAGTTAAGAAAACTTTATCCTGTCAATTACTGGAAATAAATTAATTTGTGCATACAAAGATGTAATATGTGCAAATTTTAATCATTTAGGTGTTTACCTAGAAAACAAATAGTTCCTCTCTCAGCAAAGTAGTTTCAATAATAAATAATAAATGCTAGCTTTAAATTCATTAACCTCCATTTTGTATGGGACAAGGAAATCGTGGGGATACTTATTATTAGACAGAATTAACTTTAATACTGCTAGTGGACTTAAGTTTTACATCATAATTATATATGAAGAAATCAGTCACTTAAATATGTATCCAGGTAAAAGATTAATAAATAGGAAATAGTTTATAAAAGCTTTTGTTCTTGTACATGACTCTACAAAGTGCTAATTTCCACTTAAATATAAAAAGGGGAAGTCTCAAGGTCCAAAACAGGAGCAGAAGGAGAGAGAACACGAGCAACGAACTCAGGACTGCGAGGGGTGCACCCACACACTGAGACATTGGGGATGTTCTATCGGGAACTCACCAAGGCCAGCTGGCCTGGGTCTGAAAAAAGCCCGGGATAAAACCGGTCTCGCCAAACATAGTGGACAAGGAGGACTACTGAGAACTCAAGAACAATGGCAATGGGTTTTTGATCCTACTACACGTATTGGTTTTGTGGGAGCCTAGGCAGTTTGGATGCTCACCTTACTAGACCTGGATGGAGGTGGGTGGTCCTTGGACTTCCCACAGGGCAGGGAACCCTGATTGCTCTTTGGGCTGACAAGGGAGGGGGATTTGATTGGGGAAGGGGGAGGGAAATGGAAGGCGGCGGTGGGAAAGAGACAGAAATCTTTAATAAATAAATAAAAAAATAAATAAAAATAAATAAATAAAAGGCGAAGTAAAACTGCCTGGTTTGTAAATGTATAATAATTTAACTAAAATCAACAGGGAAAACACATTTTAAAAAATGTCTCTTTGAAGTTGATTCACATGATCACAATATTGAGACAAAAGCATTAACCCCACATATTTATTAGCTAAAAATTTAGGTCAGTGTAATTCACTGTTGATTTTGAATCTGCAATCTATAATCAAAAGAAAAATTTAACTGTCTTCCTCCAAGCCAAATTAAAAAGACAGATATCACACCAAATTCATTTTAGATTTTCAGAAATTCAATTTTCTATGAAGTGTTTAGAAGTACGTATTAGCCCTATGAATTCTCATATCACTTTCCCTGTAATGGTAATTAATGTGGTCATTAAGAACATCCATCTGCTCAATTTACATCATGTCTAGTTGTATCCTTCTTTGCTGTAAATGTGTGTTTATTATTCACTGTGTATATAAGGGACATATTCTTTATTTGTTCTTCTATGTTTAGATCGCAATCTAATTCTATGATTTCATTATTGTTAATAGAACCACAGTAATATTAGTATGCAGCTATCTGTATATTAAAATTTATCAATACATGGACCTATGAGTAAATACTCAAAAATGTAGTAGGTTGTAGCCTGATTGGAACTTGCTGTGACATTGCTGTTACAATATCACAGAGGTCCACTTATCGCTGTCTATTAGGTACTGGGATTAAAGGTGAGTGTCATCTGGCAAGGGCTGATTTTAGTTTTATTTTGCCCCCACAATTGCTTTTCTCTAAAACCTTCATATTGGCTTCCATATAATTGGGCTTATCCAGGAGTGGATAAAAGTTTAACATGCTCCATACCTTACCAAAATTTATTATTTCTTATTTTTTGAGATGTTTTTCCCATTAGCTATTTAAAAATTGATTTTATAGAGCTATACATTTTTCTCAGCTTCCCTACCTCCTTTTCCGATCCTCTTCTACCCTCTCCCATGGCCCCTATGCTCCCAATTTACTCAGGAGATCTTGCTTTTTTCTACTTTCCTTGTGTGTCTCTCTTAGGGTCCTCATTGTTGTCTAGGTTTTCTGGGATTGTGAATTGTAGGCTGGTTTTATTTGATTTCTTATTGACTGCTATTTTTAGTGGGCTAAAGTTGAATTTCAATGCAGTTTTCATTTGTTTGGATTTGTGTTTCTTTGGTAGGTAGCTAGTAGAGTTTAACATTTTCAGATGTGTATTGACTCTTTGTTTTTATTCTTTGGAAGACTATATAGCTGATCAATTTATTGACCAGGGTATGTGATTTCTTATTGTTTATTCTTCATAGCTTTGTATATTACAGGTGTTAATTCTCTCAGACTGTCAGCCTTATATTTACTACATTTTACCATTCTTAGCTTTTATATAGATATATAAATTCACATAATTATTAAAAGTAATATTCTATAGGATATAAAGGTACCAAGAGGAAGGAAAGTTCAAGGAAAAATAAAATATACATATATGGAATCTTAAAAATTGATTTAAAAAAATGGGAAATGGTTAACATTTTCCAAAAACAAAGTTCAGATTAATCCAGAAAAAATACATTTTACTGATTCTATATTAAACTTTGCTTTTTTATTATGGTGAAAATAAGTCTAAATGAAGAAATGCCTAAAAGATACTAATGAACATGTATATTTAAGCATATACTGAAGGCATAACTTCTTTTAAGGCATTTTATGATTATTGTGTAAGGTCTATGTGGAGAATGTCCTTATAAGGAGTAAAAATTTCTTCACTACCAGACAAGTAATGAAACTCTTGTTCCATATTTGGAAAACAATAAAATACTGTGATTCAGGAGCGAGGAAGAAAGTACCTTGCGCCAACTTTTTTTCCCCTGAAGGTAGGCCAAGACCCCAGGAAGCATGAGTAAAGCTCTCAGCACAATTGCAAGGGCACACTTCTTGCCTTCTTTGAGAAAAAAATCAGAAAGCCACCCCAAGCCATGTCCTCAATAGAAACAAAATACATGTTAGTTATTAATAGTGAAAATACAGATTGCAGGTTAATTCATTAATTATCATGACAGCACCATTTTACCTAAGACTTATGAATAATTAGCCACAACATATGCTACACTGCTTTCAAATGATCCATAACAGAAGAAGCAAGGAAAGAAAAGCAGCAGCTTCTTTGGAAATGATGGAAAGGTTTGCCTGACATCCCTACAGTTGACTCTTCGGCACCATCATTTTACTTTTTTCTTAGTCTGAGGCTGTAAAAGAGATGGAAAGATCATTCCAGTGTCTCATTTATAAGCAGAATTTATGTTTGAGTCAGTAATACTTTGATATTTACTTACGAAAAGAATAACCAAAGATTCTCATAAATCATGTTTCATTCAGGTATTTATTTCTCAAATGCAAAACTTCAATCAACACTAAAAATGAAGAGTAACTCATTTATGTGGTGGGCAATCTTCAGATGGTGATATTTCATCCATGTTATTTTAAGTATTAATGTGAGATTATTTGATATATTGTGTAATAGAAGGATAATGAGGATAGGGACTATTATTCTCAGCAAAGCTGAGAATGTAGGGCAGCTTCAAGGGTTTTTAACCTAAAGATATCAACTTATAATATCTTAGGCTCATTTAAACGCCATTTCCCAAAAATTCTTGGGAATGTTTTAAATTGTAATGAAAGGCGATATTAGTCGATCTCAGTTTTAATGGAATAATTTTGTAAAAGTGAAAAGAGTTGTACATTGTGGCATGAGCAATACTTTTGTAAAATGTGTATGAGGACATACATTTCATTAAGTCTAAATCCTATGGTTACTAATGGGCAGATTTCTGACCGGTTACAGCTGGCTATGTGTTGCTTCCGTCCGAGTCTGCTAATTGCATCTGGTGAACACAGAAACTTAAGCTGCTGGACTGGAAGGTATTGATGTCATGCAGCCAATCAAATATATACAAACCTGCTGGGAAATTTCTTCCCACAGCCTAGAGCCCTGAGGAGGTTCCAAACAGCTGGTGCTCTATAAGAAGCATGTGTCACATGGCTCAGCAAACAGAAATGCCCTGTAGCCAGCAAGACTTTCCTGCAGGTTTTTGGCTGGTATTTTTCTTTTTTGTTTATAAACTGCCTATTTTTAACGAGAAAGTGTGGCTAAATATCCATGACTGCAAAGCTATTGGGAATTGTGGAAGATGGAAAAAAAATGCCCTTATTTCGTGGTATCCTGAACTTTGAGCAATGTTAATGGGAGCTGTGTGAGCATAAAAGAAATGCAAGGGCAGCAGGATTGCACCCTCAGTGGCTTCTAAAGTGCAGCCTGAGCTTCGAGCTCTTTTACAAGTTTGTTGAGTAAATTCAGAGGCTATTTTAGGGCTGAATACATTTACCATGTGCCTGTTCATTTATACCAGCTGTCTCCAATGAAGTTTTGATATTATGAATGGAGGATTATTTATTCTATTTAAATAGTCTCCCTTCATTCAGAATTGAGGCTTTCCCTGGGGTAAAGTACTTCCTTGAGGAACCATGTACTCTGATATAAAAGAGTGCAGCTATGAGTATCACATGAGATAGGTGTAAGACCACTCTTACACATAAAAAACTCTAGATGCTATAATCCCTTATAAAATGTCAGGATATATACATATAACTCATCACATACACTTCAGACCAACTTAGACCAACTACAGACCAGCTGCTATTCTTAAGACAAATTAAGAGCTCCCTGAACAATTGTTATAGTATACAATATAGGGATTATATTTTTTAAAAAAGAAGATTTTAGGTAAAATAGTTCAATATATACAAAAGAATCCCTTCAACTTATAATTGGTGGAAATTAAAGATACAGAATCTTTGAATGAATGGAATAAATCCAAGTCTACAGTTTCTAATGACTATTTGTGCACATCTCAAAGAAATATAAATTTCATCTATTATGATCAATGGATAGCTTGCTATAAATGAGAATTGAGACTAGACAAGCAAGATCTATCAAATGTTCTTAGTAAATCATTTGTCATTTAATTAATCTGCTATTTTATCTTTAAATGTGCATTGGTGCAAAATAACTTCATTACACGTCTTTAGCAAAGATAATAAACATAAGCAATAAAGTACTTTATAAAAGGAAACTTACTTCCAATTTCATCACCTCCATCACTCATTACTGCAATCATCATTGTCATCATCTCCACCATAACCACTATCATCATCTTTGGCATCTCATCACCATCAGAACTGACATTGTTATTTCTATCATCAGCACCATCCTTGTCAGTGTCCCCTTTCTCCTCGTAGACCCCACAGAAATTGTCATCTCACCCACCCCTTCTTCTAGATACGATGTAGCAGCGCTTTTAAAACAACATCCATACTCATACTTTATGTGAAAAAAACTTAATTTATATTTTTGTATATTTATTGTAATTCAAAAGTATGAATATAGTAGTGAGAATTCTATCAGAGTTTTATGTTTAACAAAGAATAGAATTATGATTCAAGACTATAAAGATAAAAATAAAGATAAGAAAAGAAAACAGAAAAATTAATATCCTATTTAATAAATCGTTCAATACTGTTTAGGATGAAGATACTAGGAAGGTCATGAAAGATTTCAAGACTGATTTACATACATGTCTTGAACAGGGTATTGATGAAATTGCCAGAGATGCGATGCATTGCTGAGATGCTATGCGTAATGATTCTTCCCTTGTTTAATCTCTGCAAGGATGCTTCTCGTGTCATGTCAGAAGATTCTCTCTCTCTCTCTCTCTCTCTCTCTCTCTCTCTCTCTCTCTCTCTCTCTCTCTCACACACACACACACACACACACACACACACACACACACAAACTACCAGTTTCCTTAAGTCATCTTTGAAATTTTATCACAGTCAGAGGTTCTTCTGCTTTCTTTAGAAAAGACAAGGATATACTGTATTATTAGAAAGTATGGTAATCTTAGGAAGATTTGAAATCCTTTATATCAAAGGCCTCTGAAAAAAAAAAGTCTCCCTAAAACCAGTAAGGTAATTCCTGCATCTGTATTTTGATATAAACAAACAAGAATATGAATGTATAAATGATCACAGCTATACCTACTCCAAATTTGCAATTATGTACTTAGTAGATGTTTTTTATTTCCACAAATTCCCTAAAAACTTTAGAGATTATCTTTAAATCTCTAAATTTAAATTATTTTAACTTATATTAAAATTGGTTCTCTAATCTTAAAACACAACTATAATTATTTGAATGAGATGAATATTAATTTAAATTATTTCATTTCTTTAGTTGTTGGTATGTAGTAGACTAGGTGTTATATAGGGATGATATATATGTGCTCAGGCAGATTCGTGGAGCTTTGAGAACAATTGGAGAGTCATTTTTCTCCCACTCAGGATTGAACTCAGATATTGAGGTTTGGTCACAAGCCAGATCTGTCAGCAAGTACATTGACTTGCTGAGACATTTTAGCAGTCCCCAATAAATTTCTTTTAGGTGGCATAAGTAACCAGCATTCAGACAATTCTAAATTTTGTTGTGACATTACCGTTGCCAGAACAATGACATAATGCAAGAGCTGAGCTTGCAGAGTACCTGTCTCCATGCTATATTACCAATTCCTTGCTTATTGTACAAATGTCCTCACAGATGCTTCTAGACCTTTACAACATGAAAAAGCAGAAAAACCTTAAAACAGAGTAGACCAGGTGTATTTCCTTTAACTTCTGAGCTAAAAATGTTCACCACCTGCATATTATATTTTATGAAATGAGAGTAATTAGAACTTTACTTTTTAAAAAAAACAGTAAGTAATATATTTTCATTTATTTGAGTTTTTGGTAAATAGTAAAGGGCAAAAGCTCAATAACTAATAAATTGTAGGCTAAATGTAGGATGTAAGATATGCTAATTTTGTTAGGCAATTTCAACATCCCTTTGGAATCTCTGTCCTTACAGGTGTAGAATGCTAAAAAGAAACACATGACAGAAAAAGACTATATATACTTCACTTTTTAATCCAAATCCATTTGCATTTTCACAGTAGGTGTTTTCCCTGTGTTTCATCTTATTCCTTTTATCTTTAGTAATTCTAATGTTTGGGACATTATAGATAATCTTTGTCCACCTAATCATAGTAAATGATGTTTCATTATTTTCAATTTTCCTGATACACAATTAACACATAAGTGATAAACAATATATGGCAAGCAAAAAGAGTGTTCTACATGTTAGGAATAATCACATGATGAGTAAGTGCTCAGAATGTCTTGGGATTATCTTTTGTATTAAATGTATTAAAATTTTCCTCTCCTCACTTCTTAGGTGAACATGTTTCTGAACAAATAACAATAAAAAATTAGGAAAGGAAAGATAGAGGATTAGACAATCACAAATTTTCTGCATCTTCTAAAGGCAGAAGCAAAATACAAGAGATGGTTGCCAGAACAGGTGAATGAGTCCAAGAAAACTAGACTGTAACATCAACTAGAAAACAAAGACCAGATAAAATCCAGCAATCCTGATCTTTAGATTGAGAAAAGGAATAAATAATACATTATCAGGATTTGGAAGAATCTAAGTCCATTATATAAATTGTATGTAAATGTCAAATGAAACTTACATTCTTCGATAGTTAGTATAGATTAATAAAAGTTAACAGTCAGAATTATATCATTGCATTTGAATGAATATTCAGAAAAGTCTCTAACAGATTTGCTAATATTGTAAACCATTAACATTATAAACTTTATCTTGAGATAAGAGTGTGCCTGCATTCTAATAGCTGTGCTGTATTACAGAAGATTTGCTTATATAAACTAATGAGGTTACTAAATTAACTGTGTCTTTTTTAAATTCTCAAAAATAGAGCTTATTTACTCCCACTTCCAAAAATGTTTATTTTGTGTGAATTATTTTGAATGTGTATCCAAGGGTATACCTTCATGTCCTCATATATGTGCACATGTGTATAGTTTAGAGCTAAAATGCTTTTGTTTGTACATGTGTATAGAGGTCAAAAGTCAAATCTGTTTATCATTTCTCAAGAGCTGTCTACATTGTTTTAGAGACAGGATTTCTTACTGGTATGGTGGCAATCACGCCCTAAGAATCAACCTATCTCTGCATCCATAGTGCTGGGCTTAGAAGTGTACACCATAATGCTCATTTGACCATTAATCTCAGGTGCTCATGTATAGATAACAAATACTCTCTTGATTGAGCTGTCTCCCCAGTGCTAATATTAATTTTTCATTATTTTATTGTCTAGGTTAGATATTAATTACTGTTGCTGATTCCATGAAATTAATGGCTGCCCCCATCATCTACTAAGTCAAATATTGAAATCCTGTTGCCTGATATAATAGTATTTAGAAATTAGTCCGTTGAAATTTAATTAATTCATAAGGTAATAGGTCTTTAAAAAGAATTAGAATTTTAAAAGAGAAAAGAAAAGTGAAATGATGAAACATGAAGTCCGTGGATGATAACATTGTCAACCTTTGACATATTTCCTTAGATTAAAGCATAAGAATCCACCAGTTTGCATTTATATGATGAAGTACCATAAAAAAAAAAAACTTTGGGAAACACTCACATATTGGCTATCTGTATCCTGTCTAGGTAACTACTCTACCTTACTGTCTATGTTATGGGATCTTATGATAGTCCTTCACGGCAATTTGTTCTCTTCTGTAATAGAGTCTCACATAAAAAATATAATAAACTAATCCCTTTGCTAAAAATAGCAGTATGTTTCTCACACAATATCCCGCTGAGTCTTTGTATAGCAAACAATTTTGACCAAATCATGACTGGGATATTGGCATCTGTCTTCTAGTACATCTTTTTTTTTCCCCCATAAACTATCACACTTTGAAAACTTGGAATTTTTCCACTACATACAAATAGTCTTGTCCATTGTATTTCTTAAATGTTGCTATATCCTTACAAGGCTGTTTTGGAAATAGTGTCCAAATAATAACCTGTGCCCTAACTACATGGCTACAGTACTGTGACTTAGGTAGATATCAATGATAAATGTCATTTCTGCAAAATGGTCCAAGGATATTGTATGTTTGACAACCCATTTCATGAGGGCAGAACTAAGCTATACATAAAATATTCAGCAGATATGTATCAAGTCATTATTGGATATTTTTTCAGTATATCAGGAGCTAGGACTCTAAAAATAGGAAGATAACAGGCCCATGTCCAACAATACTCAAGTTGAAAATCAGTATGGAAGACTGATAGGAATCATAGCTCATGATCACAAGTAAATCAATGGCAAGTGTTTCTTAGGCAATAAGACTAAAATTTCACTAAGAATACCAACCAATTTTCTGGAAATGGAATTTGAAATAAATATTGACATATATGTTAATAAGAATAGGAATTTAGATAGAATATCAAAAGACTACATCATAATACTACAAAAGAATCTTCTCTACATAAGAATTTATTATTATATTTAGTATCACTGGAGCATAAACATTCTAGTGATAGTGAGGTGTGATCTAAGAAATAAAAGGAAGGCCTGGATTGAATCATATAAACAACGGCAAAAGATGATGTGGAATATAATCCTTAGTTAACAGTGAGTCACTGAAATGTTTCTTTCTAGAAAAATGGTGTGACTTGACACTGTCGTGTAGGATATTTAGTATATCATGGTACATGAATTTATAGAGTTAATTTTTAGGAACTTAAGGACAGGAGTTTAACTTTTTAAAGAACTGACACCTTTTATCATGATCTCGCATTGTGTCACACTTTCCAAAGATTAAGCATTACATAAGGGAAAAATCTATGCGTAACTCAAAGGTACCCATCTAAGAAAAGATTATTAAGCACAGTGATATGTGAGAGTGGTGACTTATAAATGATAGGGACAAGAAAACGGCTTGTATTGCTTGGATCCCTGGTGTCAAATCTGTCACCTCTGTACACAACATCTGGGTTCATCATATATTCTGTGGAAGGAAGACACTGTGGGGAAATCTTTCAATGCAGGTCAAGCATAATTTCCTTTCCCCTGCCATCTACATTATTTTGAAATTCTTTCAAAGCATAATCTCTCTTATCCCTTTTCTATAATTCTTCTCATCATTTCATATGCTCTCTTGAATATCAGATGGCTCTTTGTTAGAAAAAAGTGTTAGAGTTCAAATGGAAAAGAAAACTGATTTCCACAAATAAAAGCTGCACTATCTGTCCACTACTTGCGAACCCATATGCAGTTTTATCTTTGCCTGACAGAGTTATTCCCAGTCTGCAAGTGTGCCCTCTTTCTTTCAAGTTTGTGTTGGGCCTCAAGAGCCACTTCAGAGTTCACCAGATAAAAAGGCCCTTTGGAGTGATCTTTGTAAGATTCAGATACTGCATTTTAAACAAATATTGGCTGAAAATCCTGCTTTTCCTGTACACAGGAAGGTTAAAGATGCCCTTATTTTCTAGTTTACTGCTACCAAAATTAATTGCTAATCTTCAAACCTCCTTATTTTAGTCTTCCTATCAATTACCCTAGCTATCATTATATGTATTTAATAGGAAGTCATATATCTTGTTTTAAGTATTATAGAAACTCGCAGATTTAAGAAAAGTTCAAGACTATACCATAGGCATGCAGCAGGAATTCAATATATATATATATATATATATATATATATATATATATATATATATATATATGAAGGCATAAAATCAGTAGAAATCTCTAGAAATAATCTAGAATTTGCCATTTCCTGCTAGATGTCTTACACAAGTGCATATGGCTATACCATAGTCTTTTCTAGTAAATCGAGCTTACCTCTCAAAGAAAGCACTCAAAAACTAGCAGTGTTCCAAGACAGAAAGGACCCAAGTCTACACATGGTAATTTGGAGATGAAAAGCCACAAACACTGAACTAGATAATTTTAATATATAATAGATAAAATATTAGAATTTTAATACATTGACTATTTGAATAATTTAGAGTTATTTAATTTTTTTCTCAAATTTCTGTATTGTTACATGCACTTAAAGTGATCATTGACAGCTAAAGACATCTACTGCTGCATCCTAAGTCATTCAAATCTATCATTATTATTACTACCAGAACATGTAGAGTGTGTTACTGTAACAATTTAGATTTACATCTTATTTTGTAAAGTGAAGGGCTTAACAAAAGAAGCTATTTCACATTCACATGCTTTTCCATTGTGCAATCAAAAGGACAATTAATAGTCCCTAATCAAAGTAAAGGTGAAATCTACAACAGAGCCCTTGTGAAAGCACCCATGTACAAATACATAGACACAGGCACTAAGATCTGTGGTATTATGGTGTCTTCTCAGACAAGCCATTATCTAAGCAACTGTCTGTACACACTGTCATTCTAACCCATGAATCCCCTAAAAGCCACTTAATTATAATGATTACAATTTCCCCACTAATATCTCAACACTGAATGAATGAAGATTGAATTCTATGCCACATGTAACTAATCCTAACCCAGATAAGTTAGGGTAACATTAAATACAGAGATAAACTCACATTCAACAGAGGTGGACTAGAAACTCATGTCAAAAGACACAATCAAGAACCTAACTCCAAATAGACATCTCTCATTGAAAAATAAAATGTTACCCACTAAGGCCATCAGTTCTATAGCAGTTGTCGCTCATAGTTATATTTTATTTATGTTTTAGTAAATAGAGCTAAGATCAAAGGATAAAACTAAGCCACTAGAGGTCAGTTACACACCTTTAATACTAGGATTTGGGAGACAGAGGCAAATCTCTGTGAGTTCAAGGCTACCCTGACCTATACAAGATCAAGGCAGAAATATATTCAGGTAGTGGTGTAGCTCACATCTTTAATCTCATTACTAGGGAGTCACTTGCCATTAATCTTAACACTGGAGTGGAATATAAGTTGAAAAGAGTCAGACCCACAGGGCTCAGTCTGCAGTCACCTAGCCTCGGTAGAGGTAAGACTTCTCTAGAGGCATGACTGTTTTGCTTTTCTGATCTTCAGATTGAATCTCATTATCTGTCTCTGGGATTTTATTATTTGTGCTACAGTCCCAATGAGGATAATTTGCATGGATGATGTGGGATGCTCTTCTGTATATTTGTTGCTTTTATTGGTTAATACATAAATCTTCTTTGGCCTATGGCAGGGCAGAATATAACCTGAATGGAAGAGATATATACAAAGAGAAGGAAAAGTCAAAGAAATACCATGTAGTTGCCAAAGGGGAAGATACACTAGAACCTTACAATTAGGCCACAGCTTCTTGGCAATACACAGGTTAATAGAAATGGCTTAATTTAAGATATAAAAGTTAGTTAATTAGAAGCCTGAGCTACTAAGTCAAACAGTGTTGTAATTAATGCAGTTCCTGTGTGGTTATTCATGTCTGGGTGACTGGTAATGAATGAGCAGTCTCTGCTTACATGTAGATATCAGAGGCAAAATTTTAATGAATAATTATAAACAGGTTCAAAGAATTCAAGAAGTTTAAACGGCCCAATGAAATAAAATACATGAATAAATTCCTAATTCAAGTCTACAGAAAAACATACAATTATTGAATGAAATAATAAAGAGGAGGATTTGAAAAGTAATTCAATAATGATATAACCGTACTGAGGAAACTCAAATCTGAAACAAAATGAGAAATGAAAAACTCAAGAAATCAATTAATTAATTAAGGAGAACATTCTTCCATTGTTGATGAGAGTGCAAACTTGTACAGCCACTTTTGAAATCAACATGTTTTTTTCTCAGAATATTGGGAATCAATTTACCGCAAAACCCAATGATACTGATATTAGGCTTATTCCCAAAGGATGCTCAATCATACCTCAAGGGCATTTATTCAACTATGATCATAGAAACATTATTCATAAAAGCCAGAACCTAGAAACAACCTAGATGCCCCTCACTGAAAAATGGCTAAAGAAAATGTGGTACCTCTACAGAATGGAGAAAAAAAAAAATATCATGATGAAATTTGCAGACAAATGAATGGAAGTAGAAAGAAATCATCCTAAGTTAGGTAACTCAGACCTAGAAAGACAAATAGAGTATGTACCCACTCATAAGTAGATATTACATATAAAGCGAATGATAACCAGGCTATAGTCCTCAGCCCCAGAAAAGCTCTGTAACAAGGAGAACCCTAAGAAGGATGCATAGATCTTCTTATGAAGAGGAAATAGATGAGATTTCCTGGGTAAACATGTAGTGGGGGGTAAATGAGAGAAGATAAGGGGTGGGAACATGAGGGATCAGAATGTTTGAGGTGTGGGCAGGATAGAGGAAGAGAGTAATGGGAGATTATGTTGACCAAGGGGGCTACTGGTGTCAGGGAAACTTCCAGGAACCAACAATGATGACTTCAGCTAAGAATAGTAGCAATAGTGGAGAGGGTGCCTGGTGTGGGAGGTCTTTCTGTATATGTGTTGCTTTTATTGGCTTATGTATAAAGAAGCTGCTTTGGACTATGATAGGGCCGAGTAGAGCTAGGTGGGAAAGCTAAACTGACTGCTGGGAGAAAGAAGGCAGAATCAGTGAGATGCCATGGAGCTGCCAGAGGGGAAAGCTGTGTGCTGCCAACTGGAAACTTGCCAGTAGACCACAAGTACCACAATAAAATATAAAATAATAGAAATGGGTTAACCAAAGATATAAGAGCTAGTTAGCAATACACTTAAGTGATTGAACAAGCAGTGATTTAAATAATATAGTTTCTGTGTGATTATTTTTGGGAGTCTGTGCATCCTGGAATCAAACAAGTAGCCTCCTACAATAGATGCCTAAATTGGCCTTCTCCTGGAAGAAGATTGATAACTACCCTAACCATCATCATAGAAACTTCATTCAGTAATTGCTGGAAGTAGATGCAGAGATACATAGCCCAAACTCTGGGAGTCCAGCTAAAGAGAAAGAGGGATTATGTGAGAAATGGGGTCAAGATCATCATAGGAAAACCCACAGAGATAGATGATGAGAGATTGTGAGATTTCACAGACTCTGGACAAACAGCTAGGGAGTTAGCTTGGGACTGACCTAGTTCCTCTGCATGTTGGTGAAAGTTCTGTAGCTTCGTCTTTCATGTTGCCCTGAGCAGTGGTACGAGTTCTTCTCCCTATTGCATGATCAGTTACTTTGGAACCTATTCCTTATGGTGGGATGCCTTTCCCAGCCTTGAAGGGGACTGAGCTTTGTTCTGCTTCAACATGATCTGCCATGCTTTGAACACTTCCATAGGAAGCCTTATGCCTTCTGAATGGAGAAGGAGGAGGATTGGAGGGTGTGTAGAAAAGAGGTCAGGTGAGGAAGCAGAAAAAGAGGACGAAGGATAAACTATGGAGGATATATAAAATAAAAAAAATAAAAATTAGACAAAAATCTTTATAACCAGAATGGATCACATCGAAGAGAGAATTTTGAATCATTAAATTCACGAAAGTGTGGTGGTTTGAATGAAAATCATACCAATAGGCTCAGAGTTTAAGCCAAGCTCAGTATTACTCTCTGTCTCTGCCTGCTGATCTAGATATAGAATTCTCATCTACCTCTCCAGCACCATGTTTGCCATGGTGATAATGAACTAAATCTCTGAAACAGTAAGCCGGCTTCAATTAAACATCTTCCTTTGTGAGAGCTGCCATGGTCATTCACATGGTCTATTCACAGCAATAAAATCCTAACTAAGACAGAAATTGGTACTAGGAACTGGGGTATTGATGAGGTAGGCCTGAGCATGTTTTTCCCTGGAGGGATACTGGGCAGTTGGGTACATTGGACTAGAAAGTGATTCAATATTTTAAATGGGGCGGAATGGGCCATAGTAGAAGAAGCATGGAAGACAGTGGTACTGAGGGTGATTCAAACTGGGTGGGCTCAGCTACAGAGGTTTCAGAGAAAAAAAATATTATTGCATTGCTTAGAGAGTTTTCTTGTGATATTTTGGTGGAAAATGTTGCTTTTTTCTACCCTTGTTAAAAAATTGCCTCAAGCTAAATTAAGAGTTATGGACTAACAGCTTTCACAGAGAAGAGTCTCAAATAGTCTAGTATATAGATTGTATTGCTTGGTTATTAGTGGCCACACTTATGAGGACATATAATGAAGAAGAGCAAGTTGAGTAAGAAAAAAAAAGCACAAAGTAAACATTTTGAGGAGAAAAAGAGGACAAGAAAGTATAAATATAGTCAATAAAAGCCAGATACTAAGTGTAATAAAGGGAATGGTGACCCCACCCAGCTAAGCTTCCAACTTCTGAAAAGAAAAAATGAAAAAGAATAAAAGAAAAGTTTAGGGTTGGTGTAATAGCACACACCTTTAATTTCAGCACTCAAAAGACAGAGGCAGACAGATTTGGAGGACAGCATGGACTGCAGAGTGAGATCCAGGACATTGAATCATAGGCAACAAGGAAAATCACTGTAAATAGAAGGCTATTGAAAATGTCGTTGAACAAGGGGGAGCATGTTACAACCCTAAGAAACAACAGAAGGAGGCATCTTTGGCCGTGTGCTTCTGGCTTTAGATTCAAGGATACAATAAAGGAATCCTTGTATGTATTCTTCCTCTGTGACAACCACACTGAGATTCTTGTATCAAAGCAGTGCTGCTAAACCACAGCTATTGCTTTGTCCGCTGTTTAGTGCCAATCAAATCATAGAACTTGAGCTCACTTTGATAGATATGGTTCACACAGTTCCTGATTCTACATGGCTTTATTCATTTAGTAAAGATGATTTTATATCTCATTTTCTAGGTATAAGCCTTTGTAACTTTACAAAGAGTTGCCAAGGTATCTCTTTTACTCTTGGTATTTATATTCTAACTTAGACTCAGCTGAGCCTAATATATCTAGATATGTAACAGTGTGGCAACTGTGCCTGGAGGTATCATGGAAAGAAAACTAATGACCAAAAAAGAAGCTTTACTCTTGAATTTTGTCATTAAGGGGAAATGCAGAAGATACCAGGGCAGAAGCTCAACAACAGTCTAAAACTACAGATTAATTCCAAGAATTTATCACCACATATTTCTATCTCCCATAGAAAAGCCAGTTTAATATAAAGAACACTATCATCCTTACAATATACTGCTTAAAATGCCATGATGTGTATGTTGCATGAATAACAATTTTCTGGTGTCTGGAAATTTTTAAGATGGGAAGAAAATGTGTAATGAATGGCCACATACATTCAAACGCTTGGCAGTGTGGGCATGTTTGAAGTGTCATTGTACTGATTATATGCCACAGTCAGAACAGCTATACCTGAAGCATAGAATTGTAGGAAATCCATCTGAATAGCAGGTTAGCTTCTGTGGAAGGAGTTAAGTCAAATTCCAGCATATCCACAATAGGGAGAATTTAGGCTGATAAAATTGTTCTTTGTAATCATAGTGAAAACAACATAGAAAGATTTGGTTTTCAAATGACAAAACTGAGATTCTCCATGATTACTTCTAATTCAACCCCTGCCAATGTTGCAAGGAAAATTACAATTGAGCTTAATAGTTATTCTCACAGCTTACAAATTTTGTTTCAAAATAAACTTTCAAGGTTTATTTCAGAGGGCAGAAAGCCAAGAGACTTATCTCTGTGCTTCATTCATTGTTTAACATCAATGGATGTCTGTGTAGCTTTAGTAACAGAGTTGGAAGAGCTTGCATAGTTATCTACAGTGGTTTCCTGAATGTTTCTACTGCTTATTCAGTATGTTCTTCCTTTTAGGAGACACAAGAAATCATCTTGCTATATGACTGCCCCGCTATGGAAAGAAAATAAAGCCATTCAGTTCATACTTTGCAGCTAGTTTTGGATGAGCCTATTCCTGGCAGGGTTGTAATCAAGCTGTATTTTCAGGGGCACTTCAATATTTCTCACACATGCTAAACACTACAGTAGCTTTAGTTCTGTAGCATTAATCCTTTATTCTACTAACAGATGTTTTCAGATGTCAGTTAGATCTAAAGTGAACTCTGTGATGTTATGGAGAAAGAACGTTAATGGGATACAAGTATTAGTCACTTTCCACTTTACAGAAGCCCTAAAATCATCTCAATCATGGGACCAGGGTTGGCTTCACTCAGTCAAGTCCAGGTAACTGCTTACTTAATAGTGCTGGAGGACTGAATGAGGAAAATCCATTACCAAATGTCTTTTCAGGACAGCAACTTTACACCTATCTGCCAAGCATTGATGACACCCTCAAAATAGCCTGTCAAAAATAAAACAAGAAGCCTAGAAATCCTTATGGCAAATTTAACTGAGAAATAGCTGTTTTCTGCATCAAGAGAATTGCCTGATAAATGTTTTGTGGGATTTGAAAGTCATTCTAAAATTAGTTTTAAAGCACTGACTGCAAATGACAGTACCCAAATGTGTTTTTTCCTTTTTCTCTTTCTCCCTGTCATTGCTGACTCAGAGCATTAAGAAATCTAATGCTAAAAGGACTGGTCCTGTGAGATGTGAAAATAATTATATGTTCTGCCTGAACTGATAGACAGAGAAACACTCCGACACAGCCTCTGTAGCGCACGTCAATTCAAACCAGCATGTTTTCTCTTTCCTTCCCACTGGTTGGAGAAACAATGATTGGAAAACAAAAGTATCACCCTTCAGCAAGGAACCTTGAAAATTAGGCAGTTGACATAACTTCTCCAATTTTAACATAATATAAATAAAATGTGATCTTACTTCTCAGTGTGGGTTTAAGTAAATAATAGAAACAGTTTTGAAAAACAAACCATCAACAATTTCACTACATCAAGCTCAATTGCATTAAGAATGGAACATTAATAATACAAATTTATGGAGTCAGTTTGACTTGTGAAAATGTCTCTAGAATTTAAATGTATGAACTGAATCTAGTTTTTCATTGACTTCAATTCTAAAATTCAAGGGGAGTTTCCATTTAAAAGAAGCTCTCAAAATGTAAATTAGAAATATTTTTTAAAATGAATAAGCTTTCATAAATTAGGGGACTCTATAATTCAAGGAATGATTCTGTAAAATTGCTGTGCATTTGCAACATTCTGGCACCTAATTCTACGCTGTTGACAGCTCCTAACCCATGTGAAATAAACCAAAGACTTCATTCTTTGTAACTTGGAGTAAATTCTTTTCTCTCATACAAATAAATAAATAGTTGATAATATAAAGTGTTTTAATGTGATACACAAATGCTTTGGTCAATTTAATTTTATTATGCTTTCCTGCTGATTATGACAGAATATAAGCATTCTACTGAAAAGGTAGAAAAAGTCTTTAAGGTGTTGAAATTGATCTGGTAATACCACTACCCATCCATATCCACTAGTAAACATATATGAACAATTTATACTAGTCTTTTGGTAAAATTAATGTGCAGTTTATATAGAAGGCCATTAGATTAAACACATTGGACCCTGTCCCCACCTGAAGAGGTGAGTATTTGACTCCACTGCTGGAGAGTCCTACTCTCTAGGTCATAGTGCCTGGAGGCACATCCTGCACCAGACCCCCCCCCCCACCCCACACACACACAGCAAATTCCCTAGGCAGAGAGCAGCTACTCCACACACCAAACAATCAAAAATGTCATGTGTAACCACCACAACCTTGTTTCTGCCCCCACCCGGAGAGATGAGTATCAGGCTCTCCAGTTAGAGAGCCCTACTCTCTAGCTCATAGTCCCTGAAGGAACATCACATGCCCCCCACCCCCACCAGAGCCCAAGAGACTTGGGAACAGCCTACCCACACTTTCAACTATTCCCAGGATATCATCACAGTGACTTGTGGAGCATTTGAATGCCCCCACATGAAGAGGTGAGTATCTGTGTTCCCAGTTGGAGGCCCCTACTTTGTAGGTCCTCTTAGTACCTGGAGATACTTCCCAAACTCCACTCCAACCCAACAAAGCTCTGATGTGGGAGTCTCCTCTGTGTGATGTGATTACTATTAATGAATAAAATAACTGCCATGGCCTTGATAGGACAGAATTTAGGGAGGCACTGAATTTTAGTTGGAACTGAATTCTTAGAGGAAGAAAGCTGAGTCAGGGAGGCACTATGGATCTCTTGTGGAGATAGATGTGCTGAAACTTTGCTGGTAGGCCACAACCTCGTGGTGATACCTGGATTAATAGAAATGGGTTAAATTAAGATGTAAGAGTTAGCCAATAAGAAGCTAGAGCTAATGAGCCAAGCAGTGATTTCATTAATAAAGTTTCTGTGTGGTTATTTCAGGACTGAGCAGCCAAGAACAACCAAGTGGCTCATTCCTTGCAACAATTGGTGCAAAAGTGGCAAACTAAAATCAACTCAAAAACCTGAGAGAACTTAATTCTAAACACAAAAATACAGAGTTTATAATGGTTTCTTGTCTTTTCCATGGCAGCTTGCCACAGCTCCTTTAAGAGAGATTTTCCTGACTCAGCCACAGCAGAAATAAAGGTGGTGGTTTTGAAATGTTGGCCTTCTGGACTGTGCTGCCAGCATGACCTCCAGCTCTCAAGACAGAGCATTTGGATGGGGTTTGGGAGCAAAGTGCTAAGGCTTCCTTGGTGGCAAAGCAGAGCAGTTAAGTGCCTGGAAGTGGGGCAGAATTACACTCAGAGGCACAAATGACTCTGGCATACTGGTCTGGGTGGAGCAAGCATTGATTTACAGTATTTGAACTAGTAATGGCATAGCTTTAATTTTAAAAAGTGCTTACCATTTTAAAAAGCACTCCTAGAGAGTAAGTAATTATAGATAAGCAATAAAAACAAATCTATATGAGTCACAGTGTTGGATAAATGTACGCAGGTTTGGGAGAAAGAACAAAAAGAATATAGAGAGTAAAAAAATGAATAAATGGTTTATTAAAAAAAAAACAAAACATTGTCTTTAAAGAAACAGAGTACAGATAGGCAGAGGCAGGCAGATCTCTGGGAGTTTGAGGCCAGCATGGTCTACAAGAGCTAGTTCTGGGACAGGCACCAAAGCTACAGAGAAACCCTGTCTGGAAAAAACAAAAACCAAAAAAAAAAAAAATTGAAAATGATATCAGAAAGTGGAAATATCTCCCATGCTCCAAAATATGTAAAGTCAACATAGTAAAAATGGCAATTTTACCAAAAGCAATCTACAGATTCAATGCAATCCCAATCAAAATCCCAGCCCAATTCTTCATAGGCCTGGAAAGAGCAATACTCAATTTCATATGAAAAAAAAAAAAAAACAGGATTGCCAAAACAATCCTGTAAATAAAGGAACTTCCGGAGGCATTACAATCCCTGACATCAATCTCCATTATAGAGCTGTAGTAACAAAAATAGCTTGGTATTTGCACAAAAACAGTCAGTAGGACAAAAGGAATCAAATAAAAGACCCTATATTAATCCATATAGCTATGTACACCTCTTTTTTAATAAAGAAGCTAAAATTATATAATTGAAGAAAAAAGCATCTTCAACAAATGGTGCTGGTTTAATAGAATGACAACATGTATGAGAACTCAAATAGATCCATTTCTATTCCCATGTGCAAAACTACAGTCCAAATCGATCAAATAGCTTGCATATATATATATATATATATATATTAGATAGATAGATAGATAGATAGATAGATAGATAGAATAGATATAGATATAATGTTATATCTTCTAAATGCTATAAAATATTCTGAAAATATCAGTAACCTTCAATGTCTTGTTCACATTTGAGGACTGCATGCATCATCCTTCTTCCTCTGTACACACTCTTCTCTCTTCTCATTGTCAGTGTTGGATTTTCTTCTCCCTAGCATTTTCATTTTATACACTGCAAGTTCCCAAAGTTGGATAGAGTTCTCCTGATCTCCTAAGCCTCGCTTCAAAATTATTCTCTGTTGGCAATTTTATTTAAAGAACAGAAAAATATAAATGAGTTTTATAATGTTTCTCTTTTCCATTTTCCCCACTACTTATTTCTTTTTCTTCTTAATTTCTTCTTCAGTTTTCCTTGCTAACTACACTGGATGCTTTCATCAGCTTTACTGGGTTCCTTACATAAAACCAGTCAGCACTATCTACATGCATTCATGCCAAGGAAGCCTTATTTTTTCTTGAATAAATTGCCCATTAAAGTCCACTGATGCATGGTATATAATTTTGTTTGTCAAAAAGCCATTTGCAATACTGAGGAGATTAGTTACATTACTATGAAGAAGGTGGAAACAATCAATACTTGTGTAGTAGCATAGATTTCCACAATGTAGGTAATACAAAAGGATTTTACATTTTATTTTTGTATGCATTTTGTATGCTGCACTGAAGTTGAAGCCACAGTGTTGTACATGTTGTCCAACGCTGTACTGGTGAGCTACCTCGCCAGCCAAGGCACAGTGATTTTACTAACATGAAATAAGTTAGGAAAGTTTAAAGCTATTTCTTTTTTTTCTCATTGTTCCTGAATATTTATTTTATTATGTGAGTACAATATTAAGGACTGAGGGTGAAAACCTGGCAGTCATGGCACATGCTGTTAATCCCAGCACTTGGGAGGCAGAGGCAGGCAGATCTCTGTGAGTTCTAGGCCACCCTGGTCTACAAGAGCTATTTCCAGGACAGGTTCCAAAAAATGCAGAGAAACCCTGTCTCGAAAGAAAGAAAAAGAAAAGAATTAAAGGTACAACACAAAAATACAGAAGAGGAAAAAGGCACCTGCTCATCTGTGGTTTCCAATTTATCAAATGAAGGAGAAACGAGATAAATCAGTACACAAGCACAAGACAGTCAATTTGAAAATGATGCTGAAGATATGAAATACATGCATGATTCATATTAAGATGGGTTAATGAGGTAAATTATGCTTATGGCCAAGGGGCTATATCCTTTAAAAAAAAGAAGGATAAATTGCTCAAATATCTATTGGGAATGGTTTTTCTGACAATGAGGAAATAGAATCTAAATAACCTGCACCAGAAGTATGTAGTCATTTTAAAGAAACTCAAGAACACAATAAGGTTGCAGTAAGCGTGATTGAATATAAAGGAATGAGTTCAGATAGCCCACAGCTGTGGAGATCAGTGCAGTACTTTTTGTCCTAATAGAGGTTAGGTTTTACTAAAATGAAAAGGATTAATTGTGTGTTAAATCAGAAGAATAGTAAGATCAACCTAGAAATTAATGAGAAAACCTAGGGAACTTTGCTATGAATAGACAGAAAATGACAAGGGATACAAAATAGAATTGCTAAGATAGCTACTGCCATAATCCAGATGGAAAAATGATGTAGAAAGGATGATGAGAAGTGTTGGAAACCCATCCTTGGATATATCTACATTGAGCCTTTGCACATCTCTTTGAACATAGACCAACTATGATTTATTCACAGGTTGGATTAATGGTGTAAAAAGTATGTAACCATACATAACAATTTTGGATGAAAAAAAGTGGGAAAGTGGGATTCTCATGAATTGTTTAGACAACCATTATTCACTGATGTTGGCAAAAAGATTACTGGAGATGATGTTCATATATATGTATGTATGTATGTGTGTGTGTATTACTCTAGCACGCAGCATGCAGTAGGGAAGGTATTGTTTACAATTAGTGGTATAATTCAAAAAAAGCCAATAAGGAAGGTATTAAATGTTTTAAACCAAAAAAAAAAAGAAAAATTCTTGAAGTCATGGGATGTGCCAATTACACTTATCTGTTGAATATGTATTGTATGTTTATATTTGCATATCAGTATACTTAGGAATTATATACAATTTTAATGTATCATTTAAAATAGGAGTAAGCATTAAAATGTTGAAGTGCCACTTAGAATTTTTCAAGGATTTGTCATCTCACTTTGGCCTATTACAGGTGTCTCCTACAAACTTACTCACTGTTACACTATCTCTCTAGCCAACAATGACCTCTCTGATGCTTCTCATAACATGTCTTATGCTTTCCTCTCATCATTCTTGCCCTGATCTATTGTTTTCTTGTGTTTCCTTGGATTTTCTTCTCTGCAGTAAAACTACTTTAAGAGAAAATAATAAAGATTTAGATCAACGTAAAAAGATTTTGTGCATCAAAAATTTTACAGAAAATACACTATACTAATTCATAGTTCTACTTTAGTGAATTGCTTACTGATTTTAAATTATTGTTCACAAAAGTAGTTACCAGTATGTTTATAAAGTAAAATATATCTATATTTAATTGATATTTTCCTACTAAGGAATATAGTTGGATATTATCAGCTGCAGCCTTGTCCCCTGCTTTTTTTCATTATTCAAACAAATGTTACCATTAATTGTGAATGTAGCTGGATCTAATGATAGAGCAACATGGAACTATAAATTAACACATCTTATGGATAAAGTGAGAAAGAATTAACATCACAGTACCTACTAGTAATTGCAGGCTTTCTCAAGATTTTGAAACCCTAGTGTGTGTGTGTGTGTGTGTGTGTGTGTGTGTGTGTACACTCACACGTATGACAGAACATGTGCTAACATCAGAGAATAACCCACTAAGACTGACTCTCCTTCACTGCATGAAAGTTGGCAACAGAACTTATTCACTGAGCCATCTTGTTGCTACCTTTCCATCTTCCTGAGATTGTAAATCAGATAAGTTTGAACAGGTACTTTTCTTCTTCCGGGTCTGGGAAGTGCAGCTTCACAAGGGATTCCTACCCAAGGAGGCATAATTTGTGTTGAAGGGGGTAATTCATAGAACTGGAGGTGAATTTGACAAGTGGAGAAAGCAGTAGCTGGATAATGATGAAAATCTGAAGTACAGTGCCGCTCTTTTGCTAAGGAGCACTTCAGTTTTAGAGAATAAATATCCCAGCCCTTTCTATTGTAGGTTAGAACTAACAACTGTAAGTTTTCAATCCACCTCCAAAGAATTAAATTGGACTGAAGTAAATTCTAAATTTCCCCAGAAAATAAAAGTGTATTTTCTTTAGAAGAAAGTAGAAACACTGTTCCTTGATAAAATGACTTCAAAATAAAAATTGGTTGCTTTGTTCTTTAGTATGGTATACCTATTGTGTTCCTTTTTTGATACCCTTGAGGAAAACCCTACTGTTTCACTCTATGTGGCCTGTTGCTGAGCATCAGCCAGCACCTGACCCAGAATGTACTTGTCAGCAAGATGGAGATCATCTGAGGCACCTTCATGTATAAACAGACAATAGATACATCACCCCATTGTCAGAAGTCCATGCTGCTCTTTTGACTATAACAGATGTGAATGTGATCCCAGTATGGAATATGTAGTAACAGATTCGTGTCCAGGAGGGATAATATTATCACTATATATCTTTCATATATCATAGCTAATGACTTGTTCCTTGAACTTTAGAAAGGTCTTTTGTGATCACCCTTTTCCTCTGAGACTAAGTTGTGTCAGGTAAATAAATGTTCCTCAGTGTTCTGAACTGAACTGACCTGAGAAAAATTACTTAAACTACACACATGTCACTTGTACACATTGGCAAGCCCATGGTGTCTTGATAGCTTACGCTGCCTCCTCAGTGTGTTTAATGTAACTAACAAGGCATGACAACCGAGGTATTTCTGGGAGGGTCTTCAGGGGATTGACTGACTCATGCCTGCTTACAGCATATCCTATTACACAGTACGTGACCCAGGTGCCAAAGATACGGAACATTGCAATCTAGGCAAAGATACTATCTCCTATTTTCATATATTATCCATACTTAAAATTTTATAAATAAATTTGCAGTTGTTATTAAATGCATACTTGGAGTTCCTAATAACCAAAAAGTTATTTTTCACAAACTTTGCAAATATAATCACATTTAATCACTACAGAAACCCTAGTAAAGAACAAATTTTCAATAGCTCTGTTTCACAGCTGAAGAAAATAAAGCACCAAAAGTTAAAGATTATGTCTTAGGTTTCATCTACCCAGTGTTTAGTCCTCTATAAGGCATCTATCACCCGAGTCTGCATGAAGAGGGTATTTGTATTAACTCTCTTTCCAGTGGATCCTCTTTTAACCTCTATGTCAACACAGCTCTCACAAAATTCCAATTGTTAAATTCATCTCTCCTCTTTAGGTATTCGAACAAAAAAAAACTATTATCTTGAAGGGATAAATTATTTCACTTCAGGAAATGTCTTTGTCACAAGCCTAACTGACAGTTCAAACTGTAGTGTGCTGTGAGTTAATGCATAAGTCAAGGCATTAAAGAAATCAACATTGAGATACATGTTGAAGTAAACATTGTCCTAAAGAACTAGATTTACTTTTTTAAATAAACAAAGTCTGTGTATTCTAAATAGTGCACTTATATAAATGACATAGCCTTACAATTATAGGGTAGGATAACCATTAACATCATTTGTTAATGTCTAGATGAATGGCATTTAATACTATGCCTACCACACCATTTTTACTATATATGGATATTTACTAAAAATTAAGTATAGGTTTGTAATTGATGGCAGGAATTTCATTGCTTACACTTTAGTCATAGAAAACTGGAAAATATATCCATAAAAGTTTAAAAATAAGCATTTTTAAAATTGAAGAGTAATTAAAGATCATTTTAATCTGGAATTAAAGGCGTGGATTATCACCCCCGGATTTAGCTAATTGTTATTAGTTTTTTTTTTTTCAATTTCTTTTACAGGCTATTTGCTATTAATACATAAAAAAAGTAAAAATCAAATTTCTCCAGGTTGATTTTGTATATTGCTTTGCACAAAGGTTTTATTAGCTAAAGTTTTGTCAGTCTTCAGAGTCTCTTATGTAAAAACTCACATCATGTGCAAACAAGGATTCTTCGACATCTTCCTATTTCACTTGTTTCCCCTTATCTCCCTCCCTTGTCTCACTGCTTTTTTTATTTTTTATTGAAAAAAAAATTTCCGCCTCCTCCCAGCCTCCCATTTCCCTCCCCCTCCTCCCACTCCTCTCCTCCTCCCTCTCCAGTCCAAAGAGCAGTCAGGGTTCCCTGCCCTGTAGAAAGTCCAAGGTCCTCTCTCCTCCATCCAGGTCTAGGAAGGTGAGCATCCAAACTGGCTAGGATCCCACAAAGCCAGAACATGAAGTAGGATCAAAACCCAGTGCCATTGTCCTTGACTTCTCATCAGCCCACACTGTCCGCCATGTTCAGAGAGTCCGGTTTTATCCCATGCTTTTTCAGTCACAGTCCAGCTGGCCTTGCTGAGCTCCCAATAGATCAGCCTCACTGTCTCGGTGGGTGAGTGCACCCCTCATGATCCTGACTTCCTTGCTCATGCTCGCCCTCCTTCTGCTCCTCATTGGGACCTTGGGAGCTCATTCCGGTGCTCCAATGTGGGTCTCTGTCTCTATCACCATCCATCGCCAGATGAAGGTTCTATGGTCATATGCAAGATATTCATCAGTATGGTAATAAGATAGGGCCATTTCAGGTTCCCTATCTTCAGCTGCCCAAGGAACTAACTGGAGACATCGCCCTGGGCACCTGGGAGCCCCTCTTGGTTCAAGTCTCTTGCCAACCCTAAGATGGCTCCCTTAATTAAGATATATGCTTCCCTGCTCCCATATCTACCCTTCCTTTATCCCAACCCTCATCCATTGCTGGTGGGAATGCAAACTTGTGCAACCACTTTGGAAATCAGTGTGGCGGTTTCTCAGGAAATTCGGGATCAACCTACTCCAGGACCCAGCAATACCATTCTAGGGAATATACCCAAGAGATGCCCTATCATATTACAAAAGCATTCGTTCAACTATGTCCATAGCAGCATTATTTGTAATAGCCAGAACCTGGAAACAACATAGATGTCCTTCAATGGAAGAATGGATGAAGAAAGTGTGGAATAGATACACATTAGAGTACTACTCAGCGGTAAAAAACAATGACATCTTGAATTTTGCATGCAAATGGATAGAAATAGAAAACACTATCCTGAGTGAGGTAACCCAGACCCAAAAAGATGAACATAGGATGTACTCACTCATAATTGGTTTCTAGCAATAAATAAAAGACATTGAGTCTATAATTTGTGATCCTAAAGAAGCTAAATAAGAAGGTGAACCCAAAGAAAAACATATAGTTATCCTCCTTGATATGGGAAGTAGACAAGATTGCCGGGCAAAAAATTGTGATCTTGGGGGTGGGGTGGAATGGGGTTAAGGGGAGATAGGGAGAGAAAAGTGAGAAGGGGAGGATGGGGTGAACTTGGGGAACTGGGATGGTTCAGATAAAGGAAGGGTCTCACTGCTTTTTGTAAGACCCCAAGCTGTACATTGAATGAGAGTGGGGAGAGTGACTAGTCTTTTTGTAGTCTTGAATTTAGTGAGAATTCTTTTGAGTTTTCATTTGGTATAATTTTGTGAATAGTTTTATTACACATAATCTCTTTTAAGCTTTGGTATCCATCTTTCAGTTTCTAGTTTCTTTAGTTTTATCATTAATGTACTTCAGAGGAAAAATATATGATTATCAAGGCATATATGTTGAAATATCACTGTATCTTTGGAATGCAGCTGATTTTATCATGATGAATGTTTTTTTGCTATGTTCTTGAAATTCTGCTTGCATTTATTTTTTTCAAGAGGAAGTGTACTTTTACTATCTCTATTCACCCAAGATATTTATCTATAGTCTTTCTATGTTGTTGTCTGGCTTTGATATCTCAGTAACAGACATTTCTTTCTGTTTCTGTAGTTACTATGGAATATTCTGTTAGGATTATATAGTGAATATGCCTATAACTTGACTCTTTTAGTTAGAAAAATTTTAATACTGCTTCAAAGTTATTGCTTATTTATGGCCTCAATTAGGTATTTGTCTTAGTTAGGGTTGTACTGTTTTAAAGAGACAGTATAGCCATGGCAACTCTTATATGGAAACTACTTAATTGTGGCAAGCTTACAGTTTCGCAGGTTGTTTATTATCATTGTGGGAAGCACGACAGGAAGCACAGCAGCACTCAGACAGACATGCATGGTGCTGAAGAACAGAGCAGGGATTTCTACATCTCAATCAGCAGGAAGCAAAAGAGAGAGACTCTATGATAGGCTTAAACACTTTCTCCATCAAGGCCACATCTACTCCAACCAGGCCACATCTACTAAAAATGCCACTCTCTGGTGACAAAGCATTCAAATACATGAGTCTATGGGGACCATTCTTATTCAAACAATCATAGTATTTATTTCAGCTTGGTTTATTGTTGGTACAGAATAAAACTTCACCTATTATTTTTCAATTTGGTGTACTATGTTATTAATGGATATCCTACTTATCTCCTATAATTGGCCTTTGTCATAATGAGTCTAATTCTATTCTTATTTTATTAATATGAAGCTTCTCCTTTTCATTTGCTTCGTTTGGTTAAGGCTTTCAATAATTTTTCCTTTTTATGTTGTATTTCTTGTTATTTCCATAATTCAACTCTAATCTTCATTATTTTTTCTTATATTGATTTAGAGTGTGATTTGTTCTCTTTCCAAAATCTTGGAATATCCTTAACTCATTAATTTCTCTTATTGAGATTTCTCTTATTTATTTTAAGGAAGCAGTTACAGCTTACTGTAATGTTATTGATTTTGTAGCATTGGATGCATGCTTATTCTCTAGCTATATTTAAAATATTGCTTATTATTTCTTGTAGACTCCTGAATATTTATTTCTATCTACTCTGACAGACTCCTTTGAATAATTTCTGTAATGTTGGTTTATTAGTTCTAATTTTCTTTATCCTGTTTATATCATAAAAAGCTTACATTTCCATAAATTATGATAGATTTGCTGGGTACAAAAATCTGGGTTGATAATTATTGTTCAGTTATTGGAATAAATTTATCCACATTTTCCAGGGTTTTATGTATTATGAATAAAATTCTGCAATAATTATGACTTTGTATAACACTTAATCCTTTTCTAGTGCCAGTTTCTGTTATATTTTGTTTAGATTTTTAAGTGTATTATGTGTAAGGGTTTTCTTTTTAAGCTTGTCTCTGGTTTCTTTGTGTCTCCTAAGTCTATGTATTCATTTGTTGCTTTATTCTACTTTATTAAATTATATATATTTTTCTCTCCTCTTAAAATTTTGACCTTCTTCTGGCCCTAATCATTCATTATATTAATGTGCTAATGGTGTTCTATGGGACTCATGTGCACTTACTTTACTATTTAACACATATGCATTTACTTTATTCTTATTTCTACTTTTTTACTGTTTTATTACTGTTTAAACTTTGTCCATTCCTGAATGCTCTAGATTACCTGTCTTGTCTTCAACACTCAATATTGTATCTCCTATTTAAACCTATTCTAAAAAAGCTTCTATTTTGAGGCTACTTATTGGTATTTAGAGTTGGTAAAATTTTATTTCTAAAGTCTTAGATTTATTTTTTAGCATTTCTTTTTATTGAATTCTTATTATTGTATAGGCTTTCTTATTTAATTCAGTTGTATACTTTTATTCTTCTTTACTTAGGGGTGTCTTTTATCCTCTTTTATTTCATTACATATTAATATAGTCATATTTTAAATTGCTTCTCTGGGAGTTTATTTAACTCATTCTCACTGAGAGTTATTACTGTGTAATTGGTGGTTTGGGGATATATGGTACTTTTCATATTTTTATGCTTTTTAAAAATATTTCATTGAGACATACACATCTGGGGTGATTTCATTGATTCGAATTTTTATACTTGTGTTATATCAGTTGACTTACTTGCAATATATGAGAAGGTCAATGTAGTGGTAAAATTGAGATATGCAGTTCTGAAGTTAACCTCTTTGCCTTTGTGTTTAATCTTCCCCATAAAGTTCATTTGTAATGGGCAGAGTAGAATACTGCCTGAAAAGCAATTCCAACTCTTAGATTAGCCCACCACACAAAAGTCTCGCTAGTCAATTCAAAGTGGTATCCATTGAACATCAATAACTATTGAAGAAAAAAAAAACAAACCAGGATAATGTGATATATATTTTTCTAAGAATTAAGATATTTTAATATTTTTGAAAGTAATACTTAATAATATTTAAGTAAAAAGAGGAGGTAACAGCAAAGATGGAAAGAAGAAAAGAAGTAGGCATGAATAGGAAAGAATGTGGATTGTAATGTGGAAAGACTATAGATAGTATATGAGAGTAGAATGAGTGAATAAACATCAGATGAATCAAATAACCGGATAAAGCATTATAGAAGCTAAAGCAAGACCATTGCAAGGCATTTATGAATGACTGAATATATTAAAAATTTTTCAGTAAACAACAAAAAGTATAATGAATGTACATTTGATTTAAAAGGTTACTTCATTCTATAATTTCCTTCTTGGTGGAAAAGGTTTTGAATTCTTTTTCTTGTGGTGTTTCTGTATGTTATGGAGAGTTGAAATTTACAATCATGATTCAAGCCCACTAAAGTATATTTGTAATATCTATTACTACAGGGACATTAGCACCAACAACATTTGGTTTGAGTCCACACAACCATACTCAATTGCATATAGTTCTCAGTTCCTTTCTTAAAGCTTTTTCAGGCTTGGCAGTGTTTTGTGAGCACAAGAAATGTAGGAGCCCATGCTTGCAGTTTCTGCTGAACCCACAAGCTTTATTAGGAGCATTACTTTAGTTTCAGTTTTTTTAGATGTTTTTTTTTTCATTTTTTAAAACAATCTTTTTTATTTTGCATAAAAATCATAGTTACACCACACTCCTCTCCTTCTCTTCCTCCACCCTCTCCCCATCCCACCCTCCACTTACTTTTCTGAAAGGATGTCTTCCATGAGGTCAACAGAGTCTGTCACATCACCTTGAGGCAGGACCAAGGCTCTTCCCCCTGTATCTAAGCTGAGCTCTGTATCCCTCTATACGGAATGGGTTTCAAATCCTTATCCCACTGCCAATGATCACCCAAACTGCCTAAGTTACACAACTATCACCCACATTTAGAGATTATAATGTGGTCCTACACAGGCTCCCCAGCTGTCAGCCACAAGTCAGTGAGTAAGCTCCAACCAAGTTGGGTCAGATATTTCTTGTTAACATTCATTCCAATATTACAACCATTACTTGCTGCCAAATTGTTAAATTTCATTATTGTATCTTAGAGATAATTTGCCATGCAAGTGATTGTTGTAGTTCATAGCATCAGAACTAAGTAGGACTATTGGTTGTTGGTTTCCCTTGTAGCCTACATAGTACCTTCTGATACTATTAAAGTTAGCTCTCAGGATTTAAGGAATGATTATTTGTTCAGTGCCTGCAGAGTGGGCCAGAAAACAAGCTATCAAAACATCAAGCCCCTTTGTTACTGTTCTATTGCTATAAAGAGACATTACGACTCATATATAATTTTAGAAGAAAGAATATAGTTAGAGATTTCCTTACAGTTTAGAAAGTTTAGTACTTGATCGCAGAGGGTATTTTGACAGCAGTCAAGGAGGTATAATGCAGAGGCCTTAGCTGAGGGCTTAAATTAAGATCTGAAGACAAAAGTGTGGTTTTTAAACACAGTAAGACTCCTATGTAGCCTGTCTTGTTGTTTTGATATTACAACATCCTTTGGCTCTTAGGATTTTCCTGACTCATTTTCTCCGGTAGGGAGAGATTTGATAAAGCTGTCCCATTTAGAATTTATTGTTCAAGGTCCCTTACTCTCCACACATTGTCCATTTGTGTGTTGCTGTAGTATTTCCCATCTACTTTACGATAATGACCGAGTAAAACATGGATATATGGCTATAAAATAATGTCATTTGGACCCATTTTATTAATATATTTCTGTAGCCAAAAAAAGTAGTTTTTGCTTTTCCACTAGTATACAGTCTATCAAGTCCCAGGTTCTTGGCCACTGGAAAAGTTTTTCACATGGATTCTAGCTCATCCAGTATGCCTTGAATCCAATCAGCTAATACTTGGCTCCTCCCATAAGTTTTTTGACACTATCGTACCAGTGTATCATACAGGCAGTTATCATTGTAGATAAAATGATTTATACTTGGGTGTGGTGTTTATCTTTCTTCTGTGGAAGTAAAAAAATGTACCTTCCCAGTACCATAAACACTAGCAATTGGGGGTGAAGGCTCTTTGTTCAAAACCAGCCAGACTTTGATATGTTAAATGACATATAAAAATGTCATCTTCAGCAATAGTGTATTACCAGCAGGTTTTGGAGACCATCCAATAAATCTGTCAACAACTTGATTGGGATTTTCCATGTGGGCCCTTTAACTAATAATTAAATTAGATGTAACGTGTTCCAGGTATTGATATGAGATGTCTAGTTTGGGTTTTGTCTTTCCCACTATTTGATTTAGTTTTCTTTTTCATATGTGTAAGTATTTTAATAAGTTCTACTATTATTGTTTTCTTTATGACTGCTCAATGGCCTTTAGGGTAAACTGTACCCCCTAGTGCTCCTATTTCTCTTCCTCCCCTTTCTCAATTAACGCTCCATTTTAGGATGCACTTATTTTTCTTATCTGGCCATCATGTTATATTTTTATTCCAAGGAAATATCTTAATTACAATATTAAATGTCAGCTAATATATTAGTAAAAAAAATTGTGAGGTTTGATGGCACACACTTCCAATCTCAGCATCTGGGATATAAGCATAGCAGTATCTGGAGTTCAAAGCTAGCTTATTTATACAGAATAAGAAAATAACCTTAACATATAAGATCATCTCAAATACCAAATAAAAAACAGATAAATATGTAGAAAAATAAGTAATTATTAAGACTTCTCAATTTTCATCAACTAGAATTCTGGCTCTTTGTTAGAAAAATATATTTATATAGAAAAACAGATGAATAAAAGTTGGCTAATGCTCTAGGATGGACATGTGGGTATTCTATTGGAGGATTATTGTTGTTCTAGAAGAGTCAGAATAATTAAAGTGAGACATGGGTTCTGTAAGCAATCACCTAATGAAAGGAAAGAGACATTTCACTTTGTCATTACAAATCAAGAGAGCTAACTTTCACTGAGAGGCCAGTAAGAAAGCATGAGTAAGTGCGTAATATAAAAACAAACCAAGCCGGGCGGTGGTGGCACAAGCCTTTAATCCCAGCACTCGGGAGGCAGAGGCAGGCGGATCTCTGGGAGTTCGAGGCCAGCCTGGTCTACAAGAGCTAGTTCCGGCACAGGCACCAAAGCTACAGAGAAACCCTGTCTCGAAAAAACTTAAAGAAAAAAAAAAACAATACAAAACATACTTTTCAAACTTTAGGATAAGAAATTAAGACAAAAGAGATTTTATGTGCTGGGCTAACTCATCTTCATCTCCCATTGTCTTCAGTCTTCTCATAATATATTAGGCACATATTAATAACGGAGAAAATAATGCAATCTCTCACATTTCAAAATTAGAAATGGTTCTTTACAATATTATACTCATGTTTCTGACTTTAGAGGAACTAGAAGTTTGTCTGTGACTTCTGCTATATGTATAGTTCAGGTCACGAACTTCAGTAGCAACATGAATACTGCACACAATCTTCCTTTATTCTGGCTTTCTTTGAAATCATGGTGGAAAGGAGTTAAATCTACAGAGGAGTTTCCAGAGTTTGTTGTAACCTTAGAACTGTGTATTAAGAATTCTTGTAGAGAATATATATAGAAAGAATAATCTGGCAATGTTATTTTTTAAACAGAAGAATAGGCTGAATTATATGCATATCTAAATGAGAATTTAAAACACAATTTCTTTTATATTATAATTAATATATATTTATAATATATTGTAAATTATTTTGGCATAAATTATAATGTTTTAAAATGCTATGAAAGTATGATGCTTAAAATAGTATAAATAGGCTGACATGTACCATACAGAACTATATATAGTATATTACAATGTTAGATTGTCTAGAAATAGATAACGTAGAATTCAAATTTGTTAACATTCATAATGCCAGCAACATTTATGCTGTATAATCAGCATTAGTTCAGCTGAGTATAAAGTCAATGTAAGGATCTGTCTCCCTTTTATCAATAAATATTCACTTTCCATGCATTGTTTGCAATGTATGAAAAAAAATATTGTTTTACCACTTCCCAGTTTTTGTAGATATCTATGCCAATTTTAATAATTTCATATCTGTGCCTTTAGAATTAAGTATTGACGTTACTATATTCTGTTATAGACTCTTTTCTTAAACCACACAAATAAGGCTTTGAAATAGTTTGTCTAAATTTTCTTGCCATTGGTATCTTATTCTTAAATTTCTTGATTTTTTGACCTCATTCTGCATGATATCATGCATCATTTTTCAAGCACGTTTAGAAATATTCACCTTCTCTTTCTAGGGATAAAATTTGTAAGAGAATATGAAGCAATTTCTGTAGTCTAAACATTATCTTGGAAGGTTTGGTTATATGAAATGTCAAAGCAAACACTATTATAATCCTCAATTGGCCATTGGGAAGCACAAAATTTGAAGAGAGATTGAGCCATTGAATCGGTGTTTCCTTCGCATTTTATCCAGAGCTTAAAGCAAAGCATTTGGGCTGTGCTATTAATTCTGTCTTGTAGGCCTCATGACCTCATTACCAGAAAGGAAATCCCTTCAAATACACTAGACAAGGTAGAGTTTTTCTTCAACAAAGAAAATAATAATAATAGGCAATAGAAGCAAGGAATAGATTTGCAGTACTCCTTTGAGGAAGTAAAAAAATCAAACAACAACAAAACCACAAGTAGATATTATAGCAGAGGTATCAAAAGTCCCTTTACTACTTTTAGATCATAGGTTTATAAAGAAGAAAATTTTAAAGACAGTCCTAGTGCTAGTATAATTAAGAAATAAGCCATCTTCAAATCTTGTAAATCCCAGCTTATTAGAACTAGTATGACCAACAGAACTCAGATTCTATGAATGCTATTTAGTTTTAAAAGTAGCCACATTCGTAAGAGAATATTTCACAATATATGCACATACATATTTAGGTTTCTGTATCTATGGGTTTGTATGTATGTATATGTATATATTAAATAATTTTAACCAACTACTTCATTATTTTACCAACAGCATAACTATAAACAAAATGCCTTTAGTAGAGGCACTTCTGATAGGAACCCTGGTAGTATTAAGCTAAGTACATCAGCACCCTCTTTTAATTTATATTTCCAAACTGAATTCTTTCCTCTCAAAGACACTCTGTCTGTTCATATGTAAATGAAAATTAAGATTTATTTTTGTAATAATTCTCTTTGGTTTTTTCATTCCTCTCTGGAAAACTCTGAGCAGTTTCTGCTGTGACTATTTCACATTTTTCTTTCCTCTGGACCTGCCATACTTCTGTCCAACATACCAACACTGAGTTCTGAGTATAAATTACTGGTCATCTGCCCTCTAGATAAACTACTCTTACATTACTCCTAGCTGAATCTTCCAGACATTTCCATACACCAAGGTTCTCTTGGGATTAGCAAGTACTCTACGTCATTGTGTATTTATCTTCCTTTCTTTGGCAGTCTCCCAAAGCATCATCCATGTTGTGTGTCAGGAACTGTGCTACTCAGGGCAGAAAAAGACACAGACATTGCAATGGCTGACTCCATAGTTATGTACAGAGCGCATATACTGAACAAATATTTAGAAGGACGTTGAAAATTGCAGAGGAAAATATTCAATAACCCCTGTGCACAGTTAAGATAGGCTTTGCGATCCTTATTTCAGTCCACGTGTTATTCCGCTTATTACAAACACTTTTATTGTTTACATTTTTTAAATTCTAAAGTTTTGAGCCTCTAACTAAAAACATCATGTTACTCTTTTGTTTCCCATGCTGGTTCTCATGCTAAACCAAATTTTTCGAAAGCCCAAACAACAAGGTGAGATAAACACCTTCTGTTATAGCTTCTAGTCATTTGTCCCATACCATCACTATGACACTTTTATCTCAGCTTTTTATTTTAGTTTTATGTATCTTATCAAGCCCCTTTCCTAGTCATTTGTACAATGGCAGAAACCATTTTTCTCAAATATTTATTAGACATTAGAATCTAGTAGATTAATCCTTTCCTAAATGTTGAACTGGTTCACAGTTAATTTCTTTTGTATTTTTTTAATAACTAATCTTAAAATATTGCTAATAAATCTATTTACTACAAGAAATATAAATCATTCCTCACACGACCTGATCCTAGAAGATCTTTATTCCTATACTGCTCTTCACCTGTGCAGAAATCCTTCTACAATGTCCAGTCTTGTTTTGCCTTGGTCATGCCATTTGCCTTATGTTTCTGTCATAAAACTGAGTGTAGTGACTGTATATGATCCCCAAATAAAAATGTACCAAGATATCAACATATCTCTAACATTTAAAGGGAAATCAACATACAAATAACTTACAAAGAACTATCTTGGTTTATTTTCTTTTGGTGTGTGCTAGTGTGTATGTATGTCTGTGTGTGTTGGATGTGCATTTGTATGCAGCTCTACACTCCTGTTTGCTTTCTTGTGGAGTTCACAGGAGAATGTTAAGAATCTACTCCCTTGTGCTTTGACATTGTACTTTGGAAACAGGTTTGTCATTGTATTGAGGAATCAGCTGGGACTGATGGCCAACAAGAACCATTCATCCTTCTTTCTCAACCAACTCAGCACTGAAGTAACTAGAATTCATGGTCTCACACAATTCTCAAGTGAATGCTTAAGTAACAGGTGCTATTAATCATTAAGCCATCTCTAAAGACTTGAAAAGAACTCCCTCAATTTATCTAACATAGATTCTTTTCTCATAAAATAAAATATGAATACAGTTTCCCTTCCCTCTATTTACACTTCTCCCCTACCTCCTTTACCATTCAGATCCCTTCTTTTTCCATATCTCATTAAGATCAAGTTTCTAAAAGATAAACACAAAACATAATAAAATAACCTATAATAAGAGACAACAAAACCACCAAATTGAATTTGGGCAAGCCAAGTCAAGAGAAAACTAAAAATTCCCCTTTGGAAGGCACAAGAATCAGAGGTCCGCTCTTTCACACATCCAGGAGTTCCATAAAAGTATAAAACTTAAAGTTGTAATATGAACACAGGAAACCTGGAGCAGACCGTGTGATTGCAATTTCAGTCTCTGTAAGTTCAGATGACCTTTGCACAGTTGTTGTAAAGAGCCTTATTATCCTGGTGTCCTCCAGCTCTTCAATTTTCCCACCTATTCTCCCTCTTCTTCTATGTAGTTCTCTGAGCTCTGAGGGGAAGGATTTGGTGGAGACATTCCATTTAGAACTGTGTCTGAACAGAAAGAATTTTAAAGATAACTTCTGACATCTCTGCACAGTGGTGTTTTGGAAGAAGACTATAATGAGCTTCCTTATAGTCTATTTCTGTTGCTAAAACAAAATACCTGAGATTAGATAATATATAAAAGAGAGTGATCATTAAAATTATTTTGTGTTGTTTGGGGGGGTAAGAGATGGTATAAAATGTGGTAAAAGATAGGTAAGATATGTAGAGCATAATTAATGGAGGACCCAAGTTTAACTGCTACAACCCACTTCACATGGTTTACAACTGCCAGAAAAATGTAGCTCCAGTATATCTGATGCTCTCCGTTCAATTCCTCAGGCACAAATAAATGCATGTATGCACACGCATACACACACACACACACACACACACACACACACAGAGAGAGAGAGAGAGAGAGAGAGAGAGAGAGAGAGAGAGAGAGAGAGAGAAATGCTCTGCTCATGTATTAAAAAGAGAACATGTAATTGGAAAGATGAGTAGGGATGTCGGGTAGATACGGGAGGAATTATGACATAACATCAAACTATTAAAACCATTTTAAAAACCATAAAACATTGACCTACAGACTCAGGCAGGTGATGACTTCCAGGCTTACCTGCAGAAATCTAGTCAAAAACTTTCTTGTATCTGATTCATAAGGAATTGACAATGTCATTATGTAATGAAAAGAAAAAGGAGTTTGGATTTACTACAGGTCTACTATAACAAATGTAATCCACTTTAATAAATCCTTGTAAAATATTTGACATACAGCTATAGGTACTATGTTTACTTAGAAAATTATACTCACTGAACGGTAAAACAATAATCCTAAGTCTTGCAATTATGTTGTACCAGAGTAAAACCTGGTGAACCAATCTGTCTAGATTAGAGCGTGGCTCCTATGTCATAAAATTGTACACTGCTGAACAGAGAGTAATTGGAGGACAAATGCAGTTCAGGAGAGATTACTATAATTCAAGGATATGGGGAGATGGAAACAGAAACATAAGTAAAATAGCAGAGGACATCTACTGGGAAAGCAGGCAGTTTCTTCTTCAAGGGTGTGGGACATGAGAAGACATCATGGTTCAGTAGGTTACACACCCATACTCATACCGACTGTACTAAATGGACTTAGTACGTATTAAAAATATTAGGTAGAATAGTTCATGAATTGGGACTGAAAGTGGTGAAGGAATAGGATAAGAATCACAGAAGAGGGAATGAAGTGGATATGATCCCAAACACTGTATGTATATATAATAAGGAGATAAAATGTTTCAAAAGCCTTATGAAGCTCAGGAGGAAAAAGTAGAAATGAAAACTTCTTAGGGTCTGAAAATACAAAATCAAGGTTGGAATTGTTCAGTTTATAGAGATAGATTTTAATTGACAGATGATACTATTAATACTCCTTCATCTAAAGGCCATGAACACTGCCTTCACATGGTGGATAGACTGAAATTCAAAGGTGACCACTAGGATACTTTCTGTGATTCTATTTTATTACAATTATTCTTAAAGACCTAAACTGTAAATATTACTACATTAATAAATAAATAAATGTGAATTTTAGAAAATCCTTTTACATAAAAGATATTGTAAAATCAGTGGAATAAATTAGATCTTTACTACTCACTGTTTTGAGTACATTGTAGTTCTCAATTATGTTAATATTTTAAAAATTGTTTTCAAAGTTTGGTATTTTCCTTCACAGTATTATGACAATGATTTAAATTTAGAATTACGTGAGATAGTGACCATGAAATGCCTAAATTTCATTAAAGTATTGATAGAGAATATTAGAGTGAAACCATGGAAATGGAGGATTTTTTCCATTAATAGTATACTTCTTTCTAAACTAGAACCTATAGAAAGACAGTTCATGGACACAGGAGTCATTAAAAAATTACATCAACATAGTAAAATATCATGCAGGCACACACTACAGAAAAGTTGAAGCCGGGCGGTGGTGGCGCACTCCTTTAATCCCAACACTCGGGAGGCAGAGGCAGGCGAATCTCTGTGAGTTCGAGACCAGCCTGGTCTACAAGAGCTAGTTCCAGGACAGGCTCCAAAACCACAGAGAAACCCTGTCTCAAAAAAAAAAAAAAAAAAAAAAAAAAAAAAAAAACAAAAAAAAAAAACAAAAAAAAAAAAGCAAACAGATACTTTGATAAGAGAAAACTTTGGTTTTCAGTTCATTGTATCATGATGTGGATTAGGAGCCACATCTGTGAAATTGTGAGATCAGATGAAAGAAATTCAATACAATACATAAGATTAAAAGGTCAATAGAGGAAAAGAAAGCAAAAAGAAAATACAAATAAGAGTTGGTGGAATTTATTTGTAAGGAAGCAATTTTTTAGACTCCAGACACACTGAACTGCTGATATTAATCTTGGTCCCATCAGCCACAGTTGTTCTCAAGACTGGTTTCTGGTTTCTTTAGAATCCAGGGAGACATTGAAATGCTGAAGATTCAAATAAGAGGTGAAACTCATAAAGGAGGGAGGTTTCAGCATGAAAGCCGGTGAGCAAACACCACACCAAAAGAGATGAGAGTCTGAAGTTGAGAGCTTTTTGATTCCATCCAGGTTATCTAGGGCTGTGATCGAAATGTTATGGAATGTAGATTGTGGTCCAGTATCCTGTTGGGAACAACAGACTCAAGAAGCATAGTCTGTGCAAAGAGATAACATCACAGTGGGATAAAAGAATCTGAAAAATGACAGAGTCATAATACTTCCCATTCCCACACTGAGGTATTATGCCGAATCTCAGGAAGTTTATGGCAGAACATTATGGAGTATTCTATTAAAAATAATGGATAAAACTTCAAGCACTATATTGAAGAGGTATGGAGAGAGTGGACAGCCTTGTCGTGTTCCTGATTTAAGTGGGATGGCTTTGAGTTTCTCTCCGTTTAGTTTGATGATAGCTGTCGGTTTGCTGTAAATAGCTTTTATTATATTTAGGTATGACCCTTGTATCCCTAATCTCTCCAAGACTTTTATCATAAAGGGATGTTGAATTTTGTCAAAAGCTTTTTCAGCATCTAATGAAATGATCATATGGTTTTTTTCTTTCAGATTATTTATATGATGGATTACATTGATAGATTTTCGAATGTTGAACCAGCCTTGCATCTCAGAGAAGCATCACCTTTCACGATAGCCACAAACAGCATAAAATATCTCGGGGTAACTCTAACCAAAGAAGTGAAGGATCTATTTGACAAGAACTTTAAAGCATTGAAGAAAGAAATTGAAGAGGATACCAGAAAGTGGAAGGATCTCCCTTGCTCGTGGATTGGTAGGATCAACATAGTAAAAACGGCAATCCTACCAAAGGCAATTTATAGATTCAATGCAATCCCCATCAAGATCCCATTAAAATTCTTCACTGATCTTGAAAGGACAATAATCAACTTTATATGGAATAACAAAAAACCCCGGATAGCCAAAACAATCTTATACAATAAAGGTACTTCTGGAGGCATTACCATCCCTGACTTTAAACTCTATTACAGAGCTACAGTAATGAAAACAGTGTGGTATTGGCATAAAAATAGAGAAGTTGACCAATGGAATCGTATAGAAGACCCGGATCTTAACCCACAAACCTATGAACACCTCATTTTCGATAAAGGTGCTAAAAATATACAATGGAAGAAAGAAAGCATCTTCAACAAATGGTGCTGGCACAACTGGATGTCAACCTGTAGAAGAATGAAAATAGACCCATACCTATCACCATGCACAAAACTCAAGTCCAAATGGATCAAAGACCTCAATATCAATCTGAACACACTGAACCTGATAGAAGAGAAAGTGGGAAGTACACTACAACAGATGGGCACAGGCGATCGCTTCCTAGGTATAACCCCAGCAGCACAGTCAGTAAGGGCAACATTGAATAAATGGGACCTACTGAAACTGAGAAGCTTCTGTAAAGCAAAAGACACTGTCACTAAGACAAAAAGGCAACCCACTGACTGGGAGAAGATCTTCACCAACCCCGCAACAGACAAAGGTCTGATCTCCAAAATAAAGAACTCAAGAAACTAGATTTTAAAATGCTAATTAACCCAATTAAAAAATGGGGCACTGATCTGAAGAGAGAATTCTCAACAGAAGAAGTTCAAATGGCCAAAAGGCACTTAAGGTCATGCTCAGCCTCCTTAGCAATCAGGGAAATGCAAATCAAAACAACATTGAGATATCATCTTACACCTGTCAGAATGGCTAAAATCAATAACACCAATGATAACCTTTGCTGGAGAGGCTGTGGAGAAAGGGGTACCCTCAGCCATTGCTGGTGGGAATGCAAACTTGTGCAACCACTTTGGAAAGCAGTGTGGCGGTTTCTCAGGAAAATTGGGATCAACCTACCCATGGACCCAGCAATGCCACTCTTGGGAATATACCCACGAGGTGCCCGATCATATGACAAGGACATTTGTTCAACTATGTTTATAGCAGCATTATGTGTAATAGCCAGAACCTGGAAACAACCTAGATGCCCTTCAATGGAAGAATGGATGAAGAAAGTGTGGAATATATACACATTAGAATACTACTCAGCGGTAAAAAACAATGACTTTGCGAAATTTGCATGCAAATGGATGGAAATAGAAAACACTATCCTGAGTAAGGTAACCCAGACCCAAAAGGATGAACATGGGATGTACTCACTCATATTTGATTTCTAGAAATAAATGAAGGTCAGTGAGTCTATAATTTGATATCCTAAAGAATCTAAATAGGAAGGTGAACCCAAAGAAAAACATATAGCTATCCTCCTGGTTATGGGAAGTAGACTAGATTGCCGAGCAAAAAACGGGGATCTTGGGGGTGTGGTGGGAGGGGGGGTAAGGGGAGAAGGGGAGAGAAATGTGAGAAGGGGAGGGTGGGGGGGAACTTGGGGAAACGGGATGATTGGGATAAAGGAAGGTTGGTTAGGGGAGCAGAGAAACACACATCTTAATTAAGGGAGCCATCTTAGGGTTGGCAAGAGACTTGGATCTAGAGGGGCTCCCAGGTGCCCAGGGCAATGTCCCCAGCTAATTCCTGGGGCAGCTGAGGATAGGGAACCTGAAATGACCCTATCCTATAGCCATACTGATGAATATCTTGCATATCACCATAGAAATTTCATCTGGCGATGGATGGAGATAGAGACAGAGATCCACACTGGACTGAGCTCCCAATGTCCCAATGAGGAGCAGAAGGAGAGAGAATATGAGCAAAGAAGTCAGGACCACAAGGGGTGCGCCCACCCGTGGAGACAGTGGGGCTGATTCTTTGGGAGCTCACCAAGGCCAGCTGGACTCTGACTGAAAAAGCATGGGATAAAACCGGACTCTCTAAATCTGGCGGACAAAAAGGGCTGCTGAGAAGCCAAGGACCATGGCACCGGGTTTTGATCCTGCTTCATGTTCTGGCTTTGTGGGAGCCTACCCAGTTTGGATGTTCACCTTCCTAGACCAGGATGAGGGGGGAGGACTTTGGACTTTCCACAGGGCAGGGAACCCTGACTGCTCTTCAGGCTGGAGAGGGAGGGGGAGGAGTGGGGGAGGGGAGGAGGAGAGGGAGGAGTGGGAGGGAAATGGGAGGCGAGGAGGACGCTGAAATTTCTTTTTTTTTCCAAAAAAAAAAGTCAAAAAAAAAATAATGGATAAGCACAAGTGGACAGTTTCTCTGTCTCCCACAAAGCCCATATCACAGAAAACTCTGCAATGAATGAATAGTTCAGAAAACAAAAAAAGACAGGATGATAATTTAAAAGGCTGGGAAATTCAATAGAAAGCAGACTTTAGTCATAGAAAAAGTTTTCCTTTGGAAGGACATCCTTATGTAACTTGTTTCAATTACTGATAGTGACAGGCCTCACTCTAACCTTTGGAATCTGCTTTTCAGACACACACATATAACAAAAGAATTGTTCTGAGAAATAAAAATACATCATACTTTCTCAACAATGAGATAACATTGAAGTATGATAATGCTTATTCCGTGTTATTATGCAAAATTTTGATTATTATTACATTTATAATTTATTTTTTAGAGCTTGTATTATAATTTATGGTTTTCTTTTCCCTAGTAAATATAAAAAAAAATCTCATTTTTATTGTTTTTATTGAACTACATATTTTTCTCATCTTGTCTCCCTTCTACCTCCTCCCCCTATACCCTCACCCATGATCCGTATGCTCCCAGTTTACTCAGGAGATCTTGTCTTTTTCTGCTTACCATGTAGATAGATAAATATATGATTTTGTAGGGTCCTCTTTGTTATCTGGGTTCTCTGGGATTGTAAATTGTAGGCTGGTTTTTCTTTGCTTTATGTCTAAAAGCCATTTATGAGTGAGTATATATTATATTTGCCTTTCTTGATATGGGTTACTTCATTCAATATGATGTTTTCTAGATCCTTCAATTTGCCTACAAATTTCAAAATTTAGTTATTTTTTTTCTTCATGTAGTACTCCATTGTGTACATATACCAAATGCTCTTCATCCATTATTTGGTGGAGGGCATTTAAGTTGTCTCCAGTTTCTAGCTATTACCAATAATGCTGCTATGAACATAGTTGTAGCGGCGTAAATGAATGCAGAGAGATTGTAAAAAAATATACACAGCTTTAATAGTGAAATTAGACTTACAGTACCATGGTTCTTGCGGAGAACAGGAAACTGAAGTGCCGGCTTTGCTAAAGCCTGGCAGATTTATAGGTAAACATTCCCCTGAGGCGGACACGCCCCCTAAGGCTGGGCTTAACCCTACACATAGTTGAGCACATGTCCTTTTGGTATGACTGAGCATACTTTGGGTATGAACCCAAAAGTGGCATTGCTTGGTCTTGAGGTAATTTGTTTCCTAATTTTCTGAGAAGTCACCATAATGATTTCCAATGTGGCTGTCCCATTTGCACACCCACCAGCAATGGAGTACTGTTTCTTGTACCCCATCCTTTCCAGAAAAGCCCTCATCATTGTTTTTGATCTTGGCCATTCTGACAGATTTAAGATGGAATCTCAGAGTTGTTTTGATTTGCAATTTTCTGAAGGCTAAAGAGATTGAGCATTTCTTTAAGTGTCTTTCAGCCATTTTAGATTCATCTGTTGAGAGCTCTCTGTTTAGGTCTGTGCCCATTTTTTATTTGATTATTTCAATTTCAACCTAATACTTAAAAGACATCAATTCCTATAATAGGATCAATCAGGGGTTACCACAGGTTTAAGAGCCTTGTCAAATCTCTAGTATTGGAAAGGCCATGGTTCAATAGGAAGAGAACAAAATTCTTCTCACATCAAACAATTGCCTCTTTAGCAAGGCATTGGAAAACATTTCATCTCCAGATAGGAGCTTTGCAAGTATGTCACTAGCTAAGAGAGCAAACAAGAATGTGAATAAACCAGTAAATAAACGAACAAACTCAGACAGATAATAAAAAAGGAAGTTGCTTATCTGACCTATTCAGACAAAAGTTATCAAGCCACGTGTATCAAAGAACCTTGCCTACTTAGTAGAGTATAAAAATATCTGGATAAGATACTAAAATAATTTAATACCTATGTAAATGAAATTGGAAAACTTTTTAAAAGTGTTTCTATAAGTGCTCTAATAAAGAAATCAATAGTTTAAATTCGTTAATTATTTCTAATATTGTTTTTCCTGAATTCCCTTGTGAAATTAGCAGTATTCAGAATAGGCAATTATACATTCATTTGAAAGCATGATTAATTCTCATATCATTGCTTCTCAGAGAACATAGAGAGAGCTTTTTTCTTTATTACAGAACAATTGGAATTACAGAAAATCACCTAAAATACAGTGACACACTATGAAATAAACAATCTTTATGCAATTTATTTCTTGAATATATATTTTAAGTGGGGGAACTAATCATATATAACTATGGCCTCTGCTATAATGAGGAATAATTGATTTCCTTCAACCACTTACTCATGGCCAACTGTGATTTTAATTCCTTCTGAATATATTCTACAAGCCCCCCCCCCCCCAGAATTTCAACAATAAACAACCATTTTAGAAAATCCTTGCCGGGTATACGGGAAGGTAGCATTCTGTTAATTGAATGTCATGGAACACTAACACAGAAAGAAACACTACAAGGTAGATCATTTATTTATATTAAATCTTAACAATCCAGAATAATGTTTACTCTCTACAGCCTAAAGGCATATTTGAACACAACTGCTTTCTTTAAAACTTGGTGTAAAAATATTTTATGGAGGGTTTTTAGGAGTCTACTCTGAATCTGAACATCACAATAAACAGTGATTATCTGAATTTTCTCAATGCATTATAATTCTAGTCAAAAGAAACTGTGGTTTGATAGCTTAGGAACATTGTAATTTTTTATAGTTTTTTTGTAATAATAATATATATTTTTTTATTTTCTTTTTTTAAATATTTATTTATTATGTATACAATATTCTGTCTGTATGCCTGAAGGCCAGAAGAGGGCGCCAGACCTCTTTACAGATGGTTGTGAGCCACCATGTGGTTGCTGGGAATTGAACTCAGGACCTTTGGAAGAGCAGGCAATGCTCTTAACCACTGAGCCATCTCTCCAGCCCCAATATATATATTTTTTTATTTTCGAGACAGGGTTACTCTGTAGCTTTTTGGTTCCTGTCCTGGAACTAGCTCTTGCAGACCAGGTTGGCCTCGAACTCACAGAGATCCTCCTGCCTCTGCCTCCCGAGTGCTGGGATTAAAGGCGTGCACCACCACCGCTGTAATATTTTTTATCAAGATGGTTTTGGAATTATTTTATATTTAATGCTGGAGATTGTAGATGGAAACTTGCTTGCAAAACAAGAATCAGTCGTGGGCATATGTTCTAAACAAATCCTGAGCTTTCTTCTTCAGGTGTAGAATTGCATTTCTTAGCAATTGAAATATTTCTAGAGTTGGAATTGTTTCTATGCAAGATTATTTAATTCATGAATTAACTGCATTTACTTGCATAAGTCTTTCAAAAAGATGAAAATATTATAGAAACCCCTTTCCATCGTGTGCCACCTAAATCCACATAAAACCTGATAGAGCTTGGAAAGGAATACTAGACAAAAATAAAAATAAAATTTAGCAGCATTTTTTCCAGATAGGCTCTGTTTACTGGTGGCAAGCAGAGACATGGTTACTTTAAGAGGTTTCCTGACTCAGCTTTAGTGGCAAAAACTGCATGGCTTCTTTAAAAAATGGCTTCCTGGTTCATGGTGCTAGCATGAACTCTAAACTTTTCAGGATGCTGTGCACCTGAATGCTGTTTATGGGCAGCATGCTGCAAGTTACTTGGTGGCAACTTGGGCCAAATGATTACAAGAGTTGAGTTGTGAAGCCAACTCCAATCTGGCAATCTCAGAAGCAGTGAACAGACTTCTGCCATGTTGGACTGGGCAAAGCCAAAGGCAAAGCAGCCTTACTCCTTGCTAAGCCACTTAGCATTTTAAGAAGCTATGCTGCTCAGAAAAGGATTAGAGATACACAATAAAGGCAGATTCAGATGGAAAAACATCTAAATGATTCACAATGTTAGATAAATGAATGTAGGTTTGAGGAGGGAAGAGTAAATAGACAGTAAAAGTATTATAAAAGAATACAGTCATAGCTTAAAGGAATAAAAATAATAAAATAAACATTAAACTTATGGAAAAAGTAACAGAGTAAGAAAAATAAGCCAAATGAAGATGGAATATACACAGAGAGTCTGAATTATGTATATTTTTGGGTTTTCTTTAATATTTTGATTGTGAAAGAGCTAAGTGCAGAGAGACATTTCATTGTATGGGCTGCTAAGCTCAACCAGCATATATACTTTGATGGTATATTTACTGATGGAGGTGGGTCTTGTATCTTATCTGTTGATTTCATTGGTTAAAATAAAGAAACTGCCTGAGCCCATTGATAGGCCAACCCTTAGGTGGGTGGAGTAGACAGAAGAGGTTTCTGGGAAAGAGAAGCTGAGAAGGAGCCGCCATGATGTTCCCACTCCAGACAGATGCAGGCTAGAATCTCCCCGGTAAGCACACCTTGGGGGTGCTACACAGATCATCAGAAATGGGTTAGGTCGATATGTAAGAGCTAGCCAATAAGGGGCTGGAACTAATGGGCCAGGCAGTGATTAAATGAACACAGTTTGTGTGTAATTATTTCGGGGTAAAGCTAACCATGCCGGCAGCCAGGTGCGGGGACAGCAGCCCGGCCGCACAGCCACGCCACTCCCTATTACAACAGGTGGCGCGCCAACGTGCTAATGAACTCCACGTAAAACCTGAGAGGGCTTAAAAAGGACATAGAGAAAATTTAAGACAGCTTTTTGCTGTTTCTGGGTTGCGTACTGCAAAAAATTGTCCTGACTCAGCAACAGAAAAAAAACTGGCTGTTTTAAAATGCCGGCTTTCTGGGCTGTGCCGCCATTGTGATCTCTGTCTGGCTCCTGCGGGAGACAAAGCTTTTGAATGGAGCATTTGGACTAAAGCTCTATGGCTTGCTTGATGGCAATGTGGAGTGCTGTATGCCTGAAATTGTGCACAGCTCAGGGGCACCAAATGGCTCTGAGGCAGGAGCAGCTCAGCTCCGCCATGATGAACTGAGTTCTGTCTCAAGCAGGAACTACCGTAATTACTGTGATAACAGCGCACTTAAGGTTTAGACTTTACAGGACACAGGCAGTACCGTATTACCCCTACATGGTACAAATTAAGTTTTTAAGAAATGCTTAACATTTTAAGAAATGCTCCTGGATAGTAAAGAAATTACAGATTCACAATAAAACAGATTCAGACAGACCACTAAATGAGTCACAATGTTGGATAAATGTACCTGGGCTTGAGAGAGAAAAATATATATAGAGAGAGAGAGAAAATAAAGTTAATGCCTTTAAAAATAAAAAAAGGTAAAGTCTTTAAAGAGACAGAATACAGATAGTTAAGAGAGTAAAATAAATAAATAAAAATAAGCCACGTAAAAATGGAAAATTCACAGAGAGTCTGGATTATGTACATTGTGTTTTCTTTAAAATTTTTGACTGTGAAGGAGCTAAGTACAGAAAGACATTTCATTATATGGGCTGCCAAGTGGAACCAGAATGGATATCATGAGGGTATGACTTCAAAATTTGGGTTTAAGGATATGATGCTTCGGAAAGGGTCTTCTTTTGTTTTCGCAGAGGACCAGACCCTATGGATTGCATCTATTCCGATTTGGTATGATAGACCACGCCCTCCTGAAAGGTTGCTGTGAACACCCTCAAAAAATTGCTTCGCTCAACTGCCAACTGAGATGAAACTAGCACACAGGTTATACCGTGAAAGATCTAATTAACGACGCCCCCATTCAGCAGGAAGCAGTTTGGAGAGAAAAAACTGCGCCCATGTTCCCAACTCATTGTTTATAAATGTTCTTTTACATTTAAAGGGGGATATGATATAGATATAAATAATTTGCATTGGTGTGAATTTTAAGGTCAATTTTGTTATATGTATATGTATTTCTGATCTTGATTAAGGTATTGTGATTATGTAGTTCATTTTTAAGAAGTAATGTATAATTAGGAAATATAGGTTGTTGTTAAATAATCATAAATAATAATCAAGCTTGTAGTCATGTTAGATTTTTTAGATATATAGAGATATATTTCAGTTAGATAGGCATTCTTCATATCTTTCAAAGACTGCAGAATATGGCATTTAATGTTTTAATAACTTAGGGTTTTTCATGACAATGAGACACGTCTGCTCCTGGCAGCACCAATCTACTTTGAGATGAAGATGGGCATCGAAGAGGATCCTTATGGAATTGGATAGCCATTTGGGCAAGAGACTGTTCTTGCCTGGACTGTTGCATAAACTGGACACAAAGAACCCGTAAAGAGAGGACTACTGAACTTGCCTAAAGGTGAGATGGTCTTTCGGGGTTCCTGATTCATAAAAGGTCTACGAGACATTCTGCAGGACACAGCAGAAAATGACTGAACTGTCTTTAAAATTTCCTGCTTCATGGAAATGTCTGCTGGATACTGTGGGCCTGAAGGCCGAAGATAGATGCCCCAACGGTACAAAAGAACTTTGGGTGACTGTCCAGGCAGCGAGATGTCTCTGTCATTTCTAGAGCGTTTGATTTCTTGTTTAAGTAGGTAGTTTTATATCCTTCTGGAGTCTTTGATGGAGTTGAAGAATGGTTAGTTATAGTTTTCCTTAGTTATGATAAAAGATAAAGTAAATATAAATATTGTAACTGTAATTCTTACTTGATAACTGTTTTGTTATATGTAATTTTACTATGTTAAAGTTAAAGCCTTTCTTTTTTGTTTAAACAGAAAAAGGGGAAATGATGGAGGTGGGTCTTGTATCTTATCTGTTGATTTCATTGGTTAAAATAAAGAAACTGCCTGAGCCCATTGATAGGCCAACCCTTAGGTGGGTGGAGTAGACAGAAGAGGTTTCTGGGAAAGAGAAGCTGAGAAGGAGCCGCCATGATGTTCCCACTCCAGACAGATGCAGGCTAGAATCTCCCCGGTAAGCACACCTTGGGGGTGCTACACAGATCATCAGAAATGGGTTAGGTCGATATGTAAGAGCTAGCCAATAAGGGGCTGGAACTAATGGGCCAGGCAGTGATTAAATCAATACAGTTTGTGTGTTGTTATTTCGGGGCTTAAGCTAAACCCTGCAGGCGGCCGGGTGCAGGGAGGATACAGCCTGGCCGCTCCAATTACAACAATTTACTTCAAAATTTGGGTCTAGAATAAGTTGCTTTGGAAAAGAGGTTCTTCTTTTGTTTCCACAGAAGATGAGAACCTGCGGATTCATTCCAGACTAACGTGGTTTGATGGGCAAAGAACCATGAAAAGTAGCTGTGAAAAGTAGCTGTGAACACCCCCAAAAATTACTTCGAAAGGCAAAAAGAAGAAAGTAGTTTGGAAAGAACTATGCCAAAATTTCCAAATATTGTTTATAAATGTTTGTTTATATTTAAAGGAGAATATGCTGTAGAGATTTGCATTGGTATGGATCTTGGTTTATTGATATAAATGTAAGATCAATTTGGATATATATATACATATATATGTATATATACATATACACATACACACACACACACACATATATATATATATATATCTGCTCTTGATTAAGGTATTTTGTTTGTGTAGCTCATTTAAAATGTAATGTATAAAAAAGAAATACAGGTTAATAGAGAGTCATCTATAATAGTCAAGTTTATAGTCATGTCAGTTAGTCTAGATATATAGAGATATATTTAACTTAGATAAGTATGCTTCAAATCTTTCAGAGACCTTCAGAATATGGTATTTAAAATGTTTTAAGAACGTGGGACTTTCCACGACAGTGACACATATCTACTCCTGGCAGGAACAATCTACTTCAAGAGGATGATGGGCATTGAAGATGCTGGATGATGGGCATTGAAGAGGCTCTTCATGGAGTTTGTTAACCATTAGAACAATAAAGTGCTCTTTCTTGAGATGTTCGATAAGACTTGAAGGGCCCACAGATAAATGACTGCTGAAGCTGCCTAAAAAAGGTGAGACAGGGTTCCAGTATTGATTGAACTTAAGAGGTTAGTGAACAGCCACACAGAAGGACACCGCACTCTCTCGAACCTCAACCATGGGACAAAACCATGGACCCCTCCCAAAACTCACTTGGCTTTTCTAGACATCCAGCAGGAGAATTTTCTGAAGGTAGGCTCCCCCCAAACCCAAACCCATCCACTGGCCCATACAAACTACTAGCCTCACCCTGATCCCAAACCTGACTATTCTCCTACAACCTTGGTGGAACTCTGAAACTTGCTCCAATACTGAGGGGACTTAAGAGGTGAGTGAATAGCCACTCTGTGGGACACCCTACTCTGGAGGACCTCCAGAGGGGGACAAAACCCCAGGCCCATATCCAACTTCTTCTGATTTCCTAGCCAGCCAGTAGGAGAGTTTCCTGTGGGTATGCTCCCTCCAAACTTAACCGCATCCACCCACCCTCCAAAACACTACCCCACCCCACCTAAGGACTGAAAGCTTGTTAAAATACTGAGGGGATCAAGAGCTTGCTACAATACTGAGGAGACCAAGAACTTGCTACAACACTGAGGGGACTAAGAGAGAAAACCAAGAGAGTGAACAAGTAGAGAAGACCAAAAGAGCAGACTTATAGAGACCTCAGAGGCTTCCTGAGACACAGACATTAACAGTACAGAGCAGACCAAGAAAAACTCCCAAATGTTCAGACAGCCATTGCACAGATTGGACAAAGATGCAAAGACTCTGCTGGTTTCATTTGAAGGAAGAGTTGATTGGACAAAGATGCAAAGACACTGCTGGTTTCATTTGAAGGAAGAGTTGGATAGGTGTCTATGCAAGAATTCATCCAACAATCTAAAAGCAACATGGTAGCACCAGAACTCAGTGGTCAGACAACAGGAAGACTTGATCATCCTAACGCAAAAGAAAAAGACTAAATATAACTTTATGAAAGTGATGGAGACCTTTAAAGAGGAAATAAAAAAAACTCTCTTAAAGAAATGAAGAAAAAGACACACAAAATCTTAGAAGAATTTATAAAACCCTCGAAGGAACCCAAGAAAACCAAGGAAAAAAACAATCAAAGAGATGAAACAAACTGTTCAAGACTTGAAGACTGAAATAGAGGTAATAAAGAAAACACAAAATGCTGAAATTCTAAATATGGAATATCTGGGTAAATGAACAGAAACTACAGAGACAAGTATAACCAACAAATACCCCAGTAGTACAGACACTGAAAGAAACAATAAATAAATGGGACCTCCTGAAAGAGAGAAGTTTCTGTAAAGCAAAGGATACAAACAATAAAACAAAAAAGTAGCCAAAGGAATGAGAAAAGATCATCATCAACCTGATCAGACAAAGGACTGATCTTCAAAATGCATAAAGAACTCAAGAAATTAGACATCAAAATTCTAAATAACCCAATTAAAAAATAGGATATAAAACTAAACAGAGAATTCTCAACAGAAGAATCTCAAAAGGCTCAAAGATACTTACAGAAATATTCAACATCCTTAGTCATCAGAGAAATGCAAATCAAAATAACTATGAAATACCATCTTATACCTGTCAGAATGGCTAAGATCAAAAACACTAAAGATAGTTTATTATGAAGAAGATGTGGAGTAAGGGGAACACTCATCTATTGCTGATGGGACGCAAACTTGTACATTCACTCCGAAAGCCAGTATGGCAGTTTTTTTTAGAAAATTGGGACTTAACCTTACTCAGGATCCAGCAATACCACTCTTGGACATATACCAAGAAGAAGTTCAATTATACTAGAAAGTCATTTCTTCAACTTTATTCATAGCAGCATTACTTGTAATAGTCAGAACCTGGAAACAACCTAGATGCCTTTCAACTGAAGAATGAATAAAGAAAATGTGGCAGGCAATTTACATTTTAGAGTACAACTCAGCGATTAAAGAAAAAACAAAACAAAACCCAATAACATCTTAAACTTTTCATGCAAATGGAAGGAATTAAGAAACACTATCCTGAGTGAGGTAACCCACACCCAAAAAGACGAATATGGTATGTACTCACTTATAATTGAATACTAACTATAAATAATAGATATTGAGTCTATAGTTCATGATCCTAGAGAACCTAAGTAATAAAGTGAACTGAAAGACAAACATATATAGATCTACCTGGAAACTGGAAACAGACAAGATCACCTGACAAAATTAGGAGCCTGGGGAGATAATAGATGGTGGAAGGTGAAGAGGAGGGAAGAAGGGGAGGGGTGAGAAGAACTTGAGGGAATGGGGTAGTTGAGATGGAGGAAGGACAGAGTTGAGAGCAAGGAAAGAGATATCTTGATTGAGGAAACCATTACAGGGTGAGCAAGAAATCTGGCTCTAGAGGAATTCCCAGGAATCTACAAGAATAACCCCAGCTAAGACCCTAAACAATAAAGGAGAGGGGGCCCAATCTTGACTTGCCCTGTAGTCAGAATGATGAATAGCTTAAATATCACCATAAAAGCTTCATTCAGAAAAATGATGGAAACAGAGGAAAGGACCTGCATAATAGCAGTATACTTAGCTCCCAAAGTCAGTTGAAGAGTGGGAAGAATGGGAATATGAGCAAAGATGTCAAGACCATGATGAGTTCACCCACTGAAACAGTCTACTGCTAAAGGGAACTCACCAACTTCAGCTGGCCTGGGAAGGAACAAGCATAGGACCAAACTAGTCCCTCTGTATGTCGTTGACAGACTGAGGGACATTGGCAGTGTCACCAGGATTTATTCTTACTGCGTGTAATGGCTTTTTGGGAAACTATTCTCTTTGGATGGATACCTTGCTCAGTCTTGATATAGTAGGGAGGGCCTTGCACCTTCCCCAAAGCAATGTTCCTTACCCTTTCTGAGGATTGGATGGGTGGGGCGGGAGGGTATATGGAGGGAATGGGAGGAGCGGAGGGAGTGGGAACTTGGATTGGTATGTATTTTGAAAAAAAGATAGTTTGCTTTCTTTTAAAAAAAATAAATATAAAAAAAAAGAAGGTGAGACATTCCCTTCTGGTTTCTGCTTCATGAAAGTGACTTCCAGGCATTCTGCAGGACACAGAAGAAGGTGACTGAAAAACTGCCAATAAAGGTAAAACTGTCTTTGAAATTTCCTGCTTCATGGAAAACTCTGCCAGATACTTTAGGCCAGTAGGCTGAAGATGAATGCTCCAAAAACTTTAGGTGACTGTCTAGGTAGCAAGATGGTTCTGTCAATTCTAGAGTTTTGGAAGTTGCTTGCAATGCACTTCCTGTTTTCTTAGGTAATATCATATCCTTCTGTAGTCTTTGATGGAGTTGAAGAATTGATAGTTATAGTTTTCCTTAGTTATAAAAGATAAAGCAGACAACTATAATTCTTGTTGATAACTGTTTTTGTTATATGTAGTTTTCCAATGTTAACGTTAAAATCTTCCTTTTCATTTAGGCAGAAAAGGGTGAAATGGTAGGGGGAGTTTTTCTGTATATGTGTTGCTTTTATTGGTTAATGAATAAAGCTGCTTGGCCAGTGGCTTAGCAGAATAGAGCTAAGAAGTAAAACTAAACTGAATTCTGGGAGAAAGAAGGCAGAGTCAGAGAGAAGCCATGCAGCCACCAGAAGAGAAAGACACAAGCCACCAGCTGGGAACTTTGCTAGTAGGCCATGACCTCATGGTGATGCACAGATTAATGGAAATGGGCTAGTTTAGAATATAAGAACTAGCTAGAAATACACTTAAGCTATTGATCAAACAGTATTACAATTAATATAGTTTCTGTGTGATTATTTCATGTCAGGGTAGTCAGAAAACAAACTAGCAGCCTCTGAGAACACAAAACAGCTTAGAAATCAGTTTAAAAAACATTTTAATATTACTTATTAAATGTATTTTTGAAACATTCTCATATTCACATGATAATCACTTTTTTTTTATTAAGCTTCTGGAAAAATTTAACTGACAATGTAAATTTAGCTCCCAACTACCTTTATAGTCTTTCAGTCATTGTTTTTAAAATGAGTATGTGCCATTTCCTCTTGGGTATATAGGATATTAGTGATATTTACTCTTTGCCTTAAGTCTGTATGATTTATAGGTATATTGTGATGTAAAGTTTGTTGTTATCAAAAAGGTTCATATAAGAAAAGGTTTCATAACTTTTATATAAGGATATATAATAAAAACTGGGGGCTGGTACTGTGAGGGACTGTAAAGGGATTAAACACCTTCTCCCAACTACAGAAAGAGAGGTAAAGCTTTGAATATCTGGGAAAGAATCTAAAGGGTGGTAGAGAAGAGCATGAACAAACATGTTGCCAACCATGTAGAACACAACAACAACTTCAATGTACAGCAGCGTAGAAAATGTGTGCAGTAAGAGGTGGGGCCTATAGCTGCCTCCTAGTTAATAATCTAGAAGAAAGCTGATCAATCCTACCCTCAGAGCACATTCATGGCTCTTATGAGACTCAAACTAAACTGCTGATATTAGTCAACAGCCTCAGGCCAGCACGAGAAAAAAAAATCCTATTTTATCAAACTGCATGATTTAGGCATGACTAGTCAGATCCCATCATATGAGTCTATTGTGGAAAACTAATCTACTTTATGGGCTGAAATACAAAATTATCCACAGGTTGGAGACTCTCAGTTAGGTCTGCTAAGGTCCTGAGTGAGGGCAGGCCAAGGAAGGGAGAAGTGAAGACAGAGAGTCAGGTGCTCATGGCTGAGGAAGCAAAGGGCTGGCACAGGTTTGGAAGAGCTAGCAGGGAAGGAGCCTGTTGCTCTCTGTGGCTGGGAACAGAGATTTTCCCTGAGGTGTGACATCTGTGAGCTGGTGTTTGTAGGTGGATCCGATTCTAGAGACTATTACCTGTCTCTCAAAGCCCCAATGAAAGAAATCTTTGATATTTCAGTGGTGTACATGACACCCATGGCAGTATCTATCAGGATGATTAACACTTTGGACTTCTTTGCAATAGTTATGAAAAGGAATTTGCCTAGATATCCGTTTTATTTAGGGTTTCTATTGTTATAGAGAGACAATCAGCAACTCTTATAAAATAAAATATTTAACTCTGGTGACTTGCTTACATTTCAGAAGTTTAGTCCATTATCATCATGCCAGAAAAGAAGGCAGCATGAAGACAGACATGATGTTAGAGAAAGAAAGAAGAGTTCTTACATCTTGAATCTCAGGCAACAGGAAGTGGTCTGAGCTATTGGTATGGCTTTAACAAATATGAGACCTCAAAGCCTGCCTCCACAGTGACATAATTCCTCCAATAAGAACATACCTACTCCAAAAAGGCCACACTCCAAAGGGAGTATCACTTTATTTGGGGGGCATGTTCATTTAAGTCACCTGTTAACAGGTGAGTGGTTAATGAAAATGAAATGCACACAAGCAATAAAGTTTTTCAAGTGGAAAGAAAAACAAAATTATGAAATCTGTAGGTAATGCTAGAACTGGCTAACGGTATGCTAATTAAGATAACTCAAGGCCACAAAGACAAATGCATGTTCTCGCTCACAAGTTGATCTTAATTTTAATCATTAGATCTATGTGTTTAGTTAAAAGTAGATATAGAAGTCAGGGAACTAGAGAAGAGACAGTTTCTCAAGGAAGGGCAGAACATGGGTGGTAGGAAACAAAGCATGTGAATTTTGGATGTGGAACATAATTAGAAATAGGATCATTAATTAGGCATAGAATGAAGGAGGTTGGGCGTAGAGTGGATGTGTGAACCACAGTGAGGGAGGGTAGTAAAGATCAAATGGAAATCTACTATTTCTGAGGTCAACTTAAAGTTGGAAGGTTGATAACTTGGCTTCATAATGCTACAACCCATAAATAGGGGTTATTAAATGTATATCTCAATGTCAGATATGGGATAAGTCCTTATGAATTGTTGGGCAGAAAGGACTATAGAAGGTAACAAAGTTATCCGATTAGTTTTGAAGTCTATGTCAGAAAAAAAGATACTGTTTCTGTTTCTAGTATTATAAACCTAGTTAAATATCTGTGACAGAAATTTTAAGCCCTCAGAGAAAACTACTAATTCCATTTAGCTAAATTGATAGTATACCTAGCTGTCTTCTAAATACTTATGTTTATACCCACTGAAGTGGTATTCTCATTCTCAATTAGAAATACAATCCTTTGCAATGAAAGTTGCACATGCTTCTCAAAATGATGGAAATGCAATTTTAGTGCTGTGACCTAAACAAGACAGAGGACAAGGTGGGAAGATTAGAAGACCTGGAAAAATTATCAGAAGAGCAATGAAATGTTTTCCTGTAGGCATGACACAGCCAAAGCTCTCGTGATTATTAATAATGGCTGCTAGAAATAGGCCTCACAAGACTGGGTATCTTAGGAGTTAATCATAACTGGGAGAGACCCATGTAGCCTTATTTTTTCCTGTTGAATTAGGAGCTATTAATCACAATAATGTGTGGATACAGTTCTGTCAAAAAACCCAAAAAGTGACATTGGTTTTATTTCTTGGTGATGTTCTCTTTGCTTTTTTTTTAAGTCTTTACTCTTAATAAAATTTTCAAGCAAGAAAAAAAAAAAAAAAAAGAATTAGGAGCTATTGAGGGATTCTACTAGAAGGCCAGGTATTGTTTTGATTAGTGTATTACTAATGAGATTGCTGTTTGTCAACAAATAGCAGCAAACTACACTCCAGTGAATAGTACTGAACACAGATAGCCATGTTTAAACCCATTGGTCACAAAACAAAACAAAATTAAAAAATAAAGAAAGGAGAGAGACTTAAGGTCAAGGTTGCGGGAGGGGAAAAAAGAGAGTTAGGATGACATTAAACAAAATGTATTATGTGTTAGTATGAATTTGTCCAAAGAACAAATTCAACAAAAGAAAACAGAAATTAGGAAGTAAGGTTCCCTATTCATTCAATACCAGTGCTTTGTTGTTTCATGCACTTTCAACAACTATGGCAGAAGTTTAACAGTTACCCCATTAGGCATAATCTAGGATGTCTCAGGAAAATGGGAGCATATGTCTAGTTCTAGAGTGCAAAAGTAAGATTATTCTTTCTGGCTCTTATAATATTTCTACCCACTCTTCTAAAATGATCCCCAAACCTGGAAGGTGAAGATATTATGGAGATGTCACCTTTATAACTCATATCTCTATAATCTTGTCTCTTTTGTCACAGCTCCAATCACTACAGCAAAACAAAAGTATCCGCTGAGAAGTGAGAGATTCACTAGTCAGTGGGTATAAAGACTAGAACTAAGAGGGCAGATTATTAATACATCTCCCTCATTAGAATGATTAGTAAATGATTGTCTTTTAGAGTCTATGATAAGCAGTAAGGTCTTATCATGAAGTTCTGGAGAGTAAGCAAAAGAAATGCTAATAGCCTATGGTGTTTGGATGAGCTATAGAACCACACAAACCAATAACTTGAAAATTGTTAACTTATGGGAAACATCATTATTCTCCCATAATAGAGTAACTCCATATGTATATTTATAATAGTATGCTTCCATGTAACGTTTCCAAACAACTTTAGTGCTTCGATGGGAGGACAGTCTAAAACAACCCACTTTTCCTGTTCTATTCTTTGCCTTTGCCACCTCACACCTCCTAAATTCTGTTAGCTGCCCTCCCCTCACCCCCATCTCATGGTACTTTTTTAGTCCCTTGATCTTGTTTTATTAGTTTTCTTTTGTTGTGATATAATGCCATGACCAAAAGCAACTTAGGTAAAGAAAGGTTTACTACCTCTAACAGGATAGAGCCTATCATTGAGGGAAGCCAAGGCATTAGATGAAAGTAGAAATCTGAGTGGCAACCATGGAGGAAAGTTACTTACTGTCTTGTACTCCAAGGGTTGCTCAGCTACCTTTCTTCTACAGGCCAAGTCTACTTGCTTGGGGATGGCACTGCCCACAGTTGACTCGGCCTTCCCACGTCAATCATTAATCAAGAAATATTTCTCACAGACATACCTACAGCATAATCTGATAGATACAATGCAGGAAATGAGGTTCCCTCATCTCTAACTGTGGTTTGTGTCAAGTTGACCAAAATTAATAAACACAGAACTGTAACTTATAGACACCTACCAAAAGATTTAAAGTTAACAATCACACTGTGCTTGTGTTTGGGGTCTCAGATACATTACTTAGAATGTTCCATTACAACAATCTTTCCTATGTATCTACTTTTATTAACACTATTGTTACATAAAAGTTAATATTTAATATGATCCTAACATAATCACCTATGGATACTGTTATATTAAATGCACCCTTCTGTTATAAGAATATTTTCATATATATACATACTGTAAATATTATCATTTTTGTTCTTTTCTTTTTCTCACTTACTGTCACTGACCATCAAAATACTTCACTTTTCTGTTGTCTTTTTAAGTGTCTCTGTAAAGAGTTTTGCATATTTTCTTTTAATCTTTTTCATCTGTAAACAAGACATATTTATTTTAGAGTAGGAGAAATGCCAAATGATGCTTTAGATTTCTCCAATATTAATGTATATATACAAATGTTACATATTGAATCAAAACGACATGAAAGAACTGATTAAATGGAAAAGGAATTCAACCTCTATGCATATTGACAAAATGTTTGCCCTGCTTAAATTCTCACTATATTTTTCTTTTTAAAATATAACCAAATAATACATAAAATGTTAATGCTTGATGAATTATTTATTTCATGTAAATTAATAAATGCTTTTAAATTAAATTTTAATATCTTATTCACAATAATTGGTTAGATATACCTAAAACTAATTTATTTAAATTCTAAAAACTTGTGCTTTGGCTTTGAAGAATTCCTCCATTCAAACTGATTGAGTATCTTGCCAGGAGCTAATGAATAACATGAACTATTTTCATTGTAGTGTGTGTTTGTGTGGGGGTGTTATCATCAATGCTTTTTATTTTACATAAAATGCATAACTCACTCTGCTTTGGGTTGAGTTTTAGGTGTGCTACAGGTTGTGACAATCAGAGAAAATAAAGTAGACTTGGTCAGACGAGCTAGAACACTGTAAGAAGGGGGCACTCTCCTCATCATCAACTGCCTGTCCAAAGAGTTTCTTTCTCTTGTGCACTGAATCAAGGTTGCTTTAGTTTTGCATTTGGTTTTATATTGGCTGGGAGAAATTCCAGAGGAGCATTTCATGTTGTGGTCAACAGTAGAAGAGACTAATAAAAAAGTATGTTGAACATATTACTGATCACACAAGAGAAAATATTCTAAATTGAAAATTAGAAAGGATCTTTTGTATATTTTATTATCTTTCAGAGTATCATATTAATATAAAATCTTCAATTTTTATGTGTTTCCTAGTTAACAAATTTTATTTTGTGTTTAATTTTTTTTTAATTTCTTTACAAAATTCTGTACTGGAACTGATAGGGCATGTGATCAAACCGGACTCTGAATGTGGCTATTGGTGGAGGCTGACTGAAAAGCCAAGGACAATGGTGCTGGGTTTTGATTCTACTGCATGGACGGGCTTTGTGGGGCCTAGTCTGTTTGGATACTCACCTTCTTGGACCTGGGGAACAGGGAGGATCTTGGACTTCCCATAGGGTAGGGAACCCTGAGTGATCCTTGTACTGGAGAGGCAGTGGGAAAAGGAGTGGGGGGAGGGGAGGAAATTGAAAGACGGGGAGGAAGTGGAAATTTTCAATTAAAAAATAAAGTAAAAATAAATAAATAAATTTTCTGCCATAAAATGAGGTGTACATACTTTGAGAAAGAGGTACACATTTTTCCTGTTACCTAACTTCCTTCATGGACAGTAAGGAACTACCAATACATTTATTTGTAAATATGGTATTTTGATTCCTTTTGATAAAACAAAAATATTTACATACTTAGGAATTATAATATCACAGTTGTTCTCAACTGGAATGACTATATTGTTGTTATCCAAATAGTTCAATTCTTACTCACACAAGAAAATACTGGATATTAATTAGATTTCTTTTATTTTATTTCCTAATATTTATTTTTGTGGAGAAAAAAATTGCATATTGATACAAGGCAAATCAATTCGGATCTATGAAAATATTCCTAATTTGATTGCAGAATACCTTCAAAAGTTTTTGTAATAAAAATATTAGATAATAGAAAATTAAGTTTACTTTTCTACAATTATTCTAAAATGACCTTTAATTTTATCACCTTTTGAAACTTAGCATCAAGGACCAATCTTTTAAGTCCCAGGTGCTGAAAACTTAAAAACATCTAGTAAAAACTTAAAATCTGTTTTATATTTAAGATTTTCATCTTGGGCTAGTGGGCAAATGTTAACTTTCTAAAATAAGTGAAGAACTTAAACGCATGTAAAAAGATTCAGACGTAAAATAAGTAAACATTGTGAAGAGAGTCTCTGTCCCTTTTATAATGATTCAAATTTGGAACTAAATGTGGAAAATCCTAATATTTTTCCTAATGCAATAATAACAATGTAGACAATTATCTAAATCTCAATAAAAATATTTTATCCTGCAATTGGAATCCTATATATAAGGCATTACTCCTTGAAATGGAAACTACTTTCTTTCAGAGTGACAGATGACTTTTTCATCTTCCACCCACCTTATATTTATACTTCATCTGTTTGTGTGTCAACCTTAGAAAAGCAGTTTTGTTTCAATATCTAAATAGTCTCAAAGGGTATTAATTTACTATTCTACATTGGGTACTTTGGCTTATATATTAAATTTAACAAAAATTACTGTGATTTGTTTGCTCCGTGTTTGTATTCAGAGGAGTGAAGAAGAAAACATCTTATTTTTTCAACCCACTGGAAGCAGGAGTTGAGCAGATAATCTAATTCTGCTCTAAAGTCCAAAGAAAGTTTGTACGTAGAACATTTTTATTCCTTATTCTACTTCGAATGAACAGTGAATACTTTATTTTGTGGCAGCAATCATGTCTCCAATAGAGATAAGTACAAAAGAATAAAAAACAGTAATAAGAGAGACAAAACAGAAGGAGTATTATTAGTTCCCTTTGATTCCTCAAGTGAGATTTACTGAAATCAAGAAAGCCTAACTTCTAGATTGATAGAAGCAAAACCAGTCCTTAGTTTCAACTCTGGGAGTTCTCCTTCAGCCACATCAAACTCCTCATTGAAACAAGGACACACTGGCATCATAGCTGTTGCCAAAGTATTTCCTTCCCGTTATTAGTCGAATGAATTTTGTTGAGGCTATTTGCATACATTGTGGTCAGATGTCACATTCCCTTCATTAATAGTGTTGTATTCCTGTGTTTTCTTCTATTTTATGTATCACTGCAGAGGAATTGTCAGAGCCATAGACTGGTGATGACTACTAAGAATCAATGTCTCTGGGACACAACAGTGCCTGCATTTATGAATTCAGAGTAATTGAGACAGCATGCACAAGATTTCCATATGCTTAGGCCTGATAAAATTCCACCATGGAGAGAGGAGATGGACTTGAAGCCCCACCCCCTAACTGAGGAACAATTGGCAGTTGCTAGTTATCTGTTGAAGGAAAGATAGTTTTTGTAAGGTGTGGCTTTCAGTGGATTGACCATCCTCCAGTGATCTCTGCAGATTGATAAATGATACAGAGGACAAACTGTACTTTTGATCTTCTTTTTGGAAAAAGTAGGAAGACAAAAGGATTGTTATCTATAGACAGGGTTCAGCGGTGAATCTGAGAGCAAATGATGAAGGGAAGAATACAGTCAATATTTGAAATTCTCAGGAGGGAGAATATGAGCAAAGAAGTCAGGACCACAAGGGGTGCGCCCACCCGTGGAGACAGTGGGGCTGAGTCTTTGGGAGCTCACCAAGGCCAGCTGGACTCTGACTGAAAAAGCATGGGATAAAACCGGACTCTCTGAATTTGGCGGACAATGAGGGCTGCTGAGAAGCCAAGGACCATGGCACCGGGTTTTGATCCTACTTCATGTTCTGGCTTTGTGGGAGCCTATCCAGTTTGGACGTTCACCTTCCTAGACCAGGATCGAGGGGGGAGGACTTTGGACTTTCCACAGGGAACCCTGACTGCTCTTCAGGCTGGAGAGGGAGGGGGAGGAGTGGGGGGAGGGGAGGAGGGGAGGGAGGAGTGGGAGGGAAATGGGAGGCGGGGAGGAGGCAGAAATTTTTTTTTCCAATAAAAAAATAAATAAAAAAAAAGGTAAACAGGAAAAAAAAAGTGGGAAAAGTAATTAAAATAACAGATAAAGTATTCTAAAAAATATTTCCCAAAGTAAATATTATTTATAAAGTGCCCTAGGCACTCACAAAAGCAGGAAGAAGTATAGAGTGAGCAACACAACATCGGCCCTGCAGAGAGACTGCAATACTTAGGTCATTATCTTCAAAGGTCTAAGTGGGTATGTTTCATTTTTTTCTGAAAAATTGATCTAGGCAAACAATTACAAAGGACTAACAAATTTTGATTTGCTTAGACAGCGAGGAGCAATTATGCAAGTTTTCATCTTACATCCTGAAGAAAATTGATTTAATTTAACTAGATAAACTAGTAAATGTTGTTTCAATGTAACATCAAATTATCTTTTCGGCTTCATAATAAAAGTGTCCTTTTTAAAATAAAAAGTCTATAATTTTTACTTTTCTGAATAGAAAGTGGCATAAGTTACATCATTTTATCATGTCATTTGGTCATCATTTCCAGGTCCTAGGTACTTTGCCATTTGTGATTGTTTCATAGACTTTGGTATTCCCAAAAGAACCAGGATTCTATAAACATATCAAGAATTTTAATTAAATTTATAGGCACTAAAGAGCTTATCACACATTTTATTCATTCAGTTCATCCACAGAAAAATTACATCATAATATGTTTTGCTGTACACCATGGAAAGAACTTTTTTAAATGTGTGTTTTACAAATGTTATTATAAATTAATAAACATTCATTGTCGGAAATCTTCTGGAATTCTCAAATATTTCTATTTACTACAAAACAATTAAAGGTGTGAATTTCTGTCATATTATTTTTGGTGCTATGATAACACACCACATAGTTTTGGAAGAAAGAAATTTATTGGAGGTTATAACACTCGGGTCGCACTCCTATCAGTGAGGGAAGTCAGGGAAAGAACTCAAGGCAGCTACTTGAAGGGGAATACTGAAGCAAAGACCATGAAGCAGAACTAACTGGCTAACTGGATTGCTCTCTTTGTCTTGCTCAGGCTATTTTTATATACCACTTGGGACGACCTACCACTGTCCACCTACTATGACATGTGCTTACACATATTAATCAAGAAAAAATTCATATGTAGTAAAGATTTGTGATCATGGAAACCTACAAAGTATTGTTTTACTTTTATTATTTATCAGTTCAAAGGTCTGTACTCTCAATTCTTTGTGGCTTTTTATTCCATTGTTACATTATTAAAATGCTTTCTTTGAGATTATTTTTGTTTGCACTATTATATTTTCTGTCATCACTCCTGTAACTTATGTCTAAACGTTTTTAATTCAAATTTTAGTTTATTTTAAAAATACATGTATAAGATTATTAAGCAGATTTTTCTTACATTCTATGCTATTTAGAATGAGTGATGTTTTAAAAATAATTTTAGATAATGAAATTTCTATAATACTAATGTATTAGGTCACATTGTTCTGTGTTTAATAAATTGAATTTGATTTTAAACTTCATATCCATTTACATTTAGTTTAAATATAGCAATTTCCCTCTATGTAGTTCCCTCAAAATATCAGAGATATTTTTTATTTACAAAAGACCTAGAGCAGATATTATAGACAATTTCATATGCCAAAGGCTAATCTTTCTAGTAATATCTTGCTTTTGTAGTATTTATTCCAAATAATATGTAAGTATTACTGTGAACCTGTATACTTGAATATATCTGATCACTTTTATGTAAAAACAAGCACAGTGAACTTTATAGCTGAAAATCACAGGTATGTGTAGCCATTTTTAACATATTCTTTTAGGTGAAGACTTCAATACTGTTTGTACTGTGGATGCTGTCTTTGATTCCCTTATTAAAGAATTGTTTTCCAGTGATGATTATTGATTCTTCCATTAATGCTATTTATTTGAAAGTAAAACACCATGTGCTAGAGAGAAAAGTAGTGTGGGATGGAATCACTCATGGGGGGAAATATGTCTATATTAAAATATATAAATCTTCAGGACATGGTTCTGCATGCATTTGGTCCAAAAAATACGGACAGTGCAGGTGTAGCTCTGCGACTTTGTACAGTCTCACAGTACACAATGAGTGCTGCATATTGAAAGCATATCTAAAAATGAATAAAAAGGAAAGAAAAAGTAGAAATTTAATCTGTTTTATAACATGAATTCTGATTTTCCAATTATTTCTCATGCCAATAGCAAAATGTTATTTTTTTTTATTTTTAAAAGCATAGCTTATAACTATTTAATTTGATTCTCCTTCATTAGATTATTTTCAGAAGAAAAATCTAAAAATCAAAATTCTTACTGGACACTTATTTCTTTGTATTTCTAATTCTATTTCCAAATGAAATATGAGTTCCACAGAAGAAAATATTCAACCTTTGCAATTTTTTTTAGATTTTAATCATCAACATAATTTATACTGTAATCGACAGTAAATACATGTTCCTCTTTTTCCATATCCTTACAAGTAACAGCTGTAATTTGCTTGTTTGTTGTTGTTATCTTGGAAATTGTTTATAGGTTAAGATGAATTCTCAAATTCTTTTTAATTACTATTTCCATGGATGTCTAAAGATGTTGCACATGTTATTAAATGATTCTCAGCCATTTGTGTTTTATTTTTGTGAACATACACAAACAACATTCTAAAACAGTAACCTTGGTATCATAAATATTAAGACATTTGGCAAATTGAATGACTTGCAACCAAAAAGGTTTTTGTCCAATGGAAAAAAAACAATATTCAAGTAAAAAAGCAGCTTCTAGAATGAGAAAAAAAAAAAAAAAACATCTTTACCTGATGTTCATCTGGTACATGGTTAATATCTAGAATATAGAGGAATTTGAGAAACTAAACATCAAGAAAAGGATTAATTCATTTAGAAAACAGGATATTTTGTCTAAATACAACAAATACAAATGGACTGAATATTGTACCTGTAATTCTTACTAAATAAGTGTTTTTACTTTATATAATTTCACTATGTTAATGTTAAAACCTTCCTTTTTAATTAAGCAAAAAGGAAGAAATGTCATGGAATAATCTTATTTAATTCCATGAATATGTGTTTGTTTCACATTGTTAATGAAGAAGTAATTGGGAAATACTTTGGCAGGAAGAGGTTAGGTAGCAGAGCTAAACTGAGAGAATACTGAAAAGAAGGTGAATAGAGTCATTCAGATGCAGAGGAATTTGGAGAGGAACATTCTCTTCTGGGAAAAGGTACTGTCATATCGTATACTGCAGATAAGAAATAGGGGTTAATTTAAGTTGTAAGAGTTACTTAGTAATAAGATTAAGCTATTGCCTGAGCATTTAAAGCTAACAAGTCTCTGTATGTTTATGGCAGAGCTGACAGTACCTATTGGCTATTGGATTAAGCCAACTTATATGTTTTGAAAATGTCTTGACTTCAAAATGGAAGTCAAAAGATATGTGGATTTGTGAAGGAGGTTGTGGTTTTGTTCCCACAGGAAAAAAAGAAAAAAAGACTGTGGGTTGGTTCAAGGTAAAAGATGACCAGATTGCACCCAGGAAGATCCCCTGAAAATCCTGGCTAAAGACATGAAAAGCACCAAACTACAAGGCATGGAATATATACTCAAATATAAAATAAAAATTATCTCTGTCTAACTTGTGTAAAACACACAGTTTATACTTTTATTAAAACCGATATATGTGTTAACTTTAAAAGTTTAGTATTTTCAGAACAAGGGGATCAGACAACAATAAAAAAAACTGATGGCCCAGGTGATTGAAGACTTCTGAGCATATCTGTTGCAGTTTTCACAGATTTCTGCATCCAGAAGAGCTTTAAGTCTGCTGACTGAGATATTTTAGCCACACAGACTATTGTCAACAAGATTGAACCATTATCCTGATTTTCTGAAGATTTTCCAAAAGATGTCAGTGCCCCTAAGCAACAGAAAGCAAATAAAGGGGAACAATGCCCACATTCTCAAAAGATGTATTATGGAAATTCCTCATTATGTTTTAGGGGGATGATCACAAGTTGTTATAGGTCATGGTTAAAAGAAAAAAACTGAACAAAGAGATTAAAAGATCTCTTTCTGAAAAAAAAAAACCTGAAAAGATAGGAATGATAAAAAGTAAATAATTGATTCTATTTTAATTTAAAAACCAACTATTAATCTCAAAATATTTTCATTGGTATGAATATTGGATTATTGTTATGAATATAAAGTTGATTTTGTTATACTGTATATATACTCTTTTGGAGGGTATTGTACTTATGGAGTTTACTTTAAAATATAATTTATAATTAAGAAATGCAGATTAGTAGTTAGTTATCCATAACAAAAAACTTGTAGTCATACTAGGTATGTTTTTAAGGTTGCACAGATATATTTAGAAAGATTGTTGGTCTTCAAAAGGCTTCAAAGACATACAGAATTTAGGATATTTAATAACCTGAAACTTGTCATGACAGACAATTTGATCCTGACAGATCTAATCTACTTCAGAGAAGACAATGGGCATCATAGAACCTCTGTATAGAGCTTACTTTCAATATAAAAGCTAGTCATCTAGGCAAGTAACTTCCCTTGCTTCAAAGACTGAAAATATTTTCTCCAAATTATAAAACAGAAAAGAAAGTGACTGACAAGCTTTGTCAAAACAAGATAGCAAAGTCCTTCAAAATTTTCTGTTTCTCAGAAGTCTCTGTCACAAATATTAGGCCTGTAGGCCAAAGATAGATGTTTAAATGTTTCAGGACAACAATGGAAGGAATGGAACCTTCTGTCCAGGAAGGTTGATGTCTGCATTGTTAGGAGATATTGCATCCTTCTGGGGGTTTTGATGGGGTTAAAAACTAAATAGTCAGACTTACAGTATTACTTAGTTATGATGTAAGTTAAATTGGGCATATGACTTTAGAATCACAAGGATAAGATATATAATAGAATATTTTTTCTGAACTTGCCAATACAGTAAACTGGATGTTGTAATGTAATTCTTACTCGATAACTGTTTTTGTTGTATATAGATTTTGTGGAGGCCCCAAAATGTGAGTTTATTTCTACCTTGTCTGATGGTCAGAGAGTTAGAGGTTACTCTAAGTGGCTGACAAACATAGTTGCATGTCCCATTTTAGGATGTAATTACTTGATTCTTTTGACATTAAAATAGCTCATACAAGTAGGTCTATGCCATTCTGACAGGTGTTCAGGATATGCAAATGTACTTATGCTCCTTTTTATTCGCAACTATAAGGTGACCTGGGAAGTGGCTGCTTTCAAAAAATGCATACCCATATCCTGGCAAGAGGTGTTTTGTCAAGGCTGTCCATGACAAGATTTACTAGGTTAAAGTTAAAGCTTTTCTTTTTACACCAAAAAGGAGAAATGTGGAATAATATTTTGTACACTGTGACTATGTGTTATTCTCATTAGTTTAACAAAGAGCTAATTGCCTAGAGCTAGGCAGGAAGGGGTTAGATGGGACTTGTGGATAGGAAGAGAAAAGAGAAATGTTGATGGATAGCAGAGTTGCCAGGAAGGTTGGTTGAAGCCAAACAGACATGAAACAAGTTGGACATACAAAATGAAATAGAGGTAATAAAGACACAAGGCACAAAATAAATTAATAGAAATGGTTTATGGCTAGTTATATATAAGCCTAAGCTATTAGCTAAGGTTTTGTAATTAATACAATGTCTCTGGGTAATTGTTTGAAAACTGACTGACAGGACAGAAAAGTTCACCTATACCATCATCTATCTATCTATCTATCTATCTATCTATCTATCTATCTATCTATCTATCTATCTATCTATCTATCTATCATCTATCTATGTACACACACCCATGTACTGGGAGAAAGAAGGGCAGCATCAGAGAGAAGCCATGGAGCCACCTCCAGTGACAGATATGCTAAATTTTTGCTGGTAGTCTACAACCTTATGATGATGCACAGATTAATGGAGATCAGTTAAATTAATATGTAAGAGTTAGCCAATAAGAAGCTTAAGTTAATTGGTCAAGCAGGGATTTAAATAATACAGTTTCTGTGTCATTATTTCAAAGCTAATCAGCCTGGAACCAACAAGTGGCCTCGTCCTACAAATCACTTTGTTCCTTGTATAATGATTTTTTTTAAAAAATGTCTTTTGCTCTCTTGCCCCCATTTTGGAACAAATAACCCTTTTGGGGGTGTTTAAAGATCATAGGAAATAAACATTCAGTACTTATTGGATTACCATCCCGGTACTTTTCTATATCTCTGTAATTTTTTTTTGTATCTCTGTTTATTCTGTCTAAAATATCTAATCTTCAAGACCCTTCCCTGGAAGGTACAAACCTGTCAAGGCTGAACACTGCCAGAAGTTGTTGCAATGTGTGACCCCAAAAAATTTCTTTAACATTTAATACAACACCACAGAAAATGCTCTAAATTAAGTTAAACAGAAATATAGTGAAGAAACTGAATATTTATAATGTAAAATTATATATCCAAATACAGCAATACAAGAAGATAACCAATGAACAACTGCAAGAGAAAAACAGTATGTGCATGATCAAACAAATACATGTTTGTAAACAGCACAAGAAAATAGGCTCAAACTATTATTTCTTTGGTTAATAAAATTAAAACCAAATGAGTGATACCCATATATTTGTTATGCCCACAATATTTATGAGTTTAGTCATGCTTATTTATGGACAAAAGGTGTGTAACTGAAATTCTTAATGATTATTGATAGAAATTTTAAATGCAATAATTGGAAAAAAATTAGTAATTTATTGTAAAACATTTAAATATTCCACATGCATCAACCAACAATTCTTCTTTTGAGTACTTATCAATGAGAAATGAAAGAAATCATCTTATTAAAATATTGTAAATTTATAGTAATAGTAGCTTTTTAGTAATTTCAGATAGTATTGTGGTGTCTTCCATCCAGAAATAACTAATGTCCATCAGTGACAGGATGGATGAACAAATTCTAGACTAAAGTACAGCTATGTTTTCACAGAAAACTGTTGATATGGAATGAATGAATATGAAAACAATTATGCTGAAAAATCAATCCAGACCAAAATAATGTATTATATAACATTAATTTTTGTATAATTCGTGAATATGCAAATAAACATAGCTAGCAGTAGATAGGAGGCAGAAGAAAGAGGGAGACTGCAATGGAATTCCATAGCTGGTTTCATAGACGTGCAACCACTTTGGTTACATAGCCTGATCAGCCGAGGAAAGGAATGGTGACAGTGGAACAGGGACTAGAAATAAACCACTGCATCTCTGTGGGGGAATGAACTGCCAGCATCTCTAACCTAACAAGGACAGATTCTCAGCTGATCTTTTCCAGAAATAGGTTGATATCTCTCTTGGTTATTGTCCCTATCTATAACTGTCATCATTTTCTGCCAACTGCAGAAGTCTAGGGATGAATTGTGCAACTGTGTACTTTTGACTATTACAGCAGCCTGGGTTAAAATGAAGGGAGAGTGTAATCTATGAGGCACAGAATTGTCGGGGGAAGGATATGTATGACTAACTTCATCACTTGTACCTTTACTGAACCATAGCACATTTATTAATGCATAAGTACCTAGTTCCATATTAAATTAGGATTACATTAATATTCATCTAAGATTCCTTCGAATATTCATGCACAGAGTTGGAGATATGAATCTTCAAGAAGAGCAGAATCAATTCCCATTTTAGTCAGGAATTCCATGGTTTCACTTTGCCTTCCTGAAAAGTTCAGCATGTCCTATGAATAGTTATGTAATTTTTATATATTCACTTTCTAGGTTGCAAGATTTTCTTGAGTGAGTTCCTTTGTACAACATTGATAACAAAGAAGGTATAATTGCAAACATTTTGAATGAAAGTTAATAGAACTTACGTTAGTAAGAACATCTTATGAAATTATCAAATACACAACCAAGAAACAATAATTCCCCATATTATACATTAGTATAAAATGGTGAGTTGAAAAGATTAGTTTGTTATTATATCCAAACACACATAAGGTCATATTGATGATTATTTTAATACCCTTAGTATTATTTTATTGGCTAAAAACTCATTTTATCAAAATGAGAGAACTAGGAAACCAAGTAAATAATAGTCATTGTTTCTTTGAGAAGAATAACTTAAGGTCATTAAATTTATAATCACACATAACACTAAATCCTTGCAGTTTATTCCACTGACCTATTTAACAAGATAATGTTGGCTTGGTATTCTAACCAAAAGGAAATGGAAAAACAGAAAAAAGAAAACCAAACTTATATAATAAATAGACGTTCATTTTCTCAAGAAAAAGAATATATTTTCAAAAGGGCATTTATAACCTTCTCAGTCTGTGCAATCTAACGTCTATGTGTGTTTGCAGGACTGACTTTTTTTTTTTTATTGGATGACCAGTTGATGTGCTTTTCCCTGGGGAAGACTTTTTCTCCCACTCTCCCCATTTATCAATTGCCTCTAGAGACCTCATGGGATTCCCCCTATCTACTGTGGCACATCTGTTGTTGTAGTTTTGTGCCCAGACTACGACCCCCAGAGAGACCACCAGAAACCAGAGAAGACCAGACTGTAATAGCAAGGTTTTATTTCTAATTAGAGTAATTTAAGCTAGCAGGAGCTTGTCTCCACACACTTGCCTGCAGCAAGGCAGGGAGAAGCTTCCTCCCTCCCTCCCCACCTCTTTCTCTTTCTCCCTGCACACACATAATGAATACAAAGGTACTTTTCATGAACAATAAGGAAATATTTTCAAAAAGTCATTTATAACACCCTGTTCTAATTTAACACACACCACACACACACACACACACACACACACACACACACACACACACACTGTCTAGTAATTTTTGAAGCAGATTTCTAAAAGACTCTTATTTTTTTGATCAAACAGAAAGTAGTGGTGTAGAATTTTCTCAAGTCCAACCTGGACTGCTGTGACGTCTTTAAGGACGGTTATTGCAGTTTCTTTGCTTAGGGCTCATCACTATTTCTCTAGATCTTAAAAGATATCAAAGTGATAATCAGTGAAGCTCCTCCAAATGTCAGAATTGGTTGAACTTCTAGTTAACATGAGAAAATGAACAGGGTTACATGATGTTATCACCAGGATATGAATTTAAATGCTGCTTCTGACTGCATATAAGATCAGATGGATATGAGTGAGGCTAAAATAATCTAATCTGAACACCTTTTATGTTTATAAATTCACATGTAAAGAAGTCACATGGGTATAATATTTTATAAATCCAATAATTCCTATGCATGCATATTTTATGTGTACCCTAACACATGAAACTAAAAGCTCACTATACTTTTCATATAAATTGAAAATATTAAATTGATTTCATGTCCACAACACTGGCCCTTCAAATGATCAAACAGCAGTACTGATTATTATTCTGCTGGGAGATTATCTAAGTCTATGATAGTTTCTATTTCTCAATTAAACCAGATGATGACTTTGATAAGTCTATGGAACATGATATTTCTGCCAGATATTCCTTTTTAATAACCAGATTAATAAGACTGGAAAATTAATAAACAGACATGTTCCAAAATTAGGCACATTTACTTAGATAATAAAATTGCTTGATTTCACATTTTTTATTTATTTATTAAATATTTCTGTCTCTTCCCCACCACCGCCTCCCATTTCCCTCCCCCTCCCCCAATCAAGTCTCCCTCCCTCATCAGCCCAAAGAGCAATCAGGGTTCCCTGCCCTGTGGGAAGTCCAAGGACCACCCACCTCCATCACATTTTCTTTCCTTTAGATATTCTGAAATTAGGATAACAAAAATACATTGAAGGAGATCATCGAGAGATTTCTCAAGAAATATTTCCCATATAAAATAATTAAATACACAATGATCACTGCATTACACAAAAGAAGCCGTGACAGATTCAAAACATATTAATAGAAAAAGCACATATTTCTGAGTTTTAATTTCGAAACATGAAAATATTATCATACAGTTTTATAGTACTTTAAAATTATTCTTTAAGATGGCAAAAGTTATAAACCCAAGTGGAAAGTAGTATTGGAAAATATTGGATGGATTAGAACAGTAATCTTAAAGGCAAAATGATACATATAGTAACTACATTGTACTACTGAAGCTTAATCTCTGCTAAAAACAAAGTGCAAAATCCAACCACATTAATGAATGAAGAAGTTTCAAGACAAAGTGAATGCAGCGATAAAACCATACATACAATTCAGACATATACAGTCCTACTAGACAGATTCCTTAAATAGTAAATTAGAGCATAGTATTTCAAAACTTATTTATTTTTAAATTAATAATTAATAGGAAGTAACCTATATTTTGGTCAAAAGTAAAAAACAAACAAACAAAATCAGTAAAGAAAAAGCACCACAAACTAGTGATTTATTATTTCTGTTAAAGAGAAAGCAAAACAAGGCCATTAGAGATCTCAACTCAGTGCAATAAAATCCCCAGGGCTGCAGTTGGTTAATGTAGCTTGAGTTTTCACATGTGTAACTTCCAGTGCCTTAGTGAGCATATTAAAGTCTTTAGAGTTTCTGAACATCAGAGCATCTGTCCATGCTAGGTTGTTCCCATATCAAAAAAGGATATCATACTTGCAGATTGTCTTTGTTAACATATGTTGAAAGGTTAGCACTTCTCTTCTTCTAAGCAACACATTTTTGAGGTCCATGGCTTCTTTGTATGGCAAACACTTTTCACATATTAGATACTTAATAAAATTATCTGTGTGGGGAAATGTGGTAAAAATTGTGGTATCATATTTATAGAATTGTCTTTATGGTAGAAGTGTTCACAAATAAGGAAATGACCATGTTGTCATTTTAAAAATTATCACTACCATTAATTCACTCATTGAAGATTTGAGATAGGGAACATGTGCAAAAATCTCTCTAATAGTGGCAAGCACATGCTTTTATTTATTTATTTATTTTTTTGAAGTTTAATTTGAAGACATAAGAAGCTCAGCAGGGGTGTTTGGAGTTGTAGTCCTCGTTGATGGCCTGTTCTAAACACACTGCTATTACATTCTAATTGAAGAAATCCCACAACCTAGATTTTTGAAAGGTTTAATATCTTCCTGCAGTAGGTCTTGTTTTCTATATATTCTTTAATACTTGTGTGCCTTTATATAAAAAAAATATAATTGAGAAGGTTCTTCTTCCTTATAGTATGCATGCCTTGACCTTGTTATAGCCATGAGGGCACAGATTTCTGAGCTGTCACGAAGCAGTTTCGTAGCAATAGACAAAGTATTTTCATTAACACAGACTGTTTTCTCTTGTGAGTCTTATGCAATTATTTTGCTGTCCTTATTGCAGTCACTTCGTTATTTGAACCATTTTCCTCTGAAGTACCATTGTTTCCTTGAGTTCCTTGCTCTACACTGAATCTCAAGGCTCACTTTAAACTAGATGTCATTCTAAAGGGTCTGAGATACAAATTCCTCTCAAAATCAATTTGAAACCGGGAAAAATATCTAGTGTAGGATTTGGAATAAACATTACTTCAAGTCAAAAATATCCATTGATGAAGGCAAAAACTAATATTCTCTAAGCAATCTGCACTTGGTCGTCCTAAAAAAATACTGTCCTCTCAGTTTTCAGAGGCAGATTGTCCATGCTTCAAAATAGCAAAGAATCTTGTCTCAGGAATATAAAAGATTAACTGTCCAAAAGCACTTTTTCACAAATTTTGGTATATGTGCAATGCATCTTGTTACTTTTGCAATAAAACATATTTATTTCCCAATATTTTATAATCTAACATTGTGATCAGATGTTTCTCTTGTTCATGAATGCTGTCTTTGCTGAGGCAAATACTAACATCTCTAGTATGTGTATATGTGTGTGTACTACGCTAAATCTGAGAAAGAGTCATAAACTTTTTTTAGTGTTCACTTATTTTTTCCTACAGAGAAAATTTTGTTATTATTCTAAAATGGATAAATCACTCTGCACATGGAAAGCAGTGAGTCTTAAGATATTATATCTGAGAAAATAAAGAACCCCTGAGTATTTAAGGTAGACCAGTAATGACCATCTACTAGGATATCAAGTATTTGTTTGGAAAGAATAAACTCTGGACAGAATTTTTAATGACCAAAACCACTCAGTCACAAGATCAACTGGAAGATAAATTACTTGCAAGTGCATTTGCCCTTTCTTAGCATTTATATAACTGTGGCTTGAAATCATTTTTACATTTTTGTTATCTTGTACCTGTATTTCAACAAATTTGTGTCTTTCACATTGACCCAAGACCATATTCAAGCACACATATTCTTTGATTGAAAGGATTTACAGTGTAAGCTTTAAGTAATTGTACAGATTTTAAATCCTCTTTCTCTAGATTCACCTTTTTAAAAGTAAAATAATCAGTTCATATTATACCATTACTAATTTTCTAACATTGTTTCTGATGCATGTGGTACTCTAACTCCATTATCCAAAATGTTACCTATTTTCTAAAACATGCCAAAAATGACACTTTCTTAAGCTGAGAAAAATGAAACAGCTATTTGCTGAAAACTGTTTCTTTCTTTTATATATTTTCTTTGGTTCATTTTCTAGGAAATTTACATACAGATAAACACAAAGACAAATACATATATATATATATATATATATATATATATATATATATATATATATATATATATATATATATGATCAATATTCTCATTGCTCCAAACTTCGCCTCATTAAAAACATTGTTGCTGTTTGAAAGCAAGCACTCATGATTAACTTCGGTTAGGTTAATTTCATCCTTCTTTAGATTTTCTCTTTCAAAATGCTATGAAGTTTTTTATGCATATTTTCAGAGCCAAACATTCTTTAACCTGTGACTAGGAGAGTATACATTTATTTTACTGTAGATTGCCAAAAATTGTGTTACCTATTTTTCCTTTATTTCTTTAAAAAAAGAAAACATAGTAACTTTTCATTTTACATATCAATCCTAGTTTCCACTCCCTCAATGCCTCCCATCTCCTCCTCCTCCCCACCTCATTCCCTATCCACTCCTTAGAGGGGGTAAGGCACATTGCTTTTCGGAAGGTCCAAACCCTTCCCTGCTATAGCTTGGCAGAGAAAGATATCCATCCAGAGAAAATGGGTTCCAAAAAGCCAGTACAAGCAGTAGCAAAAATCCTGATGCCACTGCCACTGGCTGTGCAGTCTACCGAGCCATACAACTCTCGCCCATATTCAGAGGGCCTAGTTGGATCCTATGCTGGCTCCATCCCTGTCCAGTTGTAGCTGGTAAGCTCCCATTAGCTCAGGTAAATTGTTACAGTGAGTGTCCCCATAATGGTCTTGACCTTTTTGCTCATATTCTCACTCCTTCAACTCTTCAACTGGACATTGGAAGTGCTCCATTGTAGGTTTCTGCTTCTGTTTCCATCAGTTGCTAGATGAAGACTCTACGGTGACATTTGAGATATTCATCAATCTAACTACAGGGCAGAGCAAGTTTGGGCACCTTCTCCACTATTGCTTAGCATCTTAGCTGGGGTCATCCTTGTGGATTTCTGGAAATGTTTCTAGTGCCAGTTTTCTTGCTAGCCACATAATGATACCTTTAATAGAACTGTTTCTTACCTTGCTGTCTATCTCTGTTCTTCCTTCATCTCCACTCTCCTGTTCCCTCAAGTTCTCCTTCCCCCTCCCCTTCTCCCAACATACTTCCCCTATGCCCTCCCTTCTCCCCCACCCCCATGCTCCCAATTTTTTTTTCAGGAGATATTGTCTATTTCTCTGTCCCAGGGCATCTATATATGCATTTCTTAGGGATCATCTTGTTACTTAAGTTCTCTAGGGTTGTGGACTATAAGCTCATTATCCTTTGCTTACAGCTAGTATCCACTTATGAGTAAGTGCATATCATGGTTTTCTTTCCGGGTCTGAGATATTTTTTTCTACTTCAATCGAATGTGTGCAAATGTCAGGATGCAATTGTTTTTTTAATCAGCTAAGTAGTACTATATTGTGTAAATGTACCACATTTTCTTTATCCATACTTCAGTTGAAGAGTATCTAGGTTATTCCTAGTTTGAGGCTAATACAAATAATGCTGCTATAAATTTAGTTGAACAAATGTCCTTTTAGTATGATTTTGCATCCTTTGGGTATATGCCCAAGAGTGGTATTGCAGGGTTGTGAGGTAGGTTGATTCCCAATTTTCTGGGAAATCACTATACTTTACAAGTTTACATTTCCACCAGAAATGCAGGAGTGTTCCCCTTACTCCACATCCTCTGCAGGATAATCTATTATTCTTGTTTTTGATATTAAACATTCTGACTATTGTAAGACGGTATCTCAAAGTAATTTTGATTTGCATTTCTCTGATGGCTAAGGATGTTGAACATTTCCTTAAGTGTCTTTCCACATTATTCTGTTGAAAATTCTCTGTTTAGATCTGTACCCCATTTTTAATTGTATTATCTGGAATTTTAATGTCTAATTACTTGAGTTCTTTATGTATTTTGGAGATCAGTCCTCTGTCTGATGCGGGGTTGTTGAAGATCTTTTCCCATTAAGTACACTTTCCTTTTGCCTTATTAGCTATGTACTTGGCTTTACAGAATCTTCTCAGTTTCAAAAGGTCTCATTTACTTATTATTGTTATCAGTGTCTGTGCTACTGTTTTTATATTTAGAAAGTGGTCTCCTGTGCTTATGCATTGAATGTTATTTTCCACTTTCTCTTCTGTCAGGTTCACTGTGGTTGGATTTATAGAGAGATCTTTAATTCACTTGGACTTGAATTTTCTGCATGTGGTTAGATATGGATCTATTTGCATTTTTCTTCCTCTTGACAACCAGTTATCTAAGCACAATTTGTTGAAGATTCTTTCCTTTTTACATCGCATAATTTTAGCTTCTTTGTACAAAGTCATGTGGGCATTTGTATGTGGATTATATCTGGGTCTTTGATTTGATTCCATTTGTCAACCTCTCTGTTTTTATGAAAATATTAAGCTCTTTTACTACTGTAGCTCTATAATAGAGCTTGATATCTGGGATGACAATGCCTACAGAAGGCCCTTTATTTTACAGTACAGGATTGTTTTGGTTATCCTGTTTTTTTTTTCCCATCTAAAGTTGATTATTTTTCTTTCAAGGTCATGAAGAATTGTTGAGATTTTGATAGGGATTACATTGAATCTATAGATTACTGTTGGTGGGATTGCTATTTTTTTTATGTTGGTTCTACCTATCCAAGAGAATGGGAGATATTTCCACTTTCTGAAGTCTCCTTCAATTTGGTTCTTCAAAGACTTAAAATTCTTGCCAAACAGGTCTTTCACTTCTGTGGTTAGTATTATTACCCCAGGATATTTTATGTTATTTGTGACTAATGTGAAGGGTGATGATTCTCTGATATCTTTCTCAGGTTGTTTTTTTTTTTTTCATTTGTATGTAGGAGGGCTACTGAATTTGAGTTGGCCTTGTATCCTTCCACATTACTGAAGATATTTATCAGTTGTAGTAGTTCCCTGGTACAGGTTTTGGGGTCATGTATATATAATATTATGTCATCTTCAAATAGTAAAGGTTTGACGCCTTTTCCAATTTGAATCTCCTTGAGCTCCTTTTGTTGTCTTTTTGCTCTAGACAGATCTTCTAGAACTATGTTAAAGAGATATGGAGAGAGTGGACAGCTAGTCTTTTTCCTAATCTTACTAGAATATTTTGAGTTTCTCTTCATTTAATTTGATATTGACTGGCGGCTTGTTGTATATTGCTTTTATTATGTTTAGATGTGTTCCTTGTATCCCTGATCTCCAAGACTTTTATCATGAAGGGATGCTGGATTTTGTCAAGTGCTTTTTCAGCATCTATTGAGATTATCATATGTCTTTTTTTTTCTTTTAGGGTACTTATATATGGTGGATTAATTGATACATTTTCATATGTTGAACCATTGCTGCATCTCTGGAATGAAGCTGACATGATCATGGTGGATGATTTTTTTTTTTATGTATTCTTCAATACAGTTTGCCAGTATCTTATTGAGTAATTTTTCATCTATGTTCATGAGTGAGACTGGTCTGTAATTCTCTTTCTTGGTTGAGACTTTGTGCGGTTTTAGTATCAGCGTTACTGTAGCTTCAAAAAAGAGATTGGCAGTGTTCCTTCTGTTTGTATTATATGGAACATATTGAGGAATATATGTATTATCTCTTCTTTGAAGTTCTGGTAGAAGGCTTCACTGAAACCATCCTGCCTTGGCCTTTTTTGGTTGGGAGGCTTTTGATGACTGCTTATATTTCCTTGCATGTTATAGGTCTATGGTGTGGGATTCCCCCTCTGTATGCTGTTAATACCATTGGTTAATAAAGGCTGTATTGGCCTGATAGGGTAGAACAGAGCTAGGTGGGAAAACTAAACCGAATGCTGGGAGAATGGAGGTGGATTGAGAGAGAAGCAATGCAGCCAAGCTGAAGACAGATGCTGGAAACTTACCAGGTAAGCCAGTGCCGCATTGTGATAAACAGATTAATGGAGGCGGGTTAAATTAAAATATAAGATTTAACTAATAAGAAACAAGAGCTAATTGGCCAAGCAGTTATTTAAATGATATAGTTTCTGTGTGATTATTTCACATCTGGGCTTCCAGGAAACAAGCAGCTTTCCTACAACAGGTCTATTTAAATTGGCCACCTGGTCTTGATTTAATTTTGGTAAGTGGTAACTATCCAGAAAATTGTACATTTATTTTACATTTTCCAATTTTGTGAAGTACAGATTTTTGTGGTATGAACTATTGATTTTCTGAATTTCCTCAGTGTCCGTTGCTATGTCCCTCTTTTCATTTCCAGTTTTGTTAATTTATATCTGGAATTAGAGATCAGTATTTCCAAATTAAAAGCCATTAAATAATCAGAAAGTCTTTTATGGAGCATAAATATAGTATCAATTATATACCCAAACCACATATATGTGTCCTATACAAGTGAGCCCATAGTAGTTTTGTAGGTTCATAGTAGTTTTGTAGGTGGCTGCATGATAAGTATTTGCAAATGATTATGATTAAGATGTGCAATATGCATATAAATTTTTCTGGTTAAAAGAGAAAGTTATATGTGACTACAGAAGAAGAAACTGAAGAATGGAAACCTCAAGTGAAGGTGTAAGCAGTTGCATAAGTATGTACACATGTAGGACATGCATGAAAGTGAGAGGGTTGGCCGGGCGGTGGTGGCGCACGCCTTTAATCCCAGCACTCGGGAGGCAGAGGCAGGCGGATCTCTGTGAGTTCGAGACCAGCCTGGTCTACAGAGCTAGTTCCAGGACAGGCTCCAAAGCCACAGAGAAACCCTGTCTCGAAAAACCAAAAAAAAAAAAAAAAAAAAAAAAAAAAAAAAAAAAAGAAAGTGAGAGGGTTGGTATGAATAGAAGGGAAGGAGCGGAGAGGCAGAGAACTATGAACAAAAAAGCAGGTGACAGCGTGTGTTTTTCAGGAGTTCCAGGCAAAACTTGTAGTGTACAGTGACCACACATACACATGATGGGAGTAAACAGTGTAATTTTATGAAAATGGATGCTACATATTAGTTAAATGAGAGCATGGGTCAGATGCTCTATATAATCTCAATCAGTGATCTGAAAACTTTCAATTCTTAAAGTACTGCTCTAGTTTAAAACTACATTTTGTTTACAGCCTTGTGCATGTGTCTATACCAATTTTTTGATATTCTCAAATATTTTGTCTTAAACTTTCTGTATTTCAAATATTCTTAAGATAGCATAAGAAGTTTATATATGATAAGAATTGTTCAAGACTCAGACTTAACTTTCTATAAATAAATAGAATGCAAACAAAATTAGAAAATAGAGATAAAACAAGAGAATCACAATATTTCATTATCAACCCAAACTCATATTTACTGAGATTTATATTTCTTTATCCATAGTAATTATTATATTTTCAATAAACACAATCATAAATCTGCGACATTCTATTATTAAGTGTATTTTCCCATTAATACAGAAAATTCTATCACATGAGGAAGTACTCAGAAGTATTGTTAAGACAAATGATAGTCTTTCTGGAACACATTGATTAATTTTACTTGTTTATTTTATATTTGTACTTTTTCACATGTAAACTGTGATATGTAAGTTGACAGGCAACTTGTAAGACCTCCACTAGAAATATTTATCAGGTTTTTACATAAAGATCATTAAAAATCTTTTATTTAAGCTATTTTAAATGTCCAAACAAAATGCATGTTATCAAAAATGTATAGAAGAGAAGTGGAACATGCTGTTCTAAATATTAGTTAGCAGACAAAAGCAAGAAGCTCTTTTTTTTAATCACTTCTTCACTTGTAAAATAGGATTTTACACTTCAGTTATAGAGAATTCATGAAAATGATTAAAATTTTTCTATTTTTTCACTCTCTTTACATATCCCAAATCCAATATCTTTACTTTATATTACTATTGCTATGACTATTACTGTGATATGATTATCAATATTTTTGTTTAATATGCTACAATTTGCTTAATAAGTCAACCTAAGTTGACTTAGTATTAAACAAAATTATAATTCTCTGTAGTCAAACTTTTGTAATATTTATGAGAAAGATAGAAGGGATTCATCAAGACATAATTCTTAAATAGCACACAGACACAGACAACCCCCAAACACATACACACACACACACACACGCACACACACACACACACACACACACACACATACACACACACACACACACATAGTGAAAAATTGAAGAATTAAAGGATGTCCTTAAATTAATTCAGCCCAACAGGAAATAGGGAACAGGTGCTACTGGTGACTACAATGTTTGAGGAAGACTTTTCAGTCTAAAGTGCTAATGGACAGAGTAGCCATACCTTGTTATGGTTCTCATGGGCATAATTCAGTTTTGTGCACTGATAATTATTTTATCTTTCCTTTATTTTATTAGGTTTGAGGGCAAATACAAGTTTGAAATTCTAGAACATTAACAATTAAACTTTTTCTTTCTTCTTTCAAATCATTAAAACTGCCCCTTTTCTAGCTCATAGCATAGAAACCTAACTGAAATTTCTGATTCCATCTTGATGTCACTTTTTCTTTCTACATATTTGCACTAACAGGTAAATAATGACTCACATCACAAAAAAAAAAGTCTGGGAAGTGTTTTCATATTCAGTCTCAGTCAAAGGTTTTCCAGTGGCTCTCCTGGGCCAAAACCTTCAACTTTCCAGATCTGAAATACTTCCATGTAGCATCTCAAGAGATTTTGATTACTAATTTTCTGTGGATGAAAGTAAGAGAGGAAAATATGAAATCTTTTGGGAGAGAGTTGGCTATACTTGTCACTTTGAAATTTGAGGTTTCTAAAATCTATGTTGTTGGTTTGAGAATTTTAAAAGCAACTTTCAGAAATATTGCTGTACTCACTTCAATGTCTGTGATTAGGCACATAGTGAATGATGACTTGTGAATGACTAAACATTAAATAAACAAAATAATGTTGTATTCTTACAGAATTCCTAACTAGACAGAATCAAAAATTAAAAGTAAAATAAATAACTCTATTTATACAAGGAAAACCTTAAGAATGTCTAAGTTGGAATTATTTGTATCTTATTTGTTTCTGCAGTACACAAAAGTTCATTGATCTATTTTCAAGTCATTTATTAATTTATTAGAATAATACATTTAATGAATTTAACATTCTAGTTGCTACATATACTAACATACACACATTTATATATAGTATGCTTTCCCTGCCTAGTTCTTCCCTACCATAGGCTCGGAAGCAGTTCTTTATTCATTAACCAATAAAAGCAACACACAAAATGACCTCTCACCCCCATGATTACCATCTTAAGACTCCAAACACCAAGTAAACAATTACTAGATCAGTACTTCTGGTTAATGGCCACACTTTAAGTCAAATCTCCTGTCAATAACCTCAAAGGAGCAGGACTGGAACTGAACTCTCCACCTTTAGGCAAGGTGGAGTGGACCCACTTCTGTAGGCTTCCATAGAAATTCAACTAATTTTCTATTTTAAATTCATTGTTTTTATTTAAATTATTTGTTCATACTATATATTGATTTGAACTTAGAACTAAAATATAAGCTACAGTTTTCTAATCAACTATGTTATGGTCTTGTTTTAGAGGTTTTTGACTTCAAGGTCTTATAGTCAGAGAAATAATTGATACATTTAATTCTCATACAATATGTTTGGTAAAGTCAAAATATCTTTGTCACATGGACTTCCAATTGCTTAGGTACTATTTTACCAAAACCACTGTCCTTGCTATGGACAGGTCTCTGTTATATATGGCAGAGTTTGTGTGTGGTTGGTAGAAATTGATGATTACTTTTTTTCTATGGTAGTATGTTAATTACCACCCAGTACCATGAATGCTAGCTAATCAATGGAGGTGAAGTTTTGTTGGACACCAGCTTGATTTTTTCATTAACAATGACATTATTAAGTTGTTATTTTCATTAGTAATGACTTGCAATAAGATTATGGATAGAAACCACAAACTTGACAATAGTTTATGATGTTTGAGGGTTCCAAGGGAACCCTTTGGCCAAAGACTTGATGATATATAACCTATTCTTGATCCTGAATGTATTACTTAGTGTAGCGGCGTAAATGAATGCAGACAGATTGTAAAAAATATACACAGCTTTAATGGGGAAATTAGACTTACAGTACCACAGAACAGGAAGCGCATACCCAGCAGATTTATAGGTAAACATTTGCCCGAGGCAGACACGCACCCTAAGGCTGGGCTTAACCCTACAACTTAGTGGTAAGAGATGTCTAGTTTGGGTCTATCTTCTGTGTTATATGGTGATTCCATTTAAATTCCTTTGCTGACACATATGCAAACTTACATAACACTAGGTTTTTCCTTAGCTTTTCAAAATGTCTTTAGGGTTATCTGTCTTTCCCTATGTTTCCTCATTACCCTGTTTCGCTATCCCCCTCCACTAATCCTCCTATTCTAGTTTTGTTTATATTGCTTTAAAACATTCTATTTTATTTCATAAATTTTTAAGATCCCTTCCTCTGTGTCCTCATCCCATACTACATGCCTAACCTAATATCTTCTTGGTTGAAACACAACGATTACAGCTTTAGAACTAAAACCACAGCTAAATAAGAACATATAGATAGTATTTGTCTTTTAGAGTCTAAGTTACCTGACTCTGGATTATTGTTTCTAGCTCCATAACTGTTAACTGAAAATATCATTTGATTTTTCATTTTTAAAAATTTTGACATAACCTTATGAACCCAGATGTCAATAAAACAATATAAATAATAAGTTTTTCATATTTGCCAAATTCTCAAGAAATTGAAAACATATTTTAATTTCTAATGTTTAATATGTTTACAAAAGTAACAATTCCAGGCATTGGTGGTGCACACCTTTAATTCCAGCACTCAGGAGAAAGAAGCAGGAGGATCTCTGTGAGTTTGAGGTCATCCTGGTCTACAAGAGCTAGTTTTAGGACAGGCTCCAAAGCTTCAGAGAAACCCTGTCTCAAAAAATAAATAAATAAATAAATAAAGTAAAAGTATCTAAATACAATCCATAATTATAAATAAAAACATGCAGAATTTTTTATATTTTCAGGTAAGACATTTATGACTCTTAATGTGTATATTTAAATTTGTTTTCGATAAGGCACTTTCTGTTCTCTTTTGATTTCCATGAAGTGTTGTATACACCGACCACTCGATGATGCCACCTTGTTACTGTTTCACACAATTATCTAATCCTCATTAATAACTTCAAAAATTTTCTTTCTACAAGAGATAATCACCAAAATGTTCTAAAAACAAAAGTCTAAAAAATGAACTTAGTTTGGTTTGTATATTAACAATAACAAATTACTATTTCATGTCAAAGAATGATCATTCTGAGATAAATGGTAATAGTTACTTATCAATTTAATTTTATCAAGATATTTAACTGTATTGTAGCATAGTATTTAACTTCTTTAAGAATTTTTTCTTTATTTTTTTTTTAATTTTACCTACTAACGGCATGTCTGCCTCCCTCTCCTCCTGCCCCTTAGTTCACACTATCCCACCTCCCAGCTTCTGCTTAGAAGGTGCAAGGCCTCCCTTGCGGTGAAGACAAAGTCTGGCATACAAAGATGAAGGAGGACTAAACTCCTGACCCCAGTATCAAGACTGAGTAAGGTTTTCCAGCATAGGAAAAGGATTCCACAAAGCCAGTTCATGAACCTGGGATAAGTCCTGGTCCCACTGCTGAGGTTCCACAAACTAACCAAGGCAGACAACTGTCACCCACATTCAGAGTGACTAGTATGATTCCACATAGGGTCACCAACTGTCAGTCCAGAGTCCCCGAGCTCCTGCTACCTTGTCTTTCTACTTTTTCCCATCATGATCTTGATTCCCCCTTCCTCCCTCTGATATGATCACTTCTTTCTCTCCTCAGCTAAATTCTAGGAGCTCAGCCCAGTGCTTGGCTGTGGGTCACTGTACCTGCTTCTATTCTTCAATCAGTTACTGGATATTAGTTCTACAATGATTGGGTAGTAACAAATCTGAAGAATTTAATTTTTCTTAACAGTTAAATAATATGTATATGTATTATAACACATATTTAGTGTCCATTCACCAGTTGACAGATATCTAAAATAGTAAAAATTTTTGGAATTATGAAGAGAATATAAATGAACATTGATGAGCAAATATCTCTGTAGTAAGATAGAGAGACCTTCCATTATATGCCCAAGAGAGATCGAGTTAAAACTTGAAGAAGATCTATTCCAGGCTTCTATTTGTTTTACTGATCTTGGGCATTCTGACTGGGGCAAGATGAAATCTTGAAGTAGTTTTAATGTGCATATCCCTGATGGTTAAAAATATTAAACATTTAAAAGTGTTTCTCACTCATTAGCAGTACAGATGTTTGGAGACAAATTAACCAGTTTTTAAACTGGATGTAAGGCCATTCAATGAGATCTAATGGATACCTAATACAGCAAAACTGTCCAAGTTTCTGAGATTAGATAGGTCATGGACCTAGGGAAAAGCTTATTATGCTTGTTCTCCTAAAGAAAATAACAATAAAATGAACACTAATGGCATATTGCTCTACCCATAGAGCAGCACAGCACTCAACTATAGCCAGAGACACTTTTTCTTACAGATGGTAATTAACAAAACATACATAAAATGGGGCAATGACAGTGAGAGATTTGGAGCACCCAGATATAAATAAAATGTCTTCATCAAACTCCTCTTAACCTCAAGTCTCAAGGATCTATGCTGAATAGGGGGCAGAAAACTCAAAAGAGGCAGAAAAGGTAACTCCAAGGAAACACAATTTTTCAGATACAATTGGGGTGATATACATGTAAACTCAACAGAGGCTGTAACAGTGTGTAGAAGACCAACAGTGTTCAAACCAGAAAGAAACTCACCATTGAGAAAGAAATACAGACAAAAGATCTTGAAAGGGAATAATAGTTTTCTTTGAATGATAGTCACTGGTATATCAATTGCAGAAACCACACCGAGAAGTCTTTGTATAAAACAAAACACACTTCATTGATTTTCTTGTTGGATTTCTGTTTTGTTTTGGTAGTTTTTTTTATCATTTATCTTTCATTTATCTGTCTGTCTATCTATCTATCTATCTATCTATCTATCTATCTATCTATCTACCTACTTATCACATTTATTTATTTATGTACTTACTTATTTTATTGTTATTTTGATTTTTTCTTAAATTTTTCTGAGCTAATTTTTGTTTTTTTCTTATGTTGTTTTATTACTGTTTTTTTTGAATGGAGGATGATTATGAAGAGAAAGAATATGAAGTTGGGTATGTATGGAATTGGGAAAGAACTAGGACAAATTTGGAGGAAACATTATTAAAACAATGCTACACATTGCATGGTGATTTGTTTTTTTAATTTTAATGTAAATTTAGTTACTGTGGTTTGATCTACTTCTGTTTTATTCATTTCTGAACTAATTTGCATATTTATGTGGGAAAATCACACTTGTGCTGACTTTATATATCAGATATTGTGGCTAACCCATTGTTATTGTCCTCAATCATTGTTTTGAATGCTGATCCTTAACATTTCCATAAGTATATTAAAATAAAATATAAGATGTATACAAATCATTTGTTTGGTGTGAGAGATCCTTCTGTATATGCATTGCTTTTATTGGTTAATGAATAAAGAAGCTGCTTTCAGTCAATGGCTTAACAGAATATGACCAGGCTGGAAAATATATAGAGAGAGTAGATGGAGTCAGGAGATGCCATGTAGTTCCGCTGGAGACAGATGCTGTATGGAATTTTTCCTGATAAGCCACAGCCACGTGGCGATACACAGATTAAAGGAGATGGGTTAGTTTAGGATATAAGAGTCAGCCAGAAATATGCTTAAGTTGTTGCCCAAATAGTATTGGATGCCAGGAGCTGGAGTGAAGTCTTCACCCAAGGTACCACAATATTGCAGATAATATAGTTTCTGAGTGTTTAGTTCGAGTCTGGGTGACTGGGAAATGCACACATGGCCACCTACTACATTTGTTAATTCAAACAGCAAGGACCTGCAATAATTTGATTGAGATATGTTGACTGTGGAAGTCATTAGGGAAACAAATGTCCACATAGTTACATGTGCTAGTTCTATATCTTTACTAAGATTTATATGTTTATACATTATTTTGTTTTTTATATATATATATGTATATACATATATATCATACTGAATGCATGGTATTTATCTTGAAATTTTTCTTGTCTTCTTATAGTGATATATGATTCTTTAGTGTCCATAACAGTAGAAAAAATATTAATTTCCTTACTAACCCTGTTATATTAGTGTTACACTTAAGTAATAATAAAATATTATTGTATATGAACTCTAGAGATGTTGTTTTAAGAGTTCTCTATTTTTTCATTCTGATCTGGATTTCTTACCATTTTCCTTCTTTATGGGGGTTTTCTCTTCATGGTTCATAAAGCTTCTTGACATATGCTGTACAGTATTTCTTTCTTTCTTTTTTTTTTTTTGGATGTTTTGAGACAGGATTTCTCCATAGTTCTTTTTTTTCTTTCTTTCTTTCTTTTTTTTTTTTTGGTTCCTGTCCTGGCACTAGCTCTTGTAGACCAGGCTGTGTATAGTATTTCTTAAAAGCAAGTTTGTTTGGTAAATATGGAAAGATTCTTTGAGGAAAAAAACATGTATTGGCAAGTCTGTTTTATATAAACATATTTGTAGTCTTCCTTTAGAGACATTTATTGCTTTTCTTGCTTCTCTATAAGTAATTGTATGATGACTTTGAAATCTTTCTTCTTTTGAAACCAATTGAATAGCTAAAAATACATCATTTCCTAAACACATGCAAACATGATTAAATTATGAAAACGTAAGCATCTGAAAATAATAATATAGAAGATGGAATTAATTAACCAAACTCTCCCAACAAAGTAAAATGCAGGGCCAGACGGCTTTCCTAGTGAATTTTACTGTCATTTCCAAAATTAACTTCATCTTCTTCAATCAACTTCAAAAGCTGAAGAGGAGTGAGACTTAGAGAATTCATTATAGTAAAAAAAAATATTTTTCATTAGAAACTCCAGAAATTATCTTACAGAAAAAATTACAATGTAAAAATTCTAATGAGCACAGTTCTAAAACCCTAAGTGCAAAGATTTAAGGACAATTCGTGTTTATCACACTGAAAGCCTAAATATAATTAGTTACATTTCTGGTTTCTGTGACAAAATATTTGGGGAAGATAGCATAATGGAAGTATTTATTGTAATCATTTACAATTTAAAAGGAAAAAAATGTCCATCCTGGTGAGGAAAGACTGGTAGGGTTCCTGGTGGTGGAAACAAAGCCATGATTCTACGCTTCCATTGATTAGAAAGCAAAATCACGGAATGTTGACACAAGTTGACATTCCTACCATTTATACAATCCAAATGCCGGAGTCTATGGGGGCTGTGTTAACCACATGGAGGACGCATATTCCTTCCTCTTTCAATCCTCTCTGAAAGTGCACTCATTGTGGTACCTTGGGTGAAGACTTCACTCCAGCTCCTGGCATCCATATATCTGAAAAGTCTGGAATGTTCAGATGGACGTTCCACCCCAATCCCCCTCCCCTGGAGCTGCCTCAGTCCAGACTGCACCCCTAAGAAAGCCCACCAAATAGGGATGTTCAGGACCACTCTCACAGGTTATTTAAACTGTCCTCCAGTCTCCTCTCCGGGGGGGGACGGGGGGGGGCTGGAAAGGCATCCAGAAGTGTTTGTATCCATTAAACCTGTTTTTTTTTTTCTAATTTGGCTTTTTTTTTTTAATTTGATTATTGCATCAGCAGAGAGGCTTATCAGTGTGCAGAAAGTTTTCAGCTGGTTTTCCACTGTTGGGTGCTTTTACTTCTGCTGACCCAAGGGCCATATTTTGGGAAAACACCTTTCTCCCTCGCACCTGCTCTTCACCAAGCTAAGATTGACTTCAACTTGGTAAATTGTCCTTTCAAGTTATTGCCTTAGAGATTCGTAGCCTCCTGCCATTTTTGGACGTCCTGCAAAAGATGCAGCTTGTCCAGGCTCCCGACCTGTTCCTGCAACAAGGATTTGCCTTGTCTTGTGGGATTCCGTTTTCAGAAGATATATATTTTTTTTTTGACTGAAAGTCTACCACAGTATATACCACAGTATATACATCGCACTAAGTTTCGGATCCCAGCATAGACTTGGAAAATTTGAAGCCAGATCACCTTGGGCTTCCTTTTACAAAATGTTTTTAAGTTGGGACTGTCTGATACCATGTGTCCTAAATAGCTAATTTCTCTGTGCACTAAATACTGGCATCAATATGCCATTGACAATGGGATATGATGGCCACTGGAGGGAACTCTTGAATTTTCCATCCTCCGTGACATTGAAAGTTTTTGCAGGCATAGAGATAAGTGGTTAGAACTTTTGTATGTCCATGATTTCTGGGCACTGTGCTACACCCCTCTATCGTAGCCAGCTTCTTACAGCACCAGTCTTGGTTGGCAGGGTCACAGTGCCTCCAGAGTCCCATCTTATCTTGTAATTGAGATCCTGAAAGTTCTGCCATGGCCATGCTGCCTGAGACAGTGGCCCTTTCCCTGCTGAATCCTGACTACCCAACCCCCTCCTATGGGGCCATAGTCTTCACATTCCTCCCCCTATCTACCCTATCCTTCCTGGCCCACCAAAGAAAAGTTTGAAGGCCAACTTCCTTCTCCTTTCCGACCTTTCTCCTCTGCCCTTTCCTCCTACAACTTCTATTACCCTTCTGTGCCACAACCCATGTCTTGATTCCCCTCTACACACTACCCAAACACCTCCTAAGTTCTCCCTGGTATCTTCTCATAGCAGGTTTTACCAAACCCCTGCCCTTCTCTGCCCTTTCTAAGAGGTATTGGGAGCTGATGGGATTGTTAGAGCCCATGTTTTCTTCTCTCTTCAGGTCCTCTCATAAACAGAAAAGTGGTCACATTCCTTCTCTGCTAATCCTTCTGTTTATATCAAGGAGTTTTGCCTATGATTTGACCCAGCATGATCTGTATGTCATCAAGGCCTCCACTCTCACTCCCAAAGAGTGAAGTTGAGTTCAGGCAATAGCTAGACAGTATGCAGACTAGACTCACCTAGTGAACAATATAATCCACTTGTGGATCATTCCCATGCCAGCTATGAAACCATACTGGGATTATCAACCAGGCTAAAATGGCTGGCAGAGATGGGACATCATAGTGCCCTGCTGCCTTCAGGGTATGGAGGTTGTCTTGGAAAGAGTTGTTAATTTTTATAAGCCACTAGAGAGATTATACAGCTAGTTGATGAAAACCCAACCATTTTCCTAAACAGATTATAAGAGATCATGGTTCAATATACTTGACTGGACTCAGCCTCCCAAGTTGGAGCCAAGGTCCTGACTGCCCATTTCATTTCTCAGTCAGCATCAGATATTAGAATGAAAATTTAAAAAGTAGAGGAAAGCCCCCAAATTCCCATTTAAGAATTGGTGGAAATGGCCTTTAAAGATTTTAATGCCCAAGAAGAGGCAGCTGAGTCTTTCTGATAGACAAGGCTTTAACAAGCAGTTATGCTCCAGGCCCGAGGAGCTACCCTAAGGCTACTGGGATCCCCACAAACAGAGTCAACCACAAGACTCCATCCTGCCTGAATTCAGCCTAAGTCAACTACAAATGTGGTCATATGGTCATTTGGCACAATATTGACCTGAGCCTCAGATGCCTATGAGGCATACCCTATGTGCCAATAATACATTGAGCACTGTAAATTACAATGCCCCTGTGCAGGCTCATCCTCTATGTCATGGAGGTCCAGCCTCACCAACACTATCAAGTAAGTGAAACTATGCCAGCCTTCAAACTATTCAGCCTGGCAGAGGATTGATGTGGTCCAGATTTTGTGACTCCTATTGCCCTCTCTGAACCTAGGGTAATGTTGCAGGTAGTGGGTCAGTTCCTACATTTTTTTGGACATGGGATCTGTATATTCTTTTCTTTTTCTTTTTCTTTTTCTTTTTTTTTTTTTGACATCTCACTTGGGTCCTATAATCCCCACACCAATTTTTGTCATGTGGTTGGTTGGGACCCATTTCTTCCCACTTAAGACCCTGTCTTTTTCCTGCAATTTTACAGGGCAATTCTTTTCTCATTCTTTCCTAGTCATACAATGCTTGCCCTGCACCTCTGCTTGGTCATGATATTCTCAGCCGCTTTGGGGCCACACTCCCCTTGACCATAACAACCTCTGCTGGTTCCTACTTTCCTCTCATTTTAATAACCTCAAAAGTTCCCACCACAGACTGTCTTGTTCGTACTCTCCCTTGTCCAGTAGATCCCTAAGTCTGGGATATCTCCACCTCTTTGGTTGCCACTCACCACCAGCCAGTCCTAGTTTGCCTTAAAGACTCTTTTTCTTCCCTTCTAGACTCCAGTTTCTTATTTCTGAAACCTTCTGCCTAGGTCTTAATCCTATTATTGCCCACCTTCTCTCTCAGGAACTTTTATTCCTATTAACTCACCCTGCAACATTAGCATCCTTCCTGTACATAAGCCTTCTGGTACTTATCATTTGGTTCAAGACCTCTGCCTCACAAATGAGGCAGTTATTCCATTCATTCAGTGGTTAACAGCCCATAACATCTCCTATTTAATGTCCCTACTGCTTTAATGTTCTGGACCTGAAAGATGCCTTTTTTTTTTCTGTCCCTTTACACCATGACTCATACTTCCTCTTTGCCTTCACCTGGAAGGACCCTGTCACCCAGTTCTCCAGACAGCACACATGGGACTGTTGTTCTTTCTCAGGGTTTTAAGGATAGACCTCATTTCTTTGGCCAAGCCCTGGCTCAGTATCTCTCAACCTAATAACCCCTGCCCTTGCTTTTCCAGATCCTATGAGACCTTATCACCTTTATATAGAAGAAAGGTTAGGAGTGGGCACTGGAATTCTAGCTCAACAGTTTGGACCTTAGAATCAAGCAGTCACCTTTTTGTCCAGAAAGCTGTGGATGGCAACTTTGCTTGAGAGCTCTGGAAGCAGCAGGCTGAACTCACCCTAGAGGCTCTCAAGATCTACTTGTTCATGCCAAGCATGGTGTATTCCACCCACCGCCTCTCAAACCTGAGTCATTCTTCTCTTTTCCTCCTTGGGCCCTCACAAATCCAAGTCTTCACTTACTGCTTCTAGAAAACTCCCAAATTACCTTGGCCTCCAGTTTGGCCTTAAACTTTGCAATCTTCCTTACTGTCCTCTTCTCCTCTGGTACCTCCTCTCACTCTTGCCCAGAGACTGTGGAGACTTTATGCTTACTCCAGCCTGGTGTTCTAGACCACCCACTTACAAAGCCCCAACTCACCCTGTTTGTTGATAGAACTTCCCTTATAAACAGATCAGGAAACTGCCAGGCAGTATATGTCATGGTCGTTTCCAATACAACAATTGAAGCAACTAGCCTGACCATCAGAACGTCTTTACAAGAGGCCAAATTAATTGCCTTGACTAGATTACTGCAGACAGTTGAGGGTCAACAGGCCTAACATTTATACTGACTGCTGGGCAAGAGTAAGAGGAGGTACCAGACCCTTCCCCTGACTCCTGGGACTTCCTTCATCACAAAGCATAATACACACAGCATGTAGTTGCCCCCTGAATCATTCATAGAGTCTGCTCTGTTAGGATCTTTTACTGGGAACCAGTGGTAGTAATGACCACCTATCACAGGGGGCTTATGCGAACCTTTCCAATCAGCAATCAATATCATTCTCCCATAGTTCTGCCTCCATTATTGCCTCCCTCTTTGACTCAATGGAACTGCTTCCATCAGAATTGCCACCTTGGATTTCCATTGAGGAGGGGCCTTCAGCAGGGATAGTTCATCCCCTTTCATCCCCCTCCTCTGCATACTCCAGAAGCAGCCACGGTGTCATTCGTGTTCCAGAGGGAGTCAGAAGATGCTGAGGGAGATCAATTCTTCTCAGAATATCCTTGGTTCCATGACATGCTCTCTCAACTCAAGGTTGCTCAGTTAATGCTGGAAAGAAGCACTGGCTTCCATGGTGTCTTCCTGCTGTATCACAGTGAGACAAGATGGGGTGAATATATCCTCACTTTCAACTTCTAGAGCAAGGTCAAGCACCTGCATTTGTCACTGAATGAGGAGTGTGAGTGCTGGGTCCAAGATCTGTGGTATCAGTCCATTTTTTATATGCTTGAGCACTTGTGGGTGGATCCATTACTGTGGAGTCTGGATGCTCCAGTGATGTGGTCTTTGTCAAGGATGTGCCCTTCCAGTGACATCAGGGCTGGGAAAAGGCTGGAAGACATGTATGGGTGCGTGAGGATGACCAGTCCTACCCTGATTCTCATTATTTTAGCAAGTACTCAGACAATGGGCCTTGCAGCTTCAAACCCATTATGATTGGTACTCTGAGTTGAAGACAGTCCTTGACCACTCAGTTCCCCTCCAATAGCACTCTGTTTATGATGATGAAGTAAAGACCCAATCCCACACAAATTTGTGATTTGGACTTAATAATATTACCCTCAACATGCTTACTGGCCATGAACAATATACTGATTGTGTATCACAATTCATGCTTGGCCTACATGCCTATTTCCAACAAGTCTGACCTAGCCTTCAAGGCCTTTAAGCTTTGTACACCCCAGTACAGCTTAGGCTATTTCCATAATCTTGCCCAACAGGATGTGGAACAATTTCCTGAATTCATGACTTCATCATCAACGCTGTTAAAAAGTATACCCCACCTGACCCTACCAAGCATATCCTTATTAAATAGCTAACCTGAGAGGAGCTCAACACCATCACCCATAATGTCATTGTACCTGTTAGAAGTGAAAATATTCATAAGTGGTTCTTGGCTGCCCATAATATTGAAAAACAGGATGTTATGACCTCCATAAATGCCTTGGTCCACATGAACCTTGACAAGGATAATAATTCCAATTTCACCAGATCATACTTGCTTGGTATGTGGACAATCTGAATGGTCCCAGGGCTTGTCAAAAGACCTAATGCCCTAAATGCCAAAAAGGCTATCATTGGGTATGAGACTGTAGAAACTCTCAGCAGATCCTGATATGAATGATAAACTGGACAATGGCTTCACACTCCTGGTGTGCCTTCATTTGCAGTGGTTGAGGTGAACTTGTTCTCATCCACTAGGCAGATCACTTTGATTTCAGAAACAGAGTAGATTTTATTTAAAAAGAAAGATTACCACAACTCTTTACAACTCTTTTGTTCTCTCGGTTGAAGTTAGTTGAATAGCAGTAGAACAAACCTTAATAGAAATTTTGGTGTCTTTGTGAGCTAATTTGAGAGCATTGTGAAACAACTTTAGGTCTGTTTCCAGAGCCAAGGTGGCAGCAGGGAGTTTCTATTGTTCATGATCTATGTGCTCAGCCAGCTTCCTGGAAAAGTTTGTTAAATAAGCTATTTTCTGCCCTTCAGGCCAGTCAGCATCTACTCATGGTACTTGGTGTACTCCCTGACCCAGAAGTTACAGTTATGAACATAGACTGCACAGGCATTGTCATAAGCAATACTAGGAAAAACAACAAATCACTTAAGAGAGAAAGTCTGTTTTAAAGCAATTTTTAGGTGCAGTATGGACACTCTGGATAATCTTTTCCCTCAGAACTAAAGAATCTTTGTCCCCCCCCCTTTAAAAATTCTAGATAAAAAATATGCCATCCCCACAGGCTGCTCTAGGCCTTGCAGATGCCAATAAAACTAATTTTGGCTTAATATTAATACAAGTTAATCATAAGGAAAGAGCCTATAACCAAAGAAAACCTGGATCAGTATAACTAGAGGAAATGTTGGCTGTCCTTAAGGTGTTAGAAATGACCAACTAAGAACCCATAATTTTTTTTTTAGATAGCTGCTATGCCATACAAGCATGCAAAATACTATCTCTTGCAAAATTAAAAGTTGCAAAAGAATTCCATCTCCAAAAACATGCCAACTATCCAAAACTTATGATAGTCCAAGGGACACCCCTGGCACATGTCCCACATCGGGTCACATATGGGACTGTGAGGAATGCTGGAAACAGGCAACCCCAGAGTTGACTGCTTAATTATAACTCTGACAGTGTCCTTGTCTTTGCTGGAACAAGCTAGTATCCTCCATCATCAATTTCATTTATCCCCTCAAAATTTGCACAAGTTCTTACCTGCTTTACCCTTGCTCAGTTGTAAACATTTAATCAGAACATATGCAACTTCACTTGACAGGAGTTAAGCCATAGTATTTGTCTACCACCTTCTTTGGCCAAGTGTGGAACCACATAAAATCTCTGCTAGACCCTTCTAAAATTGTTGTGCAGTGCCTTATGAGAAGGTTGGTTGTGGTTCTAATGTTTTGCCTAAGTATCTCTTACAGTTAAGATCCTGATGACAATGAGTGAACAAGGCAACACTACAGGTATTAATGTTGTTGGGGCTCACTGGACCAAAACATCTTAGGGAGATTGTCCATGCTTAGATAACACAAATACAGGAGGCCATTTAAAGCCCTACTTCTCCTAAAAGTCTCCTCTTGCTTCTGATTTCTTGGGACCTTCTGGGGACAAAGCCCAAAATGCTAGGAGGGTCCCTAAGGTGGGGTTATAAAAACCCATAATGCACACTAGGTCACACAATAAAAATAAAATAAAGGGTGAGATGAGGCAGGGCAATAGCAGAAGCACAAGCAAGTGTGTGCAAACTCACAATGAATAAGCAAAATTGGTAAAAACAACTTGTCAGCAGACCAAAACCATGGTAACTAAGGACACGCACACCTAGATAATCACAACAGGTCAGCAGCAACTGCCAGTTTCAAAAAGACCAACCAAAAATGTTTTCGCGTCAGTTTAATTTCCCTAACTCCATAAAAACTCCAGACCTTTTAATAATAAAGAGCTTTCAAATTGGAATCTCCCAGAGTCTGTGTCATTGCCTCTGCATCTTATTACCTCCTTCCCCATGGGAAAAAGGATAGCACAACAGGCAGCAGCATGAAGCCACAACAGTGTCAGAAGCTCTCAACATCTAGAAGCTCTGTATCTCCTGCTGTCCCCAATCTTCAGGAAAGGTGAAGAGGGCCAGCCGACTCATCAAACAACAGCTAATCAAGCTCTCTTTTCAACTTAGGTTATATTGACCCTCCCTTCTCTCCATTGCCCTTACATGCCTCTTAGTCACCCCACATTCTCCTACAGGTCTAAGCCCTTTTGAGCTCCTTTATGGCAGGCTCTTCCTTCTTAATCACTACCTCCCAGCCCAAATTCTCCACTGTCTGGGTACCCGCCCTACCTCTCCCTTCTGAGGTCTCTTCTCCATTCACATGCTGACAGTTATCTTCCTGCCCCCACACCTATGGACCCAACTGCCCCTGAGCCTGCCTTAATCTTCCTGGTGGACAGAGAACTCCTCAAACAGTTAGTTCCTAGATCTTTCAAACCTCAATGGACAAGACCTCACACAGTGATTCTCACCCACCCTTCCTTTGTCAAGTTCCTGGGACACCCATACTGGTGGTTAGTACTTAACCAGGTACCAACATGCAAAATCAAAGGGGTGTGGGACTGTTTGACCTGCTGCCAGTCATGTCTCTTTGCCAGGCTGCTGCAACCATGACACTTGCAAGTAAATAAAGATTAATACACTTACAACAATTTACTGAAACATCATATAAAAGGTAACTATTTGATTAATAAACTTGAAAGTTATATACTTTCAGACAATATTACCATCCAGGAATTTAATAACCTTTTTATTTATAATATGATGATATTTTGCAAGGCTTCTATGTTTTTTTTTCTGATAAATCCATTTATTGGATATTGGGACTTAATTTTCTTTTCCATATTACATACTTAAGAAAATGGTTTGATAACACAGTCAAGAATCAGGCACTTTTAGAAATGACACATTTTTTTACAGATTAATAATGAACAGCTAGCTAACAGGATTAATAACACTAAAAATCAAAAGTTAGCTGAAAAGATGAATGCAATTGAAAAGGATAATATTAACTTGGCAAACAAAATTAAATTTATGCAAAAGGGTACTGCAAAATTATCTGAAAGAATTCATACTGTTGAATTTGACAAGTAAAATCTGTTGAAAAGTTATGATAGGTTATGTTATAGGGAGAGAGATGCTTGTTAGTCCTGGCTGCCTAGCTAGCTTAGCCTGGAAATAGCCACACAGAAATTGTATTAATTTAAACACTGCTTGGCCCATTTGCTCTAGCCTCTTATTGGCTAACTCTCACATTTTGATTTAACCCATTTCTATTAATCTGTGTATTGCCATGTGGCAGTGGCTTACTGGGAAAGATTCAGCATGTCTGACTCTGGCGGCTCCATGGCAGCTTTCTCTCTGACTTTGCTTTTTTCTCCCAGAATTCAGTTCTGTCTTTTCGGCCTACCTAAGTTCTGCCCTATCAACTAGGCCAAAGCAAGTTTTTATTCATTAACCAATGAAAGCAACACACAAACAGAAGAAATTCCTGCACCAAGGTTAGCCAATAAAGTATCTCTCCAGGAAGGCGATCTGCACACCATCCAAATAATGTCCAAGGATGAGATGTTACATTTAAAGAAAAATATTCAGACCTTGAAATCACATACAAAGAAAGAGGACTGGAGTCCGAAAGCAACAGAGAAACCTTGTCTTGAAACCCACCCCACCCCAAAAGAAGAAAGAGGAGTAGAGTCTAGGAGTGTCAGTGAGGTCACTATATATATATATATATATATATATATATATATATATATATATACCAAAAGATTCATGCTTTACATAAGATAGTAGTAAAAAGATATGAAATGATTGAGGATTGAGGAAATTATCAGAGCTTATGAGCAGAGAGAGAAGTTACAAGGACAATATTTAACATTGCTTGTACATCTCACAGTCAGAGATACCTTACCCAGGGCTTTAGCTTCCTATCCTGTAATCACCTCTGAAAAAGAATAATTTCTGAATGCCCAAACGGATCCAAAGAATGAACATTGTTAAATTTGACTATAAATCTGAGTCTTAGGTAGGAGAAGCAATTTCCAAAGGTATGAGGAGACATCAAAATGCCAAATTTTTAATTATGGTAAGATAGGACATCTGAGAAGGGATTGTAGACAAGGAATTTCTAGAAATAATGTCTCCTCAGGAAATGCCAAAAATAGAAGGTCTTGATCGTAAGGATTATTTAGAAGGTGTGGCAAAAGTTGACATTGGACCAATGAATGTAAATTAACAAAAGACAGAGTAGACAACCCAATATCATTGGAAAACTCCTTGGAGGGCATCTCACAGGTTCTGTAGTCAAATGAGATCCAGTCAGTCCCAGTCACTGTGGAGGACATGTCTCACCAAAAGAATTAAAAAAAAAAAAAACCATTCCTCCCACAGGAATTACTCAATAGCCAACCCTCTGCCAATACTTTGTAATTTAGCCATTGGAAATAATATGCAAACAATTTTCCAAATCTATAGTTGACCATTACATGTATGACATTTTGCTATCTGATTTAAATGTAGATAATTTAGAAAGAATAATTGAAGAAGTAAAGAAAGTTTTACCTAAACAGGGACAACAAATTGCTCTGGGAAAAATACAGACAGGCAATTCTGTCAATTACCTACGTTATAAAATAGGTTTTCAGAAAATTAGAACACAAAAGACACAAATTTAGGAGAGTCTGAATGCAGAATGAATTTCAAAGATTGTTAGGAGACAGTCCCAGTCTATGATTGGCTGCTGGAATAACAACTAACCTAATAACTCATTTAAACAAAACCTTAGATGTTGACACAGACTTAAATATTCCCAGGCAATACACAGCTAAAGCAGAAAAAGAATTATTAGTCATTGAAGGGAAATTTCAGGAGGCACATATTGATTGGGTGAATCCAAATCTTATTTGCATTCTAGTCATATTGTAATGGAGGAGGGTCATCTGTCTCTGTGTTACTTTCATTGGTTAATAAGGAAACTGACTTAGCCCTTTGAGAGGACAGAAAACTAGGTAGGTGGAGTAAACAGAACAGAATGCTGGGAAGAAGACAATGAGGCAGATGCTATAGCTCTCCTCTCCAAGATGAACGCAGGTTAAGATCCTTCTCAGTAAGCCACCACCTTGTGGTGCTACACAGATTATTAAAAATGGGTTAATCAAGATGTGAGAATTAGCCAGTAAGAGGCTAGAAGCTAATGGGCCAAGCAGTGTTTAAAACAATACAGTTTCCATGTAATTATTTCAGGTAAAGCTAGCCAGGTGGTGGGATGCAGCCTAGCTGTTCCATCTACAGAGTGGCACCCAATTAAATCCATGTAAAAACCTGAGAGAGCTAAATTTTAAATACAAAAAAAAAAAAACAAAAAAAAACAAACAGAGTTTAACACAGCTTTTTGCTGCTTGCTAGGGCGTGTTGTAGAGAAATTTCCCTGACTCAGCAGCCACAACAGGAAAAAAGCTGCAGTTTTAAAACACCGCTTTCTGGGCGCCGCCATTGCAATCTCTGTCTGGATCCTGCAGAAGACAGAGCTTTTGAATGGAGCATTTGGAGTAAAGTGCTAAGGCTTGCTTGATGACAATGTGGACTGTTGTGTGCCTGGAACTGTGTGAGGCTCAGAGGCAGGAATGACTCAGGTCCACCATGCTAAACTGTGCTGATCTCAGGCAGGAACTATCATAATTATCATATAACAGCACAGGTTTAGACTGGGCAGGACAAAGGTGGTACTGTATTACCTCTATGTGGTGCAACTTACGTTTTTTACGAAGTGCTTAACATTTTAAGAAATGCTCTTTGATAATAAAGAATTATAGATTCACAATAGGACAGATTCAGACATAAAAGACCTGTAAATGGGTCACAATGTTGGATGAGTGTATGTATGCTTGGGAGAGAAAAGAAAAAGAATATAGAGAATAAAGTTAATGCCCTAAAAAAAGGGTAAAGTCTTTAAAGAGACAGAGTAAAGATAGTTATAGACTAAAGAAATAAATAAAAAATAAGCCATGTAAAAATGAAAAATTCACAGAGAGCCTGGATTCTGTGTATTATTGTGTTTTCTTTAAAGTTTTTGACTGTAAAGGAGCTACGTACAGAGAGACATTTCAGTATATGGGCTGCCAAGCTAAAACAGAATGGATATCATAAAGGTATTATGATTTCAGAATTTGGGTCTAAGGATATGATGCTTTGGAGAGGGTTTTCTTTTGTTTTCACAGAGGATGAGATCCTGCGAATTGCTTCTATCCCAATATGGTATGATAGTCCACACCCTCCTGAAAGGTTGCTGTGAATACCCTCAAAAAATTGCTTCATTCAATTGCCGACTGAGGTGAACCTGGCACACAGGTTACACCATGAAAGATCTGATTACCAGCGCCCCCATTCAGCATGAAGCAGTTTGGAGAGAAGTAACTATGTCCATATTCCCAAATATTGTTTATAAATGTTCTTTTACATTTAAAGGGGGATATGATATAGTATTAATAATTTACATTAGTATAAATTTTACTCTATTGATATAAATTTAAGGACAATTTTGTTATATGTATTTCTGCTCTTGATTAAGGTATTGTGATTGTGTAGTTCATTTAAAAATGTAATGTATAATTAGGAAATATAGGTTGCTAATGGATAATAATTGATAATAGTAAAGCTTGCAGTCATGTTAGTTAGATTTTCTAGATATATAGAGATATATTTCAGTAAGATAGGCATTCTTCATATCTTTCAAAAACTTCAGAATATGGCATTTAGTATTTTAATAACTTAGGACTTTTCATGATAATGAGACACATCTGCTCCTGGCAGAACCAGCTACTTCAAGAGGAAGATGAGCATTGAAAAGGCTCCTTATGGAGTTTGATAGCCATTTGGGCAAGAAACTGCTCTTGCCTGGACTGTTGCATAAACTGGACACAGAGAACCCGAAGGGAGAGGACTGCTGAACTTGCCTATAGGTGAGATGGTCTTTCAGTGTTCCTGATTCATGAAAGAGTCTGTGAGACATTCTGCAGGACACAGAAGATAGGGACTGAACTGCCTTTGAAATTCCCTGCTTCATGGAAATGTCTGCTGGAAACTATGGGCCTGAAGGCCAAAGATGGATGCCCCAATGGTAAAGAACTTTGGGTGACTATACAGGTAGCAAGATGTCTCTGTCATTTCTAGAGTTTGGAAGTTGCTTATTTCTTGTTTACTTAGGAAATATTTTACCCTTCTGGATTCTTTGTTGGAGTTGAAGAATGTTTAGTTATAGTTACAGTTTTCCTTAGTTATGATAAAATAGATATAAATATTGTAACCATAATTATTGCATGATAACTGTTTTGTTATATATAATTTTACTATGTTAAAGAGAAAGCTTTTCTTTTTTTGTTTAAACAGAAAAAGGGGAAATGATGGAGGAGGGCAATCTGTCTATGTGTTACTTTTATTGGTTAATAAAGAAACTGTCTTGGCCCTTTGATAGGAAAGAAAACTAGGTAGGCGAAGTAGACAGAACAGAATGCTGGGAAGAAGGCAATGAGGCAGACGTTATAGGTTTCCTCTCCAAGATAGACACAGGTTAAGATCCTTCCCAGTAAGCTACCACCTTGTGGTGCTACACAGATTATTAAAAATGGATTAATCAAGATGTGAGAATTAGCCAATAAGAGGCTAGAAGCTAATGGGCTAAGCAGTGTTTAAAAGAATACACTTTCTGTGTAATTATTTTGGGTAAAGCTAGCTGGGTGGTAGGAATCAGCCCCGCTGTTCCATCTACAATATTGCCTTCCAGAATTTCCCCAAGAGGAATTTTAATACAGAGGGAAGATATTATCTTAGCATGCATCTTTTTAACACATAAACCAAGAAAATAATACCTCATATCTCCTTGGGAAAACTTCATAGTAGCTCCAGAGAAGATAATAGAAGGTAATATTATGTTTGGTGGTTAGGTGTCTGTGGAGAGAACATTTAATCTTCTATATAAAGAGGCAAGGGGAAGACTTCCAGGGAGACCAACAGTACAAAGATTTCTTTGGACTGATGAGGGAGGGGGACTTGTCTGGGGGTGGGGGAGGGAAATGGGAGGCAGTGGTGGGGAGGAGGCAGAAATCTTTAATAAATAAATAAATAAAAAAGAAAAAAATGATTTTGATGTGAATATCTGGAGTATTTCAATTATAAGATCAATTTGTCTGAAACAAGGGGCCATAAAAATGTCTTGTCAAAGAATTTCAGTAGTTAGGTCATTAGAAGGTATGCACTGGATAAAATATTTTCTTAATATAACTTGCACTTCTCAAGTGTGGGGTATTGCCTGGTTAAATGATAAAAATGTGTTTGAGATCCCTATCTTTTCTTTAATTCCAGCAAAGCTAGTGTTGTGTATGTGTGTGTGTGTGTGTGTCTGTATGTGTGTGCATGCCTGTGTGTACATGTGTGCATGTGTGTCACAGTCACTTTTACAGAAAAGTGGTGTGCATTTTTATGTATATGCTGATGAATGAAAACGTATATTTTTCTCTTATGTTCACAATTCTGGTCCCATCCAGTTGCCACAATCAGTTCATTAGCTAGGCTGTCAAGTGTAATATGACCCTTAGAATTCTGCCTTAATGAATCCCAATAATAATTCCGTAAGGCTCATCTGTCAGGAAGCATGCGTATTAGATGTTACTCTTGTTACTCTTCACTCACTGTGAAAAGAGAGCAGAGAGAAATCCCTTTGATACATTCATCAGAACTGTGATCAAGCTGATTAAAATGCACACATTCTGTGGCTTGTCTTTTATCTGCAATCCAGCAGTGCATCTCGTTTATTTGGATTGCCTTCACACTCTTTTTCCATGCCCACTGTATTATTGTTTGCTGCTGTTCCTAGCATCTAATTAAACAAGAACAACTGGAAATACGGAGTGGACATTCTCTCTGCATATTCCTCTGGCATCAATTGAAACCTGTTTTCCTACCAGGAGTGTACTTGTCAGGCATGGCCTGAGGTGAAATGGGAATTTGGTGTTGTTCTGCAACACATTGCTTTTGTGAGAGGTATCAAAAGAACACATCAAATTTTCAATTGAACATCACCCTCTCCTTTGGAGTTACTTTCATTCCATTTAAACAACTTCCCATTGGTATAAAGGCTTTTGATGTCTGAATAGCAAAGCTTGAATTGCATGGGTTATTTGTTTATTATAAAAGTTTGATTTCCACATTGATATTCTGCGTATTTCATTTTTGTTGCAGACATTTCACTAGCCCTTTTTGTCTGTTTCCTCATTCTAGTTATTCAGATGCTGAGACAATTAGATTTAGCCAGTGTCACCTCTTAAAGCTCTATTCTCTTGTATCACTTAAGAGTTCTCAATTAATGCAGCCGAATACATTATGTTGTCATTTCCTTTCACCTTTTTCTGAAAGAGCTATTTCTTACCCTTCAACATAAAGGAAAAGATAAAAATATGAACAGATAGACATGTCATATTTCAAATTAAATTGTGATTTTTACATGTATGCTTCTCTTATACAGTATATCTCGACAGCAGACTGCCCTCCTGCCACTCTGTCCAGTCATCTTTCCCCCTCTACCAAATCCACTTCTTCTCGATTTCTCTTCAGAGAAAAGCAGGCTTTCCAGGAATATCAAACAAACACAGCATAACAAGATACAATAAAAAGAGGCACAAACCTCAAGGACAGAAAAGGCAATCCAATTGGAGGAAAGTGTTCAAAGAGAGTCAAAAATACCCCCAATTCCAGTGTTAGGAGTCCCACAAAAACTCCCACCTAAGCAATCACAAGATACATACAGAAGACTTATCAAAGATAAGTATAGACTTTATGAATGTCACCTCATTCTCTGTGATTCCCAATGTGTCCTGCTTAGGTGATTCTGTGAGCCATGTCCTCCTGATGTCATCTACTTCTCTGATGCCTACAATTCTTTCTTCTCTTCTTCCAGTGGGTTTCCCCAGTCCCTATGCAAGGTTCATCTGTGGATACCTACCTCTGTTTCTTCCTTGACAATTTTAGATTGTAGCAGAATACCTTTAAACATAATTTCATTGATTTTATCTGTCTATTTATTTAGTTAGTTATCTAGTTAGTTAGTTAGATGTGCTTCGTTTTACCCTAGGTCTCTGAGTCATTCAGCTTCCCATGCCTGGATACTCAGGTACTACCAGACATGGGTTCCTTCTTATGTCTTGGGCCTCATGTTAGACCAATCCTTGTTTGGCTACTCCCAGAAACACTGAACTGTTTTAAAGAGGAGCTGCGGGCTGCATCCTGCCACCTGCCCAGGTAGCTAAACCCCTGAAATAACCACACAGAAATTTTATTAATTTAAACACTGCCTGGCCCGTTAGTTCTAGCCTCTTATTGGCTAACTTTCACATCTTGATTAACCCATTTCTATTAATCTGCATCGCCACTTGACTGTGATTTACGGGGAGAGACTCAGCATGTCTAAACTGGCAGCTGGCTCCATGGTGGCTCTCCCGGCCTCTGCTTTCTTCCTCCCATAATTCTGTTCTGTCTACTCCACCCACCTAATTTTCTGCCCTATTAAAAGGCCAAGGGAGCTTCTTTATTCAACCAATGAAATCAACACAAATACAGAAAGATCTCCTACACCACTGAACCACCATTACCCAAGCATATCTTGTAGGCAGGCCAGGTCATAGATCAAAGATTTTATGCCTGGGTTGGTGTCCCAGTCCTATGCACTGCAAGCTATGCATAGTTTCAAAAGATGGCCAGTTTAGGTTTCTAAGCTTTTATTACTCTGTGTCTTCTCTAGGGTCACCTTCATAGACTCCAAGAAGATTCTATTGCACTACTTTTCCATATTGTCCCCAATTCCAGTCATCTCTCCCTATACTTTTTCTTCTGTCCCTCCCTCCCCCACCCAATCTCTTCTGATCTCACCCCTGTATAGGATGGTCTTCTTTCTATGTGTTGCTTTCATTGGTTAAATAATGAGACTGCCTTGGCCTTTTGGTAAGACAGCATCTTAGATAGGTGGAGTAGACAGAACAGAATGCTGGGAGAAAGGAGGCAGAGGCAGAGAGCCATCTGCCATGAAGCTATCAGGTCAGACACGCTGAATCTTTCCTGGTAAACCATGAGCTCGTGGTGACATAAAGATTATTAGAAATGGGTTGAATCAAGATGTGAGAGTCAGCCAATAAGAGGCTAGAACTAATGGGCCAGACAGTGTTTAAATGAATACAATTTGTATGTTGTTATTTCTGGGTAAACTAGCCAGGCAGCTGGGAGCTGAGTGGTGGGAAGCGGCTCACTACTCCTTTTACAACACATCCCTACCTACAAAATCTATTCTATTTAACCTTCTGAGGAAGATCCATGCATCTTCGCCAAGAGTTCTCCTTATTTGCCTCTCTGGATCAGTGGATTATAGTATGATTATTATTTACTTAATAGTTAATAATACACTTATTATTATATATAAGTGAATATATATCATGTTTGTCTTTCTGTGTCTAGGTTACCTTCTTTAGGATAATATTTTCTAATTCCATCCATTCATCTGTAAATTTCATTATGCCAGGTTTTCTAAAAGCTGAGTAATATCACATTGTGTAAATATATAGTATTTTCTTTATCCATTCTTTGACTGAGAGACATCTAGTGTTTTTTTTTTTCCATTTTCTGGCATAGAGCCACTATGAACATAATTGAGCAAGTGTCCTTGTAGCAGGATGGAACTTCTTTATGGTATATGCCAAAGAATGGTATAGTTGGATCGTGATACAGATTCCAATTTTATGAGGAACAATCATATTGGTTTCCATAGTTGCTGTAAAATTTTGCACTCCCACCAACAATAGAGGCATATTTCCCTTACACCACATCCTTGCCATCATAAGTTGTTACTTGTGTTATTGATCTTAGCCATTCTGACAGGTATAAGATAGAATCTCAAAGTACATTGATTTGCATGTCTTGAAGACAAAAACTGTTGTATATTACATTAAGTATTTCTCAGTTATTTAAAATTTCCCTACTGAGAATTCTCTGTTAAGATCTGTACCCCACTTTTAACTGGATGGTTTTCTTGATATCATATTTTTGAGTTCATTATATATTTGGATATTAGCCCTCTATTGGAGGTAGAGTTGATAAATCATTTTTTTATTCTGTAAGTTGCTATTTTGTCCTATTGACAATTTCCTTGGTTTATAGAAGCTTTTCAGTTTCATGAAGTCCCACTTATTAAATGTTGACCTTAGTGCCTGAACTATTTGTATTCTGTTAAGGAGGCTGTCTCCTGTGCTAATATGTTTAGTACTATTCCCTACTTTCTCTTCTATCAGCTTCAGTGTGTCTGGTTTTATGGTAATACACTTGAAAATGAGTTTTGTGTAGGATTTGAATATAGATCTATTTTTCTACATGCACATATACATTTAAAGCAGCACCATTTGTTGAATATGCTTTCTTTTATTCATTGTGGTTTTCTGGCTTCCTTATTAAAAATCTGATGTTTATAGGTGTATAAATTTGTCTGGGTCTCTGATTTAATTATATTTATCAACCTGTCTGCTTTTATGCCAATACAATGCAGTTTTTATTACTGTTAGTTCTATACTACAGCTTGAAATTAGGGATGGTAATACCTCTAGAAGTTTTTTTATTGTTCATGATTGTTTTCACTCTCCTACCACTTTTTTCCATTTGAATATGAACATTGCCCTTTCATGATCTGTAAAGAATTGTATTGAAATTTTGATGGGGATGGTGTTGGATATGTGTATTACTAAATTGTGAATTTTTAAAATCTAGTTTCTAAGTCCATTATAAAAGTTAGAACTACTTTTGAAAATTCAAAATGTTTGTCTATGAGAGTAAATGTTAATTTTTTTCTTGGTTTTCTACTATGTAGTACTTGATTTAAAATTATGAACACCAGGGAATATATTGCTTATCATATGATTTTTCCAACCTATTTATGTTAGTTAATCCAGTTGTATATAGGTCTTGGTAGTGGTTAAAACATTTAATGCAGTCATATTTTTATAGCACTGATGGTATAACTCCAAATTTTTTCAACTGATGCTTCTAGTGGGAACATTACAATAGGAAATAATGTAGGCATATAATTTAAAGGAAAAAAACTGAAATGAAATAATTTCAAAGTAATTAAAATTAAGAATAGAATGCCTAAAAGTCTACAGTAGATGTCTAAATGTTAGAAATAGCTACCCTAATTTATGATTATTCAATGAATGCATAATTTCACTGATGTCCTGATATTTTTACTTAACAATATCACAAAATAAAATTACTTTTATAACCAATGTATTATATTCTGAAGATGAAATCCAAATATTTAAAATAAAAGTATAAAAACTGGCATTCTAATAGATTCATTGTACTGTGCCAATACTTTTGATATTGCAGTCATACAAATAGCAGTAAAACTCATAAAAATTACCTGTTTTAAGTAATTTATTTATGTATATTTAAATCTATTAACTATTTTTTCGTTAAATCAGTATTTATTTATTTTTTTTATTCATCTTTTTTTTTTATTTTATTGAGAAAAGGAAAAAAAGTTTCCACCAAATCCCAGCCTCCCATTCCCCTCCCCCTCCTCCCACCCTTCTTCTCCTCCCCCCACTCCTCTCCAGTCCAAAGAGCAATCAGGGTTCCCTGTCCTATGCAAAGTCCAAGGTCCTCTCCCCCTCCATGTCTAGGAAGGTGAACATCCAAACTGGCTAGGCTCCCACAAAACCAGAACATGAAGTAGGATCAAAACCCCGTGCCATTGTCCTTGGCTTCTCATCAGCCCTCATTGTTTGCCATGATCAGAGAGTCCGGTTTTATCCCATGCTTTTTCAGTCACAGTCCAGCTTTCCTTGGTGAGCTCCCAATAGATCAGCCCCACTGTCTCAGTGGGTGGGTGCACCCCTCGTGGTCCTGACATCCTTGCTCATATTCTCCCTTTTTCCGCTCCTCATTGGGACCTTGGGAGCTCAGTCCAGTGCTCCAGTGTGGGTCTCTGTCTCTATCTCCACCCATCACCAGATGAAGGTTCTATGGTGATATGCAAGATGTTCATCAGTATGGCTATAGGATAGGGTCATTTCAGGTTCCTATCCTCAGCTGCCCAAAGAACTAACTGGGGACATCGCCTTGGGCTTCTGGGATCCACTGTAGGTTCAAGTCTCTTGCCAAACCTAAGGTGGCTCCCTTAACTAGGATATATGCTTCCCTGCTCCCCTATCAAACCTTCCTTTATCCCAATCATCCTGTTTCCCCAAGTTCCCCCAATCCTCCCCTTCTCAATTTTCTCTCCCCATACCCCTTGTCCTCATCCCACCCTACCCCCAGGATCCCAATTTTCTCCCCGGCAATTTTGTCTACTTCCCATAGACAAGAGGATAATTATGTTTTGCCTTGGGTACACCTTCTTATTTACCTTCTTTAGGTTCACCGGGTATACACTCTGTGACCTTTATTTATGGCTAGAAACCAATAATGAGTGAGTACATCCCATGTTCATCTTTTTGGGTCTGGCTTACCTCACTCAGGATAGTGTTTTCTATTTCCATCCATTTGCATGCAAAATTAGAAAAGTCATTGTTTTTTAATGCAACGTAGTACTCTAATGTGTATATATTCCACACTTTCTTCATCCATTCTTCCATTGAAGGGCATCTAGGTTGATTCCAGGTTCTGGCTATTACAAATAATACTGCTATGAACATAGTTGAACAAATGCTTTTGTCATATGATAGGACATCTCTTGGGCATATTCCCAAGAGTGGTATTGCTGGGTCCAAGGGTAGGTTGTTCCAGAATTTCCTGAGACCGAAACACTGATTTCCAAAGTGGTTGCACGAGATTGCATTCCCACTAGCAATGGATGAGGGTACCCCTTCCTGCACAGCCTCTCCAGCAAAGGCTATCATTGGTGTTTTTGATTTTAGCCATTCTGACAGGTGTAAGATGATATCTCAAAGTTGTTTTGATTTGCATTTCCCTGATCACTAAGGAGGTTGAGCAAGACCTTAAGTGGCTTTTGGCCATTTGAACTTCTTCTGTTGAGTTCAGTTCAGTACCCCACTTTTTAATTGGGTTAATTATCATTTTAAAGTCTAGTTTCTTGAGTTCTCTATATATTTTGGAGATCAGACCAATGTCTGTTGCGGGGTTGGTGAAGATTTTCTCCCAGTCAGTAGGTTGCCTTTTTGTCTTAGTGACAGTGTCCTTTGCTTTACAGAAGCTTCTCAGCTTTAGTAGGTCCCATTTATTCAATGTTGCCCTTAATGTCTGTGCTGCTGGGGTTATACATAGGAAGCAATCTCCTGTGCCCATCTGTTGTAGGGTACTTCCCACTTTCTCTTCTATCAGGTTCAGTGTGTTCAGATTGATATTGAGGTCTTTGATCCATTTGGACTTTAGTTTTGTGCATGGTGAAAGATATGGGTCTATTTTCATTCTTCTACAGGTTGACATCCAGTTGTGCCAGCACTATTTGTTGAAGATGCTTTCTTTCTTCCATTGTATACTTTTAGCTCCTTTATCAAAAATGAGGTGTTCATAGGTTTGTGGCTTAAAATCTGGGTCTTCTATACGATCCCATTGGTGGACGTCTCTGTTTTTATGCCAGTACCACACTGTTTTCATTACTGTAGCTATGTAATAGAGTAGGAAGTCAGGGATGGTAATGCCTCCAGAAGATCCTTTATTCTATAGGATTGTTTTGGCTATCCTGGGTTTTTTGTTTTTCCATATAAAGTTGTTTATTGTCCTCTCAAGATCTGTGAAGAATTTTAATGGGACCTTGATGGGAATTGCACTGAATCTATAAATTGCCTTTGGTAGAATTGCCATTTTTACTATGTTGATCCTCCCAATTCAAGAGCAAGGGAGATCCTTACATTTTCTGGTATCCTCTTCAATTTCTTTCTTCAATGCCTTAAAGTTCTTGTCAAATAGATCTTTAACTTCCTTGGTTAGAGTTACCCCAAGATATTTTATGCTGTTTGTGGCTATTATGAAAGGTGAAGCTTCTCTGATTTCCCTCTCTGCTTCCATATCCTTTGTGTATAAGAGGGCGACTGATTTTTTAGAGTTGATCTTGTATCCTGCCACATTCCTAACAGTGTTCATCAGCTGTAGGAGTTCTTTGGTGGAGTTTTTGGGGTCACTTATGTACACTATCATATCTTCTGCAAATAACAAAAGTTTAACTTCTTCCTTTCCAATTCGAATCCCCTTGATCCCCTTATGTTGTCTTATTGCTATTGCTAGAACTTCAAGCACTATATTGCAGAGGTATGGAGAGTGGACAGCCTTGTCGTGTTACTGAGTTTAGTGGGATGGCTTTGAGTTTCTCTCTGTTTAATTTTATGTTAGCTGTCAGCTTGCTGTATATAGCTTTTATTATATTTAGATATGACCATTGTATTCTTAATCTCTCCAAGACTTTTAACATAAAGAATGTTGAATTTTGTCAAATGCTTTTTCAGCATCTAATGAAATGATCATATGTTTTTTTTTTCTTTCAGCTTATTTATATGATGGATTACATTGATAGATTTTTGTATGGTGAACCAGCCCTGCATCTCTGGGATGAAGCCTACTTGATCATAATGGATAATTTTTCTAATGTGTTCTTGGATTCAGTGTGCCAGTATTTTGTTGAGGAATTTTGCGTCGATGTTCATGAGTGAGATTGGCCTGTAATTCTCTTTCCTGGTAGAGTCTTTGTGTAGTTTTGTTATCAGAGTAACTGTAGCTTCATAAAAGGAATTTGGTAATGGCTCTTCTGTTTCTATATTGTGAAATACCTTAAGGAGTATAGGTATTAGGTCTTGGAAGTTCTGGTAGAATTCTGCATTGAAACTGTCTGGTCTTGGCTCTTTTTGGTAGGGAGGTTTTTGATAACAGCTTCTAATTCATCGTGACTAACAGGTCTATTTAGATTGTTCACCTGGTCCTGGTTTAACTTTGGTATACGGTATTTATCTAAAAAAGTGTCCATTTCTTTTACATTTTCCAGTTTTGTGGCATACAGGCTTTTGTAGTAAGATCTAATGATTCTCTGAATTTCCTCTGTGTCTGTGATTATGTCCCCCTTTTCATTTCTGATCTTATTAATTTTCATATTCTTTCTTTGCTGTTTGATTAGTTTGAATAGGCGTTTATCAATCTTGTTGATTTTCTCCAGGAACCAGCTTTTTGTTTCATTGATTCTTTGGATTGTTTTCTGTGTTTCTATTTTATTGATTTCAGCCCGCAGTTTGATTATTTCCAGTCTTCTATTCCTCCTAGGTGAGTCTGCTTCTTTTTTTTTCTAGAGATTTCAGGTGGGCTGTTAAGTCTCCAATATGTGCTTTCTCTGTTTTCTTTAAGTGGCCACTTAGTGCTATGAACTTTCCTCTCAGGACTGCTTTCATAGTGTCCCATAAGTTTGAGTATGTTGTTTCTTTATTTTCATTGAATTCAAGGAAGACTTTAATTTCTTTCTTTATTTCTTCCTTAATCCAGGTATGGTTCAGTAGTTGACTGTTCAGTTTCCATGAGTTTGTAGGCTTTCTTGGGGTAGCATTGTTGTTGAATTCTAACTTTAATCCATGGTGATCTGATAAGACACAGGTGGTTATGGATATTTTTTTGTAACTGTCGAAGTTTGCTTTGTTACCGAGTATGTGGTCAATTTTTGAGAAGGTTCCATGAGCTGCAGAGAAGAAGGTATATTCTTTCCTATTTGGATGGAATATTCTATAGATGTCTGTTAAGTCCAATTGATTCATTACCTCCTTTAATTCTCTAATTTCTTTGTTAGATTTCTGTCTGATTGACCTGTCCATTGGTGAGAGAGGAGTGTTGAAGTCTCCTACTATTAGTGCGTGCGGTTTGATGGCTGCCTTGAGTTTTAGTAATGTTTCTTTTACATACGTGGGTTCTTTTATATTAGGGGCCTAGATATTCAGGATTGAGACTTCCTCCTGGTGTATTGTTTCTGTTTTGAGTATAAAATGTCCCTCTCCATCTCTTCTGATTGATTTAAGTTTGAAGTCAACTTTGTTAGAAATTAGTATGGCCACACCTGCTTGTTTCTTAGGTCCATTTGCTTGATAAGCCTTTTTCCAGCCCTTTACTCTGAGTAGGTGCCTGTCTTTGTGTTTGAGGTATGTTTCTTGTAAACAGCAGAATGCTGGATCCTATTTTCGTATCCAATCTCTTAGCCTGTGCCTTTTTATAGGTGAGTTGAGCCCATTGACATTAAGTGATATTAATGACCAGGGGTTGTTAACTCTGGTCACTTTTTTAATAGTTGAGTTTTTGTGTTTCCCTTCTTTGAGTTGTGCTGGTAAAGGGTCTCTAGATGTCTGAGTTATTGTGGTCATTGTTGGACTCCTTGGTTAGTGATTTTCCTTCTATTACTTTCTGTAAGCCTGGTTTTGTGTCTGTATATTGTTTAAATTTGTTTTTATCCTGGAAAGTTTTGTTTTCTCCATCTATAGTGAATGAAAGCTTGGCTGGGTATAGTAGTCTAGGCTTGCATCCATGGTCTCTTAGTTTTTGCAGTACATCTACCCAGGACCTTCTGGCTTTCATTGTTTCCATAGAGAAGTCAGGTGTAAGTGTGATAGGTTTACCTTTATAAGTAACTTGGCCTTTTTCCTTTGTGGCTCTAAATATTCTTTCTTTATTCTGTATGCTTTGTGTTTTGATTATTATATGGTAAGGGGATTTTTTTTATCCAGCCTACTCAGTGTTCTATATGCTTCTTGAACCTTCATAGGTACATCTTTCTTTAGGTTGGGAAAGTTTTCTTCTATAATTTTATTAAATATATTTTCTGGACCGTTGAGCTGCACTTCTTCTCCTTTTTCTACTCCAATTATTCTTAGGTTTGGTCTTTTTATTTATTTTTTTTATTTTTTTTTTGGCACATTAGAAATCAAGCTGTTTATTTACAGATATTATGTTCTAACATGCAGAAAACCCAAGGGAACATACGAAGAACTAATAAACAAGGCCAGCAGGGTTTCAGGATATAAGCTCAATACAGAATATATATTTCTATATATTCTAGTAATAAATAATTTAAAATTAAAATCTTAATATTTACAAAAGCACCAGCAGGATAAAATACTTAGAAATGAATAGCAAAGAATTACTAATGTCATCCCATGTTCAGGGATTAGAAGACTCCATATTGTTAAAATCTCAGTTCTTCCTAAAGAGATTTTAACGCAACCACAATCAATAAAGCTATGTTAAATTTACTTGGAAGGTAAAGACCTAGAATGACAAAAACAATCCTTTTTTTTTTCTTTTTTTTTATTGAAAAAAAAAGCAATTTCTGCCTCCTCCCCGCCTCCCATTTCCCTCCCACTCCTCCCTCTCCTCCTCCCCTCCCCCCACTCCTCCCCCTCCCTCTCCAGCCTGAAGAGCAGTCAGGGTTCCCTGCCCTGAGGAAAGTCCAAAGTCCTCCCCCCTCAATCCTGGTCTAGGAAGGTGAACATCCAAACTGGGTAGGCTCCCACAAAGCCAGAGCATGAAGTAGGATCAAAACCCGGTGCCATGGTCCTCGGCTTCTCAGCAGCCCTCATTGTCCGCCAAATTCAGAAAGTCCGGTTTTATCCCATGCTATTTCAGTCAGAGTCCAGCTGGCCTTGGTGAGCTCCCAAAGAATCAGCCCCACTGTCTCCACGGGTGGGCGCACCCCTTGTGGTCCTGACTTCTTTGCTCATATTCTCCCTCCTTCTGCTCCTCATTGGGACTTTGGGAGCTCAGTCCAGTGCTCCAGTGTGGGTCTTTGTCTCTATCTCCATCCATCGCCAGATGAAGTTTCTATGGTGATATGCAAGATATTCATCAGTATGGCTATGAGATATAGTCATTTCAGGTTCCCTATCCACAGCTGCCCCAGGAGCTAACTGGGGACATCGCCCTGGTCACCTGGGAGCCCCTCTAAATCCGAGTCTCTTGCCAACCCTAAGATGGCTCCCTTAATTAAGATGTGTGCTTCTCTATTCCCCTAACCCACATTCCTTTATCCCAATCATCCCGTTTCGCCAAGTTCCCCCCACCCTCCCCTTCTCACATTTCTCTCCCCTTCTCCCATTACCCCCCCTCCCACCACACCCCCATGATCCCAAGTTTTTGCCCGGCAATCTGGTCTACTTCCCATAACCAGGAGGATAGCTATATGCTTTTCTTTGGGTTCACCTTCTTATTTAGTTTCTTTAGGATATCAAATTATAGACTCACTGACCTTTATTTATCTCTAGAAACCAATTATGAGTGAGTACATCCCATGTTCATCCTTTTGGGTCTGGGTTACCTCGCTCAGGATAGTGTTTTCTATTTCCATCCATTTGCAAGCAAACTTCGCGAAGTCATTGTTTTTTACCGCTGAGTAGTATTCTAATGTATATATATTCCATACTTTCTTCATCCATTCTTCCATTGAAGGGCATCTAGGTTGTTTCCAGGTTCTGGCTATTACAAACAATGCTGCTATGAACATAGTTGAACAAATGTCCTTGTCATATGATCGGGCATCTCGTGGGTATATTCCCAAGAGTGGCATTGCTGGGTCCATGGGTATGTTGATCCCAATTTTCCTGAGAAACCGCCACACTGCTCTCCAAAGTGGCTGCACAAGTCTGCACTCCCACCAGCAATGGATGAGGGTACCCCTTTCTCCACAGCCTCTCCAGCATAGGTTATCATTGGTGTTTTTGAATTTAGCCATTCTGACAGGTGTAAGGTGATATCTCAATGTTGTTTTGATTTGCATTTCCCTGATCGCTAAGGAGGCTGAGCAGGACCCTAAGTGCCTTTTGGCCATTTGAACTTCTTCTGTTGAGAATTCTCTCTTCAGATCAGTGCCCTATTTTTTAATTGGGTTAATTAGCATTTTAAAGTCTAGTATCTTGAGTTCTTTATATATTTTGGAGATCAGACCTTTGTCTGTTGCGGGGTTGGTGAAGAAGTGATCGCCTGTGCCCATCTGTTGTAGGGTACTTCCCACTTTCTCTTCTATCAGGTTCAGTGTGTTCAGATTGATATTGAGGTCTTTGATCCATTTGGACTTGAGTTTTGTGCATGGTGATAGATATGGGTCTATTTGCATTCTTCTACAGGTTGACATCCAGTTGTGCCAGCACCATTTGTTGAAGATGCTTTCTTTCTTCCATTGTATACTTTTAGCACCTTTATCGAAAATGAGGTGTTCATAGGTTTGTGGGATAAAATCCGGGTCTTCTATACGATTCCATTGGTCGACTTCTCTATTTTTATGCCAATACCACCCTGTTTTCATTACTGTAGCTCTGTAATAGAGTTTAAAGTCAGGGATGGTAATGCCTCCAGAAGTTCCTTTATTGTATAAGATTGTTTTGGCTATCCGGGGTTTTTTGTTATTCCATATAAAGTTGATTATTGTCCTTTCAAGATCAGTGAAGAATTTTAATGGGATCTTGATGGGGATTGCATTGAATCTATAAATTGCCTTTGGTAGGATTGCCATTTTTACTATGTTGATCCTCCCAATCCACGAGCAAGGGAGATCCTTCCATTTTCTGGTATCCTCTTCAATTTCTTTCTTCAATGCCTTAAAGTTCTTGTCAAATAGATCCTTTACTTCTTTGGTTAGCGTTACCCCGAGCTATTTTATGCTGTTTGTGGCTATCGTGAAAGGTGATGCTTCTCTGAATTCCCTCTCTGCTTCCATTTCCTTTGTGTATAGGAGGGCAACTGATTTTTTGGAGTTGATCTTGTATCCAGCCACATTACTAAAGGTGTTTATCAGCTGTAGGAGTTCTTTGGTGGAGTTTTGGGGGTCGCTTATGTACACTATCATATCATCTGCAAATAACGAAAGTTTAACTTCTTCCTTTCCAATTCGAATCCTCTTGATCCCCTTGTGTTGTCTTATTGCTATTGCTAAAACTTCAAGCACTATATTGAAGAGGTATGGAGAGAGTGGACAGCCTTGTCGTGTTCCTGATTTAAGTGGGATGGCTTTGAGTTTCTCTCCGTTTAGTTTGATGTTAGCTGTCGGTTTGCTCTAAATAGCTTTTATTATATTTAGGTATGACCCTTGTATCCCTAATCTCTCCAAGACTTTTATCATAAAGGGATGTTGAATTTTGTCAAAAGCTTTTTCAGCATCTAATGAAATGATCATATGGTTTTTTTCTTTCAGTTTATTTATATGATGGATTACATTGATAGATTTTCGTATGTTGAACCAGCCTTGCATCTCTGGGATGAAGCCTACTTGATCAAAATGGATAATTTTTCTAATGTGTTCTTGGATACGGTTTGCCAGTATTTTGTTGAGGATTTTTGCGTCGATGTTCATGAGTGAGATTGGCCTGTAATTCTCTTTCTTGGTTGAGTCTTTGTGTGGTTTTGGTATCAGAGTGACTGTAGCTTCATAAAAGGAATTTGGCAATGACTCTTCTGTTTCTATATTGTGAAATACCTTAAGGAGTATAGGTATTAGGTCTTCTTGGAAATTCTGGTAGAATTCCGCATTGAAACCGTCTGGTCCTGGGCTTTTTTTGGTAGGAAGGTTTTTGATAACAGCTTCTAATTCTTCGCGACTGACAGGTCTATTTAGATTGTTCACCTGGTCCTGATTTAACCTTGGTATATGGTATTTATCTAAAAAAGTGTCCATTTCTTTTACATTTTCCAGTTTTGTGGCATACAGGCTTTTGTAGTAAGATCTATTGATTCTCTGAATTTCCTCTATGTTTGTGGTTATGTCCCCCTTTTCATTTCTGATCTTATTAATTTGTAAATTCTCTCCCTGCCGTTTGATTAGTTTGGATAGGGGTTTATCAATTTTGTTGATTTTTTCCAGGAACCAGTTTTTTGTTTCATTGATTCTTTGGATGTTTTCTGTGTTTCTATTTTGTTGATTTCCGCCCTCAATTTGACTATTTCCAGTCTTCTACTCCTCCTAGGTGAGTCTGCTTCTTTTTTTTTTTCTAGAGCTTTCAGGTGGGCTGTTAATTCTCCAATGTATGCTTTCTCTGTTTTCTTTAAGTGGGCACTAAGGGCTATGAACTTTCCCCTTAGGACAGCTTTCAAAGTGTCCCATAAGTTTGAGTATGTTGTTTCTTTATTTTCATTGAATTCAAGGAAGACTTTAATTTCTTTCTTTATTTCTTCTTTGATCCAGGTGTGGGTCAATAGTTGACTGTTCAGTTTCCATGAGTTTATAGGCTTTCTGGGGGTAGCATTGTTGTTGAAATCTAACTTTAATCCATGGTGATCTGATAAGACACAGGTGGTTATGGATTTTTTTTGTAACTGTGGTAGTTTGCTTTGTTACCAAGGATGTGGCCAATTTTCTAGAAGGTTCCATGAGCTGCAGAGAAGAAGGTATATTCTTTCCTTTTTGGGTGGAATATTCTATAGATGTTTATTAAGTCCAATTGATTCATTACCTCCATTAATTCTCTAATTTCTCTGTTAAGTTTCTGTCTGATTGACCTGTCCATTGGTGAAAGAGGAGTGTTGAAATCTCCTACTATTAGCGTGTGCGGTTTGATGGCAGCCTTGTGTTTTAGTAATGTTTCTTTTACGTACGTGGGTGCTTTTATATTAGGGGCATAGATATTCAGGATTGAGACTTCATCCTGATGCATTGTTCCTGTTATGAGTATAAAATGTCCCTCTCCATCTCTTTTGATTAATTTAAGTTTTAAGTCAACTTGTTAGAAATTAGTATGGCCACACCTGCTTGTTTCTTAGGTCCATTTGCTTGATAAACCTTTTCCCATCCCTTTACTCTAAGTAGGTGCCTGTCTTTGTGGTTGAGGTGTGTTTCTTGTAAACAGCAGAATGTTGGATCCTGTTTGCGTATCCAGTCTCTTAGCCTGTGCCGTTTTATAGGTGAGTTGAGTCCATTGACATTAAGGGATAATAATGACCAGTGGTTGTTAACTCCAGTCAGTTTTTTAGTCATAGAGTTTGTGTGTTTGCCTTCTTTGCGTTGCACTGGTGAAGGGTTTCTAGATGTTTGAGTTATTGTGGTCATTGTTGGACTCCTTGGTTTGTGATTTTCCTTCTATTACCTTCTGTAAGGCTGGATTTGTGGCTATGTATTGTTTAAATTTGTTTTTATCCTGGAAAATTTTGTTTTCTCCATTTATAGTGAACGATATCTTGGCTGGGTATAGTAGTCTGGGCTTGCATCCATGTTCTCTTAGCTTCTGCAGTACATCTATCCAGGACCTTCTGGCTTTCATGGTTTCCATAGAGTAGTAAGGTGTAAGTCTGATAGGTTTACCTTTATAAGTAACTTGACCTTTTTCCTTTGCAGCTCTTAATATTCTTTCTTTATTCTGTATGTTTTGTGTTTTGATTATTATATGGCGAGGAGATGTTTTTTTTTGGTCCAGTCTATTCGGTGTTCTGTATGCTTCTTGAACCTTCAAAGGAATATCTTTCTTTAGGTTGGGAAAGTTTTCTTCTATAATTTTATTAAATATATTTTCTGGACCATTAAGCTGTACTTCCTCTCCTTCTTCTATCCCAATTATTCTTAGGTTTGGTCTTTTTATTGTGTCCCATATTTCCTGAATGTTTTGTGATGATAATTTGTTGGTTTTGCTATTTTCTTTGATCAGTGTGTTTATTTTCTCTATGGTATCTTCAGTGTCTGACATTCTTTCTTCTATCTCTTGTAATCTGTTGGTAGTACTTGTCTCTGTGGTTCCTGTTCGCTTACCCAGGTTTTCCATCTCCATCCTTCCCTCGGTTTGTGTTTTCTTCATTACTTCCATTTCATTCTTTAAGTCTTGAACCGCTTCCCTTATCTGTTTGATTGCTTTTTCTTGCTTCTCTTGGTTTTCTTGGGTATCGTTGAGCGATTTATTCATTTCCTCTACTTTTTTGTTTGTCATCTCTAATTGTTTATGGCAGTTTTTCACCTCCTGTTTAAGGTCCTCTATTATTTTCATATAATTCATTTTTGAATCGATTTCTTCTAATTCTTCTGGAGTAGGGTGTACAATTCTTCTTATTTCGGGATCCCTGGGTTCTGGTGATGTCATGTTGCCTTTCAGGTTGTTGGAGGAATTCTTGTATTGGCGCCTTCCCATCTCTTGCTTCAAATGGAGCCAGGAGAGGCCTGGTGTCTTGGTCCAGTCTTTGCTGTGACTGACTCTCTGGGTGTATCTCTTCAGTGTAGAAACAGGAACCAACCCGTCCAGATGGAACTCCTCAGCACAACTCAGATGGCAACCCTGGAGCACCAGCTGTAGGTGCCCAAGCTCCCTTACTGGGAACCTTGAGACCTGCCTGGAAGGCAGGCACTCCCTGCTCTGGGTGGATAGCCTTAGTGAAAGATCTTAAAACCGGTCTGAGCACTGGTCCTAGCAAACCACAGGGCAGGGTTGGGGGTGGGGTGCGGGGGGATTGGTTCATGCCTAAGAATGGCAGCCCTGCAGAAGCAGCTGGGGGAGGGGGGTTTGTGCTAGCTTCTGAGGCACACCGCGCCTGGATAGTAGACATTCACCCGTCCAGATGGAGTTCCTCAGCACCTAACCAGGGCCGCCTGGTAGCTCCCAGATCCAGGGACAAGGAGAAGGAGGTGGGAGGCAGCACGGGGTGCAGGAGAACACTGGAGATCCTGGAGCACCAGCTGTAGGTGCCCAAGCTCCCTTACTGGGAACCTTGAGACCTGCCTGGAAGGCAGGCACTCCCTGCTCTGGTTTGGTCTTTTTATTGTGCCCCATATTTCCTGAATGTTTTGTGATGAGAGTTTGTTGGACTTGCTGTTTTCTTTGATCAGTGTGTTTATTTTCTCTATGTTATATTCAGAATCTGAGATTCTTTCTTCTATCTCTTGTATTCTGCTGGTCATGCTTGTTTCTATAGTCTCTATTAGTTTACCTAGATTTTCCATGTCTATCCACCCCTCTGTTTGTGCTTTCTTCTTTGCCACCATTTCAGTTTTCAAGTCTTGAACTGTTTCCATTATCTGTTTGATTGTTTTTCCTTGGTTTCCTAGGGTATCATTCACTGATTTATTCAATTCTTCAAACTTTCTATTATACTTCTCATCCATTTCTATAAGGGCATTTTTTACATGCTGTTTAAGGGCGTCAATCACTTTCATAAAGTCAGTTTTTTCTACTTCTTCTTGATTAAGGTGTTCCTGTCCTCCTGTTGCGAGGTTGCTATTTCTGGTGGTTTTATGTTGTTCTTCAGATTGTTTGGTGAATTCTTGCATTGGTGCCTGCCCATATCTTCCTCTGAATGCTCCCCTATGGATCTTCTTTTACAGGATCAGGTCTCCTTGCCCACTGATGTACCTTCCCAGTGATGTCACTCCCCAGTGATGGCTCTCCTGGTGCCTAGACCAGATCTCTGTGCTGCTTGGGTAGCTTGTAAAGAAAGGGTCTACCTTGCTTGCTGCAGGCAGGCTATTGAGACAAAGGAGCTACCACCCTCCCGGTTGCCCTCCCGATTCAGATTCAGTCCCAGTGCCCGAACAGGCTGAGCTGGGAGATGTTATCTCAATTGACTATTTTATAATAATTTAAATAACATGGCAAATAGTTGAGAGACGTAATGGGGTATCAATGATCATTTCAGAACTATTAATGCACTGTATGTGACTACATTGGAAAGTTTTCATTATAATTAAAAAATGGAATTCTAAGTTACTGATAATTTTGAGTCACATAACTCCAGTAGGAAAAAATATTTGCACTCGTACATGTTCATACATGAAGATATCTGTGGTGGTTTGAATGAGAAACATTCATCAAAAACTCATACATTTTATCACTGGCTTTCCTGTTGGTGGCATTGTTTGTGGAAGTAGATACTTGGAGGCAGAAAGAGAAAGAAAGGCTGGGACTTTTAGGAGCTTTTGAAATCACAAAACTCACCCCTACTGACATAGATATTACAACAACATCTTAGTTCTTAATCTTTCCAGAAAAGTTCTACTAACAGTGAAATAAATATTAAATTAGCATATAGCATCATTCTCTTTGAAATCACCATATTCCAGTCCCTGTCCCCTTATACTTACGTCCATATGATGACACAAAATGTCCTTAGTCCAACTTCAAAAGTCCCCATAATCTCTTAGTCTCTATCAGTGTTTAAAATTACAGTCTTTTCTGAGATGCATTGCAACATCTTAATAATCACATATGCAATCAAAAAGCAAATTGCATCCTTTCAATATACCATAGCACAGTGTACAATATTCCAAAGTGGAGTGATGGAGGATTAGTGAGGAAATATTGGATTAAATCAAGCCCAAATACTTCAGGGAATATTCTAAATTCAGTAGCTCTTTGTCTTCTGTCAAGGGAATTAAGTTGTTTGGCTTTCCGATCTTGCTGTCTGCAATATATTTCCCTCTCTTCAGACAGTTCTACTTCTTTTATGAAGCTTTGCCTATAGTTCGGGTATTCAAAGAGATTGGAGTCTTTAGTAATAGCTATGCTTCAGTTACACTTCTTGATAAAGTGACTTCTCAGTGCCTTCTTGCTGTGACTCATCCGACAGATGTAAGGCCACAATGCATCTCATTAACATTGGAGAAAAATAACATAACCTCTATACTCATGTTACCTTCATGTCACTGAGGACAGAACCTTATAGATAATACTACTGAGTTTTGCCATCAACATGTGTGAAACATGACATTCCTTAGCATTCCTAGCAGCTTCGAATTTTGCTGTTTTTGCTGTTGCTGTGTTCTCAGAGCAGAAAATTCATCACACTTTTTATTTCTACAAGTTAGAGATTTATTTTGGTAGATCTTACTATGAGTTTATTTCTCTCATCATTTTCTTTCTGATCAGGCTTTTCCTTTTTAATCGCTAGGCTCTTTTAGCACAATCCTTAATTCTAAAATTAAATTTTTTGATGCTCATTTTCTCTTTAAATTTTGTATTTCTTTTTGCCCCATTTACTCCTTTACATCATAGACCTACATAGCAGTGATTACTAGTTGTCACATGACAGAGTGACTACTTAATGCTCTTAAAATCTGCTCTGCCAAGAAAATGGTCTAGTACTTTCCATTCTAGCTGCAGGCATATTCTTAACATTGTGCAGAAAACAAGCACATTCTTTCACAAAATATGATGAGAATAATATCTGGTCCAGTTCCTGATATTTTTCCCTGTGAAAACTCTTGAACTTTGGGCTTCCATAGCTTACATTGCTTTCAGCACCACTTTCTTTCCAATTCCTACCAGGATGGTTCATTAAGTCTGGCTTACAGTGTTCAACTTCTTTTCTAATCAAAAGTCCCAAAGTGTTGCACATTTGTATAAAAATCAGCTTTGCAATTTCTGTCACAGCAATAGTCCTCTCATGATTACAAAACTTCTACATTAGTTACATATCTATGCCATGATAAAATATCTTGACCAAAAAACTAAAGATTAAAAAGAGTTTGATATGGTTACAGATCCAGAGCATAAGAGTAGTTCATGAGGGTTCAGCTAAGAAATAGGTAAAAGAGTACATCTTCATCCAATACCATGATGAAGAAAGATAAAAAAAAAAAAAAACATTGGAAATCACAGGGAGTTTTTGAAATCTCAAATTGTCCCTCTAGCGACACAGCTCTGTTGTGGATATTTCTTTACACTAGGTGAAGATATGTCACTGTGATTGGATTAATAAAAAACTAAATGACAAGTAACGAGGCCAGACTTTTGGGCAGAGTAAATGGGGAAGAAGAAAGCAGAGTCACTAGACAGACATGTAGGAAGCACAACATGTATGAAATAAGTTCACAAGCCATGGCAGCATGAACATTAATAGAAATGGGTTAGTTTAAGTTATAACACCAGTTTACAAACAAGTCTAAGTTGTTCAGCCAATCTTTCATAATTAATAAGTCTACATGGCATAATATGGAAGCAGATAGGACAGAAAAAGACTCACAAAAGGTTCCCAATATCTGGCACATATTTCCATTTGAGACCCCCAAAAGCTTAAAAAAATGGTTCCAAACACACAAAAGCAAAGCCAAACATGGCTTCCTCGTCCCACAGTCTCTCATGCCAACCCCAGTACAGAGACACATGACTAACCCCTGTCTGCAATCTTGAGTGAACAGTGTGCATGAGTTAAGCTGCTCAGTGGTTTAAGGTTTTGCTTTTGCAGGCAGAAAGGGATACAGATATGCAGTAAAGCAGGTTCAGCTAGGAAAATTTAAACCTTTAAGCAGGTTACCAATGTGTGTAAGTTTAAGAAGTAAAATAAATTAGGTAATGATTAAAAAATAAATTATTTAAAAATAAAATTTTAGAAAATTAGTAAAGTAATTAAAAAAGAAATAAGTGACTTAGAGATGGGAAATTCATAGGGAGTCTGAATCCTGTATCATAATGGTGACTGCTGATTTGAAATCAACAGCATCCAAGAAACACTAGATTATAAAAATTACTGAATTAATACAACCTTTACATACTAAAATGAAAGTAAAAAAATATATTACATTTGGGAAGAGGTTGTGTTTTTGTTTCCAATACAAGTGAAGGCTTAAAGTTGATAGACATCAGATTTGACTGGGGGAGACCTCCTAGAGACAAAATAAATAAACCTAGAAAACCTACAAGACCAGTGATATTTATTTTACCTGCTCAAACATAAAACAAAAAAATCATCTTTGTCTGACTTGTGTACAATTCACAGTCCATATTTGTGTTAAAGAAAGTATGTATGTTACCTTTGAAAGCTTATGTTTTGTAGAGCAAGGGGAACAGACACCTATTAAATTTGTGTCTTAGGTGATCACATATCTCAGAGTGTCTCTGTTGCAGTTTCCTCAGAATTCTGCACCCAGAACAGCTTCAGCGCTGCTGATTGAGATGGTTCATCCTCACAGACTAGTCTAGCAAGGACTTGATTATTATCCTAAATTTACCAGGGTTCTCCAAAGATTTCAACATCCCCAGACAACAGTAGGCAATCTTGGGAGCATAATGTTCACATTTCAATGTTGTGGGCATGATTTTTAGTCTTTTGGTGGATTATGGATGTTTGTTATTGTTTAGGAGTGTTGGTCACAAGTTGTTTCTGATCATAATCAGTGAGAAAACTAAGCAAAGGAGATTAGATTCAGGGATCTATTTCTGGAAAGGAAAGGGGGAATATGAAAATGATAGAGTAAAAGGGTAGATTATTTTATCTAATTTAAAAAAAAACTAAAACAAAAGTAATTACCAGTCTCAAATATTACAAAGTACTATGGATTTTTATGTATTGGCACAAATTTATGGTTATTTCTGTTATACTCTATGTTTCTACTCTTATTTAATGTATTTTTTATCTTGATATAAATTTAGCATTATTTTTGTTAGAACATACTGTACATACGTTTCTACTCTTGTTTAGAGTTTTGTATCTATGCAGCTCATTTAATAGTGTAATGTAAATTTCTAGTCTTGAAAGTTAGTATTATAAACCATTTAGAATAATAAAGAAATTGAGGTTAGTAGTTACTCCTCTATAGAAGTCATGTTAGGTATGACATCCAGGTCAAACAAACAAATATATTTTAGATAGACATTTGGTCTTCAAATACTTTAGAGATCTATATAATATGGCATTTACAATGCTTTAGTAGCATAAGATTTCTCTTGCTAGGGGTACATGTCTGTTCCTGAAAACACCAATCTACTTCACAAAAGGATGATGAGCATCCAAGAACGTCCATACAAAGTTTGCTTGCTGTGTGGCAGATCTAGTCATTTGGGCAAGAAACTGCCCTTTTCTTGCCTGCTGGCTGTGTGCTGTCCAGAGTGGACATGTATGATATAAAAGAAAGTTATTTCTAACATTTTTCAAGAAAAGATTGGACAATCCTCAAAACTTCCTGTTCCACAGAAAAGATTATCAAATATTCTACACCTGTTTTCTGAAGATGAATGTCCCAATGTTATAGAGGATCCTTGGAGTGATTCTCGAGGCAGTAAGATGTCTCTTTAATTTCTTAGTTTTGGAAGTTGCTTTCTCTATACTTCCTGTTTACTCAAATAATACTTTATCCTTCTTTGTTTTCTGATGGAATTGAAGACTTGATAGTTATAGTTTTACAGTTTTCTTGTTACCAAATTAAGAAAAGAAATATACCTAAGAGATGCAAAGTTTATTATGTTAAAAAAATAAAAATAAAAGCTTAAGTTGTTTATCTAAAAATGTTAAGGGTATAAAATAATAATTTTAGGGTGGTAATATTAGTTATAAAAAATTGTTTATGTTAAAACTAAATTCATCAAGATGGATAGTTAATAGTGTATTTTCTCCAAATACACTGGCCATTGTGAATGTAATTCTTAGTTTGTAAGTGTTCTTAATGTATATAGTTTTACTTTGTTAGGCTTTAAACATTTCCTTTTTATTTAATACAAAAAGGGGAAATATTGTGTAATATTTCTTTATGCTGTGTAAATATATGTCACTGTTATTGGTTTGATAAAAAGGCAAATGGCCAATAGTTATGCATGATTTTCAGGGCAGAGATATTGCTAAGAGCAGAAGGTAGAGTTGCCAGCCAGACTCAGGAGAAACAGATGTGGAGAAGGAGAGGTAAAATCTAGGAGTCACACAGCAACACATAGATAAATAGAACTGTTTTAATTTATGTAGTCATATTTCATTTCTATTTTAATAAATAAAGCTTGCCGGAAGACCAGAGAGTTAAACAGTCAAACTGGTCAGCCTTACAGACCAAGCAATGATGGGTGGAGAGACAATCATGGGTTATGGGAACCAAACTGCTATAGTTTTGGTTTGGTGCCATTTACAGACAGAAGTTTTTGTCCTACCTAGTCAAGCAGCCATTCATTCTCAAATAAACACACAGAGGCCTACACTAATTATAACCCGATTGGCCTATTAGCTTGGCTTATTATTATCTAACTCTTACCACTTAAATTAACCCATAATTCGTGTCTATGTTTAATCATGTGGACTGGTACCTTTCCTCAGTGTGGCCTTATCATCTTGCTTCCTCTGTATCTAGGTTGTGACTGACTCTCTGACTTTCCTCCTCCAAAAATACTCCTAGCTTGCTTACCCCACATATACTTCCTGCTGTGTTATTGATCAATGAGTGTTTTATTAAAACCAATATGTGTGATAAATCTTTGCAGTGTACAAGAGCATTATCCTACATCAAATTTAAGTTATAAGACCTAGTGGCACAAGCCTATTATAAGCTATGTTAAAGTTAAGCTTTTGCACTTAATAACTCTCCATGTCATGTTTTGTGTGCTGGCAACCCCAAGAAAAAACACCTACTCAGCACCTCCAACAACTTTCATCCTTCCTATTCCTTCACAAACACTACCAACAACTGGGAAAACATTATTTAAATACATGAGTCAATGGAGATGTTCCTAATCAACCCAAAACCCCTAGCTAGAATGAATAATATGGATAAGAAATAAAAAATCAAATCAAAGGATAAAATGGATATAGGATAAAAGAAAACGTATTTGCTTCTGGTAGGGTTAGACAGTGGTACAGCCACAGTGGAATACATGCAGAAGTTTCTCAAAAACTGAAAATAATTATTTCCATTACCCAGCTACAATACTCCTGGATATATGTAAAAAGGACTTACACAGCATATATCTGCTCAATCATTATCTTTGTTCCTATATTCAAAATAGCTAGGAAATGAAAAAACTCCTTTGCATTCATGAAATGATGATTGAATAATAAAAACTATTTACAGAGCAGACAGACTATTATTTAGCTATTGAGAAAAACAAAATTATGCAATTTACAGATTATTGAATGGAGTTTTAAATAATCATTTATAGCTAGAAAACACAGACCCCAAAAAAAATAAATGTTGCATGTTATCTTTCATTTGCGATTGTTAGCATTGTATCTTCTGATATGTGTGTTGCATGAAATATCCAGGATTGAAGGTCATTGATAGGGGTATTGCAAAAGAATGTGAAATATAGAGCAGTGATATCTGATGTTCAAGAAAATGCTCAGTGATTAAGAAATTTACAACTCTTTCAGTGGAAAAGGGCTTTGTCACTAAATCCCACATCATAGCTCAGAAGCATTTGTTACTCCAATTCCTTCTCCTGACTTCTCCATACGCTTAGAATGTGCTTGGTACACAGACATACCTACAGGCAACATATTCATACACATGAATAAAAAGTTAACAATTTTTAAGGAAGTATAATGTAAGCAGTGATATAAAGGTTAAAGTAAAAAAATAAATTAAGAATTAAATTGATGGAGGGCATAGTAGGGCAAGGCAGACATCAAATATATAGAGATATAAATAATACTAAACATCTACATAATACTGATGAAATTTATTATATATACATTGTGTATGCACACACACACACACACACACACACACACACACACATGCAAACACAGAGAGAAGGGAGGCATTCAAAATGGACTTAAACTAAACAGAATGACAAGACTCCTAAAGACAATACATATAAAGAAATAAAAATTCTAGTGACAGGAATCTATTAACTCTCTTTAGAGTTGCTGTCAGTAAAAATCCCATAGATCCCTAGACTCTACAGGTTATTATTTATTTTTCTGTTTACCCACTGGAACTAGACAAGACCCTGTTACTGAATTGACCATATGCTTGATTCACAACACAGGGAAATAACAAGCTGGTATTGACGTGGAATACATAGGCTAGCTTTCATGTGGTTGGAAGTGTCAGTGCTAGTTATAAGAGGGGAAAAGAAAACAATCATTTTACCCAGCTTTGAACCATGTAATAATAACTAGTGTACTGGTGACATAAATATAATGGGAGTAACTAAAAACTTTAGGATTAGACTTCAGTCCCACTTCATAAGATAGGAAATATATCTCTCATAATTACCAGGTCAAGAACCTGTAGTAGGTCACAGGCAGTAGGTAAGAACCTAGTAAAATCAGTCTGCTAAATAGACATAGTACTACTACCCCATGCCAAATTGCATATAATTCTATTCATAGATTAATGTCACTCCCAATTCTCACTATAGAAGCTTATTTCTGCAACAAATAGTGATTACCACAAAATCCATAACAATTTTGGCATAGAGAATAAGAGTTGAGAAATGGTCGGCCCTAAACTGAATATCTAAATTGCATTTCCTCCTCCCAGAAAACAGGGATTATTGAGTAAGGAGAAGCATAAAGACTATAAGTGACAAATGTGGTAATTGAATATGAAGAAACTGTGTCCTCCTAATACATCATAACTGCTGCATATATACATTTACAGTGTTTGAAACAAAATTGGCAAACACCACAGAACTCAAGCAAGACAAACCCCAGCATGATAAGGATAGGCAAACACCTAATCTTACCCTTGGATAAGGAGTTATTAGCAGTTGAGAGCATCTAAAAGAAGTCAAGTTACTTTTTCCTATTTTATTTTTAAGTGGACCATGATCCATTGGTAGGACACACATTCAATTATATATTGGTAGCAACAATTAGACTCAATGGGTGAAAAGAATAAGCAAAGAAGAAAGAAGATAACAAGTTGTTTAGGTAGGAAAAGGTGGATCTGGGAGAACTCATGTAAATGGCTGAATGTGATCAAAGATTATTACATAACAATCTCAAAGATGTAATGAGAAAGAGAAAAAGAAAGGCAGATAAATAGAGAGATTTGGGATCAAGATACAAGGGATGTTAACATTTATACCAGACTAGACTTCAGCTTCCAGAGTTTATCAAAGTTAACAGAGTCTGTGGCTGACTGCTAATTAGGTTGAATTGAGGCCCATGAGTCTGTAGAAATCACTGCTGGATATGAGGAAAGATGGCATGTGGTATGCTTTGTTTATCTTGAATCAAATCAAAATAATTAAACATAATGATCACAAATAAAAAGAAGGCATTAAAGTAGAACAGTTTATTGGTGGCAAGAATTGATTCTGTGGGAAATAGGTAGAGGATACAAGAGAAAAAAGGTGAAAATGCATAGAAATGCATAAAATTTTCAAGCAATAAAGTAAAATAAGATATTTAAAACAATTTCCCATTAGGCTTTATTTATTTTCAAAAAGAATGTCCATTTCCTACTTATAACTAATAAGAATCTTTACTTCCTTTTCCTTATAATGCGAAAGTATCAACATTGTGTGCATACAATGTGTTAGTCTTGATGATTGACAGAGCAAATTCAACTTACTCATCTTCCCAGAAATTGTTATCCAACTGAGAAAAACACAGTGAAACTAAAATGATATGTTATTTCTCCTTGCCTTTCTATAACATTAAGGTGAATCTAGTCTCCAAAGAAAGCTTCTGATATTATTGGAAAACACTATCATAAAACAATCCCCATGATCTTCTTGCTATTATACTCTTTCCACTTCCTCTTCCACACTGGTCCTGAGCGTGAGCTGAAGGACAAGATTTGTAGATGCATACATTGGGACTCAACTCCACATCTCTACATTTTGATTGGGTGTGCTTTTCTGTAATGATCTCTGCATTTTGAAAAGGGAAATTTCTTTGATGAGGGGCAATGCTTACACTTATTTTTGACTATATATGGAAAATTTAGAATACAATTAGTGAGTATGTTGGATTAATAAAATGGTGGCAGTAGGTTCTCCTCCAAGATCCATGACTTCTCCTAGTTGATTAGTGTTGTTTTCAATACCAAGAACAGATTTTTTTTTATTGTTGAGTGGGTCTTAAGTATAATTATAGAACATTAAGTTACCACAAAGATATGTGTACTATTATTGAACCATTAGGGTTATCAAACCATGTTGGCCATTGTTGTGGTTCATAGGTGCTATAGCTGGGAAGGACTGGTCATCAATTCCCTCCTTTGGAAACCTGTAACCTGACTTCTGGAACCATGAAAATAGTTCCCAGGAAATGGGGTTTTGGTACCTGCTAGCTCAAGTGTTTCTGAGTTTAGTGTCTGAAGTTCATGGTGTCATCAGCAATAGTACCTTAGCTTCCACTTCTGGAGGTAAACCAAGGGAAATAGCAATAGGTTGTCATGTTTTGGGAGTCTCTTCATCAACCCTGATCTACAGTTTAAAAGAAATATTTTCATGTCTGATGTTTGGGATTTTGTTAAATTCTTTTACTCTCTTGAAAGACGCGATGTCATGCTAGATGAGAAAATTCCTCCATATTAGTACACTTGTATGCAGATGTGTGTATTAAATAAATTTGAAGGTAGATCATTAATATTATTGCTCTTCATGACTGTTTTATACAGCCTTAATATTACTTTTTATCTTCTATATTTATTACCCTCACTGTTTTTGTTTAAGCCCAACCCATTTTTTTTCATATCCAAGAGAATATCTGGATAATCTGAATGATCTGAATATATTTTCATTTTTATTAATTAGTTACTTAATTTTACCAGCCTGATCACATTCCCCTCTCTTCTTCCTCCTCTGGCAGTCCCTCTCCCAACATCCCCTTTCCTCCCTATCCACTCTTTGTCCTTTCTCTTCAGAAAATGATAGGCCTCTTTTGTATATTAGCTAACCATAGCAAGTCAAGTTTCAGTTAGACCAGGTACGCCCATTCCTATTAAGTTTAGACAAGTGAGTATAGTGATATAATGTGCCCTGAGTAAATATTTTTCTTAAAGCAGAGCGGGCAGAGCAGAAGGCAACAAAAAAAAAATTCTTTACAGTGTACCTTAGTAGATGATTATCTATTTTAATTAGTTGTAAGCTACCATAGAAATAAAGGTAAAACCAATTCTAGTTTACAATTTTAAAATGACTTTAACTTCAATAAATTACGAAATAAACAATTGCTTCTCATATCTAAAATATATCACTAGTATATCATTGTTAATTTTTTAAAAACATTCTTTATTACATTAGATTTTGTACCTTGTATGAGCCTATGTCCTGGAGAAGCAATTTGGGTATTTTTGAGTTTCAGTATTTATGTAGACAGCAAAGAAGCAAAAACATATCAAAATTTTTAATCTTTCCTTTTTGTTCTTTATATATAAATGTTTGATTCATAAAATAAGTCAAAGAAAAAACTACTAATCTTAGAGAAAAATAAATAAAAACATTTGGCTTATATCCATTAGAAAAACATGTTACAATGTTAACAATAAAAGTTCATTATTATATTGGTCATAAAAATGATAATGAGCGAAACACACTGATAATCATTTTATATTGATCATATACTCATGTGATATATTGATAGAGTAGATCACATTCTAATATGTTTATTTATTTCAATATATACTATTTATTATCAAATAAATTATAAACTTCAATCAGAATATCAGTTATGTTTTTCTATTGTCAATAGTTCCAACTGTGATTCTCAGTCAAAAATGCTGTGAATGTCGTTATATACTACAATTTTCTCGAAAATTACTACTGTTTTAAAAAAGAAATAGAATATGAAGAATCTGTTTCTGCTTTCCTTTTCTTTCTTTCATCTGTCTTTTAATAATTGTTTTAAAATATTTTTAATTAAAATAAAATTACTTCACTCTCTCACTTACTTTTTCTATGTCTAGCCCCTCCCAGCTACCCTCCCTCAATTATCTCCCATGTTAACCCACTCTCAAGTTTATACACTTTTAATTTGATTTTATTTTATGTATGCATATTTGTGTGTGTGTGTATGTGTGTTTGTAGCAACATATATACTTACACATACACACAGTCTGCTGAGTCTGTTTGTCTTGTTGGTATGTACATAGTTTCAAGACTGACCACTCTGCATTAGAAAAACAAAAAGACCCCCAAAAGATAAACACTGCTTGCTCTCTCTCATCAGTGGTTCTATTTTCAAGTCCTGAGACATAGCAATACAACATGCAGAAACCACATAAACAAGAAAAGCATAAAGGAAATATGAGTGTTGGAGGTGGTTAGGAGAGTAATAAAGGATACAAGTGATATGAACGAAGGAAATGGAATAAACAAGAAGATTCTTCGACTGCAGATGAAGGATGAATATCAGTACAGAGGAAAGAGAGACATGGAACAAGGAATATTAAAGATGCTTGATAAAACTCAGGGAATAATGTTCTTTTTTATTTTCTTACATTTTTAAAAGGAATTCTCCTCTGCTTATTTATAAAAATGTATATCTATTTCAAAAATTTTGTTAGTGATATATCTGTACCAGAAATTTTTGCATTCAAAACATGATAAAACATGTTTAAGCAAAGCAATATAGTTTTATGAAAGTTTAACATAATGATTTCTGATTTCTGTTTGGTATCTCTGGGTTTGAATTTTTTATACTTTATTTAATGTCATGTATTTAATTAGTTTCAACAAGAGTTGCCTAATTTAGGTCATTGCTTGGTGATGCATCAGTGAGCAAAAATTGCTGTTCGATTGTGTCAGTTTTTCAAATATACCATGGATGCAAAAGGATTATGTTAACACGTAGTCCTTTCCCAGTTTTTATAATAATGAAGAAAGTAGAGCAAGGAGAGGGGGGATTTTATAATATATTTTCTTCAATTGATCAAATTGCCTAGTACTATGAAATATTAACAAACTTACATGTCAATGTTTAATCATTCATTTCTTTAGTTCTTTCTTTAGTTTTGTTTTCAGTAATGAAGACTAATCTTATGATATCACCCATGATGGGTAGATATTCTTCCAGTGAACTACATATCTACAACTCATTATTTTTAAATTTTAAGTAGGATTTTGATGAACTGTCTAGGTTGGTCTTGCAGTCTGTTGCTGAGGCAAGACTTGAAATTCTGATATTAATGTCTCAGGATCCCAGGACTGGAGCATTGGCTTTCATAATTCAGTGATCACTGCTTAGTAACTTTTGGCTCTTATTTGATTTCCTTTTATCCTGTTGTCGTCATGGATGATAATGTATATATTAATTCCTTTTTCTCATTACTCTTGGAGAAAAATGCCATATAAAAGCAATTTAAGGAAATAAAAGTTTTATAATACTTGCTCTTGATTTCCAGCTTGATAAAATTTAAATATCACCAAGAAAACAAGACCCTTAGCATATCAGCATGTCTTCATTAGTTTAAGAGTTGTGGGAAAATTCACAGTACGTGTGAGCATGCCATCCCGTGGATGGAAACAAAACTGAGCAGAAATGATGACTGGAACTAAGCAGCGATATTCACCACTCCCGGTTTCCTAACTGTAGTTGCAGTGTAAGCAACTGCCCTTAGTTCTTGCTACCGTGTTTTTTTTTTTTTTTTTTTACCACATTAGACTGCTGCATTCTTTCAAATATTAAAAGACAAAATAACTTTTATTTTCTTGAGTTGCCTTTTCAAAGTGCTTCTTAAAAGCATCAAAAAGTAACTAATAAAGTTTATAATTAGAAGCTGATCTATTGCTATAAACATTTAGTTTTTGATCCTCTCTAACTGATTTCTGGGAATGTTGGAGAGTTTTAAAATTTGGGTTCAGAAAAAGTTTTAAGTGGTGTAATGAAGGTCAAACATGTCAATGTTGTAAATATTAAAATGGGGAGGGGCTCCTTAAGAAAATAAGAATAACAAAGAAAAACAGGGTCATGAAAGCTAGGCTTCTGATTGAAGAGAGAGAGGGAGAGAGAATGAGAGCAAGAGAGAGAGAGAGAGAGAAAAGAAATGGATATGAATATGACTGGTTCTAGGTAGGGTGGAGGAGACATTTTATTATTGATAAAAGGGAGAGCATAGGTAGGAACATCTGGAAGAGTTCAAAGTAGACATGACCAGACTGAGCTGTACTATGTGGAGGGAGAGGGAGGGGGAGGTGTAAAAAGGGAACCAGGTATAGCAGCCAAGAGGACAAACATGCAAAAGGGCAGATAACCAAAATGTCGAATATACAGGGATGAGCCTTCAGGGGAAGGACAGTCAACCCCCCTAGGCTGGTGATTGTAATGGTCTGTTCTGTTTCTTTAAGAGACAACCCCCCCAACCCCACCCCCTACCCACATCCCCATCTGCTGAGGGAGGCAGATCTTCCTTCCTGCTTGCAGCCTGACACTCTTCCTTTCCCCTCTTCTCCCTTTGGAAGAGGCATCTACCCTCTCTCTCTCTCTCTTCTTTCTCTCTCTCTCTCTCTCTCTCTCTCTCTCTCTCTTTCTCTCTCTCTCCCCTCTTCTCCCCTTCTCCTTTTCCCTTCTATAACCCACTGAATAAAGATCCAAACTCACTCCATATGCCAAGCCTATCTATCTGTCTCTCACCCACTGCTACTATGTAGCTCGTGCCTGGGACCAGCTGCCTTCACCGACCTGTGGCGTGGGAACTGTGCCATCCATGCCTTGGACTGGCTGCTCTCGGGCCCGCTGCCTGTCTCTACTCGAGGACCTGCAACATGGTCTCGTAGTCCCCTGCAGCTACAGCCACTTGTGAAGCCACAGCGTTTTTTAATTAATCCATTGTAGTGATTATAGCATAGCGGGTGGTGTATGCCAGCCATTCACTATAACAGGTAGGGATGGAAGGATGATAAGAGATCCTGGAGCCATGGTGGATTGTGATATACTAAATAGGCACCACACACATTTGTCCTGAATTTGAGACTTAACATGCCAGTCTCTTGTTGATAATAAATGAAAAGGGATAATGAAATCCTTTAAAATAATTTCCTTTTAAAATTGGGCATCATTGTTGGGGAATAAAAAGCTAGAATGTCTGCTAACTTTGGGAAGAGGAAGCCATTTTACTCAACTGACCTGGTGGTGCAGGACAGTGTGGGACTAGGGACACAGCACTTGGGGCAGTTTGCAGACTATCACTGGAAAGATATTGAAGCAGATTTATACTGGCAGCAGAATGCAAAGTTAAGGAGTTTAGTGGGAAACGTTTTCTTAGATGTGCATTTGAAACTTTTATTAACATGGACCTCAAGTTAGGGAAGGGGAGTCCCAAGACAAGGGAAAGAGAAGAGATTCCATCCCTAGGAATAGCCATGTGGGTGGGGAAATGATAGTACCTATCCTTTTGAGGCAAGTCGAGTCTCTGAAGGTTGCAAGAATTTTTAATTTAACAAAAGTTTTAGATATGTTAGCATTACAACAGTTTGTAATCTCTACTGAAATCCACATTGTAGAAAAAGCAGGAAACTCACATCTTTGAGTCATAGTAAAAGATTGGAAACCCAAAGTTGATTTTAGTTAAAATCATTAACACTCTTTTCTCTATCCAAGACATTGTGCTTACAGATTGGACAGAAATGAGAAATAATTTTTCTCTTTTCTTTTTTAAATTTATTAGACTTTTAAAAAATACCAATCCAAGGTTTCACTCCCTCCCTCCTCCCATTCCCTCCATACACACGGCCACCCCACCCCCTCCAATCCTCAGGGAGGGTAAAGCACAGTGCTTTGTGGAAGGTCCAAGGCCCTCCCTACTATATCTAGGTCTAGGCTAAGCAAGGTGTACATCTATAGGGAAAGCAAGGTGTACATCTATAGTAGTGATGAATCGGGGTTCCACTGTCTGTGACCATTTATTCTGCCCCAGCCATGCAACTGTCAACCACAATCAGAGGGACTGGTTTGGTTTTATGCTTGTTCCTTCCCAGTCTGGTTGTAGTTAGTGAGCTCCCATTGTAAAGACATGGAAAATTTTAAGAAACTTTGCTTGATCAGGACCTGGTTAAGATACTGGGTTCAAGAGTTCGCCGGCCGGAAACAGGAATCTTTGCAAAAGTGCAGACCAACTGTCCCTAGCAGCTAGACCCCTGTCAATACCCAACATTATGACAAAGGCAGACATACCTGCTCGGAGAGGGCCGGCTGGGGTGGGGGGGGCATGCACAGAAGCACAAGTAGCCACTTAAAGAAGGAAGAGGGTATGCAAAAGTAGTCCACACTCTGTGTTTAGCAAATTGACCCTAAGTAACCCTGGGTGGTGGTTTTTGCCTATATATGTCAACCCCAAAAGAGAAACGGGAGCTCTCAGCACTGTGCTGCCTTGTGAGTGGCTTTGAGAACCCAGGTAGCTGGTTTGAATTATGCCTGCAGAAATAAACCTTGCTTTTGCATTCTGGACTTGACTGGGTTCCAGTGGTGGTCCCTTTGGAGGTCTCAACTTGGGTACAACACCATTAGCTCAAGTAGACTGTTTAAGTTGGTGTACCCATCATAGTCTTGACCTCTTTGTGTATATTCTCATTCCTCCCACTCTTCAACTGGACTTTAGCAGCTCCAAATTAATAAAATCAGAAATGAAAAAGGGGATATAACAACAGTCACTGAGGAAATTCAGAGAATCATTAGGTCATAGTACAAAAACTTGTACTCCACAAAATTGAAAAATGTAAAAGAAATGGACTTTTTATTAGATAGATACCATATACCAAAATTAAATCAAGACTAAGTGAGCAATTTAAATAGAACTATGAACAGCAAGGAAATAGAAGCTGTCATCAAAAATCTCCCAACCAAAATAAGTCCAAGGCCATATGGTTTTAGTGCAGAATTCTACCAGAACATCTAAGAAGAGCTAATACCTATACTGCTCATAGTGTTCCACATAACAGAAACAGAAGAAAATTGCCAAACTCCTTTTTTGAAGCAACGGTTACCTTGATACCAAAACCACACAAAGACTCAATCAAGAAAGATTATGAAAGACCAGTCTGACTCATGAACATGGATGTAAAAGTACTCAATAAAATACTGGCAAACAAAATCCAATAACACATCAAAAAATCATCCATTGTGATGGATTCGGCTTCATCCCAGAGATGCAGGACTGGTTAAACATATAAAAATCTATCAATGTAACCCATCATATAAATAAACTGAAAGAAAAAAAAAGGTCTAATCATTTCATTTGATGCTGAAAAAGCATTTGACAAAATCCGACACCCCTTCATGATAAAGGTACTGGAGAGATCAGATATATAGGGAACATATCTAAATATAATAAAAGCAATATCCATCAAGCAGACAGCCAACATAAAATTAAATGGAGAGAAGCTCAAAGTGATTCCATTAAAATCAGGTACAAGGCAAGGCTATATCTCTCCAAAATAGTTCTTGAAGTTTTGGCAGTAGCAATTAGACAGTAAAGGAGATCAAGGAAATTCAAATTAGAAAGGAAGAAGGCAAACTTTCAGTATTTGCAGATAATACAATAGTATATATAAGTGACCCCCAAAACTCTACCAGAGAACTCCAACTGCTGATAAAAACCTTCAGTGATGTGGCAGGATACAAGATCAACTAAAAAAAAAAAGAAAATCAGTAGCCCTCCTACACACAAATGATAAAGAAACTGAGAGAGAAATCAGAGGAACATCAACTTTCATAATAGCCACAAATCACATAAAATATCCTGGGGTAATACCAATCAAAAAATGGAAAACTTATTTGAGAAGAACTTAAATCTTTGAAGAAAGAAATTGAAGAAGATACCAGAAAATGGAAAGATCTCCCATGCTCTTGGATAGGTAGGATCAATATAGTAAAAATGGCAATCCTACTAAAACCAATCTATAGATTCATTGCAATCCTCATTAAAATCCCAACACAATTGTTCACAGACCTTGAAAGAACAATAATCAACTTCATATGGAAAGACAAAAGTCCTTTACAATAAAGGAACTTCTGGAGGCATCACCATCCCTGACATCAAGCTGTATTACAGAGCTACAGTAATGAAAATAGCTTGATATTGGCATAAAAACAGAGAAGCAATTTTTAAGTCTACACTTAGAAGAAAATTAAAGGAGCTTGGAACAATGATAATAGTAGCAGGCTTTATTGGATCTAAATGAATAGCTTATGAGAATTTTCTTGATTGTTAATATTTGTTGAAGTCTTAGTATAGCAATAACATAGCAAGGGAAAGAAATATGAATTATTTTTTTATTTTCATACACTTTAAATAACTTTTTAAAATTAAATTATTTACCACAAGACACAGGTAGATGGTTACTAACTGCTATCATTTTAATGCAAGTTATTCTAAATAAAGGAATTGTTAAAAGTTACTTTGAAACACATTTTGTGAGTTTATTTCTTTTTAGGGTCTGGTAGCAAGGTAAACTGTTTGTATTTCTCAGCTAGAAGCCTAGAAAAGTGAGACTTGAGACTTGAGTTTTACATATGAAGAGAACTGAGAAGTCAGTTGAAGCTTTGACTGTTCCTGTTAAAGTGACCAATCTATCAATAGCCTAGTCATCAGCACCATAAATGATCTGAGGAAGATAAATCCTACCAGAGTAAGCAGTTGTATATACCAAGTAGCTTCCAAATCTACTAAAAAATGAGAGAGATTTACCAGTTACATGGACAATCACCGTCAGTTCCTCTGTTATATTCTTAATGTCATTAGGGGCAGATGTAAGACTTTGGGCACCAGGTCTGGAGTTTTCAGTAGATTTTCCAGTGGAGTTGAAACTTGAGAGACTGTACTCTTTTATCTGTGCAAAGTGGGGTAACGAACTGTCCAGAGTTCTCTTTGTCACCAGTTTGTACAAGGTCCTGGCAGAGAGCAAGTTGAAGGGCAGCCTTTTACCAAGTACAGGCTTTGCAACATATGAAACAGGCTAACGGTAGAATTCTTCTTTTCCCTTTCATCTTCTTTGAAAAAGACCTTAGGGATACTGCCAGGAGTTGGAACATCTCTCTACCATTGGAAGGTTTTATGATGATGATAATGATGATGATTAAACATCTTAAGTGCTAATCAGCAGATCTCTAAATAGTTTGAGGAGCATCTGTTTACACAGTAGGTCTAAACTAAAGAAACTTTACCTGTTTTTTTTGTTTTGTTTTGTGTTTTAGGCTTAACTTTTAAACATATAAAAAAATCTAAATACATTTTATTTCTATAATCAATATTATCAATAAGTATATTAGTACTTAGCATGATTACTGAGTAGATCTTAGGTGTTTATTAATCTTATTTATTATATATACCTTAATCATTAGATATATGATGTTACTTATCTGAATATTTAGAAGCTTGGTGTTGACCAAAGACATAAGTAGTTAGACATATATCTTAAATAAGCTTTTATTAATTTGAGTGCTATGTTTCAACAAATATAAACTTAAATTTTAAACATCACACAAAATTCCCTAACAATACAAAGTATTGTTGACACTTGTTTTTGCTTTCTTATTCTAAATGGGGGGGGGATATTATAATAAATGAAGAGCTCATTAGGACTAAAAAATTTTATAAATGTTTTTCTATGCCACACGGTCATCTTAAAGTGATGGTTAAGTCACATAGCATATTCTCTTTAATCTCAGAAAAGATGGCTGAGAGTATTGTGACTGCTTATATCTTGATGAGTTTATCAGCCAAGAAGAAGGAAAAGCCATGGTTAATATATTTTTTTAGCATTTCTTTTTTTTTATTTTTTTTATTTATTAAAGATTTCTGTCTCTTCCCCACTGCCACCTCCCCTTTCCTTTTCCCTCCCCCAATCAAATCCCCCTTCCTCCTCAGCCCAAAGAGCAATCAGGGTTCCCCGCCCTGTGGGAAGTCCAAGGACCACCCACCTCCATCCAGGTCTAGTAAGCCAGACCCAAAAAGAGGAACATGGGATGTACTCACTCATATTTGGTTTCTAGCCATAAATAAAGGATATTGAGCCTATAATTCGGGTTCTTAGAGAAGCTAAATAAGAAGGAGAACCCAAAGAAAAACATATAGGCATCCTCCTGAATATTAACCTCCATCAGGCGATAAAAGGAGACAGAGACAGAGACCCACATTGGAGCACCGGACTGTAATCTCAAGGTCCAAATCAGGAGCAGAAGGAGAGAGAGCACGAGCAAGGAACTCAGGACCGCGAGGGGTGCACCCACACACTGAGACAATGGGGATATTCTATTGGGAACTCACCAAGGCCAGCTGGACTGGGTCTGAAAAAGCCTGGGTAAAAACCGGTCTCACTGAACATAGCGGACAATGAGGACTACTGAGACCTCAAGAACAATGGCAATGGGTTTTTGATCCTACTGCACATATTGGCTTTGTGGGAGCCTAGGCAGTTTGGATGCTCACCATGGTTAATATTTTAAAAAACAATCTTGGTTTCCCTGTAAATTTATTTTTAAAGCAAGAGTAGAATATATCATGCAGTATATTCTAAACAAGAGTTGAATCACATATATACCAATGTATAGATTTTTTTCCTTTTCTCTCTTTTTTTCCCCCTAAGACTTGTTTTTTCTGTGTCCTTGATGCACTAGAATTCACTTGATGAAACAGGTTGACCTCAAACTAATAGAGAAAATCTTTCCTCTAGTTCACAATTGCTGGGATTAAAGGTGTATGCCACCAACACCTGGCTAAATTTGTAGATTTTAACTATAAGCCTTTTGTTTTAAGTTTTGAGTTGAATTTTGTTACAGATTCTTTAACCATGCCCCATGAACATATGAATCAACAGGTAAAGACTGTTTAACCATAGTCTTAAAAGATTTCTTGAGATAAGAACAGAGTGAGACCATAGAAATAAAAGAGTGAAGCGTTGAAAGTTGTAGAACCTTAAATATAAGAGATTTGGGATCATTTCCTTGTTCAGAAGCAGAAGTTGTTACAGTCTGTAAGAATTTGTAACTCCAGTGTGACATCTTTGGTCAAATATTTGTACTGAGGCTAGGCTGTTTTCAATAAGACAGCAATATTTTAAGAAAATCTTTACATTGGGGAAGAGAATTGAGTTCAAGGAGAAAAGGAGGAAGAGTCTCAAAAAGAATTATGCCCTAGGCAAGGTTAGGGAGCTAAGAGATAGAGAACAATGCAGTCATAAGGGAAGAGGATGAACAAGCAGGAACTCTACCCAAGTCAGGGTTCCAATACCACAGAAGCCATGGGGGTATAGAGAAACTGTGGGATGTTACAGCCTTCTCCTTTGGGGGGAGGCAAGGAAACTCTCTACATGCAGATCCAGGAGGGCAAGTGCAAAGGTAGTACATACAGGTAGCTACAAGGAGAAGGGGGAAAAGAAAAGATCACAGACCTAGGAGCATGTAGAGAAGCTGTGGAACTTGGTAGACAGGTCGTAGGAGGAGACAAGGAACTTTCAGGGAGGTCCTGAGAGAAGTCATGAGGGGGAAAGGGGGTTAAGTGTCATTGCTCATAAGAATTTTAATCTGGGGCATAGACAAGCAAACTGACTAACTTTTCAGAGAGAAATGTGCCAAATAACAGAGGGGAAGCATAGTTTTCCATCGGGGTACATTAGGGTGAGAGGAATCTGGCACACTGGTGTGAGTTTTGTAGTAAAAGTGGACAAAGCAGAGAACTCCATAGTGACATTTATACAGTTAAAGAGGAGAGACAAGTGGTTAGAGCGGGTAGGAGAGAAATCAGCTGAACAGGTGCAAGTGTCTTAATAAGTAGAACTGCCCACATGGTGGTATCCTGAATGGCATAGTAGGGAGATGGCCACACTGCAGGAGTCCTTAAAGGGCTTTTTATGGAGACACATATGTGACAGGCAGCCCAAAATGGTGTGGTACAGAGATGAGGAAAGACGGATGCTTAGATAAGGTAGAGGGGAAAAGCAGCTGAAGAGGCGAATTCTGAAATCAAACCTGGTGGGTGACAAACCCAGTAGAAACAAATGATCCACTAATACTGTAAGAGAGTTAGACCATCAACTTAATTCAGTTGAGTTAAGTTAGGGAACACATTTAAGCCACTCCTAGTTTTCAGCAACAGAGAAAGAAAGAAAGAAAGAAAGAAAGAAAGAAAGAAAGAAAGAAAGAAAGAAAGAAAGAAAGAAAGAAAGAAAGAAAGAGGGGGGGGGCGAAAGGATAAGTAAAAAGAAAAGAAATAAAAAGGAAGGGAAAGTACATGATTGTTCCTAGATATGGTGGAGGGAAAAGTTTATTATAGACAAAAGGAAGAGCATAGGTGAATGCAGGGATATAACAATAAGTATGACCTAGACAAGATCACAATAAGCTGGGGTATGTGGGGAGAGAGGAAGGTGCCAACAGGCCAAAGAAAAAAAAAAAGATGGGTAACAAAAATTAAAAATGTCTGGCTATATAGGAAAGCGACTCTATAGCAGAATGGTACCCCAGTCCATAGACTGCAGAGCTTATGGTGGAGGGTGGAGTATATCAGCTATAACCTGTAACAGGTAGGGACTGAGGAATGCAGGGAGAACCTTGAGACCAGGTCTACTTTGATATGTTAAATAGGCACCTTCTCAGTTTGCAGTGGTTTCAAACCCAACACTGACTTCTTAGAATGCAACTTAGTCTGAGTGACAAAATGCAGTACAGTCATATTCAAATGATGTTTGAACAAAGATTTTGGCTACATTCTGACTATGTTCTTGTTTCTTAGAGCTTAAATGAACTTGGATGTAAAGATAATACACTAGTTCAATTGGTGCAGGATGTTTGAATATAGAAAAGGACTATATTTTGGTTACTATTTACTGTTTTATTTATGGCTACTGTTTTAAGGAGCAGAATTCGGAGTCACAAGACAAGAAAAAAAGTTAAAAGCAGCAAGGAAAATTGAAATAATTCAAACTTTCTTAAAGGGACAGTGCAAAAGACAAAACATCTCTAATTGATAAAAGTAAGTTAATGCTGTTAGAGACTAACCTTGGGATCTGACTTAGGACAATGAAGAAGGTTCCTAAGTGTTAACACCATACATACTGAAGGTTCCACCTTGTAAACCTACAAATTTATTTAAAATAAAGGATTGCTGAATTGAGAATGCCCATGAAGGATACGCAGTCTCAAATGTTTACTCTGGGTCATCATGAAGATGCTGCTTCAAATGCTATCCAAGATGGCTCACCCGTATGGCAAGCTAGCAGCAAACATTGGCAGTACTTTTTCTATTGGCACTGCTCTTACAGGAATAAAAATTGGAGACAGAAGAAGCTATGATGATTTACTAGTGGTTTCCTGGCTTAGTAAGAGTTTATAAGAATGATCAAAAAGCAAGTCGTTAAAGAAAGGGTTTAATACAACTTCTGCTTCCACATCAGAGCTTATCATCAAAGAAAGTCAGAAACTCAAGAAAGGCATGAAACTGGAGGCAGAATATGATGCAGATGACATGGAGGGTGTTGCTTGCTGACCTGTTTACAGCCGCATGTTATAGAAGTATTTTCTTATTTGAGATTCCTATGTCTCAGATGACTTTAGCTTTAATGTCAAGATAGCATAATACAATCCAATGTAGTTGATCCCTTGGCAAATTGACATACAAACAAATTACTGCAAATCTATAACCATTCCATTCTTGTTCACCCCCAAGATTACACATCAATATTGACAACGCAACATAAAAGATTTACAAACCTTATAAAAAGTCCCACAGCCTTTAAAATTCAAATAATTTAAGATTCCATCTCTAGTAAAATATGAAATCTCTTATAAAACCTAAAATATCTTTAAACATTCAGTCTCTCAACTATGGGCTCTTGTAAAATTCAAAACTAAATTATATACATTTTTATTTCAAGCATAAGAACAAGGACATAGTCACAATCTGGATAAAGCAAAACTGAACTCAAACATTGTAAATGTCCAGTTTTCTGGGATTCACTCAAAATTTTCTGGCCTCTTTCAATGTGCTTGGGTCACTTCTCTGGCTCAGCCCTCTGCAACACATTCAACTTGTTCAGTGGGCTCCAACTGTTCTTGGTGGTCATCTCCAAAATTCTGAAGTCTTCTACTGAACTTGGACTGCATTTTCGCCATCCTAATGCGGAGGCAATAACCCTAAAATACAGTCCTAAAATGACTGAATACCAAGGAGAAACCTACCTAAAGAGTAGAATTTATTTTCCTTTGTTTCTTGACTGTGAATTCCAATGGAAGTAGCAAGTTAAAATTCTTGCTATTGTGCCTTTACTGCCATTAAAGAAGGAACCTTTAACTGGAAACCAAAGAAAATTCTCTTAAGATACTTTATCAGGGTGTTTTCTTGGCATAGTAATAAGAATGATTTGCTCATGGGAAGGATTATTCTGTCTTAGAATTTCTGTGAGAAAGAATAAAGAAGTATCCTGTTCTTCCATGTCACTCTGTAATTCCCACCGCTTTATATTGAGATATTTGATAAACTGCACAGACTCAAGTAGTAGTAGAGTGTATAAAATATTAAATTTAAATATTTAAATATATATATATATATATATATATATATATATATATATATATATATATTTCTGGTTGAGCTACACAAATATTTAAAATAAAGGAAAATGATCTAAAGAAAATGCCTTGAAAATGAAGAAAAGAAAAGATTCTGGGTAGATCCTTCATTAAATTGCGAAGAAACTCACTGCATTCTTTTATTGATTCTCATGAAGTCTCATTCTGGTCCCTTAAATTCTGTCAGCTAATTCCTAGGATTTAGCTGTCACCATAATTATCAGCTAACACCTTAGCAAGGGAAAACAGCCATGTGCAGCCTATACTTGTAAACTCAGTAAATGATGACAGGTTAAAAAAGATAAGTAACGCTGAGTCTGAAGAGGGATGGTGCGAGAGATGAGGAAATCAGCTACACCTGCACCATATGCGTAGATCCATCTTGCATCTTTATCCCCCCTTGTTTTTCTTCAATACTGAGATGATGATGTCATTACCTCACCAAAAATACTTAATAAAATCATTTTAAAGAATGTTCAGAAAACCTCAAGAATATTTAAAGGACAAAGGTTAACAGTGTGAGTGTTTATGTTATATAAGTCATGCTTTTTATTTTTCCCTTGTTTTTATAACTCTCAAGTAAAAAGCAGGAAATACTGTAAAATATGTAATGCCATATAGAATTGTACTTTGAAGAAATGAATTCAAAACCACATGTATTTTACACAACATAATGCCATTGTCTTTGAAATTGGAAGATTTCATAATTGTATTAAGGAATTTTCATCTGAAATTTGTGCTAACTGAAAAGAATACAATAACTTGAAGTCATAGCTTTCTAATTTTCAAAAAGAAAGCTACTGAATCCCGGCCATCCAGATATCTCGAGTAACTTGTGGAATCATATCAGTCTATGACATCATTTTAACAATAAATAAGCTTTTTAGTGAATATTTTGTTCTACTTGACAGAGGATTAATGAGGTTAAATTTTGGATTTTCTACTTAAGGATGAGAGTGATTACCATGTCTTCCTTTCTTTTTCAGTGTTCTTATATGCTGTGGTATTTTGAATGAAATATCTCCCACAGTCCATGCATTTGAACAGCTAGTCTTCAGTTACTGGCACTGTTTCATGAGGTTTAGCAGCTGTGGAATTGTTGGAGGAGTCATGTGACTGATCTTGGGTATTCAGATTTTTTTTAATTTATTTATTAAAAATTTCCACCTCCTTTCCTTTTCCCATTTCCCTCCCACCCCTTCCCCCTTTTTCTCCAGTCCTAAGGAAGTCAGGGTGCCCTCCCACTTCCATCCAGGTCTAGAAAGGTGTGCATCCAGACTAGGTGCACAAAGAGCCAGTACATGCAGTAGAATCAAAACCCAGTGCCACTATCATTGGTTTCTCTGTCAGCCCTCCTTGTTAGCCACATTCAGAGAGTTCAGTCTGATCACATGGTTGTTCAGTTCCAGTCCAGCCATTAGATCAGTCCCACCGTCTCCGTGGGTGGATGCACCCCTTGTGGTCCTGACTTCCTAGCTCATGTTCTCCCTCCTTCTGCTCTTCATCTGGACCTTGGGAGCCCAGTCCCGTGCTCTAATGTGGGTCTCTGTCTCTATCTCCATCCATCACCAGATGAAGGTTCTCTGGTGATATGCAAGATATTCATCAGTGTGACTATGGGAGAAGGCCACTTCAGGCAATCTCTCCTCTGCTACCCAAGGACCTAGCTGGGGACATCCCCTTGGACACCTGGGTATCCTTCTAGAGCCAAGTCTCTTGCCAACCCTAAAATGGCTCCCTTAATTAAGAAATCTTCTTCCCTGTTCCCATATCCACCCTTCCTCCGTCTCAACCATCCCATTCCCCCAAGCTCTCCCCAATCCTCCCGTTTTCCCTTCTCTCTGCCCATATCCCCTTCCCCCAACCTACCCCCACCCCTGTGCTCCCAACTTTTGCCTGGTGATCTTGTTGACTTTCAATATCCAGGAGGATAAATATATGTTTTTCTTTAGGTTCACCTTATTATTTGGGTTCTCTAGAATCATGGTCTATAGGCTCAATGTCCTTTGTTTATGGCTAGAATCCACTAATGAGTCAGTACATACCATATTCATCTTTATTGGTCTGGTTTATATCACTCAGTAAAGTGTTTTCTATTTTCATCCATTTGCATGCAAAATTCAAGATGTCATTGTTTTTTACCGCCGAGTAGAACTCTAATGTATACACCTTCTTTATCCATTCTTCCACTGAGGGGCACCTAGGTTGTTTCCAGGTTCTGGCTATTACAAATAATGCTGGTATGAACATAGTTGAACAAATGTTTTTGTAGTATGATTGGGCATCTCTTGGGTATATTCCCAAGAGTGGAATTCCTGGATCCTGAAGTAGGTTGACTCCCAGTTTTTAAAGATTCATGTCATTCCAGTTTGCTTTCTATGATTCATTCTTGCTGGGCAAAATGTGAGTTCTCAACATGATGCTCCTGCTGCCTCACCTGCTACTATTTACCATACCTCATTGCCATGGTGGATACTTAACTCTTATTGAACTGTAAGACCAAATAATCCCTTTACTCCATAATTTACACTGGTCATGAAACTATTTCACTGCAATAGAAAAGTACCTAAAGGGATGATATGTTGATTTGAAAATACCACATTAAAAATATTTATAAAACACAGCCACAGACAAAGCAGTCTATGTGTTTGAGGAATAGAATATGTCAGTGCCATTTTTGCATTTTACCTTTTCTGCAACAGCAATTGTTGTTGCTCTAAGGAAAGACAATCATTTCACTTATTTACAGAAATACTAGTATATCAGTCATTTCTACAATTCTCTAAATTATTTTATTGTTTCTCAAGAAGTTTCATTCTGAACACTACATGATGAAAATAAAACTGATACTAATTCAATATGTGTTAAATGTCTCCATAATATTGAGACAAGTTTCTTTAGCTCCAGTTCTGATCTGAAAACCTGAAACTGAGAAACACCAGGGTCCTGCCTTGGGTATCAGAGACATAATATTAAAATAGTATCTCAAAGGAGTTTTTCTTTTATTTATTACTTATAAAAATACCAATCCAAATTCTCATTCCCTCCCTTCCTCCCAGTCCCCTCCCTCTCCCTCCAAAGATACTTTCCCCACCCATCCAACCCTAAAGGAGTGCCATGCACCTTGCACTTGGAAAGCCCAAGGCCTTCCCTACTACATCGAGGTTGAGCAAGGTTTACATCTAAAGAGAATAGGATCCCATGAAGCCGGTATATGCAAGTAGAGACACATCCCAGTGTCACTATCAGTGTCCCCTCAGTCTACCCCAGCTGTCAACCCCCTTCAAAGGGGCTTGGTTGTTCCCATGCTCATTCAATCCCAGTCCAGTTGGAGTTGGTGAGTGTAGCACCCACCTGTACTACTTGACAGTATGGTACTAGTCCTGTATTGTGGTGCCTGTACCACAGGACAATTCATGAGCCTTGGGCAAGGGACTGAAGATTGAAATACACCAAGACACACAGAGACAGCCCAGACAGAGACACACACCTCTAGTCATTGATAAAGAAGCCCTTTATTGAATAGTACCATGGAGACTTATATACCAAACACAGTCATATGGGCCAGCAGGTAAAAAAAAAAAAAAAAAAAAAAAAAAAAAACTCATCTCCTGATCCTCAATCAAGGACAAGGCAACATGTACTCAGGATGCAGAGCTGGACACAGCTTTCAGTAGCACAAATCAGAAGGCCAAGTAAAGGTCACTAGCAGGGGAGAGCAGCTGGAGGCCAGGACTCCAAATGGTCCCGACATGTAAGCTCCCACTAGCTCAAGCAAACTGTCTCAGTGGATGACCCCTTCATGGTCTTGAATTTTTTGCTCATACCCTCACTCCTTCCACTCCTCAACTGGATTTTGGGAGCTCAGTCTGGTGTAGGAGGGTCTTCTGTCTATGTGTTACTTTCATTGGTTAAATAAAGAGACTGCCTTGGCCTAGTTGACAGGGAGAACTCAGGTAGGTGGGGAAGACAGAACAGAATTCTGGGAGGAAGAAAGCAGATACAGAGAGCCACCCACCATGAAGCTGCCAGGTCAGACATGCTGAATATTTCCCAGTAAGCCATGACCTCATGGTGGCATACAGGTTTTTAGAAATGGGTTGAATCAAGATGTGAGAGTTAGCCAATAAGAGGCTAGAGCTAATGGGTCAGGCAACAATTTAATTAATACAATTTCCATGTGGTTATTTCAGGAATAAGCTAGCCAGGTGGGACCAAACAAAGGGCCCACTTTCAGGGTGGCCAGGGTGACAAGTAGCCTGCTGCCCCTCATTATAACATCAGTCCAGTGCTCTGATGTGGGCCATTGCCTTTGTTCCCATCTGTTGTTGGACGAAGGTTCTATGGTAATATTTAAAATAATCATCAGTATGACTACAGGGTAAGGTCCGTTCAGACACCCTCTTCTTTATTGCTTAGGGTCTTAGCTGGGGTCATCCCTGTGGATTCTTGGGCATTTTTCTAGAGCCAGGTTTCTTGATAACTCCATATTGGGGTCCCTTAATCAAGATATATCTTTCCTTGCTCTTATATTTGTCCTTTCTCCATCTTGACTATCCCATTCCCTCAAGTTCTCCTCCATCACGCTTTTTCCCTTCTTTCTACCTCCCGCTCCCCAGCTCCCAAATTTTTGACTGATTCTAATTTCCAGGTGGGTCTATATATGTTTTTCTTTGGGTTTACTTTATTACTTACTTTCTCTAGGGTCACTAACTATAAGCTTGTTGCCCTTTGTTTATGACTAGTATCCACTTATGAGTGAGCACATACCCTATTTGTTTTTTGGGGGGTCTGGGTTACCTCACTCTGGTTAATATTTTCTAGTTCTGTCCATTTGCATGCAAAATTCAAGATGCCATTATTTTTTACTGTTAAGTAGTACTCTAATGTGTAGATATGCCACACTTTATCCATTCTACAGTTGAAGGACATCTAGTTTGTTTCCAGGTTCTGACTATCACAAATAAAGCTGCTATGGACATGGTTGAACAAATGATCTTGTAGTATGATTGAGCATCTTTTGGATGTATTCGTAAGAGTGGAAATGCTAGATCCTGAGGTAGGTTGATTCCCAGTTTTCTGAGAAACCACCACACTGATTTCCAAATAGTTGCACAAGTTTGCATTTTCACTAGCAATACATGGGTGTTCCCCTTGCTCCACAACCTCTCCAGCATAAGCTATCATAGTAGTTTTTATCTTAGCCATTCTGACAGGTGTAAGGTGGTATCTCAAAGTTGTTTTGATTTGCATTTTCTTGATAGCTAAGTAAGAAGAACATGCTCTTAAGTATCTTTTGACCATTTGAAATTCTTCTGATGAGAATTCTCTGTTTAGTTCAGTACACCATTTTTTAATTGGGTTATCCATTTACTTGAATTTTGTACATTGTGACAGATATGGGTCTATTTTCATTCTTCTACAGGTTGACATCCAGTTATGCCAGCACCATTTGTTGAAGATGGTTTCTTTTTTACATTGTATCTTTTTGCTTCAGTGTCAAAGCTCAGGTGTTCATAGGTATTTGAATTACTATCTGGGTCTTCAGTTTGATTGCATTGGTCAACATCTCTGTTTTTATGGCAATATCAAGCTGTTTTCATTACTGTAGTTCTGTAATACAGTTTGAAGTCAGGGATGGTAATGCCTCCGGAAGTTCCTTTATTGTACAGGATTATTTTGGCTATCTTGGGTTTCTTGTTTTTTCATATGAAGTTGAGTATTATTCTTTCAAGGTCTGTGAAGAATTTTGTTGGGATTTTGATGGGGTTTGCATTGAATCTATAGATTGCCTTTGGTAAGACTGCCATTTTTACTGTTGATTCTTCCTATCCAAGAGCATGGAGATCTTTCTATTTTCTGGTTTCTTTCTTCAAAGACATAAAGTTCAAAGTCAAATGGGTCTTTCACATCTTTTGTTAGTGTTACCACAAGGTATTTTATGTTGTTTGTGGCTATTGTGAAAGGTAATGTTTCTCTGATTTCCCTCTCAACTTCTTTATCATTTGTGTATAGGAGGCCTACTGATTTTTTGAGTTGATCCTGTATCCTGCCACTTTGCTGAGGGATTTATCAGCTGTTGGAGTTCTCCGGAACATTTTTCTGGGTCACTTATATACACTATCATATCATATGCAAATAACAAAAGTTTGACTTCTTCCTTTCCAATGTGAATCCCCTCGATCTCCTTATGTTGTCTTATTGCTATTGCTAGAACTTTAAGAACTATGTTGAAGAGATATGGAAAGAACTGACAGCCTTATCTTGTTCCTTATTTTAGTTTAATCACTTTAAGTTTCTCTCCATTTAATTTGATGTTAGCTCTTTGCTTGCTGTATATTGCTTTCATTATATTTAGATATGATCCTTTTATCTCTAATCTCTCCAAGACCTTTATCATGAAGGGATGTTGAGTTTTGTCAAATGCTTTTTTCTGCATCCAATGAAATGATCATATTTTTTTCTTTTAGTTCATTTATATGGTGGATTACATTAATTGATTTTTGTATGTTGAACCAGCCCTGCATCTCTGGGATGAAGTTTACTTGGTCATGATGGATGATTTTTTTTTTATGTGTTTTTGGATTTGGTTTGCCAGAATTTTATTGAGAATTTTTGCATCAATGTTTATGAATGAGACTGGTCTATAATTGTCTTTCTTGGTTGAGTCTTTGTGCGGTTTTGGTATCAGGATAACTGTAGCTTCATAAAAAGAGTTTGTCATTGAGCCTTCTGTTTCTTTTATGTGGAACTCTTTGAGGAGTATAGGAATAACACTATCCTGAGTGAGGTAACCCAGACCCAAAAGGATGAACATGGGATGTACTCACTCATAATTGGTTTCTAGAGATAAATAAAGGTCAGTGAGTCTATAATTTGATATCCTAAAGAAACTAAATAAGAAGGTGAACCGAAAGAAAAACATACAGCTATCCTCCTGGTTATGGGAAGTAGACCAGACTGCCGGGCAAATATTTGGGATCTTTGGGGTGTGGTGGGAGGGGGGTAAGGGGAGAAGGGGAGAGAAATGTGAGAAGGGGAGGATGGGGGGGAACTTGGGGGAAACGGGATGATTGGGATAAAGGAATGTTGGTTAGGGGAGCAGAGAAGCACACATCTTAATTAAGATTAAAAAATTAATTGGCAAGAGACTTGAATCTAGAGGGGCTCCCAGGTGCCCAGGGCGATGTCCCCAGTTAGTTCCTGGGGCAGCTGAGGATAGGGAACCTGAAATGACCCTACCCATAGCCATACTGATGAATATCTTGCATATCACCATAGAAACTTCATCTGGCGATGGATGGAGATAGAGACAGAGACCCACACTGGAGCAGTGGACTGAGCTCCCAATGTCCCAATGAGGAGCAGAAGGAGAGAGAATATGAGCAAAGAAGTCAGGACCACAAGGGGTGCGCCCACCCACGGTGACAGTGGGGCTGATTCTTTGGGAGCTCACCAAGGCCAGCTGGACGGTGACTGAAAAAGCATGGGATAAAACCGGATTCTCTAACTTTGGCGGACAATGAGGTCTGCTGAGAAGCCAAGGACCATGGCACCGGGTTTTGATCCTGCTACATGTTCTGGCTGTGTGGGAGCCTACCCAGTTTGGATGTTCACCTTCCTAGACCAGGATTGAGGGGGGGAGGACTTTGGACTTTCCACAGGGCAGGGAACCCTGACTGCTCTTCAGGCTGGAGAGGGAGGGGGAGGAGTGGGGGGAGGGGAGGAGGAGAGGGAGGGAGTGGGAGGGAAATGGGAGGCGGGGGAGGAGGCAGAAATTTCTTTATTTTTTCCCAATAAATAAATAAATAAAGAAAAAGGAATTATGCTTCTCTGAAAGTTGTGGTAAAAAAGAATTCAGCACTGAAACTATCTGGCTAGGCTTTTTTAGGTTGGGAGATTTTTTTAATTTTTTTTTTCACCATTTCTTTTATTATTTTTTTGAAAAATTACCGCCTCCTCCCCCCTTCCCATTTCCCTTCCCCTCCTCCCACACATCTCCCCCTCCCCCCACTCCTCTACCCCTCTCTTCCGCCCCACCCCAACTCTATTCTGCCTCCCTCTCGAGAATGATGAGCGGTCCAGGTTACCTGCCCTGCGGGAAGTCCAAGGTCCTCCCCCTTCTATCCAGGACCAGGGAGGTGAGCATCCATATAGGCTAGGCTCCCACACAGTCAGTTCATGTATTAGGATTGAAACCTAGTGCCATTGTCCTTGGCTTTTCAAGAGCCTTCCTTGTCTGCCACGTTCAGGGAGTCCGGTTTCATCCCATGCTTATTCAGTCCTGCTGGCCTTGATGAGCTCCTAATAGATCAGATCCACTGTCACAAAGGGTGGGTGCACCCCTCGTGGACCTGACTTCCTTGCTCATGTTCTCCCTCCTTCTGCTCCTCATTTGGGTCTTAAGAGCTTAGTCATGTGCTCCAATTTACGAATCTGTCTCTATCTCGATCCATCTCCAGATGAAGGTTCTAAGGTGATATGTAAGATATTCGTCAGTATGGCTATAGGATAGGGTCATTTCAGATTCCCTCTGCTCAGTTGCTCAAGGTACTAGCTGGGGACATCTCTCTGGACACCTGGGAGCCCCTCTTGACTCAAGTCTCTTGCCAACTCTAAAATGGCTCCCTTAATTAGGCTATATAGTTCTCTGCTCCCGTGTCCACCCTTCCTTTATCCCAACCATCCCATTCCCCCAAGCTCCCCCCAATCTCCCCTTCTCATGTTTCTCACCCCATTTCCCCTTGGGCCCATGCCACCTCACCCCAAGTTCCCGGAAATCAGTCTGGTGATTTCTCAGGAAATTCGGGATCAACCTACCCCAAGATCCAGTAATACCACTCTTGGGAATATATGCAAGAGATGCCCTATATATGAAGTCATTTGTTTTAGCTGAGTGTATCTAATAGAGTACTATTTGTAATAGCCAGACTCCATTGAAGGACATCTAGGTTGTTCCAGCTGGCTACAAAAGTGGATTAAATGGCTGAAGAAAGCTGTGGAATATGAGCACATTTTGGGTAATTCCCAAGAGTTTTATTGCTTGGTCCAAGGATAGGTTGTTCCAGAATTTGGATCTTGGGGTAGGTTGATCCCGAATTTCCTGAAAACACTATCCTGAGTGAGGCATTCCAGACCCAAAAAGATGAACATGGGATGTACTCACACTTAATTGGTTTCTAGCCATAAATAAAGTATATTGAGCATATAATTTGTGATCCTAGAGAAGCTAAATAACAAGGTTAACCCAAAGGAAAACATATAGTCACCCGCCTGGATATGGGAAGTAGACAAGGTTGGGAGGTTTTTGAAAGCAGCTTCTATTTCCTCTATCTTTCTTAAGCATAGCTCACTAAGTTCACTGACTCTCAGATTGTATTCTAAAATAAATGATACTAAAATGCTTGCCCAAATGGCTAACCAACTCCATATGGAGCCTCTTCAATGCCCATTGTCCTCTTGAAGTAGATGGGTGCTGCCAGGAGCAGATGTGTCTCACTGTCATGAAAAGTCCTAAGTCCTTTTTTTTATTATTATTAAAGATTTCTGTCTCTTCCCCACCGCCACCTCCCCTTTCCCTCCCCCTCCCAACAATCAAGTCCCCCTCCCTTGTCAGCCCAAAGAGCAATCATGGTTCCCTGCCCTGTGGGAAGTCCAAGGACCACCCACCTCCATCCAGGTCTAGTAAGGTGAGCATCCAAACTGCCTAGGCTCCCACAAAGCCAATAGGTGCAGTAGGATCAAAAACTCATTGCCATTGTTCTTGAGGTCTCAGTAATCCTCATTGTCCTAACAAAATGCTAATGAAGTGAAAAACAGCATGAAAGTTATATTTATTAAAATTTCTTATAGATTGCCTATTTTAAAATATTAAATACTTAATATGTTTTTCCTTCTCTAAAATTCAAGAATCTATAGAAAAGTGTTAAGAAATCTTCCACTTCTGTTTATTAATGTGCATCTTATAAATATTGGGTAGTCAATATCTATTATCAAATATATACAAATAAAAGTTAAAAATCTCTTGAATTTATCCCTATTAACAAAATTAACGAGTAGTACACATGCGTGAAATATATTTCAGTTGAAAACCTTTCACTAAGATGAAATATAAAATCAAAACTGTTGGAAAACAATTCATCAAATCCAAGTTAGTTCACAGTTTACTTTTAACCTCGAGGTGATATGTATGAGAAAGTTTATATTTCAGTTCCTTACTTTGATATCTTAAGAAATGCATTGTAATATTTTGGGGCATAGTGTTCCTGATATAAAAAATAAAGAATGATGAAAGGATTGGCAAAACATTTGGAAGATGGAATACTTAGATTTAGGCTATGGAAGCAATAAATAAAATATTTCTCATCTCTGGGAAACCATCATTATTGAGAATTGTAAATATTTCAGGAAGCCTCAAAAATAATGTTGAAATGTGGGTGGAATGTCTCAGTATATTGGAATTACACAAAACTCTTTATACTTTAAGAATGTATTATCAACTGAGTGATAGAAAAATGAAAATCTATATTATGTCCAATGTGCTCTCATAATATTTTTCAATGTTTAATAACATGAATATAAATTAAAGTTAAATAATGTGTGATTTTTATTTCCTGGCTCTTTTCCCCCAGAGGATATGTAGAAATAGTCAAAAATCAAATGGTTATTTAATATACAAGATTATGAAAATACTTTCGTTTCAAAAAAAAAAAAAAAACTTGATGGTTATTATTTTACTTCCAAACACAGACTCAAAGGTCTGAGGTAAACTCCCTTCAGCATAACTTAATTGTATTACTGCAGATGATACAATAGAAGTTTGAGTTTTGTCATGCCTAAAAATTTGATTATGCCACATATATTCTATATGGTAATTAAACATGCAGGGAATAGTGAAAAATAAAGTAGACTTTTATTCAATGAAGTCACTTTGGGGAGAGGTAAGTAAAAGTGTATACTAATCTTACAAGTCCATCTCAGGTTACTGCCATGAGGTTTAAGTATAGGGAAACATCTATGACAAGCTGACTAGTCCTGCTCGTGATATGTTCCTATCTATTTTTGGATCACCCATTGGCTATTTCAAGTCTCTTCTATGAAGTGGGTGAAGAAGTTCTTAGATCTCTGGGAATCTTTTCTTGTGAGATAAAATTCTACCAAGTCAGTAATTCTTATGAAAAGCGCAACTTCCTGTGGGCTATGCCCTTCAGTAGTCTGGCAGCTGAAAAGGGAGGCACTAGTGTCATTGTACAGCATCTTTAGTTCTCTTAGAACAACTATACAAGTAAAATATGCAATAATTATAGCTTCATTTTCTTGATCCATGGGGGAAATAAAAAGCAAATGTAGTTTTAGCCTTCTTTGAAAGCACATACTTATAATCCCAGCACTAGAGCACCTAAGGAGGAAGAATCTTGATGTCAAAGCCAGTTTAGGATAATGACATTATCTGCATAATATTAAATAAAAGAAGGAAACAAGCAAAAAGGTTGGAAAAGTCGTTAATAGCTAAATAGTAAATAAAACCTGATAGACAGCAACCTGTTTTAATGGTATGCAAAAACTGTTTAATTTCAATATTTTGTTTTGATAATTGATAATGAAAGACATTTAAATTTATGTGTTAAATATCTATAGGTTTCTCCACCAACAGTAACTTTGTTCCTACTTTTACAATGTCCCACACAAGGATAGGACTTGGTATTCTAAATATAAGTTTAACCATAACATATTTAATTTAACAGATATTTCATTCATTTTATCAGTTTTCTATTACTCAGACAGGTGAATCTTCTTTTCATTGCACTGGTAATTAATTTTGAAATCTTTATTTCCCATTTCTATGAGTAAGATGTAAAATTTTGCACATTTGGTAAGTTTAAACCATGTAAATCATAAGTCCTACAAAATAAGAAGGGGGTTCATCTTTTCACTCACTCACTTCCACATTCAATGTTTCTCACTGTATGTTTTGTGAATAAAAATACATAAATTGAAAACAATATGATCTAAACAAAACATTGTGAACACTGTTTGAAAAATTACCATCCAACAGATGTGCTTATAACAAACAGCCCTTATGTATAACCAAATCATCTAAAGATGACAATGCACAGCCCACTTTGAAATGTGTTTCATACTCTTAGTAATGTAGATGCTGATATGTCGATTAAAGTCTCAGTCTTCTCTCTACTTTTTCCCATCATGTAACACATGTTCTTTGACCAACATATGCTACATGGTATATTTCTAGTATAAATATTTATAGATATTTAATCTACAAATATCCACAGATATGATAGCTATAGATACTTAATGCATGTTTGAAGTGTATTTAATTAATAATAAAACAACATGTTTAAATTAGGCAGTTATTATTTAACATTTTGACAGATATACGCTTTTCAGGTAATTAAAATGATTCTGACTACTTTGTTTACATATTATTGTTTAGTTTAGTTTACTCATTCAGTGTTGTTGCAGAAAATTTGCACTGTAAAGATGTGTGTCTGCCTAATGAGCCTCTGATTGGTTTAATAAAGAGTTAAATGTCCAATAGCTAGGCAGAAGAAATTAGGCAGGACTTTCATGCAGATAGAGAAAGAGAAAAACTGAGAGGAATCTGGTATACACATTTTGCAGGCAGACTTGGAGCAAGTCGAATGTGCCATACTAAGAAGAGATAATCTAGCCTTGTGGCGGAATGTAGGTTTTTTTTATTTATTTTTTAAATGGCTAATTAAGTTGTAAGATCTAGTTGGAAAAAAGCCTAAGCTATAGCCAAGTTTTAATAATTAATATTTAGTCTTTGGGTCATTATTTGCAGGATGGTGTTCCAAATATAGGCTGACAAGCTTTCTACACTGTGCTACAGAAATTACATTATCTGTAACATTTTTGGTTTTCTTTCTTATATACTTAAATTTGTGTTTGAAACATATTATTTTAGATGGAAAGATTTTTGGCTTGACCAACATAGCAAATCTATTTTACCCAGAAACAGGTTTTGTTTCTGTAATAAAAATAACATAGCCAAAAGCAACTTATAGAAGGAAGAGTTTATTTTGGCTGAGTTCCTGGAGACTTTTATGTCTGAAGGCCATGACTAGTAATGGAAGCATGACACTAAGAAATTACATCTTCTACTGCAACCATAAAAGTAGTAAGTGAAGAAGCAACAACAAGCTATTAACTCTCAAAATCACCTCCAGTGACATACCTTCTCCAGCAAGGATGTGCCTTCTAACATTCTTGAAGCATTATTAGTAAAAGCTCAGAGACAGACATCGGTGTTAAACCTGAAGATCAGAAAAGGAGAGTAATCAGGCACTGGCTCTCATCAGAAGCTCAGTCTGAAAATAGCGATCCTGCCTCCAGGAATCTCAGAATGAGACTGTGTTTGAAAGCTGTCTACTCCCATCTTCGAACCCTCTCTAGTTCTGGGATTAAATGCATGCACCAATACTGCCTGATTTGTGTAGCAAGCTAGTGTGACTACTGGGGTTACAGTTATGTTTTATTTCTGGCTGGTCTGTTTGGTTGAGTGTGTTTTTTATTTTTTTTATTTTTTTTAATTTTTTTTTACTTTTCTGGTCTGTAGGCAAGTTTTCTTTATTAAAATACAAAAGAAATGCCACTACATTCAGGATTGTTGATATATTTCTTAGTATCTTTTTCATAATGTACAGATTTACTTCAAACAAGACTCCTGAGAATAGCTAAGGGTTGCATTGAGGCTGTTCATCCCATATAGGCCACTGTTTTTTTCTCCTCACAAGCAATGCATATGCCCCAACAGAGACTCTAACCACAGTCCAGATCTCTATGAACATATATGGCTATGAAATTCCCTGTGATTTATGATTTCTTTTTTATTGATTTTATTAAGCTATACATTTTTTCTCTGCTCCCTTCCCTGCCTCTCCCCTCCCCTTCAACCCTACCTCATCGTCCTCATGATCCCAATTTACTCAGGAGATCTTGTGTTTTACTACTTCCCATGTAGATTAGATCCATGTATGTCTCTCTTAGGCTCCTCATTGTTCTTTAGGCTCTCTGAGATTGTGATTTGTAGGCTCGTTTTCTTTGGTTTATGTTTTAAAAACACTTATGAGTGAGCACTTATGATAATTGTCTATCTGGGTCTGGGGGTTACCTCACTCAATATGATGTTTCCTAGCTCCATCTATTTGCCTGCCAATTTCAAGATGTCATTAATTTTTTCTGCTGTATAGTACTCCCTTGTGTAAATGTACCACATTTTCCTTAGCCATTCTTCAGTCAAGGGGCATTTAGGTTGTTTCCAGGTTCTGGCTATGACAAACAATGCTACTATGAGCATAGTTGGGCACATGTCTTGTGGTACAATCGAGCAACCTTTGGATATATGTCCAAAAGTGGTATTATTGGATCTTGAGGAAGGTTGTTTTCTAATTTTCTGAGAAATTACCACACTGACATCCAAAGGGGCCATACCAGTTTGCACTCCCACCAGCAATGCGGGAGTGTTTCCTTTACCCCACAACCTCTCCAAATCTTCATCAGTGTTTTTGATCTTGGCCATCCTTACAGGTGTAAGATGATTTATTATTTCAATGATAGTCATGACTCAATTGTTTCCAGTGGTGAAAAATATTTTTGTAATGAAAATGTTGTATCCCTTTATTTACTAATTTTAGTGATATAACTTTAAATCTGTCAAACTTCTAGGATAATTCACTTTCTTTATAACTATGTCATAGATGATTTATAGTCATCAAACAAGTAAAGTAGTGGCTAAATAATATTGCTATGAGTTGTAAAACTACTTCTGACTCTCAAGATTATCCTAAAAATGAAATTTCTGCTAATATCCAGTTATTTTCTTGCTTTCTTGGTAGTGTGCCTTCCTGTTATAAATCAAATAAACTAGTCATTACTAATATAGTACTAGATAGAGTCCTTAAGACATAGCAAGTTGCGGGTTTAATTGGAGTCCTTTAATTGAAATGACAAAAATCAGGAATATATAAAATATAAAGCTAGATGCCTTAAAAGAAGGAAATTAGAAAATATCTTTATGGTCAGCATTTCTTAATAAAGAAAATGAATACACATAGATAACAGTACACACATAGAGGTACAGAGAGAGAGAGAGAGAGAGAGAGAGAGAGAGAGAGAGAGAGAGAGAGAGATTTTAGTCTTTTAGATTTAGAGAGAATGATTTTAATCTTTTCCTTTGTGCTTCCACAAGTCAGGATATAAAATAGAAAAGTGAATAAAATGTTATCCTGACAGCAGTCAGGAAATAAAAAAGACATTCAAGATTAAAAGATACGTTTAAATTTGCCAATACATTAAAACAGAAAGCAGCATGTATTACTTTAAATGTTAGGGATATATTTTGACATGTTCACAGAGATCTTTGAAAGTGTAAAGATTAGAGTCATCCAAATTTCTACCACTAATCAATTATTGTATAGCTAATGTATCATGTTTATGATTTGAAGGCTATTCAAAGTTAATAAAATGTTGATATATATATATATATATACATACACACATATGTATATATAAAATGTTATGTTATACAATGTATTTTGATAATAACCATGCCAAGATTCAGCTTGTGTCCCTAATCCCCCAACTTTTGGTAAATTTTCAATAGGTTTTCAACTACAGGTTGAATTTATAAACACTTCCTACATCTATATTAGGATTTTGGATGCCTTGATTGGGAAAGTGTTTAGCACACTGTAGTGGAACCTGTGTACTCATATGTGTGGTGGCCTGGTTATATCTGAAATCTATTTTCTACCGTCATCCAATACCTTTTGCTCTTACGATCTTTCTTTACCATTTTCAGTGGAGATCAGTGAGCCTAGGGAAGAATGATTAGGAATAGCTCTCTGATTGAGGGCTTAGCATTCCATAATCTCACATTCTCTAAACAATGACCAGTTGCAGGTCTCTGTATCGATAAATGATTACTGCAAAAGGATTTTCTCTGATAAGGGGTCTGCGGTGTACTTCCCATGTATGGTGTAAGATAAGTATTTAGCAGAGAGTTTAATACTATGTCCACTTAACAAAACAGTAGTTGTAGTATTATCCGTGATGACACTCATACTTGTCCCAGTTAATGGTTTCAGATATGAATTCTGACTTGTGAAACAGATAATAAAAACAATTAGAAAGTGGTTGGTTACACCCGTAACATTTCTGCCAATATTATTTTAATTATCATATCTTTCCAGGCCACTTGTAATTTTAGCTTTCAGTGTTCAGAACTGAATAAGGGTAGTAATTATTTTTCTGCCTTGATAGTCTACATATCATCTTCTAATAAGATGAAAGCTAGCCAATAAAGATGATGTTTCTAGGTCAGAAGCAGCTTAATATCTCTGTGTTCTGTGTCCTGTGACTATCTATCACAGTCATTAAAATACATGTGCCTTTGTAGAGCTAACTTAAGCTTATATAGTCTATTTTATCTTTTTTATATAAATTGTAAATTGCTTTCCTAATTGCTTACTGGATTTACAGAAGTTCACTTTAATTCTTTTTTTTTATTGGATTTTTTATTGTTACTATTTTTTATTTTATTTATTTATTTTTTTATTGAAAAATAATTTCTGCCTTCTCCCCGCCTCCCATTTCCCTCCCCCTCCTCCCACTCTTCTCCCTCTTCTCCCACTCCTCTCCCCCTCCCTCTCCAGTCTGAAGAGCAGTCAGGGTTCCCTGCCCTGTGGAAAGTCCAAAGTCCTCCTCCCTCCATCCTGGTCTAGGAAGGTGAACATCCGAACTGGCTAGGCTCCCACAAAGCCAGAACATGAAGTAGGATCAAAACCCAGTGCCATTGTCCTTGGCTTCTCAGCAGCCCTCATTGTCCAACATATTCAAAGAGTCCGGTTTTATCCCATGCTTTTTCAGTCACATTCCAGCTGGCCTTAGTGAGCTCCCAATATATCAGCCCCACTGTCTCAGTGGGTGGGTGCATCCCTCATGGTCCTAACTTCCTTGCTCATGTTCTCCCTCCTTCTGCTCCTCATTGGGACATTGGAAGCTCAGTCCGGTGCTCCAGTGTGGGTCTCTGTCTCTATCTCTATCTATCGCCAGATGAAGGTTCTATGGTGGTATGCAAGATATTCATCAGTATGGCTATAGGATAGAGTCATTGGTTTCTAGAGATAAATAAAGGTTAGTGAATCTATAATTTGATATCCTAAAGAAGCTAAATAAGAAGGTGAACCCAAAGAAAAACATATAGCTATCCTCCTGGTTATGGGAAGTAGACAAGATTGCAGGGCAAAAAATTGGGGTCTTGGGGGTGGGGTAGGAGGGGGGTAAGGAGAGAGAGGGAGAGAAAAGTGAGAAGGGGAAGTTGTGGGGATCTTGGGGAAACGGGATGATTGGGATAAAGGAAGGTTGGATAGAGGAGCAGGGAAGCACATATCTTAATTAAGGGAGCCATCTTAGGGTTGGCAAGAGACTTGGATCTAGAGGGGCTCCCAGGTGCCCAGGGCGATGTCCCCAGTTAGTTCCTGGGGCAGCTGAGGAGTGGGAACCTGAAATTCACTTTAATTCTTAAGCACTTTCAGTTTCCAAATTAACTGATTCCTCCATAAGATATTATAGAAGTCTAGAATACTGTGTTTGATTCAGTATCACCATGGATTTAATAAATTACTTTAAACAGATTGCAAGAATTAGCAAAGCAATACTTTTCACAGTAAAGAACAATGTATCAAGATTTGAGTTCATTTATTACATGTCTTTTTAGACAAATTTGTTATAGAAATTTGTGTGTTTTTCATGTAGTTTATAAAATTAACATTTTATGAAAGATCATTCATTAGACATTTGGGAAAACTCCCCTCATTCTGTTTTGTCTGCGTGGAGAGCCTCTGCCTCGAGTTGGGATTAAGGCGTCGCCACCACCGCCCGGCATGTCTCTGTATAATTAATTAGAAATTATACATTTTGGGGAGGAATAATTGAGACAGAATCTGCTCATCATGCATTCTATCAAGAGACACACAGTGTTGTTAAACTTACTGTCACCTATGTTTACTCAGATTGCTGCTTCGCTACAGCTACCACATTTTATTTTGCCTATAGTAGTATATTGTGAGTTAATAAAGTTCAAACAACTAATCTGTAACTTTTAAAACACACACCAACCAGTTTGGGCTGGGGTCACTAATAATTATTAATTGAATCAAGCATTACTGTTCTCAGAGTTCGATTTCTATCTTTAAATTTTCTTATCAGCAGATATCCAGCAATATAAGGTATAGTTTTTCCTGACTTGTAAGGGAATTTTCATTTACAAATTAATTTAATTTTAATCATGTCAGTGTAACATTATGGTTGTTGAATTAATTGGTAAAATATCTTTGTGTATATGTTGATTTCAGTTTTTTTAAACTTGTGCATAATTGCAGCTCTTCCTAATTTTAAATTATTCAAGGCACAGTGTTCCATCGTGATGTTCTTCCCATTTCTACAGTAGTTCTTTCTCTTTCCATCTTGAAGAAGATTTCTATGCTAATTCTATTCTTGTTTGTATTCAATAAGCAAATTCTTTAGTGAAAAATTAGTTGCTAATAGTAGCAGATAATCTTGAGTAAACAAAGCATTTGAGCTAGCCCTGCCACCTTTTATAGAAAAAGTACAGTCCCAGACCTTACCATCTGGCAGCAAGTAAAAGAGGAGTGTGTATGCACATAAACAGACTCACATCCTGTCACAGAGTTATAAGCATACCCAGAGCCAATTATTTCCAATTACTAATGGACATTTAAACTAACAAACCACTTCTACTAAAGTTCTTTTGTTATTTACTGCAACTAATAAACAATGAAACTTTGAAGTATCTCTAAAAATCATTTCCCTGATCTTTATTGAAATAAAATATTTATTCATGCGAAGCCAGGTGTGAGGGGACAAATCTTGAATCACAGTTTGGAAGGATAAACCTGACAGATCGCAACGGGCTAAATGTCAAATCAGACTACATTTAATTCCAAGCTAATATGTGCTACAGATGAAGACTTTACATCAAATATCCCGTCAAAAACTTTTAAAAAAATGGTGTTTTATAATATGAAATTAAAGGAAATCAGGCAACATTTATAAATGATCCAGGATGGATATGTAAAGAAGTTTCTCTGAACCCCTAACAACCCTACGGTTTGGATATTCTATTGCACCGCATCATACTTTCTATCAAATCTCTGTGCTGTTTGATGTGTAGTCTTGAAACTATTTTCAATGCTCAGCAGGGTCCTTGACCACATAGTCATGTACTCGTCTGTGGTCATTTTTGTTCTGGGCTATTTAGAAATGCCTAGACACACCACACATTGTGTTTATAACTCCAGTTGCTAGCCAATGTCGAAAGGTTTAGGTAACATTTCCTTTCTATATCAACTCCGTTCTGAATTTTAGAAACCAATTGTTTTTGTCTAAAATACATTTATGTATTACCTCCATTTTTAAATGTCTAAAAGACTGATTCAAAAACATTTATTGTTTCTGCAAAAATAAACCCCCTAGAGCTGCACATCTACTAGGAATTCTTTTTGCCTTTAATTCAAAGCATATAGAATACTTTTTATAGAACTTATCTTGATATTGCATCTCTATCTCATTCAGTAAGGGCATGTTATTAATTTAAAATATGATTCATTTTATTTGAGTTAATACTTAATTTTAAGGACTTTTAGCTCGTTTTCTTCAATTCTATCTGTCTTAAATGTCTATTTACCTATAAGTTTATTCATTTGTTTATATATGGACATGTAAAAGCTTAAAATGATTTAAAATGGAAAAAAAGTAGAAAAGTCAACTTTAGAAAAGTGTCTTCCCTGATTCCTAATAATTTTCCATCTCATTTCTACACCCCTTCTATGAGCAACAAATTGTTTCATTTCTACACTATATTCCATGTTTCTTTTAATATGGACCTGAATATACATGCACATTTACCTTGTTTTTCTTTGTACTTAGACAAAACTGACAGATTATAGATCAAAGGTCAGCTAACATTGTCAGTAAGAATCACTTCATAACCACGTTTTGCTCATAAGAGTTAAATCAAAGACAGTATGCTCACACTATCATAATGAGAAGGAAAAAAATTCCTCAAGTTCCAAGTAATAAAATTTAATGTGCACAAATTAAAACTACATGTTGGTTTTGTAATTCACGGAGATTAATCAAAGGAATAAAACTGATTTGAGGGATATCTTTCTTAATTATGATTCAGTTAGTGTTCCCTTTACTGAAATTGATTAGAGACCTTATCTGTTGATGCTGATTTCTTGAATTTATGAATATTTCTCTACTCATATATAAATACTGCCAAATTTTGTTATCCACCTATGAGCATATGGTTTTAATTGAGCATATTTATCACTTGGAAGACATTTATAGACTCACATTATTTTTTTCTTTTATGTGTATTTTAGCTTGCAATCACACTGGGGATCAATATCTTCTAAGGGTAGGTTAGTTGGGAATGCCTCAATTACACAGTTAAATGGATTGCGAAAAATGGAAATTTTATTTGCACTTGCATTGGGGTCTGAAAAAATGTTGCTGGCATTTTAATTGAACTTTGAAATATAGTTGCTGCATTTTTGTAGGCACAGTGAACCTACTGCTTTTAACAACATATAAAGTTCATTAAATATTTTGGAATTACTGATGATGAAAATTAGGATAGTTTTTGTCAAAATGACTTTTATAGTATAGTATTCACACATCAACATTACTTAACACTGTGATTTTAGGTAGAATTCACAACAAAATTTATCATGAAAATAAATGCTAATTTTTAAAACAACCAGTGCTCAGTATAGTGGTTAGGAATATTTTCTTTTATTTTGAATAAAATCAATTTTTCCCTTGACTGCATCAAAATAAGATAAAACTTTCCTTTTGGTAAAATATAAAATATCTGTGATGTCAAGATATTAAGCTTCCCTCATAGTACAACTTCATGTATTTGAAAAAAACCTCAAAATATCTGATTGTGAGTGGCGCTATTTGAAACTACTGTTTGAAACCATAAGGCAGAATATAGAACTCACATTTCTAGTTGTGTAGTGAAATAGTATAAAGACAATAGTATATAAAATATGTCCACCCAAATATATTCCTGCCCCAATATGATTTTAATATGATGAACAACAACCATTAAGGTCTTCTAGGCTGATTTTACTTCACATTCTAATAATCCTTTGTTTTCTCTCCTAAAATATTTTACCCAACAATTGATGCAAACTTTTTAATGTCATGGTCATGATACTTGACATTAGTGCTTCTAATAAATAATAAAGATGTATCAATTGAAGCTCTTTATTGTTCACATACAAGGGCAAACCACAAAGAATCAATTGCCAAGTTTTTTCATTGACCATTGATATTCCTTCCAGTATTCTTTCAACAATTCAGGAAGTTCTTCCTTATATTATTCAACAGTGCATTATTTCCAGACATGTGTACCCAGCTGATGTGACAAAAAAGCATTTTGTTATCTCCCCATTACTGGATGTCCTTCATAGCATGCTAAAATTTGAGCTACTTTCAAGCTTATAGACTTTTAGATTCCTTTTTTGTGAATAAATTATCTTCTCGCAGAGTAATCTTTAATAATTATTCTATTTATTGTGGTCATTTTTTTACTGTGAGTTCTTATGTGTATTTATCCATCAAAAATATACAATGGACTCAAAATCATTCAAATAATTTGGAAAGATATCAAATGATAATATATTTAGAATTTTTTAGTATCATTAATCGTCAATGTATTAAAAACTAAAATTGCATTATGGTATCGATTTATTTACAAATAGAAAATAAGAAATATCAAAGAGGCAGAGAAATTACCACACTTGTACATTGGTGGTGCAATATGAAAAATATAACTGCTTTGCATTACTAAATTTTTGTTCTTAAGATATTTACTATAATTTAATTTTTCATATAGTTCAACAATTTTTCACTAGATTTTTCAAGAAAAAATAAAAATCTATATTTGAGCAATGATCCTTAGGAGGAATTTCATAGATAAAATATTTAAGTAACCAAAAATTGTCTTGTACTTAACTCCACTTCTTGAAAACTAACATACCTTTGTTATATCAATCATATTGGGACTCTATGAATCTCAACATATACAAAGCCATAACCACTTTGTTGTTTCTGTAATTATTCTCTCCATCTACCAATGTGTCATGAGACTCATAATTAAATATTTAGAGAACTTCTCACTGATTTATTGATCTATGGAACTAGAGCAAATATACTACATAGAACTAGGCGATAATGAGCTTTCAAATTTTGTACATGAAATTAAGACATTGTGATATGATTTATAGGAAAAATTATAGTAATTAAAAGGCAATGTAATGGTGATGGTTTATAGCACACTACTTCATTACCATGAAACCAGAGAAAATATGAATGTTCTAATGGTATTATTAGAAATTAGGCTAAATTATAAAATAATTTCAGCCTTGATGTAGTATTGCTAGTCTAACAAATTTGCTTAAGTAGATTAACACATAAGTATGTGCAGGAACCAACCTGTACAGTTTAAATTGTCATTCATATCAGGGTGATAATCAGAAATAATTTCTCCTTACATGGCAACAGTTGCAAAATAAAGTCCTTATATTGCTGAGTTCAGCTCTATTTTTATCATAATATTTCTATTTACTTCTTTAGAGCTTTGATTTATAATTTGAAAATATCAGGCATATGTATCCATTTATAATTATATAATTCTGGTTATACTCACCACTCTAGGTTCTGTATCTTCTCACCACTACCACATGTACCTCTCCTCTAAAAGGTGCTCTTCTTAGCATGTTTTTTCTTTTACTTTAGTCCCCATTGAGTTTATTCTGTTAGACACTTAAGCATGAACATAGATCTTTCCCCTGAAACATAGGTATTTTACTAGTGACTCTAGCACTGAAATCAATGATTTTTTTTTCTCCAAGTATCCATTTGTCCACATCAGTTTTCTGGGGGAGAGGCTAAGCCACATGAGCTCCTTCCTGATCCACAACAGGAAAATAATAGATCTACTCTTGTCTAGTTCCTGTCCAGGTAACCAGAACTTCTTTCAGTTTCTCTGTGCAACAGCCATGTGATGAGTAGAAGATAGCATTTCACAATCTTATTCTATAGTATAGCCATTGAATTTCTTCCACATCCTCTTTTGCTATTTTTTTGTGATCGTTAGAAGGGATGTGGATGTTATTTTGAGAGATGAAGACTTGGTAGTCAGTTATTCTTAGCACTGTGACCAGTCCAAACATATGTTCAGTGAAGAAAACAAAACTTTGTCTGACAAAGACTGAGGTAAGCACTATACACACTGTTTCTTTTCATCTTGATCTCTTATAAAAGCCAAGTTTGAACTATAATAATAGAATTTGCTGTTGTGCTGGAAATCACAAATGCTATAGATGCTTGGTAAGAACATTTGCCTGACTGAAATGGTATCCTGATAAATTTCTGGCTTCTCACATCAACATTAGTTCTACAATGTCTTGGTTTACTGATATATTTTCCTAAATGGATATAAATTTTACTTTATATCATGTGCTACTTAATATCATATATGACTTTATATCATATACTATGAAAGAATATATGTTTTAGAGGGTGCCTGTAAAACAATGCATGTTTGAACACATTCTTTTAACTCATTTACCAGTTGTCCTAGATGGCAGTCTATTTTCAGGCATATTTGATGCAAAATAAAAGCAGATAGGAGGATACAGAAGGCCTAAGCCACTAACAGGTTCCTTTCTTGCTAGAATCACATAAAAAAGCAGATCTGTTGTCAGTTGTGTATTCAATGACAGGAATAATAGAGTCTCTACAAGCTATATATAACAGAAATTGAAAAGTCACTAATTTTAGATAGCTACAACTTTTGGAGAAAGAAACAGCCTTTTGATGATTTTTTTTTTAATTTAAGCACTGCTCCTGCCAAATCATATCAGACACTAAATGCTTCATCACTGAATACAAAAGTTTCCACCATGAACTGTATGTAACATGATTAAATTAATCATAAAACATTATTAACAAATTCTCCTTTAAAATTAAATGGAATAGAAGGGGCCTAGCTAGCACCAAGTAGTTAAACAGAAACTTTTGACTGGAAATATGTCTAAGCAGAAATGAAGGATATAACATCCACAGAAAGCAGTATAGGATGGTGTGCCTAAAGATATCCTCACTGAGAGGGCCCAGTTAACACAACTACCCCACAAGGCAGAGTGAGCTATGTTCCCAAAATTTGAAAATATGTAGTTGAACTCTATAAAACTGACTTTAAATCCCAAACTTCAGTCCTGCCAGTAGCCAGTAAAAAGAATGAAAATAATTCCAGATACTCAACATAGAAAGAGAAAAACAACCAAACAAAATAGTATCACTGTTGCCTTACCTGAGAGGTTAATCAGTGATTCATGTATTCTCAACGCCATTCTCATCTCTCACACAGGCACACAATAGTATTCTATACCATGCAATTCTATTGAGGATATCTGGTGCTCAACTCACTTTGATATATTTAACTTCATAGTGTTGTCACCCACCCTGCTCAACCAATGAATTCAAATTATGGTAACTTCTGGAGCATCCTTGAAAGAAAATACCAACTGTTCAGAGTCATAACTGTTGAGATTCCAGGAGGGCTTTAATATACCTAAAACACATTAAAGCTGGACTCATCCATCACAATCAATAGCTTCCCAATACATCCCTGACACAATAAAAAGTTTGAAAATGGCACCCAAAATGTCTTTTGATGATCTATTAAATAAAAAACCCATTCTGTTTTCTATTATCAGTATTATCTGGTGTAGGGATAAACAGGACTTAAGTAGAGTAAAAGTACAATGGAAGAATAAAAGAAAAATAAGATGTCTTTCATACAAATGAAGTGACTTAATACCTCCAGGAGATTTCTCTCCTGAAGCAAACCAAGTTGTAAACATATAACTGTCAGGGAACAAACAGTTCACTCAAAGATAAAATTGGATATCATCCTTACTGTCCTTTTGTCCTCAATGTGGCAAGAGATGGCACTAGGTGGCATATAGTTCCAGCATGAAGACACCTTTATTAATGTTCTGGATGTCGTGAAGAAACCCTCAGTTCTGGTTGGCTTGCAAAACAACCAATATCATGGAAGAGGCAGGGTATTAGTTAAATATTCACACTGTTGTGAACATTGCAGTTTTTCTTTGGCATTAGGGTTCTATTCACTCCCACTAATATTCCAGCAAATGACTACCAAGTCTTTTCAGGTTTTTATTTGTCAGTGGAACTCTATAAAACTTCACTAAGCCTTTATACTACATTTAAAATATATAACTTTTTAAAAAGTATGAGAAAATTTTTATTTAATACTTTTCTAGAAATACCTTAATATCATTACTTTTATGTTATACAGATATATTACCAAACTCCTTGGTCAAATTATCATCAGTTTCCTATGTAAATCCAGTTATAGTCTCTAGGGAGATTGCTCCGTAATTCAGAGTGCTTACTGTTCTTTCAGAAGAACTGGGTTTTATTCCTAGCACCATATAAGTTGGCATACAGCAACATATATCTCCTATTACATGGAAGCAGTCCCCTTTTCTAAACTCTGCTGGCACCTGAATACTCATGACACACATAAAGATATGGAGGGACTTGCCTACATATACATATTAATTTTTTTTCCGAATAATGTCTATCATCACCTGTCCTGATGGTTTATCTGTATAATTTCAGGCATGGAAATTACAACCAACTGAATTATAACTAGATTAAAAATTCATGCCTCGCAGTGGTGAGGCACACCTTTAATCCCAGCACTTGGGAGGCAAAGGCTGGCAGATCTCTGTGAGTTTGAGGTCAGCCTGGTCTACAAGAGCTCGTCCCAGGATAAGCCAAAAAAAAAAAACTACACTGAAACCTTGTCTTGAAAAAAAACAAAACAAAAAAAAATCATGGCTTTCCTAAATATAAGGAATATTTTCCTATCTCTTGAAATGCAAGTGAATAATTACCTCTGAGTCAATTTTGCACCCTAATATGAGCTGCCTGCCTCTTACCCTGTAACACACCACACTAGTCATTAAAATTTCAAATATTCTGTGATTTTTACTTCTCCAGGACTTTTCAAATTGGTAATAGTTCCTTTTTTTTTTAACAGATGTCTCCTCATGTAAGTGAGTCTCTACAATTATATAGCACCTTCATTCCTCTTGGACATGTCAGGCCTATAGAACATTGAATTTTGCAATGGGACCCTAAGGTTATTTATTATAAACCATTTTAAGGAGACTCATCTTGTTTGTTAATTACACAGGACTTTATTGTGCTCTTTAGCATGATGCCTTTCTTTTTAAAATAATGTTATATTTGTTATTATTCTCTCAGATATTACATTCCATTATAATTTACACTCCTCCCTCCCCTCTCACTAGCTCCTTCTACTTCTCCTCCCGATCCATTCCTGTCACAGAAATCAGGTGGGATCTTTTAAAACCTAAGGTAAATACATGTTGATGACTCAGACAAATGTATTTTGTGTCAGAAAGCTATACTATAAATTAGATGAAGAACAGGGAGCAGTATATGCTGTGCTATTTCAGGGGAAAACTGTTGTAATTAAATTATAGTCTCCAAACAAGCAAACAACAACAATAATGACAACAAAAAGCAATTGTCACATCCACACATAGAAACACTTGGGCTATAATCAAGGTTTACCATTGTGAGTACCTGACAGCTTGGTTCAGAAGATCTCACTAGTGAATCACTGTCTATAAGATCATGCCCAAACCATGTCAGATATCACTATATTGTTCAGTGAACAGCTGTAAAATTGGATCTCCAAATTCTCCTGATAAAAATTAGCTGTATCTATGACAATCTAACTAATTATTATTATTCTTTGGACCTTCTACACTTAACTTCTGTCTGTTTTTGTTCTCTCTTTTATACTTGAATGACTTGATGTGGTCCTGTGGCTATCCAATTCATGTGAGTGGATCTCTTTGATTAACATCTGAGGTATGGAAACTTTCACCATGAAGACATTAAACCATGTAGCCTGATTTCAGCCAGATCAATTCAAAGCCTCCTTGCAAAATAATATAAGGTCTTAGTTCTTAGGAAGTGATGATCTTCAGTGAAATATTAGAAAGATTGCATGGCACTTTTCCAAAAATCACTCTCACGTAAAATTAAGGGCTGGAATTGTGGGACCAAGTGACTAATCATAAACTTGGGACTCATTTACTCTGTATTACCCCAAGAGATATGACTTCTTAAACTGCTAAGAAGAGTGTAGATGGGTAAATACATTGGTCTCCAAGAGCTTTAAAGCGTATGAGACTACTTAGTGGCTGGATGGACACTTTCTGATAAAGAAGAAGGTCTTACTGTTGTGCTCTATGTGCCAGTCCTAAAGTTACTTGCACTAGACTGGCTAAGTCTCGGGTGATTCTTATTCTCGTGATTTTAGGAAAGTTCTAAAGCATTACAAAATGATAATTAGCACAGTTGTTTCCTTTTATTGTACAATCTCACTTCTTGAGAATGTACTTTACACAATAATATCTTTATCCATTGTTAACTCTCACTTCTTGTGTGTGTGTGTGTGTGTGTGTGTGTGTGTGTGTGTGTGTGTTTACTCTAGAAAACTACCTATTTTCTACATAATGCTCTAGGTCTTGCCTGAATTATTTTGACAACAATCTTAGGGACTAGGGATCTTGCATTGGAAAGTTCAGAGCAAGATCCCATTGGCAATAATTATTTCTAGTGAAGACTATTTCTCCTAAAGAAAGCATGCAAATGTTGGAGAATTGTCTTTAGCTAGAGTTAGCAGCAACACAACTACAGTGAATACAAATATTCAACCAGACAGCATATAGTAAACCAACAAAGCTCCCACAATTAACTGCAGAAAAGAAGTATAACACTATAAAATAATGCAAATCATTATTTTTGAAGAAGTAAAATTTATTTATGGATAAAAGCTGAAAATTGAAAAACACAAAATATGAGAAATACAATAAGAATAATTGAAACTATAAATCCTAAACCATCATGGAGGTGTCTGCCAGCTATTATGGCATTTGGAAAGCTGAAGCATTCAGTGATGAGTTAAAGGCCAGCTTGAAGTCCATAGTGAGATTGAGTTCAGTGCATTCTAAACAAAGTTGTCTCAAAAGCAGAAAATAAAGTTATCTAAAAATATAAAAGTAAGACATAGGAGGATACAAGTGGAATTCCAAAATAATAAAAAGTTTTAGTTTTAGCATTTTGAATAATGAACCTAAAGAAAGACTCAATGCACTTTAATATAGAAAATATAAAATCAATTGGACAAAGAAACAATAGAAAAATTGAAACAGTTAAGAAAACCAATGGGAATCTTTCTGTGAGTTCTAATAAAGAATTCAAGGGACATATACAATGGATCTAAGGTTTAAGTTTAAGATACAGAAGAAATTGTTTAAATAGGACTAGAAAGAATACTTATAAAAATATTGACTAAATCTTCCTTAATAGAAATAAAAAACATAGTTCTCTAATAGTTGAGACAGAAAATAGGGAGGTGTCAAGTCTAATGAACCCAGAATAGAACTCCTCTATACACATGATAATCAAACCATCAATAATTAAAAGCAAATAAACCCTGAAAGGGAAAAGGATAAAGAAATGTCTCCCAAATGAGTTCAAAGGGACCAGTCAGCAGGATTCTGGTTTGAAACCAGGCAGTTAGGGGAGAAGGATGATGCATTTAAATTACTGAAGACAACCAAAAAAATTTCAATCTCAAAGGTTGTCTTTCATAAACAAGGAAGAAAGCAAACCTTTTCTGAGCCAACAGAATTTAGGAAGTTTATCAGCATTGGTCTTTCTTTACAAGAAATACCAAGTTATTCGTTAATCGAGACAGACAACTGAAACACAGAAATCCTTTATTAATAATATGTAGTGGGTAAAGGCACAAAACTCAAACAATTTTAAGAATATGGAAGACTATTATGTGACTTAAATTTGTCTGTAGCATAAGAGCAAAGGCACACTTTTAGTAATAATTTAGTAAGATATACAAGAGTGTATAGTGATATTTCATTTATATTTTAATAAATAAAGCTTGCCTGAAGTTCAAAGTGTAAAACAGCTACATTGATCAGCCTTACAGGCCAGGCAGTGGTGGCACACACATTTAATCCCAGTACCCATGCTAGTTTGCCGTAGAAATTGGGCGGTAGTGATGTACATCTTTAATTTCTCAGAGAGAAGTATAAAATGGTAGGAAACAGCTCTCACACACAGCCTCATTCTGATTTTCTAGAAACAGTATCACCATTTCAGACTGAGGTAGAGGTAAGAGCCAGTGACTGGTTTTCTTGCTTCTCTCTCTTTCAAGTTGAACCCCAATTTCCATTTCTAGGTTTTTATTAATCATGGAATAAAAGTGGTACTACTCTTTTGAGACATACAAGAGTGGGACTTATATCTTGGCAATAACTAACATCTATCAACATTTGTTTTGGGAATCTCTCTGGAATATGCACTGTGATGTCAAATAGAGTCAAAGAAAGGGGATGCCACCCATGGACTACAGGCAGGAAATCCCCCGAAAGGCTTAGATCTGGCTCTTGATTCTATTTTCATTTTACACTCTATAACAATAAGATGAAGAGAACAAAGAAACAAGGTTTTATAGAGGGAGGAGAGGCCTGCATAGCAGTTATTAGGTTCTGTTTGAGAACTATAGACCGCTGTCAGCCATTTCTCCAGGTATTTCTGTTGCAGATAGCAAGTGAAGTCATGCTTGGCAAATACTGCAAGCAGTGCTTTAAGTAAACCACTAAATAAATCATTAAATTGATATCTAATAATTGGTCCTTTTACCTTACTCTTCTTCAGACTTTAGGCCCACTCAACACAAGGGAACTCATGTATGGCTTTATAAAGCTGGCCAACTATTGTGCTAATGAGTTCATGGATCTTACTGAAGAAGTTATTATTGTCACTTTACTAGACCGACATAATCCCTATCCATATTCTAATGTCCTATATCCCCAGGTAAGGGTAAATTTCAGCCCTCATCAAGAAGCATTTCTTTCCAATAGAAAATTCAATCACAGAGAACCACAACTGGTTAAAATGTAGAGTCACTGTTAATAGTATGTTCATCTCCAGCACACTCTTGCAGTAGGTTCAGGGAAAAATGCAGAAAAGGTAGCAGAAAGATCGAAAGATTGTAAGGAGAAGAATACAAGGACGTTCATTGTTAGACTGACCCACGAAACTTCAATGATGTGACTGCCTAAGCAAGCCCTGAACAAGGGCATTCATAGACATGCTGTGTCAGGGAGAATCTCAAGGGGAACAACCACAGACAAACAGATAAAAACATATAGGATTTTGTAGGAGAGAGAGAGAGAGAGAGAGAGAGAGAGAGAGAGAGAGTCTTTCCCCTAGGAGGAGCCCATTTACCATATATCTACTACTAAATGCTCAGACCTAAAATCATGTAATTATAACAGCAAAGAGATTCAGAAGTTTGTAGCTTAGTTAGAAAGGTAGAGGACAGAAGAGTGGTGGGTAAGCATAAAGAGAACTGGAGGAAGAAAAAGCAAGGTAGGGAAAAAATGTGTTGTAGGAACTCCTTCAGCAAATAGCCTTCAAGATACCAGCCCACTTTGGGGGTTGTCTCATGTACTATAAGTGCAGACTGTTGAATTCCATTCCAGGTCCCAGCAAACACAGAAGAATGTGGATCACTACCATTATTGTGAGTTTATCCACAAATAAATAAACCTTTTTTTTATACTTCATTTCAGGCTATTGGGGAGCTTTTGGACACTTCTATAGAAATTTATTTATATTTTAATTTAAATTGTTAGATGGTAGCATAACTGGTCTGAAATAGGCCAACAACTTTTTTCAAAGAAAACTTCACATTTTTAAAGGCTTTCTAACTGAGGTATTTATGTTGTCAGATATGTCAGGCAATGGCACAGGACTTTTTCTTTTCTGCCAAAATATTGATATTTACTTGTTTTAATATTTATTTATTCAATTTAGTGTTTAACTGATATCAACCTTGAAGAAATCAATGGTGCAACATCATAGTTTTGGGTAATATTAATCTATTGTTTATTATTAGCAATCTCAGTTATACTGTATATTTTAGTCATCTAATTATTTAAATGTCATGAAAATTTTTAGTTTCTAAAGTGAAAGACATAGGAAAATCACATGCATTTAGATAATATAAATATAAACAGAAGTAAAGGTGTACAGTTTTAAAAATAAAATTATTTTTATTAAATAATAAATACAGTATTTATTCAAATATATAAATGAACTCCAGTAATAGAGTCATGTGTATAAATGAACTCCATGGTTATAAAATACAATCTATAGACTATGCACAAGATAAAATTAAAACATACAGAAAAAAGAAAAATATAAAAATAAAGAAAATAACAATTATAAAGGAAATACAAATAAAGTAGAAAGATGAAAGAGTCAGATGCATTTGTGCAAGATTCCCATCTGAGCTCTTGCCAATGTGCAGCAGAAAGATGGAGAGTTCAATGGTAGTATGTACTACAAAACAATCTAAGTAAAATAAACCAAAACTTTGGAAAAGGGCTTTCAAAAAAATCCTACTTGGAAATAAAGGAAATGGAAATTATTTTTCTGGCAGATTGAAACAAAAATGAAGCAGATACAGTAGTAAATTATACAAAAATAAATTCAAAGTAAAAAGCTATGTAAAGTCAAAAGGTGCTATAATAGGAAAATAAGGTCAATGTACCAAAGGTTTAAAAACTGTAGCTATGGAGTTATGGTGGTGGTGCATGCCTTTAATCCCAGCACTCGGGAGGCAGAGGCAGGTGGATCTCTGTGAGTTTGAGACCAGCCTGGTCTACAAGAGCTAGTTCCAGGACAGGCTCCAAAGCCACAGAGAAACCCTGTCTCGAAAAACAAAACAAAAAAAAAAAAAAAAAAACAAACTGTAGCTATATAAACTCATAACAGTAGACTTATTGATATAAAGATAAACAATTAATATAAATATTAACAATAAATATAAAATAAAACAAAGGGTGATGAGGTCATGAGAGAAACTGCAATATGATTAAAGTGGGAGATTTAAACAAAACAGTTTTAGTAATGCACAAATTAGACAAAATTAATATTGAACAAAAGAGTTTAGAAAAAAAGATTGAACAAAACATTTGAGAGAAAAATGGAGAGTCTGGCTTTAGGCTGCTTCCATCATACAGGAACAGAATATATTCTCCACTGCAGAGAGAGCATTCTTTAGAACATCATGTGTTACAGCAAAAGACAGGCTTGGCCGATTTAGTAGACTGAAATAATGTCAAGTATCTTTTGGGATAACAATAGGACAATAGAATCAATAGAACAAAATTTCAGAGATTGTCTAATGCATCAAAATTAAGTAATGCTCATTAGAAAAAGCAATGGGTCAAACAAAAGTTAGAAAGAAAAAATTTAAAGATATCTTGAAGCAAAGACTGTTAGAAATACAATGTTCTAAATTTACACAATAAATAAAAATCAATATTGAAAAATACAAACTTTATAGCAATACAAGTCTGAATCAAAAATGGAATTGCTTATAACTTTATTCTTCTGTCCAGATGCGGTTGGAATTAACTACAGTGTCAACATCAGGAAGACTGAGGGAAAAGGCTCAATGACAGACTGGGATATACAGTAGAAACATGAGAAAAACTCAAAAAGAAGTGAAGGAAGGAGAGAAGGAAGGGAAGAAATGGTAGGGAATGTAGAGAGGCAGAAAGAAAACCAAAATAGAAAGCTCCCTGGCAAATGACAAACACACTGTGAAAACAGCTGGTAGAACGAGAGAATGCATTTGGGCTAACCAAACATATAAGGAAGTCAAGAAACTTTATAGAGATGAAAAACAACTTGATTATGAAACAGGTGAAAAACTTGATAGGCATTTCTGAAAGGCAGTGAATGGCTGAGTAATATTAGAGTGAGCGCTAGTATCCACACATTTTGCAAATAAAAATTAACCATAATGAGATGGGATGCTATAGGTAAACTATAATGATATATACTTATAATCTGAGTAACTGGGAAGTTGAGGAACAAAGACTGGTATTTTAAAAGTACCCAATGCTACACAATGAGACTCTATAGAAAACGTAACAAAGAGCAAGTAGTTTTTTACAAGAATTTAATAATCTTTGTAATATTCATAAGCATATTAACTAGTAACATCTCTATTGAATACTATATGGAATTCTGCAAGTATCACATAATCTAGCAATTCAACTTACTCTAGAATGTGGTAGCATTTTTTTTTTAATCTCGAGAATACAGCATTTCTTCCTTTGCTTTCTTTCTTTAAACACCTTCCAATACATGCCTCCTTATTCTATTTTTTTAAAGAATTTTATTGACTGCACATATGTCTGTGTAAAGGTGTTAGATCCTCTGATACTGGAATTACAAACAGTTATTTCATGGATAAATGTTTATTAATATACATATATTATCCTAAAATAATCTTTTTAGTTTGTACACTGTTATTTGAATACATGTTTTCAGGGCTGACTCTTTAACACCAGAAAACCATTAGATGTGCTCTTCCTTGATAGCATTTTCAAGATACATTTGCACTCCATGTTTTCTGAAGTATTAATCACAGTAGCTATGATATGGAATCATTCCTCTTCCCAATGAATAGATAAACAGATAAAACAGAGTATATCTTGTATACATAATAAAATATTAAGAGATTTAAATAAAGAAATTCTCACATAACATAAATGGAACTAGGAAACATTATTCTAAAACAAATGAATAAAAAGCGTCAAATATCACAGGTTTCCCTTGCATTGTTATTCCAAAACAATTGAGTACATAGAAGCAAACATTCAATGGTGGATACCTTTGGTTGGGGTGAAAGAAATGGGGCATGATTGTTAAAGTCCTATATGTGTCAGTATCAACAAGGGAGTATATTTTAAATATTTTTTCTCAGCAAAAATATTTGATATTTAATGTCATATGTTAATTAGTTTTATTTACTCATTTCACAATATGTTAATCATTAAAACACATAAATTCAATGAGTGACAAGTTTGTAAGTAAAAAATAAAAGTAACTTTTACACACATTCATGTGGAGTGAGAGACACAGACTAGAAGTCAATCATCTTCTAAAATAACACAAGTAGTATTGATAAGTCTATGGTTGACAGAGGACACATTGGTTGTCTTAAAAACATCATTATCTCAAAAAGAAAACACTTCAATTTGGTTCCATTTTATGCTACCAGGGATAATACAGTCACATTATATTTAAATTTTCATACTAGGTTTTAGGCATATATTCTCAAATATATATATGTATGTATATATATATATATATATATATATATATATATATATATATATATATATATATATATATATTCAGAGGCATTCCAGACATCAGTTGATATTACTCTTACCTTGAAATAAGACCTATTAATCTGGTCTTACAAATATTTAATGGCTGTGTTTATCCTCAACAGCACTATTAAACATTTTTACATGTATGAGAGGAAATACAGTTGAATGTATGAATGTGTGTTTGATTCCTATTAGCCTATGATCATCATCATTGTTTACATGCTAAGAATATCTATCAGGACCTGGCAGTTATGTTTGTCTTCTTAGAATCATATAAAGATATCTTTTTTTATTTGGGAGAATGTGATTTTGAAACTTTGCAGACATTTATGTCAAGTGATATGAAAATTTATAATGCATGTGATCACACTTTCACACAAGAAGATAGACAGTTCAAAACATGAAGCACTAAGATTCACAGATGAGAAACCAACGTGGCTTATACTGATGTACAGTCAACTGCCACTGCCTTATCACTTAAAATTGAGAGACTTGAACGTAGGGAACCATAGACAATTTTGACACTTTTGTGATTACTTTTCTTAGACTAAACACGGTTTTTTTAATTGGATTGAGAGATGTTTCTAAAATGAGTCAGCATAGATAGAAAAATATTAACATCCATGTCCTTCTTCATTGTGACATCTGCAAAAATAACAGCAGCCATGAATTAAAAGGAACATTTCAAATGGTGATTCTCAAGTATGCTGAAGTGTTTGGTTTAATCGATAATGTTCTTCTGTAAGGGGCGACTCTTACATTCAAATATTATTATCTATGTAAGCATAAAAGGTAACTCTAACCAAAGAAGTAAAGGATCTATTTGACAAGAACTTTAAGGCATTGAAGAAAGAAATTGAAGAGGATACCAGAAAATGGAAGGATCTCCCTTGCTCGTGGATTGGGAGGATCAACATAGTAAAAATGGCAAACCTACCAAAGGCAATTTATAGATTCAATGCAATCCCCATCAAGATCCCATTAAAATTCTTCACTGATCTTGAAAGGACAATAATCAACTTTATATGGAATAACAAAAAACCCAGGATAGCCAAAACAATCTTATACAATAAAGGAACTTCTGGAGGCATTACCATCCCTTACTTTAAACTGTATTACAGAGCTACAGTAATGAAAACAGAGTGGTATTGGCATAAAAATAGAGAAGTCGACCAATGGAATCGTATAGAAGACCCGGATTTTAACCCACAAACCTATGAACACCTCATTTTCGATAAAGGTGCTAAAAGAATACAATGGAAGAAAGAAAGCATCTTCAACAAATAGTGCTGGCACAACTGGATGTCAACCTGTAGAAGAATGAAAATAGACCCATATCTATCACCATGCACAAAACTCAAGTCCAAATGGATCAAAGACCTCAATATCAATCTGAACACACTGAACCTGATAGAAGAGAAAGTGGAAAGTACCCTACAACAGATGGGCACAGGCGATCGCTTCCTAGGTATAACCCCAGCAGCACAGTCATTAAGGGCAACATTGAATAAATGGGACCTACTGAAACTGAGAAGCTTCTGTAAAGCAAAAGACACTGTCATTGAGACAAAAAGGGAACCCACTGACTGGGAGAAGATCTTCACCAACCCGGCAACAGACAAAGGTCTGATCTCCAAAATATATAAAGAACTCAAGAAACTAGACTTTAAAATGCTAATTAACCCAATTAAAAAATGGGGCACTGATCTGAAGAGAGACTTCTCAACAGAAAAAGTTCAAATGGCCAAAAGGCACTTAAGGTCATGCTTAAAGGCGTAAACCACGAACAATGCCACACCAGTTTGGGATTACTATTACTAGGGTAGTATTTATTTAAAGAGGGAAAACTTACAGATCACAATCCCGGACAACAGCTCTCTGCACAACTAGAGAAAGAGTCTAGTCGCCAGACCAACAGGAAGCCAAGAGAGAGCTAGCGGAAGGAAATAGAGGCTTTATGAATGGAGAGAAACCACGCCCCAATGGGCTGGTATCTCAGCAGCTATTGGTTGGAGGGGCAGAAAGACCTCCTGCAACACATGCTCAGCCTCCTTAGCGATCAGGGAAATGCAAATCAAAACAACATTGAGATATCGCCTTACACCTGTCAGAATGGCTGAAATCAAAAACACCATTGATAGCCTTTGCTGGAGAGGCTGTGGAGAAAAGGGTACCCTCATGCATTGCTGATAGGAATGCAAACTTGTGCAACCACTTTGGAAAGCAGTGTGGCGGTTTCTCAGGAAATTTGGGATCAACATACCCATGGACCCAGCAATGCCACTCTTGGGAATAAACCCACGAGATGCCCAATCATATGACAAGGACATTTGTTCAACTATGTTCATAGCAGCATTATTTGTAATAGCCAGAACCTGGAAACAACCTAGATGCCGTTCAATGGAAGAATGGATGAAGAAAGTATGGAATATATATACATTAGAATACTACTCAGCGGTAAAAAACAATGACTTCACGAATTTTGCATGCAAATGGATGGAAATAGAAAACACTATCCTGAGTGAGGTATCCCAGACCCAAAAGGATGAACATGGGATGTACTCACTCATAATTGGTTTCTAGAGATAAATAAAGGTCAGTGAGTCTATAATTTGATATCCTCAAGAAATTAAATAAGAAGATGAACCCAAAGAAAAGCATATAGCTATCCTCCTGGTTATGGGAAGTAGACTAGATTGCCGGGCAAAAATTGGGATCTTGGGAGTGTGGTGGGAGGGGGTGTAAGGGGAGAAGGGGAGAGAAATGTGAGAAGGGGAGGGTGGGGGGGAACTTGTGGAAACGGGATGATTGGGATAAAGGAAGGTTGGTTAGGGGAGCAGAGAAGCACACATCTTAATTAAGGGAGCCATCTTAGGGTTGGCAAGAGACTTGGATCTAGAGGGGCTCCCAGGTGCCCAGGGAGATGTCCCCAGTTAGTTCCTGGGGCAGCTGTGGATAGGGAACCTGAAATGACTCTATCCTATAGCCATACTTATGAATATCTTGCATATCACCATAGAAACTTCATCTGGCGATGGATGGAGATAGAGTCAGAGACCCACACTGGAGCACTGGACTGAGCTCCCAAAGTCCCAATGAGGAGCAGAAGGAGGGAGAATATGAGCAAAGAAGTCAGGACCACAAGGGGTGCACCAACCCGTGGAGACAGTGGGGCTTATTCTTTGGGAGCTCACCAAGGCCAGCTGGACTCTGATTGAAAAAGCATGGGATAAAACCGGACTCTCTGAATTTGGCGGACAATGAGGGCTGCTGAGAAGCCAAGGACCATGGCACCGGGCTTTGATCCTACTTCATGTTCTGGCTTTGTGGGAGCCTACCCAGTTTGGATGTTCACCTTCCTAGACCAGGATTGAGGGGGGAGGACTTTGGACTTTCCACAGGGCAGGGAACCCTGACTGCTCTTCAGGCTGGAGAGGGAGGGGGAGGAGTAGGGGAGGGGAGGAGGAGAGGGAGGAGTGGGAGGGAAATGGGAGGTGGGGAAGAGGCAGAAATTTCTTTTTTTTTTCCAATAAAAGAAAAAAAACTAACCAAAGCAAATTTTCATCATTAACTTGTTTGTCACAACAGGCTTATACAGAGTTCCAAGAGAAATAAAAAATATACACTTGCTGTTTTAAAAAAAAAGGTGTTCACTGCTCTTTAGGAAATACAGATAAATATCAATAAAGCATCTGCAAAATAAAAAAAAAATACTTTGATGGGGAAAGATGTGACTCTCCTCTCCATATCAATAACCGGCAATATTTGAACATCTACAAACCTTTAATTACTTTTACATTCTGTGCAATGTTAAATAATAAATATGCAGGTTGTTTTTCATATTGCGTGATGCCAAAACCTATTCTCCAAGCAAATGAGTAAGTACTACTTCCACCATGAGATATTTTACTGTAAAGATTTTTCAAAGACATATACAAAAATTTATGTAAGCAGTTTTTTCTCACAAACAGCAGATGTGAGAATTTTTTTAAATCATTATCTAAAACAATGATGTCTCAGACTAAAATTTCATTTGAACTAAATCTTGGGTATATTTGCTTGCAGAATAGTTATTTCATCAGTTCCTGATGACCATGCTGTCTGATTAGAGTTAGAGTCAGAATTTATGTAAGTGATAAAGGTTCATAACCATCATGCCTGGGCATTAATAGTATGGATTCATGGTTGAAATGTTGGTTTATTGGATCTTATCCTTACAAGCTTGAAGCTAGATGCCTGATAAGAAAGCATTACATGCCCCTTAACACTGCACCTGCGGTATTGAGCAGCTTTGTGTTTCAGTGAATACTATGAGAGCAAGAGGCAGACAGGAAGTGGCACTAAAAGTTAGGATGGGGTTGACTTAGTAGATTAAATTTAAGCGAATGAAGGGAGGTTTTACCAACGTTGGAGTTATAGCTGTGAAAATAATGACATTGTCATTTTTTTAAAAAGTGGTACATTTCCAGGAACATAGAAGGAAGGGGAATCAAGTTAGTGCCTGTTGGCTCATATGTTTTAGACTCATTGAATGGCATCATCTACACTCTTTTTGAAATCTTTTCATGGAAAGTCGAAACAAATTACAGTTTTACATGTTTTAGCAGATGAAGCAGGTTATTATATCCTTGTCACTTAAGGAGAAATGGCAAATGTACTATAGCATAATGAATACTTTGTTCCTGGCGATTTAGAAGACCCTCTTAGTATTAAAAAAAAAAATGTCATTACAAATGTAGACAAGTTTCTGAAATTTTCCACGTGGAAAATTTCTATGTACCACCTGTTTCTTCCTCTTTTATCTTTATTGTCACAAAACCCACAAAGGCATAATTAGAAAAATGTAGACTGTGTAGTGAGAAATGAATCTGCTGAAATAAAAACGTGAAAACATGGCTGTGTATAAAGGACGTGAATGAGGTCAAGATGAATAAGCTACCCACTAATCAGAACTACATGAAAAATAAATATTTCTGTAAAAAAGCATAAAAGAAATCATATTATGAAGCCACACATTTTTATCGACAAGCAGGACTGCTTTTCAGAGTCTACATCTGTTGTAAACAGACCAGACGGATATATACAGAAATAGAAAGCTCCAGAGAAAGGGTGTGATTCACAGGCTCTGCTTTAATAGCAGTATCAAGCTTTCTTTTGCAATGATGGCTCTTCGAAGCAGGTGTCCTAAAGGTGCCATCCAACTACTGAAAGTCAGTTTGTGTTTGAAAGCTTGCCAGCTTGAAGGCTATTAATTGACAAGCTGTGAAAGTCCGGCACCACAGTAAAGGAAATTGTATAAAGGGTGACGTTAGGTTCCCCGCACCAAACTCAGAAAAACAGTAGAGGGAGCTGCCAATCTTCCAAGACCAAAGCTGGGATAGCATATGACATCAGTGACAGGCATCTATAAGAATTTCATTACAAAGAAATGAGTGTAATGTCTTTATAATTGCCATATGGCACTTAATTTATGCTATTTTTCTAAAGTAACAACTCAGAATTGTGTTTTTGGAGGGGAGGAAAAAAATAACTTGTAGTTTACGAGATTTATTAGGGGATAAAAATCAATAAGGTGGTCAAAATATGATGTGGCTTTTTTCAGAGGCCAATGAAGAGGGAAAATTTTATCCAGACAACAAATATGCAAGGCCGTTTCAATTTCTTCTTGTTGGTAAGAATTATATTTGCATGGAAATATAATGAAATTTCTCCTTTCTCCTTTTGACGAATGTTCCTCGGTAATAGAATGGCATTTCAGTGGTGGATACTGAGAAGTAGCAAAGAATTTGTTCTAGATTTTCCTTTAAAAAGCTGTTAATAATTAGACATCATGAGATATGTTTATTCCAACCAACTATGTATTGAGACGGTGTGCATATTGTCTCCCTTCACTTCAATCCTAATTGCCCTAGGTGATTCTTTCTAATACACAACACAACAATAACTATAAACCAGTGGAAACCTGGCTACTCTGAATGATGAGACATCTTCACAAGAATGCAAAATACCTTACTAGAAAAGGCAGTCTCTGCTGCACAGCAATAAATGCAGCGTCTGCACTTAAAAGAGTGTTTGTGTCTATTGCATTTGCTGAAGGAGAAGCTATCCTGGTAGGCAGAGGGCCAGTTGCTCTTCTTTCTATGCTGTACACAGTCCCAAACTTGACAAGTCTCACAGCAGGAGGAAGAATTTGGGAAAATGATTGTTCCTTTTCCCATTACTGGTACTTGGGAATCAAAATTATTTTCTGCTTGTATTAGAATAGAATCAGACAAGGCTTGAGTATAAAATTATTGACATTTATATCTACAGTTGTATAAAATGGATACTAAAATTTTTCTTCTAAAATAAATATTCTATTTTAATGTTTTTACATGAAAGATGCTGCTGCCCCCTCTGCTAGTGAGGGGAATATTTTATTTCTGCAGCACTTGACTGGAAGATGCTGCATTATTTAAAGACATATATTCCTAATTTGAAAATACCAATATAAACTATTTTATACATGTTATTTCCAGAATGAGTATAAGCATCTGAAAACTGAAACAATCTCATGCTGTTTTTTTCTAATAATTTATTTTATAACTTTTAGTGTGTGCATTTGTCAGTGTGTCTGTCTCTCTGTTTGTCTGTCTGTGTTTTTGAGAGTTTGTGTGCTTGCATTCACATGTGTGCCAAAGAAAATGTATGAATTTTAGAGGGAAAGAAAATCCAATTCTTTCTTGTTACTGTGTTTTCAGGAACAAAACTCAGGCCATAAGGCTTGGCAGCAGATGACTTTACTTGTCTAAACCATCTCACTAACCCAAGGTTGCTTTCTCAAGCAGAATTTATCTGTGATGTCTTTAGGGTCACAGAATTCCATGAAAATATTAGTTAACTTGCTTTTGACATACATATGAACAATCCTTTGTAGATTGTTTCTTAGGGGTTTGTGTTTTGAAGTGAACTGGAACTTAGAGAACTTCTACAGAGACAACTCTGCCTAGCTTCCCCTAACAGCATTATTTCTTTGACCATGCATGGTATACCTATTTATGTCACATGAACCAAAGGGTTGAAAAAATTTACCCATGATGAGGCAGGGTTTGTTTTGGCTTATAGTTTGTCATGTTCTCATCCAAGATTTTAGACTGCTCCGGTAATATTGGAAGGCAATTTCTGTACGTACATGCTGAACCCATGCTCTCTTTATTAACTAAAAATAATGAAGAAGAAGAGACCAGGATTCACTAATCCCTTCAAAGTCATACAACCAGGGTTTACAGTTAAATATGGTTCTTCACCTATACAAGATTATTACTACTTCAATTTTCAAAAGAGAAATATGTGGAATATATGTTATAACAGATATACATATATGAATTAACAATATTAGCACAATTATTAACAAATATGTAATAGACCAACACATTTGCTTATGTTCATTGTTGTAGAGGGTCTGATTTGTTGTTTTATATTTGTGACGAGGAAGACTATTATGTGGATGAGATTAGGTGAGAGGTGCTAGTGACGGTATAATTCTACAATGCTAAACTGATCAAGTAAATCTCAGGTATAATTTTCAATGATATACCCTCAGCAATTTAGTTCCTATCACTGTACTTCCACCTCTTGAAGTTACCAAGATCTCCCGAAATAGTGATACTATTTGGAAACCATGCACACAATAGATTACTCTGTGGGAATGTTTCATTACTTAATCCAAAACATTCTGTCCCTAGGTAACAATTGCCAGTGGTTATTTTCCAGGGCAAGGTTCAATGAGTATATTTTAAATTGTCCTTAAAGTTCTATCATGGTATCTGTTATATTTTTGAGATGCCTTTAAAGCATCTTTCCTGTTGCTCTGATGACCTGCACTTGATTTTATTTCAATCACATATTAAAATACTAAAAAGCAAAAATAAAAAATAAAAAGTCCCCAGTAATAAAATCTGCCTGGTATAGATGTTCAGCATATACTCTGAATGGAATGTCTACAATACACTGAAGAAACCTATTTTTTGGTTTTTCCTAATGGATGTAATTCTAAATAAATTAAGATTTAAATTTATTTTAAAAGGATTTGAGATGTCACAAGTAGAAAACAATTGTCTCCTAATCCTCAACTACTAGCAATAAAATTAAGATAGTACTTTGTTGTTGAATGTGATTATTATAGATTCTTAAAGAAACAATATGATTTATTCCATTTCTCACAAGTTACTTGAGGAAATTTATAGGAAGAATCCTGTTTAATTACCAATAATTTTGTATCACATTTGTCCAAAATCCTGGCATAGAATATTTGATTTTGTTGTCTAATGCTGGGGATAATCTCACAATAATTATTTTTAGCTCCTTAAATATCTGTATGTTGTTTTCTGAAAGTTATAATATTCTAACTCCTCTTAAAAGCCATTAGTTCTTTTACTTATTGAAACTTACATCTTTTCCTGTAGTGACATTCATTCCTTCTAATTATTGGGTATAAGATAAATTTACATATTTTTGTAACTATATTTTGTTAATGATGTATTAAAAAAACCCTTATACAGAGCCTTTAGATTAGAAGCATCCTCAATCACAATGCCATCTATGCAATAACTGTTTTTCATGATTATGTGTGGGTTGACTTTTCCAGGAGGAAAACCTTGCATTTTCACACTGCTTTCATGTTTGCATTTGCACAACATTGTTTCTATTGGTTTTGTGTCTGTAATGTGATTGGTGTGTTTGAAATGAGAAAAATTAAGTCTATATGCCTCATAGCTAGGAGAAGAAAGAAGGAGATCAAGATACTCATTATGAATACACAGCCATCAACCAACATCTTTGCCTTTTAAAGTCTCCAATCTTTCCAGCGGGTTTTGATACTTGAATCTAGAAGCTTGTAATCTAATAAGTAAATGGGCTACATGTAGACTGATTGGTAAACAGATGGTGACTGACCCATTCCTTCTGTCTGGGCCCTGTTATGGGTGTATTGTAGAACTGGTTGACTAAAGATTACTTTGTGATGAAAGGTAGCATTGAATTACTGTCTTTAGCAAGAGATGGTCTGTTTTCCAAAGTCATTCAGCAGACAACAAGCCTGCTGTTCATTTCTTTTCTGGTGATCAAACTTTCCATGTATCTGTTAAATTAGCAGAGCCCTAATAGACTTGCAGCCTTTCCAGACAGGATGGTGATAACTTGCACTACAATGTCACTCTCCTCAGAGCTGAAGACAGCACAGATCTTATCAAGGTCAGAACTGCAAATAGTGGCAAAATAATCAAGCTTTAGAACAAAAAAATGTATATATCTCCCTTTCTAATCTACTCTGATTTGCTTTGGTTTTGTGCATTTAACCTAGTTCTGCTACTGACATTAGCTTTCATGCCTATTTTTTTTGCTTGATTTTTCAGTGCTGAGCTCAAAATAAAATGTAGCTTTTCTCTGAGGAACATTTTATTTTTATTATTTTTAACACAGCTGTTTGACTATACAAATAAATATTTAAAAATTATCTCTGAAAAATAAAATATTTATTCACAAGCAACCACAATAAATATACTCTCCATACTTGTCTATTGAATAATACATTTACTCATTCAGTTGATGAATGTCTTCAGAAATCATATGTCCCCTTTTTTTAACAGTTTAAAGACTAGTCTATTGAAAAGCTCATCAAGCAATAAAATATATTATAGGAAAAATCTGCCATTAGATAAAGTTCAAAACATCATTTCTAAGATAATATTAGTGCTGGCTTGTCTTTTCATATTGTGCTCTAAATAGAAGTAGCAATCAAAATAGGAGACCTTACAAATACAGTATTGAAATAACTTGTCTCAAAGTTCAAAGAAATGCTATATCTTATTGTAATTTGATAGTGATAGGTGATTATCACTTCTTTTGCATTTCCTATTTCTTGAATTTATGTTCATTGTTTTTAAAATAACTCACTCAATTTCCTTCACAGAAGCATGTGTGAGCACACACACACACACACACACACACACACACACACACATACGGATGCACAATGTCACATTTATTCATTTGTTCACAAAGAAATTACCCACAACAGCAATATATAACACCAAAACTACTTTTAAAATGTGACCATTTGATTGCTCAGAATTCTCCTGATCACCACATATTGGGGTCTATCTTGTTTCAGTCAGTCAAAAATCGGTGTTCTTACTATATACATTTAAAATACATATATTTCCATAATCATGAAAATTGATATAATTAAATGAAATTCAAAAAGGCATTAATTCTCTGATTACCTCATTAAAGTAAAGATTTAGGAGTAAATTTTGGTTTGAGGATATTGAAATAATTACTACTTTCTAAAATAGTGTATCTGATTTTCTCACGTACTTTTACCACACTGTAAGATTTGGAATAAGCCCTGGTTTTAGAAACAGAAAGAAATTTCAGCAAAGCAGTCCTAATATAAAATATTCTGTAGTCTTGTAAATCTATAAAAGAATGGTTTGTACACAGTATGTTGCAGACAGTGAGAGAAGAAATCTAGATGCCTCCTTTGTTACCTCAACAAATAGTAGGTAAAGATGAAAATGACAGGATATGAGTTAGTAATTGTAAAATTGTTAAAGGCAAAGAAAGATGGAAGTAGGGTCTTTTAGAGAGCAGTAGGGACAAGGTGAAAACTCCAGATACCTGATACACTTATTGGTGAATAAAATTATAAAAATCTATGGCAAATAATTTATTGGTTTTTGTAAAGGTTAGTTGTGCACACAATTCAATATTTGATAAACATATACAAATTTGAATATTGGTCTAATATTACCATATCAGGTCAATTTATAAATAAATTAAATATAAAACATTGCCTTTAGAATAATATTTAGAGATTATTCAATATAGCTCTCATTATTGAGGTAAAGAAAACAAAGATCAAAACTAAATCATAATGTCCTTAATTTTTGTATGTGTTTAAAAATAAAAACACTTCTCATTACACATAAAGGGAAAAAAATTGTTCAAAGGGGATTGTTAATAAAGTTGATATAAAACACAATTGCAATGAAAACCCGTGACTTCCCGGGGCCATAGTTCAAACTTTAATAACTACACCACCTGATAGACACTTTGCTTGAATTTCTGAAAAAGAAAATATGAGGAAATAAAAATAAAAATGTTCAGTGTGTGGGTGTACCCCTCGCGGTCCTGAGTTCCTTGCTCTTGCTCTCTCTCCTTCTGCTCCTGATTTGGACCTTGAGATTTCAGTCCGGTGCTCCAATGTGGGTCTCTGTCTCCTTTCATCGCTTGATGAAGGTTAATATTCAGGAGGATGCCTATATGTTTTTCTTTGGGTACTCCTTCTTATTTAGCTTTTCTAGGATCACTAATTATAGGCTCAATGTCCTTTATTTATGACTAGAAACCAAATATGAGTGAGTACATCCCATGTTCCTCTTTCACCAAGGCCAGCTGGCCTGGGTCTGAAAAAGCCTAAGATAAAACCGGTCTCGCTGAACATAGCAGACAATGAGGACTACTGAGAACTCAAGAACAATGGCAATAGGTTTTTGATCCTACTGCATGTACTGGCTTTGTGGGAGCCTAGGCAGTTTGGATGCTCATCTTACTAGACCTGGATGGAGGTGGGTGGTCCTTGGACTTCCCACAGGGCAGGGAACCCTGATTGCTCTTTGGGCTGATGAGGGAGGGGGACTTGACTGGGGGAGGAGGAGGGAAATGGGAGGCGGTGGTGTGGAGGAGGCAGAAATCTTCGATAAATGAATTAATAAATAAATAAATTAATAATAATAATAATAATAAATATTCCAAAATTCAGGCATGATGAAAGTGATGATTTTCCTTCTCTGCATTAACACACATGCTGCTCATGGTAATGCTGATGCAGGAATAACACCCACTATTATATTTTTTGTTTTTGGAATCCTCAGAATATATTTCTTCATAATAATACTAGTAAATATCCTTCCCACATATAAATTATAATATATATTTAATACCTGTTACTTTAAAAACCATAAAAATAAAGGTCAGAACTTCAGTGAAATCATCCAGATTTCCTTACTGTACATTCAGGATCTTCCCTTTGCTCTACTATCTAGGGATCTTCAAAAAAAATCCCCTTATATTCATTTCAAATAAGAAAATTCTTTCTCATGTTGCTTTGGAGACTGCTGCAACTCGTATACAATATTTCTGAAATTCCCTATTATCTGCCTATAATTATTTTCTGAACTGCTAGCAGTTGCGTTTATACTGATACTATCACATTGTAAGGTATATAGGGCTGTGAAAGACAGCTATGTACTCATATCATCCCTGGAGAGACATCACAGAGTGGCTGAGATGCCTGTACCAGCAACATGCTGGCACGTCTATGTGGACTGAAGCATTTAGCTACCTTATTTGGATAGTAATCCAAATGTGTACTACAAAGAGGGTTGATGAATCATAACTCATGAGTTACAAACTTTTCTGGACCAAAAAATGTTAGTTTTCTTAATTTCATTTGTTCACAGGTGACTGGGACATAAATGAGTTATTCATTTACAGGTGCTTTAAATAGCATGCACAGGGGACCATAAAGTAATCGGGAATGACAGCAATGCCTATTTGAGACTCTTGGAACTTGATAATAGAAGATAAATGAAAAAGGAATGCTTCGGAGTTTGAATGGGAAATGAGAGTGAGTGAATAATTGGTAGAGATAAGAAAGAACAAATATTTCTCGTGGATGAGAATATAGCAAGAACTCCCATGAGAACAGAATTCTAGAGCTGATTCTGTCAGCATAATACATCTGAGATCAGATAAACCAACACCAGCACTGCACTACCCAGGAATGTGTCATATTGAAAAATAAAACACTCAAACTCATAGAAGAGAAAGTTGGAAGTACACTTGAACACATTGGCACAGGAGATCACTTCCTAAATATAATCCCAGTAGCACAGACACTGAGAAAAATGATTAATAAATGGGACCACACTTTCTGCAAAGCAAAGGACATGGTCAACATGACAAAATTACAGCCTACAGAATGGGAAAAGATCTTCACTAACCCCACATCAGAAAGAGGTCTGATCCCCAAAATGTACAAAGACCTCAAGAAATTGGTCTTCAAAAGAACAAATAATTCAATTTAAAAATGAACTATGGACCTAAACAGAGGAATCTAAAACGGCTGAAAGACACTTAAGGAAAAGTTCAACATCCTTAGTCATCAGGGTAATGCAAATCAAAAAAAAAAATAATCAACTCTGAGATTCCATCTTACACCTGTAAGAATGGCCAAGATCAAAAACACTGATGAAAACTTGTTCTGGAGAGGTTGTGGGGTAAAGGAAACACTCCTGCATTGCTGGTAGGAATGCAAGCTGGTGTAGCCCCTTTGGATGTCAGTGTGGTGCTTTCTCAGAAAGTTAGAAAGCAACCTTCCTCAAGACCCAGTATAAATACTGGGTATGGATATATTGAGAATATATCCAAAAATACTCAATCGTGCCATGAGGACATGAGCTCAACTATGTTCATAGTGTCATTGTTTGTCATAGCCAGAATCTGGAAACAACCTAAATGCCCTTCGACAGAAGAATGGATAAGGAAAATGTGGTAAATTTACACAATGGAGTACTATACAGCAGAAAAATAGCGACATCTTTAATTTTGCAGGCAAATGGATGGAGCTAAAAAACATCAATTTGAGTGAAGTAACCCAGAAAGACAATTATCACATGGACTCACTCATAAGTGGTTTTTAAACATAAAGCAAAGAAAATCAGCCCATAAATCACTATCCCAGAGACATACATAGATCTAATTTACAAGGGTAGCAGAAAAAGACAAGATCTCCTGAGTAAGTTGAGAACACAAAGACCTTGGGAGAGGGTTGAAGGGGAAGGAAGAGGCAGGGAGGGGAGCAAAGTAAAATGTGGAACTCAACAAAAATCAATGAAAAAGAAAAAATACTCTAATACATTTTGCATGTAATTATATTTAGAATATAAAACAGTATATCTAAACTTTAGACAAATTCTGCAGAACCTATTAGTCCCAACAGCTAATATCCAAGGACATTTATTTTAATAATTAGAAACCTTCCTTAATTCTATTTAGTTTTTAAATATAAAAGTGTCAATAAATTATTAATTTAATTAAAACAAAAGAATCAGGGCCTTCTAAAATTACTATATAAATTATTGAATGAGGTTATAAAACTATGTTGTTTACTTCATTTATCATTTGAAAGAAATAACAATTACATTCAGTAAATTTTTCAATTCATATTAGTTATTCATATCTTCACAACTGGAAAAACTGAAGGCTCAGTATGCAAATTTCAGTGTTACTCACATTTAAATTTCTCTCGTAAGAATGAGTTTGATTGAATTATTACTGTTTCTATTATGCAAATTGCTTCCTTTTTATTGATTTTGGTTGTTTAATAGTTTTATCAGAAAGCATTTTGTAAGGGCAACACAGATAATTATAAATGTCACCATTACATTCTTTTCTTCTTACCTGTCAGAGTTCATATTATGAAAAGAAATCAAACAGATTTAAAGATATATATTCATATTGTTGATTTTGTAAAAAAAATGTATTAAATAAATATTCCACAACTATGAATGCTTTGAGAAGTGAAGTTTACCATTGTGTTTGTATTCTATTGACAGTACTCTAAAAATTATGTTTCAGTCCTATTTTTTCTTCAAATATCTCTAAATTCAGTCCATCAGGCAATTTCACCTTCTAATGACTGCTTACTACCCTTTAAGACTATGTGTGTTTGTGTGTGTGTGTGTGTGTGTGTGTGTGTGTGTGTGTGTGTAACAGGACTTTTTTGGGGCCACCAGCTCCCAAAAAGTTACATAAAGACTTATTAAATATGAAACCTGGCCAAGCTTAGGCTTACTTCCAAATAGCTTCTATAAATTAATTACCCCACATATGTTAATCTATGCTCTATCATGTGAGTTGTTACCTCTTCTCCATACTGTACATTTAACACTCTCTGTATATCGAAGGCGAGTTTATTGGCTCTCAGATTGTTACTGTGAGTTGTTCTCTTTCTCTGGAAGTCTCACTTATCCTCTTCTACATCACTATTGTCCATTCAGTTTTTATCAAACCAATCATAAGATATCCAAGGCAGGTAAAGAAAGAAAAAGACACATCTTATACAGTGTGATTGAATATCTCTCAACATATATATGTGTGTGTGTGTTGTACATATATCATCCATGCATATATATGACATATGACATATATTACTTGAACTGTATATAGTTTGAGTTTTTAAATACTATTTGGGCTAATTTTCCTTCCTTCTGTTTTTTTCTATTTATTTTTTAATAGGTGGAGTCAGAGAGACACCATGTAACTCCCAAAGGTGTAAGATTCCTGAAACTTACCTGTGGACCATAGTTTCATGGTGTCACACAGATTAATAGAAATGGGTTAATTTTAAATATAAAAGCTGGTTAGGAATATGCCTAAGCTATTAGCTAAAGAGCATTGTCATTAATTTAGTTTCTGTGTGATTATTTATGTCTGGGTGGCTGGGAAAGAAAGGACAATCTCTGTTTACACCCTGTCACCATAGGAAAGTGCCTGGTAAATGAACAGAAGAAACACCAGAGGATTTTTTTGGAATACCAATATAGGCAAAGTATTGGGATCTTTTCCCTAATATACAAATGGCTTCCCATAAACTTGTACACTCATATGTGCATATTTATTTATAAGAATTTATGCATATTTAGAAAGATAGTTTCAGCGATCCATAGATTCATAGGCACATAGGGTTACATAAGTCTATGTAGAGTTGTTAGAGGTGTAAAATACAGCTAGCAGATAGGTAACTGTACAAAAATACCTATGGATTCATACATAAATCAGTATATTCATAGACTTTTGGATATATACATAGAGAAAATGTTGGTCACTATTAATCTGATGAAATTTGTGCATGTATGTATTCATCCATGCATTAATTTCTCAAACTAAAAGGTAAAATATTAAACAAAAGAATCTAAAACTGAGTAAATGCAAAAGGAAACAAAAATAAACAAAAAGACCCCATAAGAAAATATGTACATAGCGAAAAAAAAAACACCAATGATAGCCTTTCCTGGAGAGGGTGTGGAGAAAGGGGTACACTCATCCATTGCTGGTGGGAATGCAAACTTGTGCAACCACTTTGGAAAGCAGTGTGGAGGTTTCTCAGGAAATTCGGGATCAACCTACCCCTGGACCCAGCAATACCACTCTTGGGAATATACCCAAGAGAGGCCTTATCATACAACAAAAGTATATGCTCTATTATGTTCATAGCAGCATTGTTTGTAATAGCCAGAACCTGGAAACAACCTAGATGCCCTTCAATGGAAGAATGGATGAAGAAAGTATGGAATATATACATATTAGAGTACTACTCAGCAGTAAAAAACAAGGATTTCTTGAAGTTTGCAGGCAAATGGATGGAAATAGAAAACACTATCCTGAGTGAGGTAAGCCAGACCCAAAAAGAGGAACATGGGATGTACTCACTCATATTTGGTTTCTAGCCATAAATAAAGGACATTGACCCCATAATTCGTGATCTTAGAGAAGCTAAATAAGAAGGAGAACCCAAAGAAAAACATATAGGCATCCTCCTGAATATTAACCTTCCTCATGCGATGAAAGGTCACAAAGACAGAGACCCACATTGGAGCACCGAAATGAAATCTCAAGGTCCAAATCAGGAGAAAAAGGAGAGAGAGCACGAGCCAGGAACTCAGGACCACGAGGGGTGCACCCACACACTGAGATAATGGGGATGTTCTATCGGGAACTCACCAAGGCAAGCTGGCCTGGGTCTGAAAAAGCCTGGGATAAAACCAGTCTCGCTGAACATAGCGGACAATGTGGACTACTAAGAACTCAAGAACCATGGCAATGGATTATTGATCCTACTGCACGTATTGGCTTTGTGGGAGCCTAGGCAGTTTGGATGCTCACCTTACTAGACCTGGATGGAGGTGGGTGGTCCTTAGACTTCCCACAGGACAGGGAACCCTGATAGCTCTTTGGGCTGACGAGGGAGGGGGACTTGACTGGGGGAGGGGGAGGGAAATGGGAGGCGGCGGTGGGGAAGAGACAGAAATCTTTAATAAATAAATAAAAAAAGAAAATATGTACATGGTAGCAACTCTGTGTTTCTCCCTCTCCCCCTCCCTCTGTGTGTGTGTGTGTGTGTGTGTGTGTGTGTGTGTGTGTTTGTGTATGTGTTTATTTAAGTTCATAAAGAAAGAAGGGTAGTTAAAAATGGTCAAAGTGATCGTAGACATTCTATCTCATTATGGAAAGAGAATAGGAGTTGTGGAAACCTCCCTAATAACTCATGTCTTGAGAGTGCCTGTATTCAGTTTCAGACTCCAAGTAAGCAAAACCTGGAGAGAAAAGTAGAGGTGTGTAGTAGCTGCTGATAAAATTTGTTTGTGAATTCCAGCAAAAAAAAAAAAAAAATGAGGTGGAGAAGGATGTGTTGTCCCTTCTTTCTGTTTTAACTTCCTTCACTACTCCTCAGTTGGAAACCCTTCCACATTTAATTTTTCCTGCTATTCCCTTACCAAACTTTACTCTCATCACATAGTTCCTTCTATTTTTCTGATTTCTATGGATGTTCCATGTTGCATACTGATATCTGATGATACAGACCTAGAAACTCCAGGTTAGAGAGAACACAAGATGTCCCAGGTTACTTCATTCAATATAACTATTTCGCAGTTACATGCTCACGGATATCTAGTTTTCCCAGCACTATATTTTGAAGATGCTGTCTTTTTATGCTGTGTATTTTGGGCTTTTGTCATATATCAACTATTACTGCAATTATAAGTAATCATGTTTGGATCTTTATTTTAATCCATTGCTCTATATGTTCCTTTTTCTACCACTATGAATATTGTTTTATTAATTATATCTCTATAATACATTATGAAATCTGGAATAGTAATTTTTACTGTACACTTTTCATTCAAGGTTTATTCCATGATTAGTATTCTTTTCTTGTCCCATATGAATTTTAGGATTTTTTTTTTCTACTGTCTTTTTCCATATCTTCAGAAATTTTAAGTTTTCATTTCAGGGTTTTCATCTCCTTTTTTAGGTTATCCCAAGACATTTTATACTTTTTAATGCTGTTATAAATGTGTGTTTGTGTGTGTGTGTGTGTGTGTGTGTGAAGAGAGAGAGAGAGAGAGAGAGAGAGAGAGAGAGAGAGAGACTTTTTTCACTGTGTTTCATGGGGTAAATAGAAAGGCTATTAATTTTTGTAAACTGATTTTTGTATTTCCAACACTTTGCTGAAATATTTGTTTATTAGAGTTTTCTGGTGGAAATTTTAGGATCTCTTATGCATATTATCATATCACCTGATAAAAGAGATAATTTACATCTTTTCTTGTTTGCAACCCTTTTTATTTCCTTTTCCCTTCTTATTGTTCCAGCTTGTGATTTTATCACTATCGATACTGTTTGTAATTTGTTTTCATTGAGTTTATCCATTTAGGATGATGTTGGTTTTGTCCTTGTTGTATTTAAACTTAATGAGCTTGAAGTATATATGCCCTAGTCCTTTTCTCTAAATGTACACACCCATGTAGCATTATTTAAAGCGAGATAAGATACTTGGCTGACAATGCTCCCAACAGGAATCATAGACTAATGCAAATCCTAGTAACAAATATGAGAATCTTCCTATTTGAGGACTGCTCAGGTAGTACAAGTGACTCTGAAATCAATATAGATTCATGAAGTAGCCCTTGATTTTCCCTAGATGGTTGCCCATTTGGTGAAGGCATCAACTGTTGAAATTGGGGCGGCAGGGCTGTGTCCCCAACACCCCGGCCGCCTGGCTAGCTTATGCCCGAAATAACAACACACAAACTGTATTCATTTAAACACTGCTTGGCCCATTAGCTTCAACCTCTTAACCCATTTCTAATCATCTATATAGGCACCCCAAGGTGCGCTTACCAGGAAGATTCTAGCCTAAGTCCATCTTGGGTCGGAGCTTCATCGCGAGTGTGCCTCAGAGACCAGAGCTATCCCATCTGCCCACGAGAGAGGAGCCTGGCATCTCTGAGCGGAGCTGCATGATTTCTGACCTCACTTCCTCTTCCTCCCAGTTCTGTTTACTCCTCCCACCTATGTTTTAACCTATCAGGACCAGCCAAGCAGTTTCTTTATTTTAACCAATGAAATCAACAGATTGATATATGACACTCCCACATCACTTCCCCTTTTTCTGTTTAAACAAAAAGGAAGGGCTTTAACTTTAACATAGCAAAATTACATAAAACAGTTATCAAGTTAAAATTACAATAATCTTTATCATAAGTAAGGAAAAGTATAACTAACTATTCTTAACTCCATCAAAGACTCCAGAAAGGTACAATATTATGTAAGCAAACAAGAAATAAGCAACTTTTAAACTCTAGAAATGACAGAGACATCTTGCTGCCTGTACAGTCACCCAAAGTTCCTCTGTATCATTGGGGCATCCATCTTCGGCCTACAGGCCCATAGTTTCCAGCAGAAATTTCCACAAAGCAGGAAATTTCAAAGGCAGTCAATATCTGCTTGTCCTGAAGTATGTCTTGCAGACCCTTTCATGAATTAGGAACCCCAAAAGATCATCTCACCTTTAGGCAAGTTTAGTAGTCCTCTCTCTGTGGGTTTTTTGTGTCCAGTTTATGCAACAGTCCAGGCAAGAGCAGTTTCTTGCCCAAATGGCTATCAAACTCCATAAGGATCCTCTTCGATGCCCTTCCTTTTCTTGAAGTAGATTGGTGCTGCCAGGAGCAGAGTGTCTCATTGTCATGAAAAGACCTAAGTTATTAAAATATTTAAAATGCCATATTCTTAATGAGCTTGAAGTATATATGCCCTAGTCCTTTTCTCTAAATGTACACACCCATGTAGCAATATTTAAAGCGAGATAAGATACTTGGCTGACAATGCTCCCAACAGGAATCATAGACTAATGCAAATCCTAGTAACAAATATGAGAATCTTCCTATTTGAGAACTGCTCAGGTAGTACAAGTGACTCTGAAATCAATATAGATTCGTGAAGTAGCCCTTGATTTTCCTTAGATGGTTGCCCAATTGGCGAAGGCATCAACACCTAAAAACACACAACTTCGGTGAATCAAGTAGGATTTGATTTGAAAACATTATTTTTGCAGTCTAGCTACCACAGTACCAGAAAATGATTTGCAAACTGCCCAGGTGGGGAAACCATTAAACAATGCAGAAACAATACCATGAATCAAAAAAATTACCACCACTCTAAGATATACATAAAGATGAGATGAGTGATACAAACGTATACATGGCAAACAAGAGATGCTGAATTAGATTTAGGGCCCAATCAAGAGGCAAAAATTCATGCCAGGTATAAACCTAGCTACCATCCTGAAACTAATGAGGTTCTAATCCTTAGGAGATAATCCACTACTGCCACTTCACACAATTCTTTCTGCATTAAAAATCTAATCACTGCACAGATAAATATGGCTCTCCCCCTTCATCAGAGAAGCTTCACTTTATAGGAAAATAGGGACTATTATACGTAACCACAATTGAAGAGAATGCAGAGATAAATATCTTGTGGGGATCCCAACCACAATAGATACAACTCTGGCTTCCTTGACTCAGGTAATAAATATCAAAAAAGTGGGGACAGAAAGACTGTAATAGCTAGAATACCAGGATGTCTGTTGTGAGCCATTCTGTACTGGAAATAGTGCATAAACAAGATCAGAAAATAGTCATATTAATAGACAAATTAATGTGGAACATTTCATAGAGTCCTACCTCTAGAAAATAAACTACAGGCAACTATTCCCAGCCTTCAAATCAAAAATTAGCTTTTCAAGCTGTGATATTTCTTATGGGTTGTCTAATGGAGAGTCGTCATCTTTGAAACAATATATACAAAAAAAAGGAGTCAGGAGGATGTGTGTGTATGAAAGCTTATGTGTGTTTACATATTCATGTATGCACATACACACATATGTAATCAAAGCAAAACAGGTTATCATTAAAAAGACTTGGTTGGGGTTTGATTGAGGGTAGCAAGGAGGGGTTTGAAGGAGAAAGGAAAGGAAGGAAGTGATATAATTCAAGTTCAATTAAAATAATTAAGTGTGTTAGCTACTTTGCACTAGAAAAAAAAAACATGGTTAATACATTATACTGTCCTTCAATATGAAGTGACAGCCATTACCTATAGCACACCATTAAAAGAAGTATATGATTTTCTTCAGGTGAAACCATTTTAGTTTTCCGAAATTGCATTTGAGTTTAAGAAAATGTGCTAATGTTCAAATAATGTACAATTATTTGAAAGAACCAAAGTGTTGGTCATCATAGGCATCAAAGAAAATAAAAGAATTTTGTGTGTTTTTAATATATTTTTTTCCTGGAACAAGGTTAACTTTTAGGTCTTTGGCTTAGAGATCTGAGAAATGAAAGAAAATAAATATATCTGAAAGTGAATACTATTGTAATGGCTAGTTTTGTGTGTCAATTTGACACAAGCTTGAGTAATTACTGTTGAGGAAATGCTCCTATGAGATCTAGGAGTAGGGCATTTTCTCTATTAGTGATCAATGGAAGATGGTCCAGCCCATTGCAGGTGGTGCCATCCCTGGACTAATGGTTCTCAGTTCTAAAAGAAAGCAGACTGACCAAGACAGGGGAAACAAGCCTGAAAGCACCACCTCTCCATGGACTCTGCATCATCTCCTGCCTCCAGGATCCTGCCGTGCTTGCACACCTGTCCTGTCTCCCTTCACCACTGAAGAGCAATGTGGAAGAGTAATCCAAATAAACACTTTACTCCCCAACTTGCTTTTTGGTCAAGATGTTTCTTCACAGCCACAGAAACCCTAACTAAGACAAGTATGTCCATTCCTATTCTAAGAATCACCTCCTAATCATTAGTGGATCCTTACTGATGTTTTTCTGATTTTTCCCAAAGTAGTTTTTTTCAGAAGAAGAACATTTTTATTTAACACAATTGTTCAGTATTATCAAGAAATAAAATAATGCTAGATGCCAGAAACATAGGAATCAAGAAATTTGACACTGCTTCTGTCTCCACTAAATTTAGAAGTTGGTATAAAAATACTCATATATACTTCCAGGTATTTTTTTTTCTCTTCAACCTTTATATTTTTCAAAATCCTCTTTTTTTTGTTTTTGAGAAACTAGCAACAATTTTACACTTAAATGTATTTATACCATTAATATACAAATAGTATTTACCTCATCATAGTCACCAAATGATTAAAAATAAATCTGGAACTGTTGTTTATTCAATTGAGTTTGAAAGCCATTTCCCTTAAAAACTGATAGTTAAATAATATTATATGAAATCTGCTTCAATAAGGCAAATTCAATTGAAACTTAATATTTAAAAATGAATTAAAAATAACTATATTAGAGAACAGAAAACACTGTAAAAACAGGAAAAATTTGAATACATTAAATCATTCTGAAAAATAAGTTCACCCATTACAACAGAAGACAGAGTGTTGCTTGACTGCCATTTAACAACTCACATTTATAAACACATAAGTTTTTGTTGAAATGGTAATAAAATTACATCATCCCATAAACAATTAATGTAGAAATCAACATTTATATTTAAGAAGGTTTGTAAAAAAACACTTATGGATGTGTAAAGTACTATCTTAATACTTAGGTACATTATTTTATTTTAACTATTTTTTAAATATTAGACATTTTCCCTATAACCAAAGCTACTTCACTGAGTATTAAACAAGATATTAGGTAAGATGATAAAACACATCCAATAAGAGTGAAAATTATGGTTTTAAACATTCTAATGCAGAAGAAATATTTGAATGACTGAAAACAATATATACTTGTATTTGGAGAGAAACAGTTTGATAATAAAAAGACTGTTTTATGCAGACTGTATTAATTGAATAAAATTGTGATTTTTTTAGAACATTTCATAGTTCTAATTAGATAGAATAAATGTATATGTCTACACAAAAATGTAGATAGGTATTTTAAAGCAGAGATATTCATTAAAGTATACTCAATATTTGATAGTCGAAGCCTAAAATCATGGAAATGTAGAAATAGGTTTCCAAACCCATCTGCAAAGAAAAATGTAGAATACTGGCATTTTTCCTATGTGCAGGACTTAGCAGACAATATTAAGTCAAAGATATGTAATTTTTTATTCTTTTATTAGTTCTTTAAGAAAGGAGACAGAGACAGAGACCCACATTGGAGCACCAGACTGAAATCTCAAGGTCCAAGTCAGGAGCAGAAGGAGAGAGAGCATGAGCAGGGAGCTCAGGACAGCGAGGGGTGCACCCTCACACTGTGACAGTGGGGATGTTCTGGCGGGAACTCACCAAGGCCAGCTGGCCTGGGTCTGAAAAAACCTGGATTAAAACCGTCTTGGGAAAAAACATAGAGACAATGAGGACTACTGAGATCTCTAGAACAATGGCAATGGGTTTTTGATCCTACTGCACGTATTGGCTTTGTGGGAGCCTAGGCAGTTTGGATGCTCACCTTAATAGACCTGGATGGAGGTGGGTGGTCCATGGACTTCCCACAGGGCAGGGAACCCTGATAGCTCTTTGGGCTGAAGAGGGAGGGGGACTTGACTGGGGAGGGGGAGGGAAATGGGAGGCAGCGGTGGGGAAAAGACAGAAATCTTAAATAAATAAAGAAAGAAAGAAAGTAAAAAAAAAAAAAAAGAATTTTGTGTGATGCATTATGGTCATAGTTACTCTTTTCCTTTTTCTCACTCTTCCCAGTCCATTCTTGCTTCCACACATGCTCAACTTTGTGTCTTATTTTATAATTCAGTTGAGTAAGTGTTAGTTTATGATTCTTATACTCCTAGATGTGTGTTCGTCCCTAGATAACGGTCTACTCACTGGGAGCAACATGTGCAAAGAAAACTGGACCTCCCTTTCCAAGTATCTATCAGCTGCCAGTAGCTTCTTATGCAAAGGTGAGATTTTATTCTTCCTCTTTTATGGATTCTAGAATTTTGTCTATACTGAGGCTGGGCAGGTCTTGTGTATTTTGCTTTAGCTTTTGTGAGTTTATATGTGCAAGTACTTCACTTTTGCTGTAAGCAGGGTTTTATTAAATTTTTTTTGTAGTAGTAGTAGTAGTTCATCACCAATGGCTGCCACTATCTTTTTTCCATCTTTGACCATGATCTCTGAGCTTTTTGTTCTGGATACAGACATCCCATTCTGGGCTGAACATTCTTCAATATCTTTATTCTCTATAACTTGACCATTTGTGTGTCCCTGTATCAAGCTTCATAAATCACAAGAAGGAAGTTATCTGATAAGGTTGCAAAATCATGAGTAATCATTTAAACATTGGATAGGGTTAACTGAATAATAGTAATAGGTTTTCAGCTAGGAGCAATGATCAATTTAGCCACAGGTTCTTGGAGGTATTAGTTTCAGCTTGTGAAGTACGGCTTACTGTCAGTAAGTTATGGTTACTGTCATGATATTCATGCTACTATCATATCTGACTAATAGGCATAAAGCTTCTAGGTGAGAAAAGCTATATTTTCCCCATGTTCTATGATTCAAATGTATGGACTCCTTTAGCAATAGGTGTAGTTTTTGCAGGTTTATTGCTGATGCCTGTTGTGTGATTCACATTCCCCAGGGTACAGGGGGTGAAAAGATATGGAGACAATGGCACAGACTCCAGGAGATACCAACGCAGAAGCTCTTTATTGTAAATAGGTTGGGAGTTTTTATAGGCTTAGAGAAATTGAGATGCTGCAGGAATATTTCTGGGTAGTCCTTTTGAAACTAGTGGTCACTGCTGGCATGTTGTGATTGACTGGGAGTGCTCATCATTAGTTATTATTTTGTTGGTTCACGGACAAGTTTCTTGACCACTTTTGCTTATTCACTGTGAGTTTGATTGCACTGTTGCCCTGCCTCATCTTACCCTTTTTGTTTTATTTATTTTTATTGGGCAACCTAGTGGCAATTGTGGATTTTTATAACCCCAACCCGGAAACCCCCCAAGCATTTTGGGCTGTGCTGTTCTTTGGTTGACCTGCCAGAGAGACACACACTTGTCTACTAGTCCTCAAATGGTTGGGTCCCTAGAATGTCCTAAGAAGTCAAAAGCAAGGGGAGACTTTTAGGCTTTTAATGACCTGCTCTATTTGTGTTAGCCAGGCATGGATTCTTGGAGGTTTTGGTCCTACATGCTCCATAGCCATTAACACCTAGAGCATTGCTCTGTTTACTTGCTGTTGTTTGGGTCTTAACTGTTGGAGGTACTTAAACAAAATTATTAGAACCACAACTACCCCTCACATAAGATACCATACAAAAAGTTTAGAGGGGTCTAGTAGGGATTTTTTGTGATCCCATGTTTGGCCAAAAATGTAGTATAAAATGTATAGGATTAACAAACTTTTTATTTCATGGTCCCAATATGGTATCTCTTAGTTGTCAACTGGCTAAGGACATGTTAGAAACTCAAAATGGAGTTAAGTAAAGGGACTTGAAATTGAGAGTCACAAATTGGGTGTTAACAAAAGTGAAAGGTTTGTATTGTTTTATTTAATAAACGAATTTGTTGTTGTAAATCTATGATTGCTGTGTGGAAATGAGCATTAATTGACTATTATGTGCAGAGGGCTTCAGCTGATTGTTCTATGGCTGTGTTTAAGGCATTGGCCATGGCTCCTTTTTGAATAAGAGAGGCCATAGTGACTGCTCCTAAAGCTACTGCAAGCAAGATGACTGCAGTGAATGCTGTAGTTATTCCAAAGTTTCTTTTTATTCTAGTGACACTCATAAAATCTACCTTATGACAATGGGTAACATTGGTGACAGGCACCCATAAGGATGCAGAAATACATACCAGGACCCCACAAGAGGCCACACTGAACCTCACAGAAGAGAAAATGGGAAGTACACATGAACGCATTGGCACAAGAGACCAGTTCCTAAATATAACACCAGTAGCACAGACACTGAGAGAAACAATTAATGGATGGAACCTTCTGAAACTAAAAGGCTTCTGCAAAGCAAAGGACACGGTCAACTAAACAAAACGACAGCCTACAGAATGGGAAAAGATCTTCACTAACTCCACATCAGACAGAGGTCTGATCTCCAAAATATATAAAGAACTCAAGAAATTGGTCATCAAAAGAACAAATAATCCAATTTAAAAATAGAGTTCAGACCTAAAAAGAAAACCATCAATAGAGGATGGCTGAAAGACACTTAAGGAAATGTTGAACATCCTTAGACATCAGAGAAATGCAAATCAAAATAACTCTGAGATTCAATGTAATTTTTAAAATATCTTTAGTGTTATCTTAGTTCTTAGTGTATTTCTTGTTTATCTTGACCTCTCCTAACCTTCCTCAGTATATCCTTCCTGTACCAGTATTACCATTTATACCCTATATACAACTGCATCCTATCTGTCCTCCCTTGAAATCAGTAGACTTACTATCCTCAAAAGATAATTATATCAAGAAATAAGTAAGAGAAATATTTACGTTAATGCAGGCTCAAAAATGGAAATAATTAAAATAAAGACAGTGGAAGATTTTCACAATAAAAATGTTAAACCTGGACATGTAATTGAAGAATGATGAAAAAAATCACCCAAATTCAAGGATTAGCAGGATTAATGTAAAAATGGTCATTGTGTCATAGGAATTGATAAATCCAGATTAATTTGCATAAAAATTCTTGCTCAATTCATCACAGAAATTAAAAAATATACTCTGAAATTTCACATGGGGGTCAGAAAAAATCCCAGGGTAGCTAAAACAGTCTGGAACAATGAAAGGATCACTGGAGTTATCACCAGCTATTAACCAATTTTAATTTATGATACCAGATATATACTAATAAAACAGTATCATGCTGGATTGAAACAAAAATACTCATTATTAAATGAAATAGAATTGAAGACCTGCATGCAATTCACACTTCTACAACCACCTGAATTTTGACAAAGACAGCAGCAATACACTTTGTAGAAAATAAACATCTAAGCCAAATAGATCTGGTCAAGCTCTATAGCCCATGCAGAAGTATGAAGAAATATTCTTTGTTCTAACCTGCATGAAAATATACTAAAAATGTAGCGAAGACTTCAAGATTCGGTTGGATATCCTGAATCTGATAGAAGAGAAAGTAGTGAATATGCTTTAACTCATTGGAATAGGAAATGACTTTCTGAATAAGACTGCAATAAATAGTAAATATTAAGGGAAATTTTTAATAAATTAGACTTCATTAAACTTAATTACTTCTGCCCAGAAAAAAAAAAAAACATTCAAGCAAAGAGACATCATAAAGAATAAGAAACATGGCCGGGCGATGGTGGCACACGCCTTTAATCCCAGCACTCAGGAGGCAGAGGCAGGTGGATCTCTGTGAGTTCGAGACCAGCCTGGTCTACAGAGCAAGTTCCAGGACAGGCTCCAAAGTTACAGAGAAACCCTGTCTCGAAAAACCAAAAAAAAAAAGAATAAGAAACAAAAAATCCTTTTCCCACACAGAATAGACATCATTATTAACTGATTAATTAACTTATTTATTTATTGAAAATACAGTTTTCTCACATATGATCTATCTCTACCATGTTTTCCCTCCCTCAACTCCTCCTAGCTGCCCCGACATCTTCTTTCAGACTTACCACTCCCCATCGATTTCTTCTGAAAATATCAAACCTAGAAGAGACAAACAGTCAAACAGGACAAAACAAGGTATAATAAGACAAGGCAAATGTTCCTCATATGAAGGCTGAACAGGGAAACTCAATAGGATGAAAAGAATTCCAAGAACAGGTAAAAGAATGAGAGATTAAATCACCCTACCCCCATTAGAAGTCCCACCAAAACTCCAAGGTAGCAGCTATAACTTATATTCAGAGGATCTGGTACTGACCAATGAAAACCCCTTGGTTGTCATTTCAGTTTCTGTGAACCCATTTGATCCCTAATTAGCTGATTAGGAAGGCCATGTTTTCCTGATATTCTCCACTCCCTCTGACTCCTTCAGTCTATGCTTACCTCTTTTGTGGGATTCCCTGATCTTTGAGGTTAAGGACCCTAAGAAGATCTTCAATTTATAATTTCCTTCTGCATAATATCTGACTGGAGTCTCTGTACCTGCCCCCAACTGCTAATTCAGTATTCCTATCTGATGAGAACTGAATAAGGCACTGATATGTAAGTATAGCAGACTATCATTAGGAATCATTTCATTGATTTTTTTCATATTTTTCTTTTATTGTTATTATTTATTTATCCTGCAGTGTTTGATTCTACCTTAGGTCTCTGGGTTATCCAGTCTTTAGTTCCTGGCTACCTAGAAATTGTATGACATGGTCACTCTTTTTCAGTATGTGTATCAAGTTAAATAAGACACTGGTTGGCCATTCCTACAAGTTTAATACCACCAATGCCCCAGCACATATTGCAGATAGGTGCATGTTTTTCTGCCTTGGTTACTCTTCAGAAATCCCTTTCTGTAGCATACGAAGTAACTTCTCATGGCAAAGAGGTTAGAAAGTAAGGGTGTAGGCTCCATGCAAGTATCAGCTGAACCTCTTTGCACCCAAAGAGATGTGTGAAAGTTGTGGATTTTGCCATGGGGATCCCACTATAAGTTTTCAGAAATTTACCGTCTGTTTTAGTATCATGTTGTGTCATGTAGGGATCAATATGGGACACCATATTCATATTACTTTGATAAGTAGAATTTAGAAATCTGAAGGTTGAGTTCAATTAACTTCAGTTGGAATAAATATGAAAATAGATGAATACATGTTCTTCTTGAGGATCATGGACAATATATAAAAAAATAGAAAATATCACATTATAGAGGCCAGCAATTGAGTTACATAAGGCATTTTTGAGCTATGTAGGGTGGGAAACAACAGCTATAACCCGTGTGAACTAATATATGGCTATTAGCATGGAAGTCATGACTGAAGGACATAATCATACTAAAGACAGTTTAGTAATTGATGCCTCAATCGTATATGTCATTCCTCTGGGAAAATGAATGGAGAGATGAGAGGTAAGGTCTCAGTTTATAGCCTGAGGGATTTTATCTTTAAATAAGATAAGCTTATAAGTGTTTCACAATCCAAGTGAGATGCAACACCAAAACATTCCCAGAAATGTCTCAAGAAAGGTGTTTTAGAATTGTAAGGTTAACAATGTTATCTTCTTGAGAAGAAAAAAGGCTATTTGAACCAGCAGTCAGATATACAGATGTAAGAATCACTTGTTATCTTTGTCCTATGACACCATTCTGAGCATGACAAGTGGGATCAGGCTACAATCTGTTCTTCCATTCAACTCAAGTCAGGGGGTTCAGTTAGAAGAAGAAAAATTTAAAATTAAAATGAACAAATAGTTCTTGAGGAAAAATGCAGGCTCTAGATCAGGTAGCAAACTTATAAATTATTATTTTTTGTATTTATTTATTTCTGTTTCTTAATCACAGTTTCCCTTCCCTATTCTCCTCCAAGAAACTTCTCCCGAAATTTCTTTTTTTTTCCATTTCTTTTTTTTTCCAATAAAAAAAAAAGAAAAGGGAAAAGGAAAAAAAATATTATAACCTTAGAAACTTGATCTCTTATCTAGATTTTATGAAGTAAGGTGGTTTATAGTAGATGTAAACAATACCCTCCATTAATTTCTACTGTCCTCTTTGTTCCCTTCAACCTGCACAAGACATCTTATGTTATCTGAATTTTATGCTGAGGTATTTTATTTCACAATTCTTATATTTTCTTTAGGAAAATTTAAATTTAGAAAATCAGTTCAGTTGTATTTGCTGCCATATCAGAATCTCAGGAGAGACTAACATATTAGAATCCTTTAATAGTGATGGACGATAATTTTGAGCAAATTGTACATGTATATATGTCATAGATTGTAACTTACAATGGTGAGCATATGTATGCTGTGATTTTCACATTCCTGTCATGGGAATTATTTACAAAATGTTAGGAAAGTGCTGTCTATACAGAACAATGAAAGGCTTGAACCCTATGTTTTTCTATAAAATATCTGAAAATAGCAATACTCATTCCATAATTAACAAGCAGAAAGTGACAGGATATTGAAAAGTTGAAATTTCTTGTTGCTTCTGTGGGCATCACCACTGTTTTTATATTTATTAGTTTATCAGTTTTATTAAATGATGTGTTTCATTATGGCATCCCATACATATATATGTGTGTAACACACTTTGATTATCTCAATTCCCTTTAACAGATCTTACTCCGCTGCCCCACTGATCTGCTTCTGCTCCTCCAAACCCCACTTCTTCTTTCATGTGTTATCTCTGTTGTTTTATTTTATTCATTTTTAATTATCATGTTATACACACATACACACAGACACACAAATTACTAACTGACAGCTTAACATAGACTAGTATCTGGTTTCAATACATGCTGAAAAACAAGCAGATTGTCTTAGTAATTCACAAAATAATTTCTGCATTAATTTCATGCTTGACAAACAAAAGTCGGGAAAGATCCACAGCTATTAAGTAAATTTCTTATAAATTAGAAAATAATATGCAAAGAATTTACAATAAGTCATTTAGAAAAGCTGCTGGCAGTTGTGAGTGCATGTGGCACTGAATGCATCAGCAGTTACTTAGAAAATGGGCTTCTTAATTTGGCATACAGGCCTCCTGGTGTCAAGCACACCAGATATTACACATCCCCAACCATGTGGACTCCAATTGAAAGAGGTTAAAACATGGAAATGACTTGCAAATCATCATTAAGAGTCAGCACTGTAGAAAAATTGAAATGATAAGCACAGCCAAATTAGTATTTTCTTTCCAATTATTTTGGATTTAAAACAAAATATGCCTAATGTGGTCATGAAGGCAATTTATAAAAGATTAAGCAATAAATGAATCATAATTTCTGTTGCTGTTGAGTAAAAGGGATTTAAATCACACTCATGCTGTTTTGAGAGCTATAATGAATTCCCATAGAGTGCTTAATTAGCACAGCAATGGGTCACATGAATATCACATATTGGAATGATACTCGGGATCATTTCTGTACTAATAATGTGATAGGTGACCAATCAAGAAATCAGGAAAAGAGAACATGCAAATTAACAGGTATGTCAATTATATTTTCAGAAAACACATTCCATAATCTCAGACATTTTAGTCAAAGTACCACAAAATGTTTCTTATTTTAATTCAGTATACAAATGAATTAATCAATATTAGCTATTTTTATATAAGATATTATGTATTATGCTACTTTATTAATTATATAAATAAAATAAAGAAACATTGGAGAGGCATGAAATCTACAGTGTTATTTTCTATTTTCTTTAAGTCAACATACTTTTCATTATTAATATATTTCTTAAGTAATCATTGATTTAAAAATAGATTTACTGCATTAAAAATATATGTTGTTATAAATTTGCAATCAGTATTACTACTTTATTCTTGCAGTCATTTTTTTCAGTAAGAGTAAAAGTTCAAAGATTTTCATACACAAACACTGCATAAATTTGAATTCCTTTCCATAACTGTTTCAAATTTTTAAAAGGAACAAAGAAGAAAGGAAACAAGAAAGATGAAAAAAAAGGGAGAGAAAGGGCCTCAAGGGGTGCGCCCACCCACTGAGACGGTGGGGCTGATCTAATGGGAGTTCACCAAGGCCAGCTGGGTGATGGAGCATGTGATCAAACTGGACTCCCTGAACATGGCTGACAAGGAGGGCTGACTGAGAAGTCAAGGACAGTCGCACTGGACTTTGATCCTACTGCAAGTAATGACTTTGTGGAAGCCTAGACTGTTTGGATGCTCACCTTCCTAGTCCTGGATGAAGGGGGGAGGACCTTGGACTTCCCAAAGGTTGTTGAAGAGATATAGAGTGGACAGCCTTGTCTTGTTCCTGATTTTAGTGGTATCACTTCGAGTTTTTCTCCATTTAATTTGATGTTAGTTGTCTGCTTGTAGTACATTATTTTATTATATTTAGATATGATTGTTATATCCCTAATCTCTCCAAGACTTTTATTATGAAGGGGTGTAGGATTTTGTGAAATGCTTTTCAGCATCTATTGAAATGATCATATTTTTTTTTCATTCTGTTTATTTATATGATGGAATTCATTGATAGATTTATGTATGTTGAACCAGCCCTGCATCTCTGGAATGAAGCCTACTTTATAATGTTGGATAATTTTTTTTATGTGGTCTTGGATTCGGTTTGCCAGTATTTTATTGAGAATTTTTGCATCCATGTTCATGAGTGAGATTAGTCTGTAATTCTCTTTTTTTGGTTTAGTCTTTGTGCAGTTTTGGTATCAGGGTAACAGTAGCCTCGAAAAAGAGTTTAGCAAAGACCCTTCTGTTTCTATTATGTAGAGAACTTTGAGGAGTATAGGTATTAGCCCTTCTTGAAAGTTCTAGTAGAATCCTGCATTAAAACCATCTGGGCTTTTTTTGGTTGGGAGGTTTTAGATGACAGCTTCTACTTCCTCATGGCTTATAGGTCAATTTAAATTGCTCATCTCGTCTTGATTTAATCTTGCTATATGATATCTATCTAAGAATTGTCCATTTCTTTTTACATTTTCCAATTTTGTGGAGTATAGGTTTTTGTAGTAAGACCTAATGATTGTCTGAATTTCCTCAGTGCCTGTTGTTATGGCCCCCTTTTCATTCTGATTTTGTGAATTTGGATGTTCCCTCTCTGCCTTTTGATTAAGGATAAGGGTTTGGAAAAGGGTTTGTCAATCTTGTTGATTTTCTTAAGAACCAGCTCTTTGTTTCATTGATTATTTGTATTGTTTTCTGTGTTTCTAGTTTGTTGATTTCAGCCCTCAATTTGATTATTTTCTGTCTTCTACTCCCCCTGGGTGAGTCTGCTTCTTTCTTTTCTAGAGCTTTCATGTGTGTTGTTAAGTCACTAATGTGAGCTTTCTATGTTTTCTTTATGTGGGCACTTAGTGCTATTAACTTTCCTCTTAGCACTGCTTTCATAATGTCCCATAGATTTAGATATTTTGTGTCTTCACTTTTTTAAATTCAAGAAAGACTTTAATTTCTTTATTTTTTTCTTGACCCAAGGATGGTTCAGTAGTTGACTGTTTAGTTTCCATAAGTTTGTAGGCTTTCTGGAAGTAATATTTTTTTGTTAAATTCTAACTTTATTCCATGGTGATCTGATAAGACACAAGGGGTTACTCCAGGTTTTTCTGTCAATGGAGGTTGCTTTGTTAATGAGTATGTGATCAATTTTACAGAAGGTTCCATGAGGTGCTGAGAAGAAGGTATATCCTTTTTTTGTTTTGGTGGAATGTGCTATGGATATCTGTTAAGTCCATTTAATTCATCACATCTGTGAGTTCTCTTATTTCTCTGTTAAGTTTCTGATTAGTTGACTTGTCCATTGGTGAGAGAGGAGTGTTGAAATCTCCTACTGTTAGTATGTGGGGTTTGATATGCGATTTAAGTTTTAGTAATCTTTATTTTACATATGGGGCTTCTCTTGTATTAGAGGCAGAGATATGCAGGATTGAGACTTCATCTACATGACTTGTTCCTGTCATCAGTATGAAGTATCATTCTTGATCTCTTCTAATATATTTTAGTTTGAAATCAATTTTGTTGGATATTAGGATAGCCAAACCCAGTTGTTTCTTAGGATCATTTGATAGGAAAACCTTTTCCCAACCCTTTACTCTGAGGTACTGCCTGTCTTTGAAGTTGAGTGTGTTGCTTGTAAAGAGCAGAAGGCTGGATCCTGTTTTCATATCCATTCTCTTAGCCTGTGTCTTTTTAGGGGTGATTTAAGTCCATGATATTAAGTGATATTAATAATCTGTGGTTGTTAACTCCTGTTATTTTTTGATAGTAGTGCTTGTGTGTTTTTCTTCTTTGGGTTATTCTGGTGGGGGGGTTATCAGATGTCTGTGTTACTTTTTTTTCTCTTCCCGAAAAAAAGAACTTTTACTTGGTATAAATTATAAAACCAGATTTTTATAGCGGGGCCAGGTGTTTAGAGTCCCACGAATCTGGTTTCTGCGCTCCCCCCTGGCATCAGATGTCTGTGTTATTGTAGGTGTAGTTAACTTCCTTGGGTTGAGGTTTTCCTTTTAGTACTTTCTGTAAGTCTGGGTTTGTGGATACATATTGTTTAAATATGCTTTTTTTATTTTTTTGTCATGGAATATCTTGTTTTCTCCATCAATGGCTTGGTATAGATGGGACTTGCATGATCTTTTAGTATCTGCAGTACATCTATTAAGAACCTTCTGGTTTATTTGGTTTCCATTGACAAGTCAGGTGTAATTTTGGTAGGTTTACCTTTATATGTTACTTGACCTTTTTTTCTTTTGCAGCTTTTAATATTTTTTCTTTGTTCTGCATGTTTTGTGTTTTAATTATTATAATGAAAGAGGACGTCTTTCTTTGATCCAGCCTATTTGTTGTTCTTTAAGCTTATTGTACCTTCATAGGGATATTCTTCTTTAGGTTGGGAAAGTTTTATTCTATAATTTTGTTGAATATATTTTTAGTGACTTTGAGCTGGAGAGTTCTCCTTCTTTTACTCCTATTATTATTAGGTTTGGTCTTTTCATGGTGTTCCAAATTTCCTGAATGTTTTGTGTTAAGAATTTGTTGGATTTAATGTTTTCTTTAACCAGTGAGTCTATATCCTCTATAGTATCTTCAGTGCATGAGATTCTTTCTTTTATCTCTTATATGCTGTTGATTATACTTGTCTCTGTAGTTCCTGTTCATTTACCCAAATTTTCCATATTCAGAATTCCTTTGGTTTTTGTTTTCTTCATTACCTCTATTTCAGTCTTCAAGTCTTGAACTGTTTCTTTCACCTGTTTTTTCCCCCGTTGGTTTCTTTAAGAGATTTATTAATTTCTTCCAACTTTTTGTTTGTCTTTTCTTCCATACCTTTAATAGAATTTTTTTATTTTCTCTTTAGAAGTCTCCATCATTTTTATAAAATTACATTTAAAGTCGTTTTCTCCTACTTCTTCTGGGTTAGGATGTTCGAGTCTTCCTTTTTTGTGTCCACAGGGTTCTGGTGTTAGCATGTTGCTTTTTAGGATGTTGGAGGAATCCTTACATTGGTTCCTACCTATCTCTTCCTTCAAATGAGGCCAGCAGTGTCTTGGCATCTTGCTCCAATCCTTGCTGTGGTTGTCTCTTAGCTCCCCTCAGTATTGGAGCTATCTGTGTCCCTCAGTTCCACTGAGTTTGCAGCTGGAGAGTGATTATTTCAGGTCTAAGCCAGTCGGGTAGGCAGAAACCAACAGGCATCCCTCCTCCTAGATTCATTCCAGCTAATATGGTTTAATAAACTATAACCCCCTGCAAGGTTGCTGTGAATGTCTCAAAAAATTACTTTGCCCAATTACTGGCTGAGATGAACCTAACAAACAGGATACACCATGAAAGACCCGATTAACATCACCTTCAAACAGTAGGAAGGAATATGGACAAAACTATGCCTGTATTCCCAAATACTGTTTGTAAATGCTTCTTTACATTTAAAGGGGGTATACTATAGAGATTTTCATTATTATAGATCTTTGTTTACTGATACAAATTTAAGGTTAATTTTGTGATATTTCTGATCTTGATTAAGGTATTGTGTTTGTGTAGCTCATTTAAAAAATGTAATGCATAAGAAATATAAGTTAGCATGAAGGCATATGCCACAAACAATGACACACCAGTTTGGAATTATTATTAATAGGGTAGTATTTATTTAAAGAGGAAAAACTTACAGATCACGATCCCAGACAACAGCCCTCTGCGCAACCAGGAAGGGAGTCTAGTGGCCAGTGGAGCAGGAACTCAAGAGAGCAAGCAGAGGGAGTAGAAGCTTTTTGAATGGAGAGAAACCACGCCCGAATGGGCTGGTATCTCAGCAGCTATTGGTTGAAGGGGCAGAAAGACCTCCCGCAACACCTCCCCCTTTTGTTTAAGTAAGAGAGTTCTAAACCTACTACTAAATTATATACAATAAGTACAAATATCCTATTCTAACTAGCTTAGGACTTGTATAATAAATAACTTGGACAAGTCATGAGAGAAAAGTAACTATAGTTATATAGTCTTCAACCCCATCAAATATCTGAGAAGGGAAATAATGTTACCTGGGTAATTAAAAAGTTCAGTAAAACAACTTCCAAAACATGCAACAAATCACAGAGACAACTAGCTACCTGGGCAATCACCCAAAGTCACGTTTGCAGCGTTGAAGCAACCAACTTTGGCTAAGGCCTAACATAACTGACATACCATTTTCAAAGGCAAGCAACTTTTCAAAACTATCTTACCCTGTCTTGGCAGGATATGACAGTCATGTTTTATCCATTGATGCAAGCTCAGTAACTCTGTCAGTGGTTGAGGTATGGGCATTTCTTTGCCCCAAGGCCAGTTCTGTCAAAAAAAAGGCTCCAGGTAGAGTGTCTTTGGTGCTCAACATTCTCTCTCCGGAATAGAGCGGTGTTGCCAGGAGCAATTGTGTCTCACTACCACAAAACTCTGAGTTAGATTAAAGGCCATTTTCTACAGCTCTTTGAAGAGGTTGAAGATCATCTATCTATACTGACTATAATCTCTATATATCTAAATAACCTGATTAGTCTAATTATAAATGGCAAACTTAGATGACTATTAATCTATATAATTCTCAATATCTATCTAACTTAAAGACTAAGACAATAAACATCTGTGTAACAAATAAGGATAATGACCTCCAAATATAAACAATGTACAAATATAAATTGCAATATGGTAAATATATACAATATATATCGATACAATATATGTCAATACATAAAAAATATTTTAAACAGAGGTAGAAACATGCATGCATACAATAGTCAATATAATTTAACTTTGTATCAATATACAAGAATCAATACCAATATATTTGTCTAAAAATTGTAACTCACAACTACAAATCTATTATCCCATCATCCCTCTTTTTTTTTTTCAAAATGATCCCTGAGCTTATAAAATTCCTCCCCCAACCTCCCAACCCCTAAATGATGTCCCTAAACCCAGAGGCAAACTTTACTGCGAGAGGGGACGTCGTCCTCTAGAATTACTTCCAGCTGTCATGGGGGCGACGTTGTTTCTGGGGGATCCTGTGAAAGTAAAATGATGGTTAAATTTCAAGATCAATGTCTTTTAAAATTACAAATAGTCTCTGAGTATTTTGTGGAGGTCTGGCCAGAATGTTGTACAAGATGTGCACCATTACAGCTAACCAAGTTGGGATCTTCTTGTGCAGCTGGTACCCAAAACAGGTCTTGTAGTAGCGCTATCAGTATCATGACGTCATATCAACCAGGTAGAGTTGTTGTTGTGGGGCCCCATCTTCTTCCTGGAAACTTCAAATGTCACTTCAGAAAAGACTCATTGTTTATTGTAAAAAACTTAAACATTAATCATATAGACATATATAGGCAATATATATATATATATATATATATATATATATATATTCAATGAAAGGCATGATAGATATATTCAATGAAAGGTATGATAGATATGAAGAAAAGCAAAGATGTTTTCTAAACTCATATTTCTTTCTGTCCCATATCACGGCTCTTGACATGAGACAGAAACTCCAGAAACTCTGGGTTTTTCTCTTACTAACAGGCTTGGAATTGGAGAGGGACTGAGCCAGAGTCCAACTTCAAAACCAGCTCTATAAATTTAGAAATATGGTTTAATATGTTTTACTTACCCATTCAGTTTTCTTGATATTTCCTATTGGGCAGGTATTTTTCCATCTGTCAGTATCCAAATATCCAGGGTCCCTTGAATTTTTCAAAGGTGAGTGTTTTCCTGTGGAGATAAGAACAGAACCCTGCCCCCATTCTATATGTTTTTCTTACCACCTGTATGAATATCATTGTGGATGAGTAGTCATTTCTCCTTTCCAAGAGGTTTCTCCTCTTCAAATTGAAACTTTATTAATTTTGATGGTATCCACAATTTTTCTTCTCCTGTGGAAACAAGAGCAAAACCCCTTCCCCAACGTAGCACATCTCCTGGCTTCCATTGAGAGGTCAGCACATCTTTGAAATAAATCGGTTGATTTAGTTCAGCAGACTTTTCCACTATCCGATGTCTTTCTGCTGCTGTCGTTCCTTTCTCATTCGCGTTAAGAAAATTCAACGTTAATAAAGCATTATGTAATCTATTTCTGGGGGTATTTTCGGTCCCTTTCTGTTTGTTCAGCATATCCTTTATAGTACGATTTGATCTTTCTATAACTGCCTGACCTGTAGGATTATTTGGTATACCTGTAATGTGTTTTATATTATAATAATCAAAAAAGCATTTCATTTTCTTAGATACATATGCTGGACCATTATCTGTCTTTATTTGTGCAGGTATACCCATGATGGCCATAACTTCCAATAAATGTGTGATTGCTGAATCTGCCTTTTCTGAGCTCAGGGCAGTAGCCCATTGAAAACCTGAATACGTGTCTATGGTGTGGTGTACATATTTTAATTTACCAAACTCCATAAAGTGGAACACATCCATCTGCCAGATTTCATTTCTCTTAGTACCCTTTGGGTTACTCCCTGCAGGCAACGGTGTTTGATTATAGAAAGAACAAGTAGGACATCTCTTTATAATGTCCTTAGCTTGTTGCCAAGTAATGGAAAATTCTTTCTTTAGGCCTTTACTATTGACATGATGCTTTTTATGAAATTCCGAGGCCTGCAACATGCAATCAATAATTGATCAATCTCAGCGTTGCCTTGTGCTAGAGGACCAGGCAGACCTGTATGGGACCGGATGTGTGTTATGTACATCGGACAAAGCCTGTTCCTGATTATGTCTTGTACCTGGATAAACAATGAAGTCAACTCTGTGTCATCTGGTATAAATTCAGCGGTTTCAATATGCAAGATAACTCTTTCTGCATATTGTGAATCTGTAACTATATTAAGAGGTTCTTTAAAATCCCTTAGCACCATAAGAATGGCATATAATTCTGCCTTCTGGACAGAATTATAAGGGCTTTGTTCCACCTTACTCAATTCATCTGACTTGTAACCTGCTTTCCCTGATTTATTTGCATCAGTATAGAACGTACGGGCTCCAGTTATTGGAGCATCATGTACAATTTTAGGAAGAATCCAAAAAGTTCTCTTTATGAGGTTAAGTCTACCACTTTTGGGATAGTTGCTATTAATTTCTCCCAAAAAATTAGCACAAGCTCTTTGCCAAGGTTCATTGTCTTCCCATAACTTTTTTATTTCTTCAGTAGTAAAAGGCACTATAATTTCTGCTGGGTCTATACCTGCTAGTTGACGAAGTCTCAGCTTACCTTTTATAATTAATTCAGAGACTTTTTCCACATAAGTTTTTAATTTTTTACTTCGTTTATTAGGTATAAATATCCACTCTAAAATAATATCTTCCCTATGCATTAGAATCCCTGTAGGAGAGATTCTGGAAGGCAATATGACTAGGATGCAGCTAAGATTTGGGTTCACCCTATCCTCATGTGCTTCCTGTAATTTTTCCTCAATCATTGTCAGTTCCTTTTCTGCTTCAGCTGTCAGTTTTCTTGGACTATTCAAATCTTTATCACCATCTAAGGTTTTGTTTAAATGAACTATTAGATCAGGTGTTATCCCAACAGCTGGTCATAGACTGGAAATGTCTCCCAACAATCTTTGGAAGTCATTAAGAGTCTTTAACCGGTCTCTCCTAATTTGTGCCTTTTGCGTTTTAATTTTCTCTAACCCTATTCTGTAACCTAGGTAATTAATAGAATTTCCTCTTTGAATCTTTTCAGGGGCAATTTGTAATCCCCACCTAAGCAAGACTTTCTTTACTTCTTCAAACATCCTTTCTAAAGTATCTTTATTTGAATCTGATAATAAGATGTCATCTATGTAATGATAAATTATGGTCTTGGGAAATTGTTTATGAATTGTTTCCAGTGGCTTACTTACAAAATATTGGCACAATGTAGGACTATTGAGCATACCCTGTGGGAGGACAGTCCATTGATATCTCCTATTAGGCTGAGAATTATTATAAGTAGGCACCGTGAAGGCAAATTTTTCTCTATCCTTTTTTTGTAACGGTATAGTGAAAAAACAATCTTTCAAAGCAATAACTATAAGAGGCCATTCTTTTGGTAATAGAGAAGGCAAAGGAATTCCAGATTGTAGTGGGCCCATAGGTTGAATTACTTTGTTGACAGCTCTTAGATCTGTCACCATTCTCCATTTACCAGATTTCTTTTTTTAGAACAAACACAGGAGAATTCCAAGGGCTGGTTGATTCTTCAATATGGTGAGCATCTAATTGCTCTTGTACCAGCTGTTCCAATGCCTGTAATTTATCTTCAGCTAGAGGCCACTGTTTGATCCATATTGGCTTCTCAGTTAGCCATTTTAAAGGTAGTGCTGATGGTACCTCTAAAGGTTTGGTATTTGCTATATGTTCTTGTACAGCCTGAATGGCTGGTGACCTTTTTCCATAAGACCTCATCATATCTTTCCCAGAATTATGAGTTCCTGGAACTGCAGGAATGTTAATCTGGGTATTCCATTGCTGTAACAGGTCACAGCCCCATAAATTTATTGCAATATTGGCTATATATGGCCTTAGTCTTCCTATTTGCCCTTCAGGCCCTATGCATTCAACCCATCTTGTGCTTTGTTTTACACGAGATAGGGTTCCAATTCCCAGAAACTGAACATCTACCTCTTGAAGAGGCCAATTCGGATGCCAAGATTCTGGGGTAATAATACTTACATCCGCACCTGTGTCTAATAAGCCTTCAATAAAAGTGCCATTTATACAGACTTTTAGCTTTGGTCTTTGGTCGTTAATAGAAGTCTGCCAAAATATACATTTACTCTGTCCTACTGGTTTTTTTTTTGACTCATCCTCCACACGTAATTGATCATTTAGACCAGTATTACTTTTTACAGCAGAAATTGGAGCTTTTAATTTTCTTGGTGAGGCACGTTCTCCACTGTGACTGGGAATGACTAGGCCACTGTTGGCTTGGGGGCCTGCGAGAGGCCCCTCAAGGAGTTTTCCGACGGTATCGGGTTGCCTTGTTTGTCTGTTGTTGACCTGCATTCGTTGGACCAATGACAGCCTTTACCGCATCTATCTGAAGGCCTAGGTCTCTTATTATTGTCATTCCCAGAGGAGATATTATTCCTAGAAATTCTGTGCCTGCAATCCCTTTTCAGATGTCCTAATTTACCACAATTAAAACACCTGGCAATTTGATGTCTCCTCATTGCTGTGGAAATAGCTTCTCCTACCCAAGATTCATCATTATAGCTAAATGTCTCAACATTCATCTTATGCTGAATCCATTCATCCATAGGTGCTGATCTAGACTTTAAAGGCCCAATTATCTTTTTGCATTCTCAAACGCTAGAGATTCAAGAAGTATTCGTCTAGATTCTGGGTCTGTTACCCCTATGTCCAGAGCCTTAATTAATCTTTGCAAAAACTCAATAAAGGGTTCTCTCTGTCCCTGCCTAATTCTGGTATATGATTCAACCCTTTTTGCTGGATCTTGTATCCTATTCCAAGCATTTAAAGCTGCTTGGTGACATAGACACAGTACTTCATCGTCATAAAGAGCTTGGACTTGTGGATCAGCATATTCTCCTGCACCAAGAATTTGATCTTGGGAAACCTCGACACCTTTTGCTCTTCCTTGCTGTTCCATATGTTTGGATTCTTCTCTGAAATAAATTCCAAACATCAAGGAAGGTCCCTTATCTAAAACTGCAGACACTAACTGATGGAAATCATAGGGGGTAGCTCTAGCATTAGAAGCCCAAGTCCTTATCATTTCCTTTACATATGTGGAGTGCAGCCCAAAATTAACAACAGCTTGTTTAATTTCTTTCAGATCATTCATTGCTATTGGCATCCATCTAGCTTCTCTGACTCCCTTTGAGCCTTTAGAAGTGGACGCTTTGTCAGAATTAAGTATAAGGTATGCTGCTAAAACCCTGGGTATGCCAGTTCTAGTAGCTGGTGTTGGCTTTGTATCCTGTCCTTGTGCCTTATTACTCTGTTCACCACTCCAATCATTTCTTCAAGCATTTCAAATCTTTTTATTATTGCCTCTTTTGAATTCTGAATCTCCTGACATGCATGAGTTTCTAGTAAAGATAGTATGGTTTTTGAGAGTACCATAATCTTCCTAAATGATAGAATATTCAAAAGAATACTAAAACATAGTAACCAGTAAATTAAGTTATCCTCATAGTCATATAAATTTTGCATGATAAGACCCATTGTATTGGTAGCCCAAACAGTGAAATTCATGTTGGAAACAAAAACTGCCATATTACCTATTATCCAGCTGGCCTTGAGCTCACCGAAATCCGCCTGTCTCTGCTTCCTGAGTGCTGGGATTAAAGGCATGCACCACCACCACCTGGCCGGCCTCGAACTCACAGAGATCCGCCTTCCTCTGCCTCCCGAGTGCTGGGATTAAAGGCGTATGCCACCACCACCTGGCCAGCCTCAGAGATCGTCCTGCATCTCTGGATATTATGGGCCTTAAGGCCGAGTGTATCTCGGACTCGGCACTGGGGCCTAAGTCATAAACTAAACAAAAAACAGCGTACACGGAACCATAAACCCAGAATCCAGGGGTAGAGAAGAGTAACCCGGAAGTTGTGTATGCCTCCATGTGACAGAGTCACCCTGAGGGGTTGCAGCCTCCGCAACCGGCAACCAAGTGATCTGGTTCGCACCACTGAAGAGCTGTACTTGCAAGGGTGATTTAAAAATGACTCAGAAAAGAGTAAATCACACAGGCAGAGACTACGCAGGCCTGTGGAGTTTAAATCCACATGGGGAGGCAGAGGATAGGGTGCATGGGGACTTGAAGTCAATCTGAGGTGTCTAAAAAAATATAAAGAACAGAAGCAAGAAAAGCCAGTGCATGATGATTTAAGTTAAACTGCTGGCTCCATGCACAAGGAACAAGCTACAAGGCTGCCGCAAGGCACAAGCCACAGGGCCGCTGTGAGGCTCAAGCTGCGGCTGAGGAAGGGAGGGCTCATGGCCGGCAGTCGAGGGGGGGGTCCTAAAAGCCAAACGTTCGGGCACCAGGTGAAGGCGTATGCCACGAACAATGCCACACCAGTTTGGAATTATTATTAATAGGGTAGTATTTATTTAAAGAGGAAAAACTTACAGATCATGATCCCAGACAATAGCCCTCTGCGCAACCAGGAAGGGAGTCTAGTCGCCAGCGGAGCAGGAAGTCAAGAGAGCAAGCAGAGGAAGTAGAAGCTTTTTGAATGGAGAGAAACCACGCCCAAATGGGTTGGTAACTCAGCAGCTATTGGTTGGAGGGGCAGAAAGAACTCCCGCAACATTAGCAGATATTCATCTATATTAGTCAATCTTGTAGTCATATTAGTTAGATTTTATGGTGTATAGAGATATATTTCATTTAGTTACATTTTCTTCAAAACTTTCAGAGACCTTCAGAATATGGCATTTAAAATGTTTTAAAAACTCATGACTTTCCATGACAATAAGACACATCTGCTCCTGGCAGCACAAGAAACTTCAAGAGGAAGGTGGGCATTGAAGAGACTACTTATGGAGTTGGTTAGCCATTTGGGCAAAAAACTGCTTTTGACTCCTTGATAAACTGGGCATGCAGGACCTGTTGAGAAATGACTGCTCAATTTGCCTAAAGGTGATGTGGTCCTATGGGCTTCCTGCTACATAATAGAGTATGCTAGACATTCTGCAGGACACAGAAAAATGTGATAGACAAACTGCCTGTATAGGTGGAACTGTCTTTGAAATTTCCTGCTTTGTGGAAAAGTCTGCTGCATATTATGGGCCTGTGTGCTGAAGATGGATGCCACAATGGTACAGAAGAACTTTGGGTGACTGTCCAGGCAGCAAGATGTCTCTGTCATTTCTTGTTACAGGGAGTGATGCCCCTTGTTCTGGCTACCTGGCTAGCTTACATCCAAAATAATCACACAGAAACTGTATTCATTTAAACGCTGCCTGGCCCATTAACTCTAGCCTCTTATTGGCTAACTCTCACGTCTTGATTTAACTAATTTCTAATAATCTGAATATCACCACAAAGTCATAGATTACCCAGAGAGATTCAGCATGTCTGAACTGGTGGCTCCATGGCAGCTCTGTGACTGTATTTTCTTCCTTCCAGAATTTAGTTCTGTCTTTTTCACCTACCTATCAGGCCAATCAGATTACTTATTGATTAACCAATGAAAGCAACACATAAACAGAGGGAACTCCTACACCAATTTCTAGTTTTGGAAGATGCTTACAATGTACTTCCTGTTTTCTTAGGTAATATTATATTCTTTTGGAGTCTTTGACAGAGTTGAAGAATTTATAGTTATAGTTTTCCTTAGTTATAACAAAAGATAAAGTAGATATAAATATTGTAACTGTAATTCTTGTTGGGTTTTATTATATGTAATTTTACTATGTTAAAGTTAAAGCCTTCCTTTTAGTTTAAACAGAAAAAGGGAAATGATGGGGGAGGTCATTTTGTCTAGGTGTTGTTTTTATTGGTTAATGAATAAAGAAACTGGCTTGGCCTATTGCATGGGAGGAGGAAAACAGAGTTAGGGAGAAGCCATGGAGCTGCCATCTGAGTCAGACTGAAGCTTTGCTGGTAAGCCACTATCACGTGGCATAAACAGATTCATAGAAAAGGGTTAAATTAATATATAAGAGTTAATCAATAAGAAGCTAGAGCTAAAGGGCCAAGCAGTAATTTATTAAACACACAGTTTCTGTGTGATTAGTTCAGGTCTAAGCTAGCCAGGTGGCCAAGCTCCAACAGGCGGCCCTCCTCATACAAGACTGTTGAAGTTACAGTGGCTGAGAAACAGAGATTCACCATAAATAGTATGGAGATATTACTATGATCTCCCTACCTCTCTCCTGCAACTCAGCCTCACCTCTGGATATCTGCATCATTTCCTAATATCCCATCAATGCATGATCCCTTAGGTGCATTAACATACTGATAAGGCTAAAACACTTACTTTCCATTAATTTCTCATGATTTTGATTTTCCTTCTAGAAAAAATGTATTGAACATATGAATGGCAACAGAGTATATTTATACAAATCATAAAAACAATAAGATTCAAATAATAGATATACTCATATATTTATTTTTATATAATACATATATACATGTATATACAGACATAATAATTTTGTACTATATCTTAAAACACAAATATACATGAAAAAATGAGTTTTGTTTGCATACATATATCAGTGTTTATATATTTTTATGCACAAAAGCACACAATCTTATTTCCTGGTATTTTTTTGATAATGGAAAGTGGTGTCTTTCATCATTTACTGAAATGACTTTAACTTGTTTATAGAAAAACAAAGATAACTATATATTTTTTATTTTCATTTTTCTTTTGAAAGAGTGTATTTTTTTTCCATTAAAAAATTGACACTTCTTCCCCTCCTCCCATTACCTTCTGGCTCCCCCACTCATCCTTCTTCTTCCACTTCCCTGCTTGAGAGAGGGCAGGGAACCCTGCTCTGTGGAAAGTCCAAGGTCTTCTCCCCTACATCCAGGCCTAGGAAACTGTGGATCCAAATAGACTAGGTTCCCAAAAAGCCAGTACATGCAGGAAAAACAACTAGCAGTGCCTTTATCAATGGCGTCTCAGCCAGCCCCCATTGTCAGCCACATTCAGAGAGTTTGGTTTGATCACAAGCTCATTCAGTCTCAGTCCAGCTGGATTTGGTGAGCTCCCATTAGGTCTGATCTCCAAAATATATAAAGAACTCAAGAAACTAGACATTAAAATTTTAATTAACCCAATTAGAAAATGGCGTACTGAACTGAACAGAGAATTCTCAAAAGAAGTTCAAATGGCCAAAAGACACTTACGGTCATGTTCAACCTCCTTAGCCATCAGGGAAATGTAAATCAAAACAACTTTGAGATACTAACTTATACCTGTCAGAATGGCTAAAATAAAAATCACCTATGCTGGAGAGGTTGTGGAGTAAGGGGAACATTCAGTCATTGCTGGTGGGAATGCAAACTTGTGCATGATAACTATATTTTTAGTGTTTCTATTTTGGAACATAGTTTTGTTTGTATGTTTCCTGACAATTTTTATTTCTGTAGTTAGATTTTTGTTTTGCAAAGCAATACTATGGTATAATTATCAATGCTTAGATTGAGAATCAAGCATAACCTATATTTACCTTATTTTCACATGAGAAGAAAATATTGAGATGAATAGTGCATGATATTCTTCGTTGCTTTACCCTTGTTCCTTTCTCTGACCCAAATAACATCATATTTTGTGTTTAATATTAGTATAAGCTAATTTTAAAATTTTATGACCTTAGTGATTTGTTGTCAAAACCATTTTATACCAATACCTAACATAACAAAGCCTAAGAGTATGTGCTTCCATACCTTCAAGACAAAACTGTCAAATAAAACCTAAGATAATAGTTATTATTTTTAATAATTAAAAGCAGAAAGAGATTTATTTAAAGCTGTCACATTAGAAAAAATTCTTAAACACGATCTAGGCAACCTTGAAATCTATCTTTGATGGTTTGAAATAAAGTCTATTTGGCTTAGATATTACCAGTCAAGTTTTGGAGCTTTTCAATATTGACCCATCCTTGCCTGGGTCTGGCTGACCCTACCAGGAGATCTGGAAAGATTATTGAACAGTGAGAAATCTCTTTCTTTGATACAAGTTTCTCTTTTAATCTGGTGCATTTTGAGTACTCCAACTTGATGTGACTTTTTTTTTTTTAAACAGTCCATTGCTTCAACATTCTGATAGATTGAATGACACAGGTGTCTTACTAAAATATCCTCACTTCTGAATGGCTACTTATAATTTTTCAGTTTATGTTTATGTGATTCAAACTTGAGGTGAAATCTGTCAGTGATTAAAACAAACATCATAAGCAGAATACAAGCAGAAACAATGTTAGAACACATCTAGTTCTAACTATATATTTAGAATTTTGGCTTCTGTATTTTGAAAGGGAGAAATGAACAACTATATCTTGTTACTTTGAGAAAGGGTCTTGTTATGAAGCCCAGGCTGTCCTCAAAGTTAAGACATTCCACTTTAGCATCTTAAATGCTGTGGTTAAAGACAAGTGCTACATTGCCAAGTGTGGTTTTATTTTGGTTGTGACAACCTTACCCCTAACTTCTGAACACTATTTCTGAAAATATTGATGATTATTCATCTAGTCATTTGTGCTGCACTCTCCAAAGGTAGTAGGGAATGATTCATTCTAGTTGCTTCGAGCTGATCCCAAGATATTGTGTAAATGACAGGTGTAAACAAGTTGACATCAATAAACCCTTTAGGAAGAAATTTAAGCAAATGAAGTAGAAGAAGTGGTCTTTATGTCAGGCATAAATGACACCTGTTTTTCCTGTCACATCATAGGCAATAAGCTAGAATCCTAAAAATGTTCAGACTCTTTTATCAAAAGATGTATTCTTAGGAATATATCAAAAGATAGTTCAGTCATAAGTATTTACAGAAACATAACTATCAAATAGCAAAATAAACATTTAACTATAAAGCTAAAAAACCAAAGCATACTCAAAATATAACCAACAAAACCAAACATAAAAGTAATTCTTTAAAAGTACTTGTTAAAAGTACATAATTGTGCAAAAACATACAATTGTCTAATACTTATATATCTTTAAAAGTCTTACATAGCTTAAGCGGCTTCTGCATTTGTGAAAAGATTCAGCAGAAATTTTTATCAATACATAGATTAATTGTATAGAAGCTATTTCTAGACCAAAATTTAGTGTCCCTGGCTTAGAATACTAAGTCTATATAGCACTGACAAACAAAAGTGGAAGCTTTCTACATACTTAGACAATAGTACATAGATTTTTCATGATTTTATCTCTCATATGTAGTAAGAATATAATTATCTTGTTGAATCACAGAGTTATATTCCCAAGTTTTAATTAGAAAGAACTCCTGGGTGGCAATGTTTTAGATACCATTAAGTCAGAAAGAACCTGAAGGTCAGTATTATACCAAACATGTAATGAAACCTATACATAATGGGTGGGAGATTCTCGGAAGTCTTGTCATTTTTCCATTTTACACAGTGCCTGTTGGTTTCAGCTTTCAGGAGATGAGAAATCTACTGAAAGCTATTATCACAGTCCATTATAATAAAAATAGTCTATCATTTGTATAACTTATTTCTCCAAAAGAGATAAGCTAGATACAGTTCTTTGGTTGGGAAATACTTTTAAATATTAATGTTATTTTATGTGTATGAGTGTTTACCTGTATGCATTTATGTACATTAGAATTTACTAAATAAGCACAATCCCCAACTACATTCTAAATTGTTGTCCATATACAAAGATACAAGGGTACTCTTTACTCCTCATTAAGAAATTTTACTTTGCAAAAAATAAACCATTACAGAAAAAAGAGCTAACCAATATGCAGAGTTGGGAGTCCAGTCCCAATGAATAAAAGTAGAGTATAAGCATCTAAGTCTCTGTGTGCATCATGGAAGAGACTTTAGGAAGAATGTAAGAACCAAAGAATAAGGAAGTTTGTTGTGCAATTGTTTCTACTAGTAGTGTTAAAGGGTACACTGATAAAGTTTCACCAACATGACTTCCATTTTATGATATGAACTGAAAAAAATAATCAAAAGACTGCTAACTAATATGGACTGTGGGTGGTTGAAGCCTGGGAGGCCTTAATAATACACAAAGATCTACTAGCAACTGAAGAACGCTGGGAGTGGGGAAAATTGTCTTCCCCATTAACACACTAATTGGTTATCCCGTACCAAATGATCATCTCTGAAAATATACATAAGCAATATTATACAGACTAAACAGTTTGTATTTACATATTTAGGAATATTATCTGTACATATTTAAGAAAAGGATGCCATAGTTTTGAAATAGAGTAAAGAGGGGCATTTGGAAGGATTGTGTCATATAATCTGATTAAGAATATCCATCTTTTAAATGCTCAATATTTAGCCTCTAGTTGATTTCAGATGCAGTCAAGTTGAAAGAGGAACAACCATATGTGAAAAATGCACCATGTCAGCAATGTTGCAATCCGTATTTGACTTGCCAGGCTTAAAATACCAGTGGTTAGAATGTGAGATTGCACATTCTTTAAAGAATGGTATCCCATGACAGTGTGGTATTGGAGTCTCTGTGGTTCCCAGTGGGCTAGGTTTATAATGTCCTCTTAATATGGTTTTGCTATTATGCTCATTTCAGGCATTAACATTGATCATGTTTATGGTTACACAGGGACCTTTAAGTATGCAAATTATTCAGCTGACATATACACAAACTAATGAAATCGCTAAACACAGAGCTATCTTTAAGAGGAACTACTCTGTAACTTTAAGTATGCATAGCTACGACACGTATTTTCTGTGTTGTATTAATTATTTTTATTGATTATAATAAGATTAACTTGCTTTAGAAGGTAACTTTTTAATGTAGTGTTATATATAAAACACTGCTATGTTTTATAGGATAAACAAAAATATATGTACTTCATAATCATTGCAGCTGCTTCTATAATTACAGTTTTCTGCGCTTACTAACATTTTCGTTGGGGCTATACATATTTTATTGCTATTTAAAAATCCATGTACACATGCTACATTTATATAAATACATACAAAAACTAGGGACACATACATAAAATTTTAATGTATTTTATATTAGAAGGCTTTTCTGCTGGCTTCAAAAACTCAGATATAATGATTGGATGCATCAAAAATAGAACATAATATGAACTGTAATTGGAAGTTGAAGGATGTATGAAACCAAATTCTTGGTCATCTGTTTATTTCCTTGCCTCAGGGCAGAATCCAAGCAGCATAAAGATATTGGAAGGATTCTATAATATTGAAGTGAAATGGGATTAAAAATCTTTCTTTTTTTTTTAAAGTTTTGAGACTTGCTGTTTAAACCAAGGTTCTTATTACTTGAATAAATCTTAATGATTCAATCTAGGTGCTAGATTTTTATAACTTATTGTGTTATTAATTACATGTGCTTAACTTCCTTTTTCTTTAGCAGGTCAACTTTCTCATTTTCTTAATATGAAATGTCATTTACATTTCATTTTTTTCCTTAATTTGATAGAAATGATATTTAAGATACCCATTATTGCTTAGGATAGTATGGTAAAATTTTATTTTCTTTTGAAGAAAAAAAAAACCATTTCATAGTGAACATATCTCAAATGTTTATTTAGTTGTTGAATATCTACTTCTATGTTTTTTTATAACTACAAATCTACCACCAAATGTATATGCAAAGTTACCAAATTAAAAATAGTTCCATTTATTCATAACAATATTTTGGTATTTTGGAGATATTTCACCTCTGTCTGCCCTACAAAATCCTAATTGTCTTACTTTTCAGATAAAGGGAACTTCAGTTAATGAGGAATTTCCATCATACTGAGCCACAGCTGAGATTCCTGTTTACTAAGCCTCCTTTTGCTGTCTTTATTATTTATAGATATACACATTATCAAGCATTCTAAGACAATTTTAATTAAAAGCATGCTTGTTTACTTGTTAAAGTCTCAAAATATCATTGCTTCATCTCTAAAGCTGAAGACAGAACTGAAGATGGAGCAAGGGAAGCATCACTTGGAGAATTGCTTTGCTTTTGCAGAATCACTCTTCCCAGTACTTTCAAGAAAGAAAATATTTTGGAAGATAATTTTAAGAATTTCAGACATGTGTGCTGCATTTTCAATATTTCCACCTTGTACTTGCCGCGATCTAGTGCCCTCCTTGTCCGCTTACTTGCAACTTCATTGTCTTTTCTTATTTATTGCTGTTATACACATGTATATGCACATGTGTATATAAATAGAGCCCTTTTCATCCATTTAGTGTTGTTCATATGTATATGTTTTAGGGATGATCATCTAGGATTAATTAAACTATTAGAGGCTTGATGTGGATAGTGATTCTCCCTCTCTTAGTTGTGACTAATTTCCTGAGCTACTCATCCAGGGGTATAATCTCACACATTTGTGTTGAGTGCCACCTGATATTATCATACTCACCTCAATTAACTATTTTTAAACCTAACTTTTACAGATATTCCAACTGAAAATAACATCTTAAAAAAATGTGGTTAGGATCAACATGTATGTATGATATACAGGATATTCATTTATCTTTCTAGTCTAGTGTTTACTTGTATATAATAATTTCTTGAGTTTAATCTATGTTCTTATAAAATTTTCAATTTCCCTTTTCTTTCTAAATGAATAAAATTTCATCATGTATATGTATTATGTTTTCTTTACCGTCTGTCAGTTGAGAGCTGATTTCCTTCCTTGACCATTGTAAGCAAGGTATCAGTGACTACACATCAACAAATAACACTGTAGGAAGATGTAAAATCCTTTCAATACATGCCTAAGAAGCATATAGCTGTGTCATATAGTATTTATATTTCTATATTTTTAGAGAACTGCCCCAGCAAATTTCATAGTGCATTTATTCCCCCATCTACACATCCAGAACAATGAATGAGAGTTTGTCTTTCTCTACATTATCTTAGACTTAAATTTTTATATTTTAATTTAAATATGTTACATTGTTCCTCCATTCCCTTTTCTCTTTCCAATCCCTTTGTCCCTTTACCAGGTTTATGACATCATTCTCTTCAAGTGTTATTTTCACATACATACACACATTATGTATATAGGTATAAATAAATGCAATCTTTGAATTTGTTCAGTAATACATATATATGTGTATATATACACACATACATAAACACACATATATACATACACATATGTATGTATATATGACTTGAGGGCTGACCACAGAACATTGATAATTATTTAGAGGGTTCAGACCCAAGAAAGAATAATTAGCCCTTTCTTAGCATTCCTTAATTCCCATAGTTGTTTATCCAGGAGAGGAATCCCATGAAGTTTCCACTTCTACTTTAATATGTATATTGGTATTGTCTTTGTTAAGGTATTGTTTAGGTAGCAACATTTTGAAGTATCATGATTCATGTTTCCCTGTCATTTCTAGGAGACTTTCTCACATCAGGTCCTGTAGTTTTTAAAGTCTTCCCGTCCTGTCTTCCATAATGTTTCTTGAGTTTCAGGAAAAGGACTTCTTTAGATGTGTCCTTTAGATCAAGGGACCCCAGCATCAGTTTTTCTGCATGTGAAATGGTTGTGATTTTCTGTGTACTTGTCTCCATCTATTGCAAAGAGAAGCTTCTTTAATCAAAGGGGAGCGCTACACTCACCTGTGAGAGTTAAAATAGTGAGTAGCAGGTCTTATTTTTTTTTTTCTTGTTGAGTGGAACTTAGGACAAATGAGACAGCTGTAGTTTATCACGAGGATGTGAAAGACAATATTGCACCCTTTGGGATATCATGCCAAGCTGGTCACTTTTATATTTCATAGGATTCACAGCTATTACTTGCTTCCTTCCCTTGGCAACTTGCACAGCATCTTTCCCAGCACCATAAAATTCAATCCTCAGGCAAGAAGCATCCAGTCATAGAATTCAAACTTAGATCCTTTGAGTCCTGTATCTAAAGTTAATAGTGTTTTCTGCATTAGATATTTACCTTTAACCTCAGGGAGGCAACCCATGTTAATAGCTGTAGCCTAGACTGTTACGAGAGTTTCCTGAGCTCTCCTGACTAACAAATCAAAAAGGAATTACTTATACTTATGCATGGTTTTATTTCTTTCTTTCTTTCTTTCTTTCTTTCTTTCTTTCTTTCTTTCTTTCTTTCTTTTCTTTTCTTTTTCTTTCTTTTTTTTCCTTTTCTTTTCTTTTGTGAGTCTGTGGCTCTCAGGTGGAGGACTATTAGCCTAAGTAGCATAACTTCATTTAAATAAATTTGTATCTAAATGATATGTAATTTTAGGTGAAAAAAGAATGGCTTCCTGGGGATTTTTCAAACATCTTTAATGCTAGTTTCCATTTTTCTGCCCCACCTTATGTATTATGTTCTTCTATCTCCCCAATTGAAGAACCTCCCATTTTCTCCTAAGTTCTTGATAACATTTGTGGTCATTTGGTTTGTTGATTATAGCCACTCTGACTGTGTTATGAATTATCTATGTAGCTTATTATAAATTTCCCTATGGTTAGTGTTGTTAAGCAATTAAAAAATATTAATTTATCTATCTGCAATTCATCTCTTAAGAATTCTTTGTTCAATTGCATTTTTTATTAGATTGTTTGTTTCCTAAATATTTACTGTTTTGGATTCTTTGTGCTTAAGAATATATCAATAATCTGGCAATTATTTTTTTACCATAATGTGGTCTGCTTCTTCCTTTGACTGATAATTTTCATGATGTACAGAAATGTTTTATTTTTATGGAGCTCCATTTTCAATTTTTTTTGGCATTTCTATCAAAAATCAGTTTTATAGCCTTATATATGGCTCTTGTATTGATCCATTGTTATACTTGTCTGTTTTTTTTCTCTTTTGCCAGTAACAAGCTATTTTTATATAGCATTTGTATTCACTGAGGGTTGATTGATTATCAGTGTGATTTGTGCTTTCAAAAAATATTTTGCATTTCTGGGAAAAGATATACATATGTTTTCATTGAGATTGTATTGAATCTGTGACTGTTTTGATATGGTGATAATTTTCACAATTTTGTTACTGGTGAACCATTGGTGTGGAAGGTCTTTCCATCTTCTAGTGTGTTCTTCAATTTTTTTCCTTGATATTTTTAATTTTTCATTGTTGAGATCTTTTATTTTCTCATTAAGCTTATTTCAATTCATTTTTGATGTGGCAATGTGATAAATTTCACTTATTGATTTACATCTTTAAAACTCTACAATGAACCCAATTTTATATATAAAGATTGGTCTCTGTTTTTCTTCTTATTTTCATAACTTGTGTGTTTCTTTACTTATTTACTGTCTCTATCAGGTTCCCCAAACAGTGAAATCCTTCATAGAGTTTGGAAGCATTCTTTTATTTTCTCCTTGCTCCATTAGACTTATGAAAGCTTTCTGGTAGAAAGGCATTTTGGGGAAACCCATACACGGGGTGGACAAAGATAAAGCGATATGAGCTATTTCACCAGGGCTTCTGAACCTGTGGCTCCAGGATCCCTAAATGGTAAAAGACCATTCTTTAGGTAGATCAAAGTTGGTCCCAAAAGACTAAAAAATTTATACTTCATAGAAGACAAATGGGAAAGGATCAAAAAAGGGGCGAATGTAAATAGAGAGGAATGAAAAGCAGTGGCACACTCTCAGTTTCAAAGGTTCCTGTACTTCCTGGGGTGGCTGGAATCTACTAGATTACAGTTACAACTTTGCTCAAAGGGGTCATCAATTTGAGAAGTGACAAGAGGAAGCAGTATGGGGTAACTTTCCCTAGTCACCAGGTCTTGTTGAGCAACTGTCAGATTTGCAGGAGGGACCTGGTAGAGTCCTTAGTGAAGATATTCTGAAGAAAGAGTTTCAAGGTTGGTTGTTTTTTGGGACCTTTTGGACTTTTGGGGCTACTTATAAAATGGAGGCAGGTGGCAGGTAGGGCATTTGTCCTTAACAGATAGGCAGTTAGGATGTGGAAGTAAACTGTCCCTTACTAGTGGCCCTGGACTGACAAGGATTATTTTGGAAATGCAGCATTTGGATTAAGGAGGGTCCTTCTCATATTTGGCTGTTACTATGGTGTTCAGCAGGGAAGTCAAAATAGAAAAGAACACTAAGATTAAAATTTACATTTGTGTTACAAATTCTGTCCACATTTCCAATTTACTCAGATTCACTTCATTAAGCTAGGTTTACAAGGAGAACCCTAAAAGGCATACATAATCCCCTTGGGAAGGGGAAAAAGACAAGATCTCCAAAAAAATAAAAAATAAAAGGAGTATGGTTAGGGGAAGAGAGAGAGAAGGGTGGGTGGAATGGGAGGGGAGAAGAAGATGGAAGAGGAGACCATGAAGAATTTAGATGCTCTAGAAGAGGAAAGGGAAGAGTGGGAGAGCAAGGAAATGGATATCTTGATTGAGGGAGCCATCAAAGGGATAGCAAAAAACATGGCACTAGGGAAATTCCCAGGAATCCACAAGGATGTCCCCAGCTAATACTCTAAACAGCAGTGGAGATGATGCCTTAACTGGCATATCCCTGTAATCAGATTGATGATTATTTTAATTGTTATCATAGAGCCTTCATCCAGCAATTGATGGAAGCAGATACAGAATACTACAGTGAAGCACTGGGCCGAGCCACTGGAGACCAGTGAAAGAGATGGAGGAGTGATAATAGGAGGAAAGTGGTCAAAGCTATAGTGGTAATACTCACAGAAACAGCTTACCTGAGCTAGCGAGAGTTCACAGACTTTGGACTGATAGCAGAATAACTTGCATAGAACCATATCAGGCCCACTAAATGTGGGGGACAGTTGTGAGGCTTGGTCAATCTGTGGGGCCACTGACAGTGGGATAAGGATTAATTCCTAGTGCTTGAACTGGAGTCTTGAAGCATATTCTCTTTGGAGAAATACCTTGCTCAGCTTAGATAGAGGGGGAAGGGCTTTGGATTTGCCTGGAAGTGAAGTGTCAGACTTTATTGACTCCCCATGGAAAGTTTCACCCTTTCTAAGTAAGGGATGGAGTGTAGGGTGAAGGTTGGGGTGGCAGGAGGGGATGGAGTGGGTACTGGGTTAGCTATGTAAAACGGGAAAAATGTATTAAAACATCTTATTAAATGAGGTAATGCAGATCCAGAAAGACAAATATCATATGTACTCACTCATAAGTGGTATTTAGACATAAAGCAAAGAAAAACCTGCTTACAATTCACAATCCCAGAGAACCTAGACAATAACGAGGATCGTAAGAAAGACATACATGGATCTAATCTACACGGGAAATAGTAAAAGAAAAGCAAGATCTCTTGAGTAAAGCGGGAGCTTGGGAACCATTGTAGAGGGTAGAATAAGATGGGAGTAGAAAGGAGGGGAGCAGAGAAAAATATATGGCTCATTAAAAATAATTAAAACAACACTCATATACATTATATAAATTAAAAAATTCTTAATAAAAAACTAAAAAATAAAAAAATTAGTGTTATTAGCTTTAAGTATAGTATCAATCAAAATTGCCTTTTTAGAAAAAAATAGACAATAAATTCCCAGGGGAAGATATGAGATTATAGAGAATTAGGTCATCATTTTTGTAACCACATTTTATTATTTATTGCTGATAAATAATTTAGAGAGTATCTCAAGCTTCTCACTTCTCAGGTATATGGACCCGAACCTCATTTTCTGTAATTTTTGAAATAACAACATCAATACTTAAGTCTGCTTCACAGACTGGTAAAGATTTTCAAACAGTTGAGCTGGTAAATGCACTGACACCACATACATGAGAGATCTCAGCATGATTGATGTGCTTCACTCTTGGATCTGATTCCAGAATAAAAATTTCCAACACTTTATCAAATCATCAATAAACAAATCCAAAAGCTGCACAAGAACTGGAATTTATATCATCAACAATAGCTCCTCTTTGGCATTGTCCTCTTTAGTGTGGCAGAGTTCACTACTCTCAGGATAACCCTCCACATGTTACAGGGTTTGGTCTTACTCCCTGTGATAGTTGGTGTAGGAAAGATAAAAGAAAATAATTATCACAAGAAATATTAGACATTTCTATTTGGAAGACATTGTGATGCTTGGTAGCTGCAAAGTGAAGCCTAAATCATCAAAAATAGTGTAAGATACAAGAAATAATCACTATAAGCTGTTGTATAATTTTCAACAAAATATCCATTTCACCTTCTCCAAGATAATTATAAGTTATATATGATATATAGAAATTTATTCAAATATATTTATATTATTTTAATACATTTATATTATTATATACATACACCATGCCTCACATATACATATATGCTAGGAAGTTTTGTATTTCCAGAAGACATGGGCTGCAAAACAATCCTTAATATATGATATTGAACTTTGTGAATATGGAATCTAAAGAACAGAAGGCTAAGTGATTTTTCTTGAGAGGATGGTGAGGTGAACCCTTATGACGCCCTGCACTAATCATTTAGCTTTTTCATATTTGCAACATGGGAACTGTATTTGTGGGAGTGTCAGAGTAGGACTTTTGAACAAAATAAAAATATAGTCCATAAATATTTTCATGAATTTATTTATTTTAGAAAATCAGAAAGGCAGCTATTACTGGAATTAAAATTTTAAAAATGTTTGTGTAATTATACAATTTATGTTTAATCTTCTAAAAGTTATCCCAAAAATTCACAAAAAAACTGAATTACCTTCATTATTGTAGAAGGATACAAGATTATCTCGTAAACATCAATAGCCCTCCTTTTCACAGATGAAAAATGGGCGGAGGAAGAAATTAGAGAAAGATTACCCTTCACAATATCCACAATCTTGGAGTAACTCTAACGAAACAAGTAGAAGGTAAGAACGAGAAGAAATGTAAATCTTTGAACAAAGACATTGTAAAAGACACCAGAAAATTGAAAGTTCTCCAATGCTCTTGGATAGTTAGAATTAATATAATAAAAATGGCAGTCTTACCCAAAGCAATCTACAGTTTCAAAATAGCAGCAAAGCTTTTTACAGATCTCGAAAGAACAATACCCAACTACATATGGAAAACTAAAAACCCCAGAATAACCAAAACAATCATACAATAAAGGAACTTCTGGAGGCTTCACAATCCCTGATTTCAAACTCTACTACAGAGCTACAGTACTACAAACAGCCTGGTATTGGCATAAAAGCAGACAGGAAGACCAATGGAACTGAATTGAAAACCAGGATATCAATTCACACATGTGAACATCTGATTTTTGACAAGGAAGAAAAAAATATAAAATGGAAAAAGAAAAACATAGTTAACAAATGGTGCTGGCATAACTAGATATCAACAAGTAGAAGAATGATCCATATTTATTGTCATGCCCAAAAGTCAAATCCAAATGAGGTCAAAACCTTCAACATAAAATCAAGTACACTGAAACTCATTGAAGAGAAAGTGGGAAGTACAGTTGAACATTTTGGCACAGGAGAAAACATCCTAAATATAAACCCAATAGCACAGACACTGAGAGCAACAATTAATAAATGGAAACCTGTTAGACTGAGAAGCTTTTGTAAAGCAAAGGACATGATCAATAAAACAAAATAGAAGACAACAGAATGGGAAAAGACGTTCACCACCCTGCATCCCACATTGGACAGAGGTCTGATCTCCAAAATATACAAAGAACTCAAAAAATTGTTCATTAAAAAAAACAAAACAAAACAAATAATCAAATAAAAAATGGGCACAGACCTAAACAGAGAGCTCTCAACAGATGAATCTAAAATGGCTGAAAGACACTTAAAGAAATGCTCAATCTCTTTAGCCTTCAGAAAATTGCAAATCAAAACAACTCTGAGATTCCATCTTAAATCTGTCAGAATGGCCAAGATCAAAAACAATGATGAGGGCTTTTCTGGAAAGGATGGGGTACAAGAAACAGTACTCCATTGCTGGTGGGTGTGCAAATGGGACAGCCACATTGGAAATCATTATGGTGACTTCTCAGAAAATTAGGAAACAAATTACCTCAAGACCAAGCAATGCCACTTTTGGGTTCATACCCAAAGTATGCTCAGTCATACCAAAAGGACATGTGCTCAACTATGTGTAGGGTTAAGCCCAGCCTTAGGGGGCGTGTCCACCTCACGGGAATGTTTACCTATAAATCTGCCAGGCTTTAGCAAAGCCGGCACTTCTGTTTCCTGTTCTCCGCGGGAACCATGGTACTGTAAGTCTAATTTCACTATTAAAGCTGTGTATATTTTTTACAATCTCTCTGCATTCATTTACGCCGCTACAACTATGTTCATAGCAGCATTATTGGTAATAGCTAGAAACTGGAGACAACTTAAATGCCCTCCACCAAATAATGGATGAAGAGCATTTGGTATATGTACACAATGGAGTACTACATGAAGAAAAAAAATAACGAAATTTTGAAATTTGTAGGCAAATTGAAGGATCTAGAAAACATCATATTGAATGAAGTAACCCATATCAAGAAAGGCAAATATAATATATACTCACTCATAAATGGCTTTTAGACATAAAACAAAGAAAAACCAGCCTACAATTTACAATCCCAGAGAACCCAGATAACAAAGAGGACCCTACAAAATCATATATTTATCTATCTACATGGTAATCAGAAAAAGACAAGATCTCCTGAGTAAACTGGGAGCATACGGATCATGGGTGAGGGTATAGGGGGAGGAGGAGGAAGGGAGACAAGATGAGAAAAATATGTAGTTCAATAAAAACAATAAAAATGAGATTTTTTATATTTACTAGGGAAAAGAAAATCATAAATTATAATACAAGCTCTAAAAAATAAATTATAAATGTAATAATAATCAAAATTTTGCATAATAACACGGAATAAGCATTATCATACTTCAATGTTATCTCATTGTTGAGAAAGTATGATGTATTTTTATTTCTCAGAACAATTCTTTTGTTATATGTGTGTGTCTGAAAAGCAGATTCCAAAGGTTAGAGTGAGGCCTGTCACTATCAGTAATTGAAACAAGTTACATAAGGATGTCCTTCCAAAGGAAAACTTTTTCTATGACTAAAGTCTGCTTTCTATTGAATTTCCCAGCCTTTTAAATTAGCATCCTGTCTTTTTTGTTTTCTGAACTATTCATTCATTGCAGAGTTTTCTGTGATATGGGCTTTGTGAGAGACAGAGAAACTGTCCACTTGTGCTTATCCATTATTTTTAATAGAATACTCCATAATGTTCTGCCATAAACTTCCTGAGATTCGGCATAATACCTCAGTGTGGGAATGGGAAGTATTATGACTCTGTCATTTTTCAGATTCTTTTATCCCACTGTGATGTTATCTCTTTGCACAGACTATGCTTCTTGAGTCTGTTGTTCCAAACAGGATACTGGACCACAATCTACATTCCATAACATTTCGATCACAGCCCTAGATAACCTGGATGGAATCAAAAAGCTCTCAACTTCAGACTCTCATCTCTTTTGGTGTGGTGTTTGCTCACCGGCTTTCATGCTGAAACCTCCCTCCTTTATGAGTTTCACCTCTTATTTGAATCTTCAGCATTTCAATGTCTCCCTGGATTCTAAAGAAACCAGAAACCAGTCTTGAGAACAACTGTGGCTGATGGGACCAAGATTAATATCAGCAGTTCAGTGTGTCTGGAGTCTAAAAAATTGCTTCTTTACAAATAAATTCCATGTATTTCCAAATACAAACATATTTGTATTTTCTTTTTGCTTTCTTTTCCTCTATTGACCTTTTAATCTTATTTATTGTATTGAATTTCTTTCATCTGATCTCACAATTTCACAGATGTGGCTCCTAATCCACATCATGATACAATGAACTGAAAACCAAAGTTTTCTCTTATCAAAGTATCTGTTTGCTTTTTTTTTTTTTTTTTTTTTTTTTTTTTGGTTTTTCGAGACAGGGTTTCTCTGTGGCTTTGGAGCCTGTCCTGGAACTAGCTCTTGTAGATCAGGCTGGTCTCAAACTCATTGAGATCCGCCTGCCTCTGCCTCCCGAGTGCTGGGATTAAAGACCTGCGCCACCATTGCCCAGCTTTGTTTGCTTTTTTAATTACAAAATTGTGACTGGGTCAGGAGGTAAAATATGAAGCAAATTTTGCAGACAGAAGTGGGGTAATTGTTTCATATTCATATATAAATAACTTTCCTCTTGTCCAGTCTTAAGATAGTCAAGTGATCATCACACTGCGCAGAGCATAGAGAAGAAGGTATTTCACAGAGGCTTGTCAAATTCTATATGTGACTTGGTATTTCCCACAATATGCTGTTCATACTATATTATTTGATACCTTCTCAAGAGAACAAATTCAATAAGCCTTTATATCACTAAATCTCTACTTTCCACTTCATTTTTTCTATATTCTTTCTCATGGTAATAGTTGGAAAATACTTAGGGAGTTATCAAATTGTATATTTTCCATGCTCAAATAATTTCTTATAAAAAACTTTTATATGAACAAAATGAAATAAGAAACATAGTACTAAGTCATATATTCCTTGCCTCTATAGTTAGCATATTCTGTAATTTAAAATTAGTTTCCAAATTATAGTGCTTATGGATGAAAAAAATAACCCCCAAATAATCAACTGAAATTTATTAACCTTCGCGAAAAGAGAGCAGAGGTTAGTTCTGATGTGACATTTCTGACTCTCTCAAACATGTGAGAGATAAACTTGAGATGGATGCCATCATTGGCATCCTTATTCAGACATGAAACAGAAACCCAGTATCACAGACTGCAAAGATTGATTTAGTTCCTGGAATTGTTCCAAAAGCAAAAGATGACAAATAAGCCCTTCTAAATCTCGGTTAAGCATTCCATGTTTATTTTCCAATGCCCATGGACAAAATTGAATTTGCCAACTGTTCATTTTGAGTTTACATTGTCACCAGTCTTATGCATATTAGGTTTGAAATCCATTAGTGAACACTCTTCAAGAATAATCTTAGTTGGAACAATAATGTGAAAAGTGTTTTATATCTTAACAGAAATCATAATTTTTTATTTACACAAAATAAAAAAGCATATATTTACATTTTCTAGATTTACATATCTTATAATTTTTATTACTATAAGCATTTTGCTTGCACATGTGTGTGTGTGTGTGTGTGTGTGTGTGTGTGTGTACCATGTGTATGCCTGGTGGCCACAGAAGTCAAAAGAGGGCTTAATATCCCTGGTAACTGGAATTGAAGAAAATTGTGAACAATAATGTTGGATCTGGGAGTCAAATCTGGGTCCTTTGCCAAGAACAATTAGTATTTTTCAATGCTGAGCCAACTCTCCAGTCCCTTGCATTTGTTTCTTATTCTCAACCAACTATGTAACAGTGTTCATGTGAATGTGTGTGTTAATCACATGTAGTAAAAGCCATTATTGCACTCTATAGAGCTTATATTATAGTTTTTCATATAAACTGATTTCCCAAATTTCTTATCTAGAATATAATTTTTTTCAAATTAATGTCTTCTTTCTGTAAAGATTTAATTTATGACATTTTAGGCTCAGTTAATGAGTATTTGCTTGTCTATTCCGTATCCTGAATTGTTACAGAAATTAAATTAATTAATCATAATTTTCTACAAGTCTCTCATAATAACTATATAGTCTTCATATATTTATTTATTTATTAATAACTATTTTAAACTATTTCACTTAATTTATTGTCTAGGCATGTGAATTCAGTTGTCTATGCTTTAAGGCTTGCTTCCTGTACTCTCCCCCCATAGAAATACAGAGAGAATGCTCAATGCCTCCTCCATTTACCTGAATTGCTTTCAGTTGTCTCTTTAGTTTCCTAAGAGATACTCCACTGTTAAATAGAGATACCCCAAGGCAACTGGTCCTAAAAAATATATCCAGTGAGTTGTAGCTTGATAAATGAGACAATAATACTTTATCTGACAAAGTATACATACAAACAATTTATAGTTTCCTATGACGGTCAAGCTGCAGAAAAATTAATTAATTAATAAAAATGTAAGAGTGATAATCTATTTATTAATCCATTATTTAAATTAAAATCTGTTATAGAAATCTCATAAAATAAATGAAAGTAAAATAGCATACATGAAAATTGAAGTAATTCTTTTAAGTTATTATCACTTGACTGATGAATTTTTCATTAATTACACCACTTTTAAAGAGGTATCAATAAATACACCATATTTCTGTACTTATGCATAACACTAAATTCTAAATATGGAAAAGCTTGAGAAATGGAAATCAAACTAGTGATAATTATCGGATATGGCTAACTTGTTCCTACAGGGATTTGCTCATAGCTGCCAATATCTTGAATTAGGATTTTTTTTTCCCTAAAATTGCAAATGGATTCTGCAATAGCATGAACTCCTATAAAACTACTTTGAGTGGCATCTCAGAGATAGAATTTGGTTGGAGAGACAGGTGTAGATAATAAGTGTTTTGAGTACAAGAACCTGTTAACCTTACTATTAGTAACATAGAGAGGAATACAATTGGCTGGAAATTATCAGACAGACTTTAAGTAAACCAAGCATAATGTAGATTTTCTTCTTTGCTGTATATAGGCAACGTAGGCCAAAAAAGTTATTTATTTAGATAATCAGTATAAACCAATTTTCAGAATTTCAAACCAAGAATTGATTTGTTTCTATTTCTGTAATTCTATTCTATTCTTGCAAATATTTTTTTTCAGGAGGCAAGCAGAGTACAGGGAATGTACAGCAAGGACTAATAACTTAGGTAAGTGTTCTAACAAGCATCATACTTTGCCTAGTTTATATTAACTCTCAATACAAATAATTTTGAGCTAAATAATGATATATCATCTCTATAAGCTATAGAGGTGCAGTAATGCACAACAGTAGAAAATAAACCACTCAGTAATGTATCTTACTATTGATATTGTTAACGAAACATTTCATTTTGCAAAGGTTTTGGAATATTTTGTTTATATGGTATGTGTGTTTCTGTACTAGTTTTGCCTTACATTTATTTGTAGAAATGACATAAGACACTAGTCATTTGCAAATTGTATGAACATTAACAACTGAAATCTTTACCACAGACCTCCATCAAGACCTGAGCAGAATTAGGGAGCCAAGGAGATGCAAATTAGCATGGGTTTAAACCTTAATATTGGTTTTACAGGGCTTGCATTGACAAGGTAGTCTGAAACCTACCTCCCAAGGCAGAGGTGGCAATGAAAGCTGTCCAATATTCTTGCAATTTGCATTCTGGGATCCTGTATTGGTCTTAAGTTTAGGTCTTAGGGACATTGATTACTGTGCCATGCACACTCATTGTTTTTCACTAGTTGCTTACATCTTCTTCATGATCTTGGAGACCATCCCTTTAAGACACACATACTTGTGTGTTTGTGTACATTGTGTTTGCATATCTCTGAGTGTGAGCATATTTTTTTTTTGTGTGTGTGTGTGTGTATGCTGTTTGCCAATTTTATTTCTATATCATTTTCAGGACTTGATGTAAGAATGCTCTTCTTTATTACAGAGCTACAGTACTGAAAACAGCTTGATACTGGCATAAAAACAGACATTGACCAATAAAATCGAATTGAAGACCCGGATATTAATTGACATACCTATGAACACCTGCTTTTTGACAAAGAAGCTAAAATTATACAGTGAAAGAAAGAAAGCATTTTTAATAAATGGTGCTGGCATAACTGGATTTCAACCAGTAGAATAAAAATAGAACCCATATCTATTGCCATGCAAAAAAACAAAAGTCCAAATGGATTAAAGATCTCAATATAAATCCAACCACACTGAACCTGAGAGAAGAGAAATTAGGAGGTATCTTGCAATGCAGTGACACAGGAGACCATTTCCTATGTATAATAAGAGCAACAATAAATAAATGGGACATCCTGAAACGGAGAAGTTTCTGTAAAGCAAAGGGCACAGTCATTAAGACAAAAAGGCAACGTACTGATTGGGAGAAGATCTTTACCAACCCCACATTAGAAAAAGGTCTGATCTCCAAAATATATAAAGAACTCAAGAATCTAGACATTAAAATTCTAAATAACCCAATTTAAAAATGGGGTACTGAACTGAACAGGAAATTCTCCAAAAAAGAAGTTCAAATGGACTAAAGATACTTAAGGACATGTTCAACTTCCTTAGCTATCAGGGAAATACAAATCAAAACAACTTTGAGATACCATCTTACATTTGTCATAATGGCTAAATCATAAACACCAATGATAGCCTATGCTGAAAAGGATGTGGTGTAAGAGGAACAATCATCCATTGCTCGTGGGAATGTAAACTTGTACAACCACTTTGGAAATCAGTGTGGTGGTTGCTCAGAAAATTGGGAGTCAACCTACCTCAGGATCCAGCAATACCATTCTTGGGAATATACCCAAGGATGCCCAATCATACTACAAAAACATTCATTCAACTATGTTCATAGAGGCATTATTTGTAATAGCCAGCACCTGAAAACAACCTAGATTTCCCTCAATAGAAGAATGAATAAAGAATGAGTGGCACATATACACATTAGAGTACTACTCAGAGGTAAAAAGCAATGACATCTTGAATTTTGCATGCAAATGGATGGAAGTAGAAAATACTATCCTGAGTGAGATAACCCAGACCCACAAATATAAATATGGTATATACTCATTAGTGGATTCTAGCTTATAGTTTGTGATCCTAGGGAAGCTAAGTAATAAGGTGAACCCAAAGAAAAACATATAATGATCCTTCTGAAAATTGGAAGCAGATAAAATCCCCAGGCCAAAGCTGGGAGCATACAGGTGGGAGCTGTGGAAGGGGAGGTGAGAGAGAGAGGGAAGAAGGAGAGGATTAGGGAGTGCTTGAGGAAGTGGGATGGTTGAGATGGAGAAAAGGGGGATTAAGGGATCAGGGAAGGAGATATCTTAATTGAGGGAGCCATTTTGGGGTTGGCAAGATGACTGGCTCTGGGGAGTTTCCCAGGAGTGCATAGATATGTATCCAGATAGAACCCAGGGCAGTGGAGGAGAGGGTGCCTGGACTGGCCTTGTCCCATAATCAGACTGATGACTATCCTGGATATCACCATAGAACCTTCATCTGGCGACAGGTGGAGATAGAGATAGAGACCCACATTGGACCACTGGATTAAGTTCCTAAGGTCCAGTTGAAGAGTGGAAGAAGGGAGAATATGAGCAAGGAAGTCAGGACCACGAGAGGTTGATTCACCCACTGAGGCAATGTGCCTGAGATAATAGGAGCTCACCAACTCAAGTTGGACTGGGAATGAACGAGCATGGGGTCAAACTGGACCCTCTGAATGTGGCTGACAATTGGGGCAGACTGAGGCGCCAATGATAATGGCACTGGGATTTGTCTCTACTGCATGTACTGGCCTTTTGGGATCTTATTCTCTTTGGATGCATACCTTTCTAAGCATGGATGTAGGGGGAAGGGCCTTGGACTTCCCACAGGGAAGTCCTCTCTTAGGACTGGAGGAAATTGGGGGATAGTGTGTGGGGGAGTGGGTGGGAAGTGGGAGGAGGGGAAGAAGTGGTAATTTTGATTGGTATTATTTATAAAGTAATAAAAAAAGAAATTTAATTAATAAAAAAAACACAAAGAACTCAGGTAGGTTGATTGTACAAGTTTGAATTCCCACCAGCAATGGATGAGTATTCCCCTTACTCCACATCATATCCTTTGTAAGCTGTCATTAGTGTTTTTGATCTTAGCCATTCTGACATGTGTGGAATTGTATCCCTGAGATGTTTTTAATTGCATTTCCCTGATGGCTAAGGACGTTAAACACTTCCTTAATTATCTTTCAGCCATTTGAAATTCTCCTGTTGAAAATTCTCTGTTTAATTCTGTACCCCATTTCTTAAATTGGGATATTTGGAATTTTGATGTCAAATTTTTTGAGATCTTTAAATATTTTGGAGATCAGTCCTGTGTTTGATGTGGGGTTGGTGAAGATCTTTTCCCATTCTGTAGACTCCCTTTTTGTCTTATAGACTGTGTCTTTTGCTTTACAGACACTTCTCTGTTTCAGGAGATCCCATTTATTTATTGTTGCTCTAAGTGTCTGTGATACTGGGGTTATACTTAGGAAGTGTTCTCCTGTATTGAATGTTACTTCTGACTTTCTCTTGTATTAGGTTCAGAATAATCAGATTTATATTGAGGTCTTTAATCCATTTGGACTTGAGTTTTGTGCTTGGGGATAGATATGGACCTATTTTTGTTCTTCTACATGTTGACATCCAGTTATGCCAGCACCATTTGAAGATTCTATGTTTTTTCCATTTTATAATTTTAGCTTCTTTGTCAAAAATCGTGTGTTCATAATAGTGTGGATTACTACCCAGGTCTTCAATTTGATTCTCTTTGTCAACGTCTCTGTTGTTATGCCAATACCAAGCTGTTTTCATACTGTAGCTCTATAATAGAGCTTGATGTCAGGGATAGTGATGCCTTTTTAATTTTCTTTTTTGTATGGGATTGTTTTGGTTATTCTGGGTTTTTTGTTTTGTGGCACATTTACACATTGGAGTACTACTCAGTGGTAAAAAACAATGACATCTTGAAATTTGCATGCAAATGGATGGAACTAGAAAACACCATCCTGAGTGAGGTAATCAATACCCAAAAATATGAATATGGTATGTACTCATAAGTGGAAATTAGCTATAATCAAAGGATATTGAGCTTATATTTCATGATCCTAGAGAAGCTAAGTAACAAGGTGAACCCTGAGAAAAACATATATAGATCCACCTGGAAAGTTGAAATGGACAAAAGCATCTCACAAAACTGGGAACATGTGGGTGGGGGTAGAAGAGAGGATAGAAGGGGAAAAGGAGTGGAAAAAGGGAGGGGCAAGGAGAACTTGAGGGAATGAGGTAGTTGATATGGAGGAAGGACAGAGAAGAGAGCAAGGAAAGAGATGTCTTGATTAAGAGAGCCATTATGGGGCTAGCAAAAAACCTGGTTCTAGAGAAATTCCCTGGAATTAACAAGGAAGACCCCAGCTAAGAGTCTAAGCAATATAGGAGAGGGTGCCTGAACTGGCCTTGCCTTATATTCAGACTGATGAATTTGGTAAATATCACCAAAGAACCTTCATCCTGAAGCTAACGGAAAGAGAGGCAGAGACCCAAATTGGAACACTGAACCCAAAGTCCGGTTGAAGAGTGGAAGGAGTGAGAATATGAGCAAAGAGGTCAAGACCATGATGAGTACACCCACTGAAACAGTCTACCTATGCTAATGGAAATTCTTCAACTCCAACAAGACTGGGAAAAAGCATAGGTCCAATCTAGTCCCTTTTAAAGTGGTTGACAGTTGCATGGCTGGGACATGATGAGGGGTGATTGGCAGTAGCATTAGGATTCATCCCTACTGCATGTACTGACTTTTTGGAAACCTGTTCTCTTTGGATGTATACCTTGCTCAGGCTAGATATAGTAGAGAGGGCCTTGGACCTTCTCCAAAACAATGTTCTGAGCAGCGAATGGGGGCTGGGGTAGTGGGTAAGTGGAGGAATGGGAGAAGAGAAGGGAGTGGGAACTTGAGTTGGTATTTATGATGAAAAAAAGATAGTTTGTTTTCTTTTAAAAAATAAAAATGAAAAAAATATTAGCAATATCAACTTCCTCAAAGAGGGACAGCTTAGCAGAATGATCAGAAAATAGGACAGAATTTTTGGTGTCTACATGAAACACACCTCATGATCAATGATACACCCACCACCCTAGGGTAAAAGGATTGAAAAAGGTATTCTTAAGAACTTAAGAAACAAGCAAATGTCACTGTTCTGATATCTGACAAAACACACTTCAACACAAATTAATCAGAAGACATAATTTGGGACACTTGAGTTTCATTTAAAGACAACCCATCAAAATATTGTACCCTAAAGCACAGTAGCACCCAACTTCATAAGTAAAGACTATTGAATTTAAAATCAATAACTGACCCCAATATAGTAATAGGAAGTGATTTCAGACAATCACATTCACCAATGGACAGTAATCTTAGAATATAAAAAAAACTTAGATCTTAAATATCATCATCAAATGGAATTAACATATATGTACAAAATATACATAGCCACTAAATATAATACTTTTTTCTTCTCAGCCCATGAACCTATCCCCAAGGCAGACCTCATTTTGTGACACAAAGCAAGTGTCAACAAACACAGAAAAAAGGAAATAGCATTTTGCATTCTATCAGACCATGGATTAAAGCAGGATATCAACAACAAGAGGAAAAAGATAGTACACAGATATATGAAGAGTAAACAACACACCCCTGAATCAAAGTTATAATAATAAATGAAAATAAAACACATTATATCATCATCTATGCAATAAAATGGAGGGAGTACTAAGAAAAAAATCATATCACTGAGTGCCTACATAATGTGAAATCTCTAAAATTAATAACCTTTAACTTCTTTTATTACAAACTCTTGCACCTTAGACTGAAAAACTGCATAACTGATTTCCTTGTTGATGATTCAGGGAAAATAATAAGCACACAAATACATGAACAGTCATCATGCAATAGGCTCAACAGCTTTCAAATGTCATAACATTGCAGTGAAATTTCTTTGAACGCTATTGATACATATTTAATATGTTTATTGCTGTGTTGTATACTAGAGTTATAGACTACTGATGTACTAGCATGGTGTTACCACTTCTTTAAAGGTATTTTTGTACATTTGAAGAACTGATAAAATGAAAAAAATTAAATTGATTTTTCATAAGAAATTACACCAATTATACATTGGTATGCACATCTTCCTGCTGATGGTTCAGATGTATTTCAAGTAAGGATCTGAAGGATGATGCAATGTAAATAGTAAATCCCCAAACTAAGCAATATCATAGCCAAATTGTAATAGTCCATAACTTTATAGAGACAGTGAAACTATAGGAAGCCAAGAAGCAAACTGAGGCATATGAGTAGTAAAGTCAAGAGTCTAGAGGTGTGGTGACAGTCTGGTGGTGTTCATTTTCTGTGAAATATGAACATTAAAATATGTATACTATTTCTCATTTATCCTTCACCTCATTTATTGAAAGCAATTTCTTTTTTTTTTTTTTTGTTTTTTTTTTTTTTTTTTTTGGTTTTTCGAGACAGGGTTTCTATGTGGTTTTGGAGACTGTCCTAGAACTAGCTCTTGTAGACCAGGCTGGTCTCGAACTCACAGAGATCCACCTGCCTCTGCCTCCCTAGTGCTGGGATTAAAGGCGTGCGCCACCACCGCCCGGCTGAAAGCAATTTCTTTTCTCACACAATATATTCTGTTTACACTTTCCCGTCTCTACAGCTCCCAACTCCTCTGTACCCCATGTCTGGACCCACTTCTTTCTTCCTCTTTTTATAAAAGAACAAGCTCTAAGAGATAACAAAACATAACAAAATAAACAATAATAAGTTAAAAAAAATGGTGTGACATTTATTTACAGGAATGAGGATTTGAAAAAGGAAAAAATGACAGGAAAAAGAAAGAAAATACAAAGATAAAAGAAAGAAAAATGAAAGAAAGAAAGAAAGAAAGAAAGAAAGAAAGAAAGAAAGAAAGAAAGAAAGGGGAGAGTATAAGAGAAGAGTCATTAAACAGATAATATAGTACTATTTAACTGTCACAACAATTAAAAAGATTTATATGTGTCATTACCTAAGGGATCATCGTACAAGGAAAAGCAAATTACACCTAAAGGAATTAACTTCTGTCTAGTCTGCATTACCACAACTAGTTTGCTCCAGAGATCAATTCTAATGTATGCACTTCAGATAAAAATGAGCATGATTTTAATTAATGGCCAGTGGAACACCTAAATCTACAAAAAAAATGGACTTGGAATAAGAAGGAACTTCTTGAAACAAGTCCATGCAACCTGATTAAAATTAAATAGATATTTTATCATTTAGTCTCATGAATGAAGCATTACATGGACGCTATACTTATACTCTGGGGATTCTACTTATCCTCCTGGCTATGGGAAGTAGACAAAATTGCCGGGAAAAAATTGGGACCTTGGGGGTGGGGTGGGATGGGGGTAAGGGGAGATGGGGAGAGAAAAGTGAGAAGGGGAGGATGGGGCGAACTTGGGGAAGCAGGATGATTGGGATAAAGGAAGGTTGGATAGGGGAAGCACAAATCTTAGTTAAGGGAGCCACCTTAGGGTTGGCAAGAGACTTGAACCTAGAGTGGCTCCCAGGTGCCCAAGGCGATGTCCCCAGTTAGTTCCTTGGGAGGCTGAGGATAGGGAACCTGAAATGACCCTATCCTATAGCAATACTGACGAATATCTTGCATATCACCACAGAACCTTCATCTGGTGATGGATGAAGATAGAGACAGAGACCCACACTGGAGCACCGGACTGAGCTCCCAATGTCCCAATGAGGAGCAGAAGGAGGGAGAATATGAGCAAAGAAGTCAGGACGGCAATTGGTGCACCCACCCACTGTGACAGTGGGGCTGATCTATTGGGAGCTCACCAAGGTCAGTTGGACTGGGACTGAAAAATCATGGGATAAAACCAGACTCTCTGAACATGGCGAACAATGAGGGTTGATGAGAAGCCAAGGACAATGGCACAGGGTTTTGATCCTACTTCATGTTCTGGCTTTGTGGGAGCCTAGCCAGTATGGATGTTCACCTTCCTAGACCAGGATTGAGGGGGGAGGACCTTGGAATTTCCACAGGGCTGGGAACCCTGACTGCTCTTTGGACTAAAGAGGGCAGGGGAGAGGAGTAGGGGGAGGGGAAGAAGGGTGGGAGGAGGGGAGGGAAATGGAAGGCTGGGAGGAGTCGGAATTTTTTTTTTCTTTTTCTCAATAAAAAATTAAAAAAATAGATAAAAATTGTAAATTCCTTGTCTGGCTGTATATTTCAGTAGATAAAGTTTTGCTGTGCAAGCATGGGGGATACAGTTCAAATCTCAATCAGTCATGTAAAAGCTGCTCATAATGGTGCTTGATTCTAATTCTGGTGCATGGGGAGGCAGAAGGGCACAGTAAGATATGCAGGAATAACTTATAAGCTTGTCTATTAAGAATAGCAAGGATTTCATTCTGCAATAGAGGCTATCTCGGAAAAAAATCTTAGAAATCCATAAAAAAAGACTTTTTTCTACACAAAGCATGGAAGAGCACATTTGTACACATATACACACATGCACACACACACACACACAAAAACAAACATGTGTATTCATACATGCACACATATACACACATCCATGAACATGCTCACACACACACTCAGATACTCATGTATACATTGGTATGAAGAAGTAAAATATACCTTTCCTATATTCTTTTAGACTCATTCCTTACTATTTAGTTATTATTTTGTATTTGAAGAGTACTTTGTATAAAATAGATTATCTTATTCTTAACTTTTTTATTTAAAATGTTATTAGTGAGTAATAAGTAGAGTATGATTAAAATGTAATATATTTATTTATTCTATATATTATATTGCATCCTTTCAAATGAATAATTTTAGGAAGTTTATATGCTTTTAAAAGAGTAATAGAATATACCAATAAGTTTGATGTCATACAATGCAAGTAATAAATTTAAGGGACTACTAATTACTGGTGGTGTAACACACTTCATAAACTCTTTAAACTGCATAGATACAAAGGCCAGAGTACCACCTGTGAAAATAACCTCAGAAAAGTCATCAATGGGATTTATTATGCAGGAATTCTTAATAAATTGTCTGTACATACTCAATTTGTTGCTGACACAAGGAACTGAAGTAGAATAAGGGACTCTGTGAACAATGCTAATTTTAACGTTTTTAAACTCCTTCAATTCAATGATTAGATGAATATAAGTTTTTATTAATTTTTTCTTGAGCTCTATATTTTTCTCTGCTCCCCTCCCTGCCTCCCCTCTCCTCCCTCCAGTTTTCCCCCAAGGTTCCCGTGTTCCCAATTCACTCAGGATATCTTGTCTTTTTCTACTTACTACTCCCATGTAGATTAGATCTATATAAGTCTATCTTAGTGTCCTCATTGCTGTTTAAATTCTCTAGGATTGTGGTTTGTAGGCTGGTTTTCTTTGCTTTATGTTTAAAAACTACCTATGAGTGAGTACATGTGATAATTGTCTTTCTGTGTCTGGCTTACCTCACTCAAAATAATGTTTTCTAGCTCCTTCCATTTTCCTGCAAAATTCAAGATGTCATTTTTTTTCTGCTGTGTAGTATTCCATTGTGTAAATGTACCACATTTTTCTTATCCATTCTTTGGTCAAGGGTCATTTAAGTTGTTTTCAGGTTCTAGCTATGACAAACAATGCTGATATGAACATAACTGAGCACATGTCCTTGTTGCACGATTGAGCATCCCAATATAAGTGTTATAGCTTCTAAGAAGAATATTAAAATGCCAACATTTTAGTTCTTATTGTCATGGATAAATATATTCTAGTTGGTTTGAGTGGTTAAAGAAGCATCATTTTTTTAATTAATTAATTTATTTATTAAAGATTTCTGTCTCTTCCCCGCCACTGCCTCCCATTTCCCTCTCCCTTCCCCAGTCAAGTCTCCCTCCCTCATCAGCCCAAAGAGCAATCAGGGTACCCTGCCCTGTGGGAAGTCTAAGGACCACCCACCTCCATCCAGGTCTAGGAAGGTGAGCATCCAAACTGCCTAGGCTCCCACAAAGCCAGTACGTGCAGTAGGATTAAAAACCCATTGCCATTGTACTTGAGTTCTCAGTAGTCCTCATTGTCCACTAATTTCAGCGAGTCTGGTTTTATCCCAGGCTTTTTTCAGACCCAGGCCAGCTGGCCTTGGTGAGTTTCCGATAGAACATCCCCATTGTCTCAGTGTGTGGGTGCACCCCTCGCGGTCCTGAGTTCCTTGCTCGTGTTCTCTCTCCTTCTGCTCCTGATTTGGACCTTGAGATTTCCGGAAGAATGGATGAAGAAAGTATGGAATATATACTTATTAGAGTACTACTCAGGAGTAAAAAACAAGGACTTATTGAATTTTACATGCAAATGGATGGAAATAGAAAACACTATTCTGAGTAAGGTAAGCCAGACTCAAAAAGAGGAACATGGGGTGTACTCACTGATATTTGGTTTCTAGCCATAAATAAAGGACATTGAGCCTATAATTAGTGATCTTAGAGAAGCTAAATAAGAAGGAGAACCCAAAGAAAAACACATAGGCATCCTCCTGAATATTAACCTTCCTCATGCGATGAAAGGACACAAAGACAGAGACCCACATTGGAGCACCGGAAATCTAAAGAGGCATCGTATTGAATATTAAATAACATATGAATCGTTGGTAAGACTAAAGAAAATAAATATATATTCCTCTTTCATGGGAACTTCTAATGGTTCTACTCAGGACACAGTCCCAAGGAAACTTCAGTTCTAGAGTCCATTAGCATGTTCATGATATCACAGTTACTGTGAAACACTCATAATCGGGAAGCCATTCAAGGCATCAGACATAGCCACAATAACACCTTTCAGTAACAGATGGTATCTCTCTGCCCTTTACCTCACTTCTACCATGCAAATCATTTATGGTAATATAAACAAACTGAAAAACCATCTTATATGGGAGTTGGCGATGTCACTCTTCTGTGAAGCAATGGTTTTTGCTTTGGGAATATTGTTTCAGTTTATTTTCTTGTTAAGTGATAAAATAGTCTCACAACAGTAGCTTAACAAAGCAAGGGAATATTCTGATTTTCAGTTCAGTTCAAAGCTGTAGTCTACCATGACTGGAAGTCATAGCAGGAGGATCTGGTCACATAACATTCATGGTAGCAGAGAGCAATAGGCATGGAGATTGTTGGCGTGACTACACATTATTGTTGGAGTTGAGGCACAGGCATATAATAGGGATTGTGACAGATTATCCTTTCTTTGTTTTGCCTCAGAGAAAGCTGAGGAAGTGAAGGTTTAGTGATGCTGACATGTAAACACAACACATATGTAGGGTGAAGTATTCTGGATAATGTCAGCCAGAGAATGATTGTCCTTCATTTAAGTTATTGCAAATATTATCCACCGTTGGCCATAAGAGATTCCTTCTTCATCTTAGACCTTAGGTATGACATTCTTCTTGATGTGGTTTGGCTCTTTTTCTAGGCTGTTGTTATTCTTGCCCACCAGTGTTTCACAAAAATCTATATCTTGACTTCTGTTAGTCATTTTTTTGCTTTAAAATGAAAGAATGATATGCAAATGCTTGATTATCATTTTCCAGAGTTAAAAATTACACCTTGATAAATGTAATTTACAAAAATCTATTTGACTTAAGTACATTAACTTATCGCAATAAGATTAAAGCTTTAAATTATATACCAGTAGGTATTTACTATGGTTTCTGTTGTCAGTTTAAACAAATCTATAATCACTTAGAAGAAAGGCTCCTGAGCTTGTTATAGAATAATTTTTTTTCAGTGGCATTATGTGATGTGGGAAGATAAATCTTAATTGTGAATTGAACCATTAAATGGATAAAATGTAGATCAAATGTATATTCATATGTTCAACTATGGACACCTTGCTAAGTCTAACACCTCAGCTGCTCCCCAGCAACGAAGAATAATTCTGTTGAGTGGAGCAGTTATAAAAGATAATTTTAAACTACTTACCTGCAGGGCGGTGGTGGTGCACGCCTTTAATCCCAGCACTCGGGAGGCAGAGACAGGCGGATCTCTGTGAGTTCGAGACCAGCCTGGTCTACAAGAGCTAGTTCCAGGACAGGCTCCAAAGCCACAGAGAAACCCTGTCTCAAAAAACCAAAAAAAAAAAAAAAAACTACTTACCTATGGAAAAATGGAACAAAATAGAATAATAATCTGTCCCATTGTTCACATAGGGCAATCTGTAGGTTTACTTAAAACATTTTCACACATATTTACAACTTGCAAGTGTAAGTTCCTGCCTTTGATAAGCATATATTATTAATTATGCTTGACAAACATATTATACACTCATTTTAAATTCATGAATAAATGATTGTGTAAATAATTTATTTGAGGAAATATTGTGCAAAGGAAAAAATAAAATTGCTCTATAGTTATGCAATGTAGAGTAAGTACTGGGAAAAGAAGTTGGCAGTCACAGACCAAGCATATGAACTGGAATCTTCCAGCTGTTGACGCTGCTCCAAAATGGAGTAGATTCCCACAGTAAGCAACTGTTCAGCAGAAAACTAATGGCCCACTTTAGGGAATAATGTGAAGAACAGTCTGGGCTGTAAAACTGCAGTAACTATAGAAAACTACAAAGTCTTCTAAATTCCTAACCTCATAACTTTAATTATTGTTGAAAATCCTAGGTACAGACTAGGGAACTCTCAAATATAGCATTAATTTGACTAAAAGTAACATGATTAAATTGTTAAAAATCAATAACTGCTATTATTATAAAATTATTTTATGCTTGGTGCTATTAATAGGTTAAAGAACCATTAGAAAGTTGAAAAATGTCAATCCTAGACAAAAGTCAAATTAAAAAAAAATACTGATTTAGAATCACTGTTTCTGAAAAGGCTCCTAAGTATACAGGCACCATTGTATTTTCTTGTAGATAAGTTTGTATTTTAGCTTTTGAAATTAAATATATGTGTCATCACTCTATTAAAACTCAAATACCATTTTTATATCTTGTGCATACTTGTGCTATTGGGGATTTTTAAGAAATTATTGGATATGCAATGGATATGATTTTTGTATCCATGTCAAATTATAGGTTGAAAGTTTATAGAAAAAGGAGTATATATTTCTAAGTCTCTGAGACTTTTCAAATATGTAGTTATGTAAACAGAAACTGCACTTTCATTTCCTGGCTACCCAGACATGAATAATCACACAAAACTATATTAATTGCAGTACTGTTTAGCCAACAGCTCAGGTGTATTCCTAGGTATCTCTTACATCTTAAATGAACCCATTTCTATTATTTTATATTTTACCATGAAGCTCGTGGTTTGTTACTTTCATCTTGCTTCTTGGTGGGGGTGGGAGGTAGGCCCACAACAGCTGCCTGACTCCAACTACTTTCTTATTTCATTCAGTTTAGTTTTCCTAACTAAATTCATTCCTGCCATAGTTCAAAGCAGATTCTTTATTACCCATTGGTACAGAAAGGAATAACACATCATAATTGTACTACTTATAATTAGGCAAATGACAAGAGACTAAAATGGACCAGAATACACTTGTCCTTATCAAATAGACAAATAATAACTCAGAAAAACTTATCAAAGCATCCTCTCACAAGAGCAACAGACACACAAGGACTCCTTTCTTATATATTTTTAGCTGACTTTGAGTACAGTGGTAGACATTCATAGTGATGTATATAGCTTGTTTAATAAATTTCCAAAGATGATCATTTTAATCAGAGAAATACAACTATTATGTTTATAAAATGTTGACATAATTATAAAAACAACACTATCTTTTCCAATTTTTAAATGCAGCAAAGAATAAAAATGTCTAGCAAAATTTTGTAACAAAGTAATCTCATATTTGAATAAGGGGAGGTCAAAGAGGATTTTCATATTTACTATTTTCTCTAAGAATAATTTATTTTGTCTTGTGTAGTTGGAATTCTATGTGCATATATATATATATATATATATTTATATCTTTCCTTAATTTCGAAAAATTGTTGTTGGTTTGTATTTTCTTCTTTCTACAACATGTTTAAGAGTATTGCCTATTCCACTGACCGGGACTCTTCTATACTTATAGTTTACGGAATTGGTATTTCTGTGGAGTTTGGAATTTTCTATATAGTAGATTCCTTTGCTTTTATTTTTTTCTTTTCTTTGATTATTCAATCTAGAGAGTCTACTTTATCTTGCATCTTGATATTCTATCTTTTGTTTGATTCATTCTACTTGTAAGAATTTCCACTGAGTTTTTTAATTCAGATAATGAGTTTTTCTGCCATGAATCTTTTTTTCTCATTCCTATCCACTCCCAAATAATGGTACTAAGACTCCTTATTAATTATGGAAGTTCAGCCTATATATTAGACTTGTCCCTAACTATGTATTATAACTTAAATTAATCAATTTATATTAATCTGCATTCTATCATATGGTATTTACTCTTTTTTTTTATCTTGTACCCTCTATTTTTACTCCATATCACCTAATGTCTCCCGTACATCTAGTTTGCTCTTCTATACCTTTCTTTCCCCAGAAATTCCACCTATACTTCCTGTCTTGTTACTGATTGTTCAGCTTTTTATTAACCAATCACAGAAAATACATATTCATACAGTGGACAAATACTCAACAATTTTCCTCCATTTTGTATAAATAAAAAGGAATTGTTTTAACTTTAATATAATAAAACTATATACAATTAGAACAATTATCAAGTAAGAATTACATTCTCAGAATCTAATCTATTTGCATTTGACAACTATACAGAACTTTTTCCAAAAAAGTTGAAACAACAGATAGCTGACTGCCTTTACAGTCATTAAAGGTTCTTCTGTAACACTGGGATATCCATCTTCAGTCTCCAGTCTTATATTATCTGAGAGTCTTTCTTATGGAATAGAAATTTTCAAAGGACTGTCCTGCATTGTCTTGGCAAAGTTTTACAGTGACTTTCTTTTTTATCCTGTTTGTCCAATCAAGACAGCAAATTGTAAATAGTTGAGGCAATGACATTTTCTTACCTAGTGACCAACTTAAGCAAAATGAAAAAAAAAAACTCCATAAAGACATTCTTGTATGTCAACCATCTCTTTTTAAAGTAAATTGGTGCTTACAGGGGTAGACATGTCTCACTGTCATGAAAAGATTCATATTATTAAAATATTTTAAATGCTGTATTCTATATGGTTTTGAAGTGTTTGAAGATCATCTATTTAAAATATGTATCACTTTGACTTTGAAAACAAACAAAAATGACTGTAAGTTTGATTATTATAGATGACTAACTATTCTCCTATCTTTTTATTTATTTATTTATTAAAGATTTCTGTCTCTTCCCCGCCACTGCCTCCCATTTCCCTCCCCCTCTACAGCCCAAAGAGCTATCAGGGTTCCCTGCCCTGTGGGAAGTCCATGGACCACCCACCTCCATCCAGGTCTAGTAAGGTGAGCATCCAAATTGCCTAGGCTCCCACAAAGCCAATATGTGCAGTAGGATCAAAAACCCATTGCCATAGTTTTCAAGGACTAAAACTTTACATTGCATGTGCTGTATAGGTATAATACCATAAGCAAGAATAAAAACAGATATACAGTATAGCAAAAATAATCTTATTTGTATCAATATGAAAAATCCATACCAATGTAAATTACTTTAGACAAGTGGTTGTTCAATAGGAGAATAAAAAATCTACTCTTTTATACAATTATTTCTATACTATATCCCTCTTTTCCCTTTTAGAATGAGATCAACTTATCTAATAACCTTTGTGTGTCTTTTTTCCTGACAACAACCAACATAACCTTCATGCAATCCTCGTAAATGATGATTAACATCCATAATACATCGAATGAACAAAAACTAATTACCAGACCCCCAACTCTTGGAAATCTGTGTATCATGTTCTCTAGACTGCTTCTTATTGTTTAAATGTCATCGCATCTTTGAGGGACACTGAGAAGTCAGAGAGAATGATGAAATCCTGGGAGAACTAGCTATATTACTTGTTGTCCAGTCTCCTGGATCAATTCATTTAGCAGCATTGAAGTTGTTCTGGATGAAGAATTTTGTAGAACTCCAAAAAAGACATTCTGAGAGGCTGGGTCACCTTCCGAGATACTTGGGTCTTTTTTGTTTGTTTTGTTTTGTTTTTAGAGACAGGGTTTCTCTTTGATTTTGGAGCCTTTCCTGGAACTAACTCTGTATATCAGGCTGGTCTCAAACTCACAAAGATCTGCCTGCCTCTGCCTCCCGGGTGCTGGGATTAAAGGCATGTGCCACCATCACCTGGAGAGATACTTGTTTTTATTGGGATCTAGTTTTTTGCTTTTGAAAACACATGTACCTTAAAAAATATGAATATATATATATGCCTTGACACAAGTTTTGAATGTTCAGTGTGTATGGGTCAGTCAAAGTTAATCTTTTTTGTTTTCTGTTTGACCAGGTAAATGACAACTATTAACTATAAGTTTGTTTAGACTATATAGCTCAACCTCTATCAAAACCATATGAAAGAACGGAAAGCAATAAAATAAGTCATAAAACTCTGTAGCCAACAATATTTATCATGTCTCATCCAGTCTCAGAGCTGATACCATATTAAGTGATCAGATTATATGGCATATGTCCTGTAGTCTTTATCCCTTTTTCTCTCATGTTTGCAGCCAATATCCTCAAAAGGTCACCCCTGATCAAACCTCATCTTTATTAATTTTCATTAAGATTATAACATTTTGTTTCATGTTCAAACAAAGGTATAAACTCTCCCCCAATAAATACATTGTTCAACTTCCATTCTGGAGTGAAGCTATTTTTAAAATACATAGGTTGGATTAATTTAGCAGTTTCATAACCCAATATCTCTCAACAGGTATTTTTTAGATATAATTTATTAGAATTAAAAAAATTCAAAGTCAGCAAAAGACCATACAGGATCTAGACACCCTGTTTATTTCCTATATTTTCAAGGCTTATTCCCTTTGCATCACTTTACTTTCTCTTTAAAGACTTCATATTATTATTTTCCAACTGTTTTTCTATGAGTGCATCATTTTCTTTTCTTTCTTCAGCACATAAGCACATTGTTAAACACACTATACCTTCTTAGAGGTTTTCTGTGTCTTTACTAAACTGGCTTTACTAAGCACTTGCAACATTCTCTGACCAAATGAGACAAATTTTAGATGTCCATATCATTTTTCTGAATAGAGTTTTGATATCCTGAAATATATTTCATACCTGTATTTTTATTTTCTTGATCATAAAGTATCTTTTATTTTTTTCTTAAAATTCACTGACTCATTTGCTCATGTCTTTTTTAATTGTTTGATAAATTTTAATAATATTCCTTGAAATTCTTCCTTCTACCTCTTGGACTTCTAGGAAGCTCTCATCTGAGAACACCTACATAGGAATAATCAGAAGACATCTGTTTTGGTCCTCCATGTTGTTTTTATTGTTACTAATGCTGGATTTTCTTTCTTTCTCTTTATTTTTTTTTCTTTTTAAATCTATTTTACTTAGCTACATGAATTTATTTTTTTGGCTATGTGTCTGATGGAATAATCTGACTTTTCTTGGGCTGGGCCAGGACAGGAGATGTGCAACCTGACTTAGACCTGGAAGAGCTGCTGGATGAGCTGTTAAATTGAAAAGATATCTCTAAAAGCACAGGTTTTGAGTTAGTCCTGTAATTACAGAGATTGATGAAAGCAAAGATAGGAGGGGAAAGTATCATGTCAAATTTGGTTTTTGAAGAAAGTAGGTCTGACAGTCACTGATCTGTAGCTAAGCTTGTGGACATGGTAATGGCTATAGTTGGCCTGAGTGCAGGGACAGTTATAGAGTTGATGTGAGTGCAAAGGGAATTGGTAAGCAAGAGACATAATCTTCAAAGATGTCTCAAGAATGAGTGAATTTTGGTCCTCAGTCTTAGAATAGTATTGTATGAGATTGCTTGTTTGTTTACCGGCTGCACAGCAGCTCATCCCAGAAATAACCAAGCAGAAACTGTATCAAATCAGTGCTTGCCCCATTAGCTCTTGCTTATTATTGGCTATCTCTTACATATTAATTTAACCCATTTTTATTAATCTGTGTATCACCATGAGGCTGTTTTTTTTACTGGGTAAATTTCCAGCATCTGTCTCTGGTGGTGCTACCTGGTTTCTCACTGACTCCACCTTCTTTCTCCCAGCTTTCAGGTTAGCTTTCCCTGCCCAGCTAAGTTCTGCTTTCCTATAAACCCAAAGAAGTTTCTTTATTCATTAACCAATAAATGCAATATATATACAGAACTATCTCCCATACCAGATTAGGATTTTGGATTTCCTGATAGTGACTGATGGGAGAAGAAGGATATCTAACCAAAAGTGAAGAAATGACTTACCCAGAAAAGGTGATTTGTAAAAAATGGGGTTTTATGGGTCCAATGTGTATAACTAATCTAATGGGGCAGAATGGAAGTAAAAGAGAAAGAAAAAAAAGCTTTCTGACTTAGCCAGAAAGCTTAGATCTTACTAGCATATTTCATTTATTTGTTTCAAATGCACTCACATAATATTAAAATCTACTAACTGATATTTTTGTTCTTTATATTTAAAGTATTGAATGGACAATTAATATTAGTACCTATTCAAAATTTATCAAAGTATGATGAAGATGCTTTTTAAAAGCAAAGTTATGCTCTGTTGGGCAGTTGCCGCTTTTCAAAGTAGTTTTCAAATTTATTTTTCTCTCTTTTCTTCTTGAGGTGGGAGAGTCATCTGTTTATGTGTTACTTTTATTGGTTAATAAAGAAACTGCCTGGGCCTTTTAATAGGACAGAAAATTAGGTAGGCATAATAAACAGAACAGAATACTGGGAGAAAGAAGCTGAGTCAGGCAGTTGCCATGATTCTCCCACTCGAGACAGAAGCAGGTTAAGATCTTTCCTGGTAAGCCACCTCGTGTTGTTACACAGATTACTAAATATGGGTTAGAATTAGCCAATAAGTGGCTACAGATGAATACAGTTTCCATGTAATTATTTCGGGTAAAGTTAGCACCGAGGGAGCTGGGCGGCAGGAAGCAGCCTGCAGCTCCTTCTACATCTTCTTTTTTCCTTTATTTATATTTTCTTTTATTGCTGCTTAGATAGTTGTCTCTGTAGCTCTGTGTATGCTGAGCTTACTTTCCTTGCTTGCCTGGTTGGGTACTTGCAGCTCGCTTTATATGTGATTGATCCTAGCACTGGCATAAAGGTATGCATCACCACTTTTTTCCATTACATTTATAAAGATAGAAATTATTCTTGTGTTTTGTTACTGAATGAGGTAATAGATAGCTTCCAAAGAAATAGTTTTGATTCTCCAGATGTCTCACTGCTTATGAGAGCACTCTTTAGTGGAAGAAAATAACTGATATTCCATAATGTCTTAGAATAACAATATTCAATACCAAAAGAGTACATTCACTTCACTAGTGTGTTATCAAGAGGGTAACTTACAAATTGAAGAACAGGTTAAGTACCAAGTAGTGCTCTTTGTACAAAGGGAATCCAGTCCTAAACAGTGGTTCACAACCGGTGGGTTGTAACTCCCAAAATCATCAGAAAATACAAACATTTACATTAGATTCACAACAATATCAAAATTAGAGTTATGAAGTGGTAACAAAATTTAGCAGTTTTGGGTCACCACAAGAAACTGTATTAAGGTTTCAAGAAGGTTGAGAAGTACTGATCTAAGGCAACCAATTACACCAAGTATTTGAGAATCACTGCATCAGAAAAACCAAGATCACTTTGAAGATACAATTTTGCCAATGGTAGTTTCTATTCTCTCAATACCTTGTATATTGTGGCCATGTGTTGTCTTCCCTCTGAAATATTTCAACATGGCATGTGTGAAAGAAATGCTATAAATGAAATTGAATATTTTGTAATATATGAAATGTAAGAAGTTTTATATCTACTATGGGAAATGGATCTTTATCTTGACGTTCTTTTAGAAGAAGTTTTACATTCATTAAATTAGGCTGTGTTTTATCCATACTCACATAATAAAGTAACGCTATCGTCATGCATTAGGCAATAGAAATCTGTTCTACAGTATTGTAAATGAGAAGTCAGAGACTCAGGTTTCTGCCAGGTCAGTTTCATTTGAGACTGAGAAACAGGATGACGTTTTAGTCTGTGGCCCATACTTTTCCTAAGAGTTTGATCCAGGTAGTCCTTCGTTACATGATTGAGTTCCTCTCCCAGGTCTACATCCATGTTTTCATTCAGAGTCTGTTGATAATATCTCTCTCATACTCTTGTAAACGTTTTTTCACAAACTGATCCATGTTTTCACTTAGGCTCTTGTTCATGCCCTTTCTCATATTTAAATGGTTTGTCAAAAACCTTGGTCTCCTCATTCATTATTCGGAGTCTTTTCAAAACAGCTTTACAAAACAGGCTTTATAGGATTGTATCTATTTATGAATTTTCCTAGTAAAAAGATAATTGCTGCATTGTCTATGTTAAATTCATCTGTCACAGATTACTAAATATGGGTTAGAATTAGCCAATAAGTGGCTACAGATGAATACAGTTTCCATGTAATTATTTCGGGTAAAGTTAGTCGTGCTATTAGAATAATGGCATCATATCAAACAGGTTGAATCATTATTGTGGGGCACCATTTTTTCCTGGAGACTTCATAGATTACTATATGAAAATTAATTTTTATTGTGGAAAAATTAAATATTATTTACATCAAAATTGAACTTTTGAATTTTTGTAAGCATGTATTTAAGAAAAGGTAGCATAGAGAAAAAATATGTATGAGAAGAAGTAAAATTATTGAAAGCAGAATTTCAATAATCTTTGTACCTAGATTTTATCTTTCTTTATCTCATACCAGGTGCTCCTGATATGCTACCAGAATTCCGAATTTTTCTCTTAACAGCATGCTTGGATTTAGAGAAAGAGAGCTACCTTGCTTCTCCTGAGCCACCATTGTTTTTTAGGTGATTCATGACCAGCATTATATGCATGTTTAGATAGTGAGATTTTACCATGCAGAGGAGAGTGGTATCATAATCCAGATTTCTATTTGCTTCATAATACTTTTTGAATAGCTTTCATTTCTTCTTTAGGCATATAGATGCTCAAGGTCTCTTGAATTTTTGGAGATGTGTATTTTTCTGCAAACTCAAAAACAGAACCCTGCCCCAATCCTTATGATGTTTCCTAATGACCTGTAGGATTGTCTCCTCTGTGAATGTGCTGTCACACTGGGAATTGAATCCAGCTGAAAAGAGGGCCACACAAGCTTTTCATCTGCACTTATAGTACCTGAGATCATACCAAATTGGACCAGTATCCAAAAAGACTATTGGCTGAAAGACTTCCTGCAACACATAATGAAACTATATGCAAAATAGTTATCAATTAATAATTACAGTTAAAATAGGCAGTTCATTTATATTTGGCAAAATGGAGAAAACAATCCATCAGCTGTCCTCTACTGAAGAGTCTAAACTTTTGAGTCTAATTTACTTTCTACTATATTTAGGGAGAATTGCAACTGTAACTATCTAGTCTTCAATACCATCAAAGACCTGAGTAACATATAATATTACATCAGTAAATAGGAACTGCAGAGCAAGTAGCTTCTAAAATCGAGGACAGAAACAGCTAGCTGCCTGCAGAGTCACCCTAGGTTTTTCTGTAACACTGGGGCATCTAACTTTGTTCTACAGGCCTAGTAATCTGACAGACATTCTGAGAAGCTGGGGATTTTCACAAACTCTTTTACTTTGTCTTGAAAACTTTGGCATTTGCCTTTTTGTATGCCCTGCATGTTCAGTTTGGAGAGTAAATTGTTAGCAATTGTGAAAAGAGAAATTTATTTGACCAAATTGCTAGTTTTTCCCATAAAGAAAATCAACAACATAAGGAGTTACTTTGATGCATATTATCCTCTTTGAAGTATATTGGTATTGCCAGGAGCTGACATCTCTCATTGTCACTAAAAGCCTTACATTATTAAACATATTAAATGTCATATTCTGTAGGTCTTCAATGTGTTTTAAGACCATCTATCTATCTAAACATACCTGGTATTGGGCATGACCTTGAAAACAGACCAACATGACTACAAGTTTGACTATTACAGATGACCAACTACTAACCTGTATTTTTTATTACATTGCATTTTAAATTAAGTTGTATAAGCATAATACCTTAAAGAGTAGAGACATATATGTAGCATAGCAAAATATCTTTAAATTTATTCCAGTAAAGCAAAATTAATATCAATGTAAATATTTTTAGGTTAATAGTTGGGTTTTATTGAAGTAGATTCAATAATCTATCCTATTTTCTATCATTACTATATTATATCCACCTTTTTCCTTTAGAAAGAGATGTTTGAATTTAACTATTTTGTTTAGTTTTTTTTTCCTTATTCTGACCAATAATACCTTGTGACCAACTTACACTTAAATGATAGCATCCATAACCATCTGGGAATATGGACATTGTTTTCTAGTTTCCTTCCTATTGTCTGGGGGCACTGGCATCTTTGGAGAAAACTTGAGGAAATCAGGATGCTTCTTAAGCCTTGACTGGCATATTTTTTGAGGCTGGATCATCTCAGCCAGCAGCCTTGAAGTTGTTCTGGATGTTGGATAACCTGGACCATTTATTTTTATTGATGCCTGTCCTTTTCTCTGAAAATACATAAACTTTAAAAAGTAACCTATACATCCACATTAATAAAAGTATAGATTTTAATTGTTCACAATTTAGCCAAAAATGATTTTTTAATTTATTTTTTGTTGAAAAGATTTCTGCCTCCTCCCCGCCTCCCATTTCCTTCCCCCTCTCTCCATTCCTCTCCCCCTCTCCTCACTCCTCTCCCCATCTCCCCACTCCTCTCCCCTTCGCCCCACTTCATTTCCCCTCCCTCTTGAGTCTGAAGAACAGTCCGGATTCCCTGCCCTGTGGTATGTCCCAGGTCCTCCCCCCTCCATCCAGGTCCAGGAAGGTGAGCCTTTCAGCAGGTAAAATAAAAATTACATGTCTTGTATAACTTCTATTTTTATTTCTTTATGTGTATACCTGGTATTTTCAGGGGAGTTTCCCCTATTAAATGTAGTACATATCAACCAGGAATGAATCCACAACCTCTCATTTTCTCTGGAAATAAAAGCATATCCTCTTCATCAGTGTAACATATCTTTTAACTTGTAGTTTGAAGTCAAGACATTATTCAAAGATATAGGTTGGATTAATCTAGACGTTTTCATAATCCAATCTGTCTTTGCAGTTGCTGTTCCTTCATTAGCAAACAGAAAATATAAAGACAGCACAATATCATATAGAATCCAAATTCCCCATGTGTTTCCCACCATTACATGGCTTATTTTTATTTATTTATTTATTTATTTATTTATTTATTATTTTCCATGACTTTATTAATTTTGAAATACTGTTTTGTTGTTTTTTTTTTTTTTTAACTTTTTGAGACAGGGTTTCTCCATAGCTTTTTGGTTCCTGTCCTGGAACTAGCTCTTGTAGACCAGGCTGGCCTCGAACTCACAAAGATCCCCCTGCGTCTGCCTCCCAAGTGCTGGGATTAAAGGCGTGCGCCACCACCACCCGGCTTGAAATACTCTTAATATATGACTATGCATACCTTTTTCTCTTCTCTCTCTTTTAAAGCCCATATGTGTTTTTCAATACACTGTAACCCATTCAGAGGTTTATTTCTTCTGCATCTGTCTTTACTGAGCATCTGTATTATTTTTTGATTGCGTAAGACAAATCTTAAACTGTTATGTCAGAAACTGCTGATACAATTTACCTTAGTGCATAGTTGTAATGCATGGTGGTTGTTGTTTGACTTTTGTAGAAGGCAGCTGTCAGGAGACATGTCTTGGTGCCGCAGCTGTCAGAAAGACATGAGAGTAGGAAGCCATATTTGGCTCTATTTTGTGTGTTTATAACCTTTTATGACCTTTATGATGTTTTATTTGGATGTAAGTGCTGAACAGTTGGGCATCAAATGTAGGCAGAGTTTTCTCTCCTGTTAGTCGCTTCCCAAATAATCACACAGAAATTTAATTATAAATGCTGAGCTAATAGCTTCGGCGTCTCTCAAGTCAGAGATTGCAATTTAAATTAACCAATTTCTATCAATCTCTGTGCTGCCCTAAGGCTCATTAACCTCTTCTTTGAACTAATGTTGTTTCTTCTGTGTTTGGCTCTTGACTTCTCATACTCCACCTTTCTTTTTCCCAGCATTCTATCTGCCCCCCATTTCTGCCTACCTATTCATCAACCGGCTTTTTTTTTTTTCAATGAGAGCAACACATTTTCACCGTGTACAAGAGAATTATTCTCCAGCAACTTATAATGGAAACAGCTGGAACAATTCAAACCAAGACTGGGGAATAGTAGAGGAAATGCCCCAACTGTTACTCTATGATCAACCAGTTATTCAGTATAAAATAGAGTTAAATCAGTCTCAGATAAGAGTGGTCAGGCTCAAGGGCAAAGGACAGTCTGAAAGCATGTGTTCTATAAAACCTATACTATGATGGAATTTGAGAACTGGAAAAGCAGTTCAGAGTCTGAGGGAACAAGTCCCTGCCTTAATGCTGTGCCTCTGAGATGAAGATTGAGTTAGAATCTCCTTAACAGTAGATGACATGTAGAATTTGGCCTGTCACTACTCATCCTTCTCTAAGGCAGAGTTTGCAGACCCTGAGGCCATAGAATTGGGAAGAGCATTTGACAATGAGTTATAACAGCTGGAGATTTTCTAGTATGGGCCAGTGCTGGTGAGTTGCCAGAGACAGAGTAAATGCACAAATCCAAGAGTTGCAAATGTGCCCAGTCATGCTTGATACATACTGCTGGCCCAAATGCAGAACATTCTATTGCTAGATTGCAGACTTTGATCTTAATTCCTATTTTGTGGAGGACATTTGGGACTTTTCTGACCTACTAAAATCCTGTGTATGCCATCATATTCAAGAGATAAGCACAGATATGACAACTTTAAATGTTATAGTTTGGCAAGAAAATGGGGTTCAATTAACCTTACCTACATTATTCCTGAGGAGACTGAGGCATTAAGGCATGGAAAAATAACAAAAGAAGAAGAAGAAGAAGAAGAAGAAGAAGAAGAAGAAGAAGAAGAAGAAGAAGAAGAAGAAGAAGAAGAAGAAGAAGAAGCATCTCAAGGTGTTTCAAACGCCTATAAGCATGTTAAGCTTATTTTATTTGGAATCAATATAAAAGATACAAATTGACAGTCAAATTAGGTGCTACTAGTCCTCTGGAACCAGATTAAGCCCACTAAGATGTATGAGAGTTTTCCTAGGAGTACAGACATTAAGCTCAGACTAGCAGACATACTTTAAATATCTCCAGAACTTTATGATACTTTAATCAAATGACTTCATTTTGAGGGGCTAGAAACAGGTTTGTGTTACTTAGCTGGGGTTGCTAAATGACTGTAAGCCTCGTGTTGTACTGACTATTAATTGGTCTCTCTAAAATAAGCATGCAATGTTGTTCTTTGGTGATACTATAGCTGACAACACTTTAGTCTATAAGGAGCCCAGATGGATTTCTTCAAATGGTTGCATACATACATGCCCACACCAGATACAAAATTTAGGCCACCTAGTGACTATGATTTTGTATATTGGCCAGGTAACCTCCAATGCTATACAGTGTTTGTTTCTCCAATGGCTGGACATATTCTAGGGATAGATACCTCACAAAGACTGCAACCTTCCAAACAATCTCTAATGAATTTAGATTTCAAGTTAGGGCTGTTAAGCCAGCCATCTCCAACATGTGATTCAAACTCCAAGGCAGAAGGTTCACATACTTTAATTCCAGGCACCTTTGAGGCATGAAGAAATTGTTCACACTGCTTTACAGTTAGAAGCAGCTGGTATAATATGAGTATACAGCGTCACTACAACTACTCCTCTGTTTGGCCAGTGCAGATGCCATATGGAACACAGAGAATGACTGTGGACTACAGTGAACCAAATAAAGTGACTCCAACTCTGCATGCAACAGATCCACTTATCTTAGATATGATGAACCAATTAGCTTTTATTTTGGGTCAATATCATAATGTGGTTGATCTGTATAATCTTTTCTTCTTCTTCCTTCCTTCTCCTCTTCTTCCTCCTCCTCTTCTTCCTCCTCCTCCTCCTCTTCTTCTTAATTTTCTACTGACATTGCTCAAAAAAAATTAAGAATAGTTTGCCTTTACCTATAGGGGTTGACAATGGATATCTGCCATTTGTCCCACGTTATAAGCATATCACTATTTGCCATTGTTTGGTGACTCAGGATTTAGTATCCTAGGAAGGGTCCAAGACTGTTACAATATATCAATATACTGATGATATTATGTCTACTTCTGATTCTTTTGCAAATTATGAATCTACAGTTGTAAGTCTAAGAGCTGCCTTGAAATAATGGGAATGGATAGTGAATGATTCCAAAGTACACAGGCTTGGTTTGTCCTTCGAATTCTTGGAAGTACATTGTTGTTTAAGAAAAAAAGCTATACAAGAGACCAAAAATGGTAATGTTCAGGCAGGTCTTTGAAAGAAGATGGTAAAGTTCTTTGTGAGATTTTTAGAATATTGAAGAGTATTAATCTCCCATCTGTCCCAGATATACATCCTTTGTAGGCACTGTGGGAAAAAAACATGGGAACTTAATATCATACTGAGATACCCAAATGGGTATGTGTAGCTGCACAACAGCTTATTGACCAATCACAGATGTTTAGTAATATTAATCAGATATATATAATTAAATTGGATGTGACCATTTTTCCAATAAGGTTTGGTTTCACCCTGTGGGAACATATGGCTGAGAGACCAGGACCTGTAGTTTTTCAGTGACAACTGTGGAAGGAGGCTGAGGCCTGATACACCCTTCATGAAAAGTAATTCATGACGATGTACAGAGCCTCTAAACAAAAGGGTCTGTCACCAGGTGAGGAAAAGTTCTAGTGCACATTCAGATTACATATACCATTTTTGGATGGGGACTACTTGGCTCTCCACTAAATAAATAGAGCTCAAACTTCTTATTTATCTAAATGGGAGGCCTACCTGGACATGGAAGGAGTACTAAGTGGTAGACCCTAAAAGAGTTTAAGCCTCTGGGTGCTGTAGACTGTGTGATGATGCTAGACATTAGTTTCCAAGAAATGGAGACATCCAAATCAAGTCTCTACTGAGAAGGAACTACTCTGCCCCAATACCTGGTACATGATGACTGCAACAGAGAGCTACAGCCTACAAAAGGCAGTGTCAGTCCAGCTATTCCCTGAAATCCAGACCGTTCACCTCTCAATAAAATCATGTGGGCTTAATTCCAACCTATATAGCTGATAGTTATATGTGTTTCCTCTCTGTTTGCATATTGAAAATTGAGCTATACATAGTAGTTTCTCTGTCAATCCCCACAGTCATATGGGTAGACCTTAATTTTTACTCTCGCATGTATCTTTACATCAGCAAGGTCAATGTGTAGGTATGTGTTCAGTGGGTACAGTGTATAATAGCAGAGGATGCCACTATATGGCAGAATCAACACACTGGGAATGCAGAAAGTGAGACTATAATATGGATAACTGCCCCAAGGAGGCAAAAGTTCTAGTAAGGGTAGAATGTCTTTTGGTGATGGCTGGTGTATATCACCAGCTGGTAACCATGTCTGTTTGGATAAGAAGGTATACAGATTGGTTACTGACAACTCAATACAAACTGGAATCAATTTGGGCAAGCCTTAACTATGGAACAGTCTTAGTCCAATTGGGCAGTTGACATGTGTGTGGATTATTTAGTTGACTTCTGCTTGATGGTTGTTTGCTTCTCATGATTCTGCTCAATGGTCCCACTGTGAGAAATGCCTTTGCTTGTCAGATGGTCCTAGACTGCATAAAAGTTGGATGCTCTTTGGTTATCTGGGTTACTTACACTATAATGTGTATAACAACATCACAAGCAGATGTTGCTAAACCTAGAGTTATTTCAGTCAGTAACACTTTTTCATCTATGTGGTCTTTTCCATGAGAAAGACCATAGCTTTAAAATTCTGATTGAGCACAAGTACAATGTACCCAGAGTATTTACTGTTACACAAACAAGAAGGAACAAGATAATATGCAACATTCCCTATGGCATTTGCTTCAATTCCTGCCTCTAGATACATGACACATTCCTCCCCTGAACTGCCTTAGTGATGGAGTGTGATCTAAGAGTTGTAAGCTGAAATAACCCTTCCTTCTCAATTAGCTTTTGGTCATGATGTATCAGGCTGGTTCAACATATGAAAATCTGTCAATGTAATCCATCATATAAATAAACTGAAAGAAAAATATCATGTGATCGTTTCAATAGATGCTGACAAAGCATTTGACAAAGTTCAACATCCCTTTATGATAAAGGACTTGGAAAGAGTAGGGATACAAGGGTCATACCTAAATATAATAAAAGATATTTACAACAAGCCGAGAGCTAACATCAAATTAAATTGAGAGAAACTCAAAGCCATCCCACTAAAATCAGGAACACGACAAGGTTGTCCACTCTCTCCATACCTCTTCAATCTTGCGCTTGAAGTTCTAGCAATAGCAATAAGACAACATAAGGGGATCAAGGGGATTCGTATTGGAAAGGAAAAAGTTAAACTTTCATTATTTGCAGATGATATGATAGTGTACATAAGTGACCCCAAAAACTCCACCAATGAACTCCTACAGCTGATAAACACCTTTAGTAGCATGGCAGGATACAAGATCAACTCCAAAAAAATCAGTTGCCCTTCTATACACAAAGGATAAGGAAGCAGAGAGGGAATTCAGAGAAGCATCACCTTTCACGATAGCCACAAACAGCATAAAATATCTCGGGGTAACGCTAACCAAAGAAGTGAAGGATCTATTTGACAAGAACTTTAAGGCATTGAAGAAAGAAATTGAAGAGGACACCAGAAAATGGAAGGATCTCCCTTGCTCATGGATTGGGAGGATCAACATAGTAAAAATGGCAATCCTACCAAAGGCAATTTATAGATTCAATGCAATCCCCATCAAGATCCCATTAAAATTCTTCACTGATCTTGAAAGGACAATAATCAACTTTATATGGAATAACAAAAACCCAGGATAGCCAAAACAATCTCACAACAGTAGAGAATAAAAAAGATAGAAAGTGAGAAGCACTCCTTTGTGGGATAATAAATTGACCACATAAATTATTTCCTAAGTCTAAAAGTTGTGATTATGTTCTTATTTTTACTTATATGTCTGCTGGTTTTTCTTTGCTTACCCTATTTACCAGGCTGAATGTAACCTCTGTGTGTAAGATGGTAAGCCATGTAATATTGAAAATAATCATGGGCTTATTCTTTCTATTACCCAAGTCTATGCCTGGAATTCCCAGATGAACAATGAATGTCAATTTCATGTGCCACATTATTCCCAAGCATTAGAGATGATAGAAAGTTGTTACATTGAGATTTAAAATAAGTTGCATTTGTAAATATATTTTCTATCCCTCAAGGGATGCATGATCTGCTTTGATGGAACAGTATTTTCCCTCACAGTGTTCTTGCATGGTATAAAGTCCTTAAAAGTGGAATGAACAGTAAATACTCAGAGTATACTGTACTTGTGCTCAATCAGAATTTTAAAGCTATGGTCTTTCTCATGGAAAAAAAAAACACATAGATGAGAAAGAAAGAGTTACAGACTGGAATAACTCTAGGTTAGCAACATCTGCTTGTGATATTGTTATACACATTATAGTATAAGTAACCCAGAAAACCAAAAAGCTTCATTACAAGACATGCACACTAAAGTATAGAAAAATCCAGAAGTTGGTTGCCAGCATCCCAGAGTAATATAATGGTTGTCTTTCACTAGGCAAAAACATACTATACTGACTCTAGACTCTTTGTTGTTTATATATTGTTTCATACACTGTTGCTATAGTCTAGGTGACCAAAGAAAATCTCCAAAGGCCCATTCAAATAAAGCACCCAATTTCTAAAATTAGTAGATTGAAAGAAACAGAGCAAGATAAAAATTTTGAGAATATGCCACTGGTGAGGACATCCAAAATAACTTAGTTAAAATGACTGCTAACAGATGTCCAAGAAATCAGGAGTGAGCAATAAACTTGACTGTTGTATAATTTATTATGTAGCCAGTTACTGAAATAAGTCACCTTCATGTATTTCTCTATCATATCTCACAAGGACCAAGGGCACATGCTATCCTTTGGAAAAAAAAGTGTATTTAAATTTACTAAATGTCTCTGCATTCATTTTCAGTCTCCAGGCTTCTAGAGATACCCCATCCTTGGCTTCTGAATTTGGCTCTTTCAACCTGGGAATTCAGTGGTGTTGGGAAAAAATAATAATATTTTCCTAAGAAGAGAAAACACTCACAAACCTAATAATTTCAAAAAGCAATCCTAAAACATATCCACAATATAATGTCACCAAAGTCCAACTTGGAGAAACAATAAGTTTTTATCTTGTTTATTAATAGAGGTATGGGTGAGGAATTGCTTACAATATCAGGGATGACTGTAAAAAAGGATGTGTCACTGAAAATCCTGTTTCAATACTGGTGATATTTCACAAAAGCAACACCCCTGTATCTCTCTCTTCTTCTATTTGCAGGATGTTAGACAGAAGAGAGAGATCTCCCTACAGTTCAATTAATCAGTATGTTCTCCAAAATATTTTACTAAGTTTATAAATCTTCAAGAATATTCCAAGTTTCAGTTTTCCTCCATACATGTGTGATGTTTGTGAATCTCTTGAGCTTTATGCCAATGTTCCTTCCACTGAAAGAGAATGCTTTCATTCTGGGAAGAAAGTCACATAGCACCCAGAAAACTCAAAGACGGAGGTAGAAGAATCATTTTTTCTTACGAGTTTGAGGTCATTCTGGAGTACAAAAAAGAAGAAATTTTCACTTTCAAATAGAAATCTCTCCACACTCATTACAATTATGAATGGATATCAGAGAATTAGTGTTTGTATTAGAAGATAGTGATAATACTAAGTATTGATATGTCTTCTAAGTCCTAGATATGGTGAAATGGAGAAGGGTAAATGCTTTGGAAGTTACTTTCCCAAAAGAAGAGGATGCTGGGTCAAGGAGGCAGTGCAAAGACACAATATGAGGCATGAGAACAGCGGCAGCTGAATTTTTGAGATTTGTAGGATTCTGAAATTTTCTTGGAAAACTAGAGAATGTGAAACTAGCATTGTCCCAGAAAAATGATGACTTTCTAGAGCACTAAATAAAAAAAAATTCTAATAGAACCTCTAGAACAATACCATAACAGCAGCAAAATGACAACAATGAGCATTGTTCAATTACTTTTACCATTAATGGTCACAACTATTCAATGAAAACTTGTAGATTAATAGAAAACAAAAGTTTTCTTTGTGTTGCCTTATATAAAAATACCTCACAACCAATAATAGATACCACCATAGGTAAAAAGGAAGCACTTTTTTTTTTTTTTTGGTTTTTCAAGACAGGGTTTCTCTGTGGCTTTGGAGCCTGTCCTGGAACTAGCTCTTTAGACCAGGCTGGTCTCGAACTCACAGAGATCCGCCTGCCTCTGCCTCCTGAGTGCTGGGATTAAAGGCGTGCGCCACCTCCGCCCGGCTTGGAAGCACAATTTTATTTCAAGCAAGTAGCACTAAGAAACAAGCATGACAACAACCTGAAAAAAAAAGATACCAAGCAAAAACAAATTAAGAGAGTAAAAGGAGGAATAAAAAATACTCTTCAACTTGTTTTTAATTTTATTATAAAATAAAAAATTGAGAAATATTTCCAAATTCCTTTTATAAAGCTATTGTTACCTGAAACAGTATCTAGAGGGAAATAAGTGAGCAAGGAAAGCAAAAGAAGTTTAATGAGACAGTAGATTGTTTTCAGAAGGTATTTCAATAAGAAATGGTGGGATGATACAAATATAAGTATCTAAAGATAACCAATAGAAGATAGTGTAGACAAAAGAGTTCTATAAAATACTCAAGTCAGCAGTTGTTTTGTGGAATCCCAAATTTAGGGACCATCCTATCTTGAACTGGTTAAAGCTCTACTTGGGGATTCCATAAATGACAATCAGCATTCTTCAATAAGTTCTCTGATACCAAATCCAGACAAAGAGCTACCACTACCACCATAAAATAATATAAAAAGATAGAAAAAATATTGGACACTGCGTTCCAATGAAAGTACAAGTAAGTTTTTCAATAAAATTGATGAAAGCTGGATTCAAGAAGACTCAAAAGACTTATCGACCATAATCAAGTGGGCTTTATTTGAGAGACAAGTATAGGTGAACATAGATAAATTAACAAAGGCAATCTAACATGTAAACAGACTAAAGGAAAGAAACTATAGAATCACTTTATTAGATCAGAAAAATCCTTTGACAAAATTGACCATTAATTCATGGTAAAAAGTATTAAAGATAATAACATTACAGTAGCCATACGTCAACCTGATATAGGTAGTAAATGAGAAGCTCACAGCTTACATTATCTTATACATCAAAGAACTCAAAGCATGTCCATTTTATTCAAAATGAAGCAATTATCTCCACTATCCCCCATCCTGTTCAACATAATATATGAACTCTTATCTAGACCAATAAGACAAATGAAGGTGATAAAGTAGATATGAGTAGAAAAGGCAGAAATCAAAGATAATATGTTTCTATACATAAAAGATGGTAACAAGATGTACAGTACAGCTTAAAACAAACAGTCAGCAAAGTAGTAGAATACAAAATTGACACACCAATCATAGCCTTTATATAAATGATGACAAACTGAAAAAAGAAGGAATCAGAAAACATATAGCATTCACAACAGTTAAAATAAAATAAGGAAGTATCACAGATTAAATCTAAGAAAGTGAAAGGCATAACCAGGAAAAACTTGAAGGCACTCCTGTATAAATTGAAGAGGACAGCAGAAAGCAGAAAGTCTCCCCTGTTCAATAATTGGTAGAATTACTATTGTTAAAATGGCCTTTCTTCCTAAAGCAGTATAGACATTCATCTTTATTCTCCTCAAAATTGCAACCAATTTCTTCACTGAAATTGAAAACCTAGTAATAAATTTCACATGAAAATAGAAAATGTCTAGCATATCCAAGGCCATCCTGAAAAATAAACTGCCAGAGATTTCCCTTTTATACATAGTTGTAGTGTAAGACAAGAATACACAGTGGATAAAAGACATCTTCAACAAATGGTGTTGATCAAAGTAGATAGTTCTGTCTATAAGAATGAAACAGGACACCTATCTCTCACACAATTCAAAATTCAACTCCAAATAGAGTAAGGAACTCTCCATAAGATCTGACACTCTGAGTCTGAAAAAGTAGAAATTCTTGAATAGGCATAAACTTACTGGAACAGAAAAGAACTTTTCAGAGAGGATCAAAATATGATAGGCATTATGAGCAAAAAGCAAAATGAGAAGTGGAATCTCATGGCACCAAGGATGTTCCATACTGCAAAGAAAACCAACATAGTTGAATAAGACAGCCAACAAAATGGGGAAAAATATTCTCTATTAGTTGTACAGCTGAAAGATGAAATGTAAGGTCTGTCAGAAAAAAAAATAGAGTAATACAAGAACTAACAGGTGTTATGTCTCAATTTGACTTAACAGGGACTTATGAACACTATGAAAGCAGTGCTAAAAGGAAAATTCATAGCATAGTGCCCAAATAAAGAATTTGAAGAAAACTCACACTGGCAACTTAACAGCACACCTGAAAGCTCTACAACAAAAGAAACATATTCATCCATGAGGAATACACAGAAGAATATAGTTAAACACAGGCCTGAAATCAATAAAATACAAACAATGAATACTTACAACACAAAGAGTTGGTTCTTTAATAAAATCAACAAGCTTGACAAATGCATACCAACACTAAAAGAAGGCAGAAAGAGAATATCTGAATTAACAAAATCAGAAAAGAAAGGAGGACATAACAAACAGCACTGTGGAAATCCTGAGAATCATCAGGAAATATTTCAAGAACCTGTACTCCACAAAACAGGAAAATCTAAAAGAAATAAACAATTTTCTGGATAGGTACCACATACTAAAATTAAATCAAGACAAGATAAACAATATAAATAGGCCTATCAGCCCTACGGAAATAGAAATAATCATTAAAAGTTTCCCAACTAAAAAAGTCCAGGGCTAGGTAATTTCAGTGCAGAATTCTACCAAAATTTCAAAGAGATAATGCCAATACTCCTCAAATTGTTACACACAATAGAAAAAGACTTCTTTTATGAGGCTACATTTCTTCTGATATTCAATCCACACAAGGATGTAACAAAGAGAGAATTGCAACTAATAACCTTCATGGACATTGGTTCAAAAATACTGAAAAACCACATCCAAGAACACATAAGATAAGTCATCCACCATGAGGGAGTAGGCTTCATCACAGAGATGTAGGATTGGTTCAACATACAAAAATTCAATACCCCATCATGATAAAGGTCTTGGAGAGATCACAGAGACAAGGAACATATCTAAACACAATAAAAGCAATATTCAGCAGGCCAACAGCCAACATCAAATTAAATGGAGAGAAACTCAAAGTGATTCCACTAGAATCAGGAACAAGACAAGACTGCCCATTCTCTCCATATCTATTCAATATAGTACGGAAAAATTAGTTAGAGCAATAACACAACAGAAGGAGATCAAGGGGGTACAAATTGGAAAGGAAGAAGTCAAAATATGTTATTTGCAGATGATATGAGAGTATACATAAATGACCGCAAAAATTGTATCAGGAAACTCCTACAGCTTCAGCAATGTGGCAGGATGTAAGATTAACTAAAAAAGTATTCCTCTTATATAAAAATGATAAAAAGGATAAAAAAGAAAACAGAGAAACATCACTATTTACAATACCAACTAATGATATCAAATATCTTAGGGTAAGTAATGAAACAAGTGAAAGACTAACATTATAAGAACTTTAAATCTTTGAAGAAAGATATTGAAGAAGATATCTATCAGAAAAAGGAAAGATCTCCCGTGCTCTTGGATAGGTAGAATCAATAAAATAACAATAACAATCTTACCAAAAGCAATCTACAGTTTGAATGCAATCCACCTCGACATTCTTACACAATTCTTCACAGATCTTGAAAGAACAATACTCAACTTTATATGGAAAAACAACAACAACAAAAATATCCAGGATAGCTAAAACAATCCTGAACCATATAAGAACTTCTAGAGGCATAACCGTACCTGACTTCAAGCTCTAATATAGAGCTATAGTAGTGAAAACAGTGTGTTAGTCATATAAAAACAGAAATGTGGATCAATGGACTCGAATTGAAGACCCTGACATTAATCTACAGACTTATGAACAACTAAATTTTGACAAGGAAGCTAAAGTTATACAATGAAAAAAAAAAGTGTTTTCAACAAATAGTGCTTTCATAGCTCCTTGTCGACATAAAGAAGACTGCAAATAGATCCGCATCTTTCAATATGCACAAAACTCAAGTCCAAGGGGATCAAAGACCTCAAGATAAATCCAATTACACTGAACCTGAAAGAAGAGAAAGTGGGAAATAGCATTCAATGCATTGGAACAGAGGATCACTTCTTAAATATAACACCTATAGCTGAGACACTGAGAGCAATAATCAATAAATGGGACCTCCTGAATCTGAAAAGCTTCTATAAGGTGAATGATACAGTTAACCAGAAAAAAAATTGAAAAAGACCTTTACCAACCTCACATCTGAAAGAAAACTGATATCCAAATTATATATATATATATATATATATATATATATATATATATATAAATATAATCAAGATACTGAGATATCAAGAAACTGAGAATCAAAAAGCAAATAATCCAATTTAAAATGGGGTACCGATTAAATAGAGAATTCTCAACAGAAGAATCTCAAATGGCCAAAAAAAAAAAAAAAAAAAAAGGAATTGCTCAGCATCTTTAGGCATCATGGAAATGCAAATTAAAACTACTCTGAGATACCCTGTTATACCTGTGAGACTGGATAAGATCAAAATCACTGATGACAGTTTGTGTTGAAGAGGATGTGGACTAAGGGATACTCTCCTCCACTGGTAGCATAAATTTGATAGCCACTTTGGAAATCAGTATGCTGGTTTCTCAGTAAATTGGGAATCAATCAACTTCAAGACTCAATATTATCACTCTTGGGCATACAGTCAAAAAATGTGCAATCATATCACTAGCACACTTGCTCAGCTATGTCTATAGTAGCAATATTCATAATAGTCAGAAACTGGAATCATACTAAGTATCCCTCAACTGAAGAATGTATTAGGAAATTGTGGTATGTTTACACAATGGAGTAATAATTAGATTTAAATAATGATGATCTCATGAAATTTACAGGCAAATAGATGGACCCAGAAAGAATTCATTTGAGTGAGATAACCTAGCCCCAGAAAGAAAAACATGGTATGTACTTACTCATAGGTATACGTACTAGGAGTAAGTATAAGATAAACCAAATACAATCCATAACCCCAGAGAGTATAGAAAACAAGGAGGGCCCAAAAAGTATTGCATGAATTTCCCTGGGGAGAGTAAATAGAAAAGATCTCCTGGGTAAACTGGTGATGAGGGGTTGGGGGACGAATGGTTTGGAACTACAGGGAGTGGGTTGGGTGGGCTGGGTGCAGAAAGTGGGTTGGAGGCAGAATGGAGGAGGAAAGAAACAAAAGAGACTTCTTGATGGAAGGGCATTATGGGGTTAGGGAGAACCATGGTACCAGGGAAATGTCCAGGAACCCAAAGAATGACCCCAACTAAGACTCCTAGCATTAGTGGAGAGAGAGCCTGAACTGGCCATCTACATTAAGCAGATTGGTGACTTCACTAATTGCCAGCAGAGAAATCTCTAGTGACTAGTAAAAGCACTGCAGGGAACCACAGACAAGCACTATGTTGAGCTCTGAGAGAAGGGATTGTATCAGCCAGGGGGTATATGAAGAGGGAATCCACAGCAATAGCTGACCTGAGCTCGTAAGAGCTCATAGACGCTGGGAGCCAACAGTCAGGGAGCCTGAATGTGACCGACCTAAGCGCTCTGCTTGTGTGTGGCAATTATGTAGCTGGTTTCATAGTAAGGCTTCTTACAGCGAGAAGATACCTGGTGTATAGCAGGCTTTTGATACCCTGATATCCATGTTGGATTACCTAGTACTGTCTTAACATAAGTGGAGGACCTGAATCTTCACTCACCTTGATATGCCACCCTTTGTGCAAGCTCATGGAGCCCTCTCTCTTTCTGATGGATATATATATATATATATATATATATATATATATATATATATATATATATATATATATATATTCTTAACCTGCTAACAATACTAGAATCATTTTTTAAATATTTAAAAATAAATCTCAAAATATTCTTTATATAAAGAATTTTTAAAGCAATTTGTTTTATGTAGTGGCATTTCATTTGTATTTTAATGAATGAAGCTTGTCTGAAGACCAGAGAGTAAAAGAGCCCCACTGGTCAGTCTTACAGACCAGGCAGTGGTAACACACCTTTAATCCCAGTTTCTCACTAGTTGACACAGAAAGTGGGTGGTCGATGCCTTTAATCCCAGGGGTGTATGCCTTTAATACCTGCCTTTGAGCCTTCCTTAGAGAGAAATATAAGATGGAAGGAGACAGCTCTCAGACACAGTCTCATTCTGAGATTCCTGGAAGCAGGCTATTTCAGACTGAGGTGGACGTAAAAGCCAGTAGCTGCTTTGCTTTTCGATCTTCAGGTTGAACCCCAATTTTTCTGTTTTGATTAATTATGGTTCATTTTTAGAGTGAAATTAAATTACCCTCTATACAACCTTATAATGATATTATTGGGATGCTCAGAAAAGTATTTTTATATATTATTGTTCCCTAAATGTTATTATAGACAGTATTATCTTGTATAGCAGAGTAGTATGTTTCTGTTTTCCTATGCCAGTATTTGGTTTTGATATGAGAATTGAATCCCCAGAACCACCTGAAACCTTTCTGAAAAGAGCCTTGTTCATATTTATCTAATATACCTACTGGGAACTGTGAATCATTTCACTTAGTCTTGGATGACTGAAGAAAATGTAGTTATTTTTCTATGAAGTACCTTTTATTTGAAAGGTACTTAACAGCAATTCTCAGTGAATCTGTTTGAATGCTACTCAACACGTATCATTAAAATCCTTTCAGAAAAGTGAATAACTTCTCAATCACAGACTAACCTTCTGACATTTCTCACTTCCCAATGTATAATATACATTTAAACACTGGATCATTTTTATAAATCCATATTTTCTGTATAGTTTAAAGTATGTTGATTATACAGTGATACTCTACTCTTGCTTCACCTGCAGCTGTGGTAGCCCTCTGTGCTCACATGTGATCTTTTGTGCAGATATCCTGTCTTTGATCAGTGTTAACTTAGATCATTCTGGGCAAGCCAAAGCTAGTACCTGTTACCAGAGTGGAATATATCCTCACTTTCAGTTTCTAACCAACTCTTACCTACCTAGCTTTTAGATTTGAAATAATAAATATAGCATTTGAGGCAATCACTTTAGTCCAAATTAAACAATAATAAAATAAAATCTTGTGCTTTACAAGGAACAAAGTAACTCAGTCTCAATAATTTATGTGTGTTTTATTTGTAGGTATGTTTTGTATATATGGGTACATAGCTAAAAATAAGATTATATTTGAATGTTATTGTAAATTACTTTTCTCTTGGTATACTTAAAAGGCTATTCCCAAGTTAGCAAATGATAATGTTTTAGCTTTATTTTTTTTTTAAATGTCAAGGATAACTTTTCTTCATCCCAACACTGTGATACATAAGTCACCCTCCAAAGATTAATAACCTTTGCCAAGATTGGAGTTGATTTATGTTCTGGCTCTGTTGGCAACAGAGGCCTCCCTACCCCAACTCTCATCAGCTACACTGATTGGGCACCAGAGCTTCCCCCAGCCTGCTGCTTAAGCAGATGCTAATGGGCAAATGAGCAGCCGCAGGAGGGGAGTCTGGGGTGATCTTCATTCATTAGCAACTGTTCGAGCAGCAGGCTGAGGGACTCTGCAGATGCTGAGAGAGAAACCAGGATGAACATTGACCTCAAAGGTACATTCTTGAGCAAAACTTGAATTGTTTACCAGGAAACCAGTCTGCTTAATGCTTATAAAAAATCACACCTTGTGATATAGGACATTCTTTTCTCACACCCTCTTTTCCTATAGCAATGTCAGTGTAGGTCTCAAAATCAATCTGTCAGCTCTTTGAGGTTAAGCCACAATCTTGAGAAACTGAAGGCTCACAGTAACCACAACAGGTGTTAGCGAATATGGATTATAATTCAGCAGGTTATAAGTAAGAATGGAAAACCTGAGTTTCTTCCAAATTCTATTACTTATATTCATGGTAAGCAAGAAAAACCACATTTGATGTCCTTTTGTTTGTTTGTCTCAGAAGCATGTTTTGAAAGGTTTTCTAGTACTCTTTGGTCACAAAGACTAAAATGATCATGAAAGTCCAAAAAATGTCTCTTCATGTGATGCCTTAGTATATGATAATTTTTAGAGAAGAATCCAGCAATCTATTTTTAAGTGGGGAAAAATATTCACATTTCAGAAGAACTAAAATCTTATCAAAAGATGGATTCAGTTTATTTGACAGCACTATTAATGCCAATTTGAAGATATGAGGTCTTTCTAGAAAGAAATCCTTTCAGGCTCTGGATTTGCTCAGGAAATCAGCTCTGAGGCCTCACATACATGCATCCAGAATGATTTTTGGACTATTGACACTCCTGTTTCAAGAAGCCTGATCTTAAGTTATCAGTGGGTTCTATTCCTCTGGAAGACTGTGAGAAAGGATCTCAACCAGGCCACACTCCAAGCTTCTGAGAGCTCTAAAATCCTCTGAAGACATGGCTCTCAGGTGCCATTCTAGACCCTGCCTCCATTCTTGGGCTTTTCTACAGAGTTCTTCCTTTTACAGGGCATCCATCATGGGACTTACTGCCTACTCAGGATGATGTTACACCAGTATCCAAGTGAGTATAAGTGATGGGCAATGAGAACAGCATTTGAACATGTCCTTTAGAAGGATGAATCTCAACTCACTGAAAATCACTGAGCTCATATTCTTAACACCACATGTATGAAATTATATGACTATATTTCTGAGATACATGGGATCATTTTGAAAATATAATACACATGTATTCCATTTCTCCTTTTCAGGAAAAGCAAAGAAAACAAACAAAAAATAACAAAACCCAAAGAATTTACTTTCCAATTTTCTTTTAGGAGCTAAAAATACCTATAATTTTAATGATTATTATTTGTTTTTAAGTGAAAAGAAAATTTAAAGGCATGATTATTATTTACTTGTATTCTGATCATGAACTACCTGTGCCTCTTCTCACCCCTACCCCATGTTATAATCACTGTGCTCATCTGTTTTTTAGCTGAGTTCAGTTGAAGAGGGCAGCTTAGGCCTGCAATATACTCTTTTCTCAGTGCTGAGAATACAGGTTCTCATTTCGCATTCACCAAGTAAAGTTCTTGTGGCCCCAGGGATCTCGAACTGCTTTACGTTGTTGCTATAATGAGAATATACTGACACATTTTCATTATTAGATTAAAGGAGGAGGACATTATATGAAGTCACTTGAAAATTAAATATCAAAATTGGCTGGAGTATACACATTCATTCTAATCAAAAAGCATTTTTTTTCCTGAATCAATAGGAGAAACCAAAGTAAGGAGACACACAGTCTGAAATTAATACAGCTGATTAATTCAGAGTTAAAGTAAGTCTATTTTTTTATAATAGACTTGAATAACTAAATCATGGTCTTTATCATTAGGATGTATTAAAAAAGAAGCAACTTTAGCTTTTAATCAAAAAAAAACAAAAATGTAACGTGAATTGCTTCAGTTTTATGTAAAATTGTACTACAGCCTTGGTTTGGTAGTTCGGGGAGAAAAACATGAAGTACCTTATCTCAAACAACCATTACTTTTTGTACATTAATGATGATGTCTTTTGCAATTAGATATCAGTTTAATCTGGTAACTATTTTTAAATGCTGCTTCACGTCTAATGAGCCCAATTAAAAATCATTTTATTGTGACTTTTATTGATTCATAGCTATTGATCATCAGTTAGGATAAATTAAAGAACTATTATTATATTAGAGAAAGAATAGAAAAATGTTTTAAGCTAGTCCTTGTTAAGAAGAACTCAAGTTTTCTTTGTTATTGGTGTTGTTTTGTAATTTCTCTGCCTGTTCATCAAGGCCTTTGGGGTGTGTTATCTGAAGGGGCTCACTTTGTAACAACTTGAGAAAGTTATTCTTTGCAGGAGCCAATGCTACTTTGGCAATATCAAAGCTAAATGTTCATTGCTGTTAGTACCTAAATCATATAAAAATACTTTTGGCATATGTGTGAAGCTATATCTAACTATCTAATTGCTTGGCATTACATTTGTCCAATCACACATATCTAAATATGCACTGTGTGTTTCTCTTACTATCTGAACATCATTATTGTGCTTTCTGGGATTTGAATAATGAAGTTGGTAAGAACAGATATGAGTCTGGTAGTAATTTCCTTATGCTTAGCTCAAATGATACATAAATTTCCTCCTCAGAAGCTTTTCTCTTACAGTTGACCTCAAGTTGTGGGCTTTCCCAATTCAGAATCAACCAAAATAAATGTTTTCCATAGTTACCCACATTCTGCCAGATCTGTGGCTTTGCCAAATTGTTGCTATAGTCACCAAATGTGTTCAAACTATAAATGAATATATAATGTGGGCATTTATATCTTCATTCTGTATATTAGCAGACCTTTTGTTTTTCAGGGTTAATCTTCACATCAACGCCCACAACAAATTTTTACAACTTCAGAGACGAACATTAAGGTAAATAACAATCAATTTAATAAAATTCCTATTCTCAAATGAAAAGGTTCTTCAGTTAGAAGAGTAATGGGTCAGAGAAAAGATCAGAGCTTGGCCCATTTTCCCTTGTGTCTGAGTATGTTTGATTCATTTCAATGATTGTTAATATACACTTACGTGCTGAATTAAGAAACTACCTTTTTCACAGCCACCATTTAGCTTTGGACAGAAAATAATACTACTTATGTGTAGATTATAATCATTGAATGGAAAACTGACATATGAACCATCTAAAGAAAATGTTAAGGAGATATTTTAAGATTAAAAATGTTAAGGCGTTTATGTATCATTGGAAGAAAAACCTGCTCTAATTTTATCAGCAGCAAAGTCCTGAGAAGATTCAGTAACTTTAAGTTTAGTTGTCTCCCCTGGAATTCTCATTAAAAAAATTACTTACTGTGGCCCCGAAATAATACGATAACCATTAGTATGTGGAATATTCTATTAGAGAACATTTATGCTATGGGTAATTACTAAGAGAAGTGGATGATAATAGCTACTCTGCTACACTGTATAATTTACACATAATATGATCTTCATTAAAGTGATATTAGCAGTGCTATTTTCAGTTCAGAATGAAGAGGTATTACCATGTGATTCATTTTATTCTTAATTGTAATGACATGCAATATGATCACAATTGCATTCTTATCTAGTGTAAAGAGGAAGTGCCCCCAGGTTCTGACTACACTCTTGAAGCAAAAGTACTAATATCCAATTTTTCTTTCTCACTTGCAATAGACATAATGGGTATTTAATAATTATTTTCTTCAGTACTTCTCCACAGTATCCAAGAACTAAATTCTCTTTGGTTTCATGGGGAATCATCAGAAATTATCATAGGTTCCTTAATGACATTTCAACAACAGATGCATCTAGTTTTACGTGACAAAATCTTGAAAAATTCATTTCCTAAAAATGGAGAAAAGAAATTATCTAAAAAGTACATAAACATCACATCACTTATAACTTATCTGTCTGATGTCAAGCATTGAGGTTCATTTGTTACAGTGCTAATCATGTTCATTCACATATGGCTGACTGGGTAGGTTTAAGTAAGCATGACCCATGTAGAGACATGTTGCCTGATGTTGGCTTGGTTTGTAACTGACTGGAAAATTGGATAAAATCTGTAAAATACTCGGAAATCAAAAGGCAATTTTAGACTCACTCTTCTTTGAATGAATCAATATGCATAGAATTTTACCTACTTAAATTTGAAATTTTTGAGTAACTTACTTAGATTCAAACATTTTAAACCCTATTTTCATAAATGCATTATGGAACCATGGCTCTCCAGGAGTTACTATGTGTTTCCTTTACTGTCTAGACTTTCCAGAACACAAATCATCAATCACTTTATATTTTTAAGCAAACTTAAAAAGAGTAGACCAGATGCCAATCATTACTTGTTTAAAAGACCTCTATAAAGCTATAGAAAGAAGTCAGTGATGAAATCCAAAAGACTGAATTACTAGAGCTACTATAAATAGTACAAATATAACAAAATAATTGTATAATAGTACAAATAAAATGTTAAAACAAAAAAATAAACTTTATATAAATATAAAATATCTAATCATACACAAGAAGAAAATATGAGATTATAATATTAAAAAGTTGTGTTCACAATTTATAAGCAATTTTACAAAACATTAATTAACAATTAAACAACAAACAAATAATCCAAAAATTTAAATACTTTACTAAGGAGATATAGGTAAGAGAAAACAAGTGGCTATAGTTTCAAAAAGGGTAGGTATTTGATACAATAAATTATGACTATAAAACAATATATGTATAAACATAAATATAGATATGCACAGTTACAGAATACTAAAGAATATAGTATATTTAAAAGTGCCTTATGCTTTCTGACTTTGCTTGTGTAAAACTTTAACAATACAAATTTATGTACAGGGATTAGTAACAAACTCTGAAATTTAGAAGCAATTATAGAGGGAAAAATATAAAGAAATTCAAGGAAATAACTTGAAGGTGAACATGTTTTTTTACATGAATCTTTTATGAAGTCATAGGCTCAACCATATTTTAAAACTTATCAAATTAAGTATATCAAATATATTAATTTTGAACTATACCAAATGTCACCAAAATTATAAGGTTTTCTGTGATACATATAGGTAATAGAAGTTGTTATCAGGGGTGATACAAACAACTTCATTATTTGCTATGTATACCTTCATGAAGCAGTGATCAGTAACAGTGTCTTCAGGAGCTTTAGCATAAGATGTGCTACTATGAGGAAATGCGTAGCATAACAGTTAATACAACCTTGGTCTCCACTAATAGACTTTCCTTTTCTAATAGGCTTTACCATCTCTAAAGCTCATATTGTGCTTATACCCACAAAAAATGTACTGGAAATTGCAATGTATGAATCACAAAAATCAAATTTTATTTCATTCAGACATGTCATAAACCACAAAGTAGGTGACACTATGCATGTACAAGACAGATATCACTGAGCAGACAAGTTTGAGAAAAATCATCACCTTCATTTAAAATCATACTCTAAAGGAAAATGAAGTGTCAAGAAATAGCACCCCAATAAGGAAGAGCTGCGAGCCCACATGAAAAGACAAGGTATGAAAACAGCACGACATCTTTCTGTCAGGAGCTTGAAGATTTAGGTTATGACTAGAGACAGTAATAGACTTTCTCAATAACCTAAAAGGTGGAAAAGTTAAGCATGTCACCAAAAGCACTGAAATAAAAAATAGCTGACTCAGTAGTTTTGGTGGCGATAATAAGAGAACTAGATGAGCTGGAAGCTTGGCCTACCCCATTATGTAAGAGTAGAGAATAAAAATATCCACACAGAATAAATAACAGAAACTTGACCTTGAATAGAATGAATACAAGAAGTCTACAACATATAATGTGTGAGTTTTCCTCTTTGTAATTAGTCCCTTTCCTTAGTTAGAAAATCCAAGATAATTGTTTATACATGAATTTTCATGTAAAATTGTAAGATACAGAAAAAATCTACATAACTGTATGTGGAAAGCAGTTAACCAGATGACAATAGGCAAAGACAAGTTTTTTATATAAATGAACTTCTCTTCTAAAGAAAGAAAATTAAAGTATTAAAATGTAATCACTTTCTCCAGACTACCAGGGTGATCACGGTTCTTAAAAATTTTACAGTAACTTGTGTCTTATTGTAACAAAACATGTTTGTTAAGAAAATAAAGACTTCTATGTATATCTTAATTAACATTTTATTTTTTTTTGCTTCTTTGTCAAATTCAGGTGCTCATAGGTATGTCAATTACATAACTGGAAATCAACATGTTGTAGAATGAAAGTAGATAGACCTACATCTATTGCCATGCACAAAACTCAAGTCCAAATAGATCAAAGAGTTCAACATAAAGCCAGTCACACTGAACCTCA